>JAMALH010000005.1:660694-1313278 GCA_023628075.1 Naganishia sp. PG3902-1
TGTTACCGGGTAAGCATTTCCCAATCCCGGCTACCCCCCGGGTGGTATTAAATTAAAATCCCCCCCCCCCCCCCCCCCCCCCCCCGCGTCGCTGTCCAGGCTACATCTCGCGATCCGTCGCGGGCTCGTACGACAACGAAGCCATCGCCATCTTCCTCCTCATGTACACCTTTTACCTCTGGATCCGCGCCGTCAAGCAAGGCTCCGCCTTGTGGGGCATGCTCGCCGCCCTATTCTACGGCTGGATGGTCGCCGCGTGGGGTGGATACGTCTTCATCACCAACATGATCCCGCTGCACGCGTTCGTGCTCGTCTTGATGGGCCGATTCACCCACAAGATTTACATTTCGTATTCGACCTGGTATGTGATCGGGACGTTGGCGTCGATGCAGGTCCCGTTCGTCGGCTTCCTCCCCGTGCGAACGAGCGAACACATGGCCGCGCTCGGTATGTCCTCCCCTCGAGTCTCTCAACCTCAGCTCAACATGTTTCCCCCCACCCCCCACCCAACACAGGCGTCTTTGGTTTGCTTCAGCTCGTGGCTTTTGTCGAGACGGTACGAAAGCTCGTCCCGGGCAAGCAATTCCAGTCCCTCCTTCGCGCATTCGTCATCGTCGCCTTTATCATCGCGCTCGTCGTCCTGGTCATCCTGACGTCCACCGGATTCATCGCGCCGTGGACCGGTCGATTCTACTCGCTGTGGGATACCGGATACGCCAAAGTCCATAGCAAGTGCTTCCCGCTATTTCCACGAGTCTTCCACGTCTGACGCCTTGGCTTGACAGTCCCCATCATCGCCTCGGTCTCTGAACACCAGCCGACCGCGTGGCCATCCTTCTTCTTCGACTTGGAGATGCTCATCTTCCTCTTCCCCGCCGGTGTCTACCTGTGCTTCCGGGAGCTTCGGGATGAGCACGTCTTTATCATCATCTACGCCGTCTTGAGTTCCTACTTTGCGGGTGTCATGGTCCGATTGATGCTGGTCATCACGCCTGTCGTCTGGTAGGTGTTCTCTCATGCGATCAATCGTGGGCTCCTACTCACCGCCATTTGCAGTGTCTCCGCCGCCATGGCGTTCTCCAGGTTGTTGACGACTTACCTTGACCCGACGGTTCCCGAGATTGACGACGACACGGCATCCATCACCGGCACCCTCGCAGCCGAAGTCGACGCGACCATTAGCAAGACCAAAGCCAAAAAGGCCGCATCCGCGGACAAGAAGGCCGAGTTGGCAAAGTCGGCCAAGAAGGGCATCTATTCCTTGGATACCCGCTTCGTCGTCATTTTGCCCCTCATCGGTGCCCTGGTCATGTTTGTATACCACTGCACCTGGGTCACCTCGAACGCATACTCTTCGCCCTCCGTCGTCTTGGCCTCGCGAGGAGCCGACGGTAGCCAGCATATCATTGATGACTTCCGAGAGGCGTACTACTGGCTGAGGCAGAACACCAAGGAGGACGCGGTCGTCATGAGCTGGTGGGATTACGGATACCAGATTGCCGGTATGGCGGATCGACCTACGATCGTCGACAATAACACGTGGAACAACAGTAAGTTTGGCCTCGCCAAGGCAAGGCAGTAGCAGCTGATGGCACGTCTTGCAGCACATATCGCCACGGTTGGAAAGGCAATGGCCAGTAATGAAGCGGTCGCGTACCCCATCTTGCGAAAGCACGATGTCGACTACATTCTTGTCATCTTCGGTGGTCTCCTTGGTTACAGCGGGTACGTCCTGTTCTCTGCGATACTGGCCTGGATACTCATAACGCCTTCTCGCCATCTGACGCAGAGACGACATCAACAAGTTCTTGTGGATGGTTCGAATCTCACAAGGTGTCTGGCCCGACGAGATCAAGGAATCCAACTACTTCACCCACCGGGGCGAGTACAAGGTCGACGCTCAGGCGTGAGTAAGGCCGACGCGGATCAGATAGGTTCGCTGATACCCTCTGTTTGCTTTGTTTCAGATCCAAGACGATGAAGGAAAGTCTGATGTATAAGATGTCTTACTACCGGTACGTCGACTCTTGGTGTTGCCAATGCTTCACCGTCTGACGATCGATCCCTCGACAGATTCCCCGAACTGTTCGGTGGAGGACAAGCCGTTGACCGGGTACGAAACCAAGTCATCCCGAATGATCCGATTCAGCTCGACACTATCGGTAGGTCGATACGGAACTACCTCGGTAGCATATCTAATATTCTCCCTTTTCTCTCTCCTTGTAGAGGAAGCGTTCACCTCCGAAAACTGGATCGTGAGTCATTCTCCTGCATGTGCACAGTTCAATGCTGAATACAACACTTCGCCCAGGTCCGGATCTACGCTGTTAAGAAGGAGGACGACTTGGGCCGAGAGCTTCCCGCCGTATCTTCTTTCAATGCTGGCCAGCGTTTGAAGAAGAGCAAGAGTGCCAAGCCCACCAACAAGAAGCGATAGGTTGACCAATTAAAAGCGTGAGGGAAAGCGTTATGGTTTCTGTATTGCATGGATCCAATGCATTCTTACACGACGCTACTTTCCATCTGTCATTGGCATTCTGCATCCACATAGACGTCAAATCCAGGGTAAGGTCCATTGTCCGTGAGCATGCATGCGGAATCGTACGGCGTGCCGTCGCGAATTGGGCTGCCGTTGGTCAAGCTCCTTGCCTCCGCACTTTCCAGGCCCTTTTGCTGGTCAACTTGTCGTTCTTCCGAAACGCGGCGGTTTTCCTTGGCGATTTCTATATTTTCCGGTGTAGCGCCCGGTACAGTACCCGGTGTAGCGCAAGGCTTGTCATCTCCAAACGACGCAATGGACTCCAGATCTTCCTTCTGTCGCTGCTGATATCCATTGCACGCTATCTGCGCTCGGACGAGGTCGTCACTGTCTTCCTCTCGAGGCGACACAAGGTTCTTTCTTGACATTGTATCAGTGAAGGAAGATATCGCGCAGGTCATTGGTCTTGAGATGTTCAGGTCAAGCTCATGCTTTCAGGATGACTTTGATGAGACGGTGGCAAGGCAGTCGAAAACCCGGCTTACCTCTGTAGATACCTGTTCCGCCTGATCATGCACTGCATGTGTCATATGGCTTTTTGCAAATCCAGTGTCGTGCGAACCAACGGGATAAGTGTGGACAGCGGTACTGACTGCACTCTCAGAACTCGTGGCAGCAGCCGCTAGCGCCTCCAAGACCTCAATGTCCACGATCAGAGTGTCGGATGGGCAGGCGGATATGTTTCCGCCCTCTGGTGCGCCGTCATCGCTGAAGAAGTCGTACTGTCCCGGGATCTCCGGCGCCGAGCTTGATCTGTGGTACGTGTGCATCACCAAAGCTTGATCATCACGGTGTTGTTCTAGAAGCTGTTGCCTGGTCATCCAGGGCTCCTGACCAGCTTCCAAATTAGTTGGAGGTCCGAAGGACTCCTGTAGTGATCTCGAAGGTATAGAGAGATCGTCCGCCGGGCTTGTAATACCCTCACCTGCTGGAAAGTGTTCTGCAGGGCGCGGTGTCATGCCTCTGAAAGTGTCTGTCGGTGAGCGTGCGCGATCGTGGAACACGTACGGTTGTTCAACGTCGGTCGCGCTTGCGGCTATTTTCTGGGCACAATCAAGCTTTTCGAGGTCGGAGTCTGGAGAACGACCATGATAATCTACGCAATCTGAGGTTGTGCGCGAGTGGTCCCAAGGAGTGAAAGAAGGCGAAGTAAGCCACGTCTCGTCAGGCGTCTCCTGGATCGTTGGTAAATTGATGGCTGATTGTAGGCAAAGTTCCCTTTTGCGGTTCCCGAAATACTTGTTCTTCACTGCAAAGGTGTCTGCGCTCTGAATGTATGGTCGACTGAACGGGATCGGCTCGATGTCTACCGAGGCCATCCGACTTGACGATATTGTACGCCGGAGAGTGAACGCTGAACTAGGTGAGGCTGCTTTGGGCGTGAAGCGATCATGTATGTTCCTGTCTTCCGATCTTCGCGTGGCATACGGACCTGGAGTCGTGAATGGGGTAGCGACCATAGGAGAAGGCAGAACGGAGAAAGACTCGCAACGTTCATTGGTAAGGTCCGCCGAAATTTTATGTCCAGAATGTAGTGCCGAAGGAGGCGGAATGATTACGGGTCCGACATGGCCCTCTGTATTGTGAATATCGAGTTCGGTCGTGCTCTGTCTTGCTGACAGTAGCTGGAGGGCTATGTCATCCGCATGGCCATGTTGTAACCGCATCGGGTAGCTTTGACGTGCCAAGGCAGCAGTCTGCAAAGGAGCCACAGTTGGCGGCAACGCCTGTCCTTGTGCTGAGATTTCTCCCATGTCGTTCCGCCTACGCATAGCTTGTTGGAGCCAATCTGGAAGCCGAGAACTAAACATAGCTGCATCATGCTCCCCTCCACGGGCTGCTACTAGTCGGGCATCAAGGGCGACGTCCTGATCGGGCAGCGATTCTTGTAGTTCTGCCCCATTTTCCGTGTAGCTGTAATACTGCCCGGCTGGATGTCCCTTGTGGAAGCATTCACTTGATATCAACCCTGCATCGGATTCAAGCATCTCACTTCGTGCTATAGATCCTATCGAATTGTAATCAATCATTGTCGTCTCCTCTTCTCCGCCGATTCTTGCGAGTTTCGCCTTGCAATCGATAGGAGGTCTGGCATGACCGAAGATTCCGTTCCTCGATGTTTGCTGAGATAGTCGACTGTATAGAGCGTTGAGGCTGCCTTTCGAACCGCTTGACCACGACGACCTGGATCTGCTTGCTGATGAGGAGAGATCGATCGAGCACCTCTCAGCGAAGCCTCTCGCGTTCGGCTATTCACTGACATACCTGGAGTATCAGCGAAGGCCCTTGAAGAAGCGCAACAGGCAATCATATCAGTAACGCTTGACATAGCGGCTAATGACGACGAAAAGAGTCGCCAGCGTTCATACCGATGCGGACTGCCACGTTTTGCCGCCAATTCCGATAGGCTGGAGTATGGCTTGCGACTGATGTTGGATTTGCGTATAGCTGGCATAATCGTGAGGACAGGGAGGGAGAAATGAGGTCCGGGTCAGTGCTTTCGACTGAGTCGCGTTGACTCATCGACGTTGATGAAAGCAGAGAAGGCGGAATTCATCGGCGCGATAGGAGTCGTAAAGCTCGATTGCTCTTTGATTTCGCCACCGAGAGCCATAAGGTAATCATAAGGTGCATCCACTGCTGGTGGTGCTATCGAAGAGTCGTTGTCGAATCACCTCCCCAGCGTCAAGGCGGCGGGAAGACAAGTGGAGCTCTTATACGCAGCTCGAATATACGGAAGCATGCTCGCTGAAAATACCGTGATAGGTAAACAGCGATCCTGGTGTTTCAAGCGAACACGCCTAGTATCTACAATGACCTTTCCACCTCGGGAACGCTACAACATCCCTGATATTGCCCACACCCGTCACCCAACACACGAATCTCTCCCAACCCATGCCCCATCCGCCATGTTTGACACTGCCGAAACGCCGAAGATCGAGATACCAGTCGTAGGCTTCCCTTTCCAACCCCGCGAGTGCGATCGCTCTTCCGAGATGTTCTAAACGTTCTTCTCGTAAGGAACCACCGACGAGTTCCCCGATATCCGGAACGAGGAGGTCGAAGCATGCGACGGTAGGAGCTGGCGTCGGAAAAGTTGAGACTTCATCGTTGAGCCGCATATAGAATGGCTTCAATGCCTGAGGATAGTCGGTGACGAAGACCGGTGCTCCAAAGTGTTCGCCGGCGAGGTATTTTTCGTGCTCCGTCTGAAGATTTGCGCCCCACTCCGGTACATGCTCGAATGGAGAGACTGAATGACGTTCCCGCAGAATCGACACGGCTTGTGTGTAGGTTATTCTGGTAAAAGGCTTGTCTGCATATCGATGCAAGCGGGCGATAGGGTCGACGTCACCCGTTGTCGAAGTATTTGGCGTTTGCCTGTTTGGCTGTTCGTTTCGATCCTGACGGAGGCTATAGTCGATCACCCGCAGGTCTGCTATCGCTTTTGTTGACCTCTTTCTGCCATCATCGACTAAACCCTGTAGCACCGTTCGAATGCCGTCCTCGACGGTGCTCATCAACTGGTCCAAGGTCTCGACAAAGGCCACCTCGGCCTCCAACATATAAAATTCCGCCAAATGCCGCGACGTCGCAGAAGGTTCGGCTCGGAATGTCGGCGACAATGTATAGGTCCGCGAGACGGCATGTGTCGGGGCTTCGAGATGAAGCTGTGACGATACAGTCAAAAAGGCAGGTGATGGAAAGAAGGCGGGAGGTGCCGTTGATGTGGTAGCCGACGGATCCGCCGGCGTTGCTATGGGTATCGGATCTGTTGTTACGCGAAAAGTTTCTCCTGCGCCTTCGCAATCGGAGCTCGTCAATACTGGAGTGTGCACGAAGAGGAAATCGCGGTCCTGAGTATAGCAGTTCCATCGTTAGTCAGCAATATGCTGGGCTCATCCGCAAGGACCTCACCTCAAAGTATTCATGCCACTCGCGCATCATCGTGTCCCGAAGCCGCAGCGTACTTGCAATTTGACTCGTTCGGAACCGCAAATGCGCATGGTCTCGGAGGACATCCGGAGGAAGGTGTTTCTTCTGGATGGGATATGACTGAATTTCCAAGCGCGATATCAGTTTTAGCTCTGTTCGAATTCAACGAGCGCGGCACTTACAGAACCGCATGATCCCAACACCTCAAGCCGATCGACAAGCAACTCATATGCTTGACCGGAGCCTTTGCTCTTCTGAAGTTGTCCTTGCAGTTTGACACTGGTACCAGTGCTTAAACTGACGCAGTAGGAGGAATCATTATCGCAATAAGCATGAGGTAGACAAGGCGATTGAGATACCGTAAACCTACCTACCCCTCCACGGTCCCGGTCAGGTATTCATTCTCGACACCTTTGACCTTGCTCTTGATCACGGCCTGCAGTGTCTCGCTTGTCGTTCCATCGGTAATCTCGACAAAAGCGACACGCTTGTGTGCTCGGATAGACTTGATCCATCCTTGTATAATGATTAAGCTTTCCGAAGGACCGTTCGTCGTAGCCTGATGAAATATCTGACGCAAGCTAGGAGCGAGCTCCTTCAGGCGCGGCAAGGAGGATCGCATGCTGTTGTCCTGTCCGCGGCCGCGTCCGTCAGCAAAAAGTTGGATGGATGCAGGATGAAACGTCTTGGGTTCACCTGAAACCTCGACTGGCTCGATCGGCCGTGTCAGGGGCTAGCGCGCTTACCTAAACATTCCCGCCGCGCTTCTGAGAAATCCGACCTCTCCAGCTTCCCCGGAACGATCGAGGAATCTGGAAAAACATGACAAGGCAACCGACATGGTGGTAGCGGTATGAAGACGATAGATAGAACGAGGATTACACAGAACTATCAGAGGAGTGACCGCAACTAGGACTCATCCGCTTATCCTCGACTTCATCGTAAAAACAAACCGGCCAACATGTCCCACGGCGACCACACTCGAGACCCATGGTATGTTGCGTACAATTCACTACGTCATACGAGTCCTCAGTATGCTCATCTTCCTGTGTTCACTTGCAGTCCCTGGGTCATTCTGAACGATTTCGGTACATATTCCTTATTCTTATTAGAGCCCCACTGCTCTGAAAGGAACGCTTCCGAACTAATTGCTGCCCCTCTCTTACATCTTACAAACTTCGCCTTGATCTGAATTTCTGTTCGATTATCGCATACTGAACGAATGGTGAACTTGATACACCTTGATGTGGGATATAGGTGGAGCTTTCTGTACGTCTCTTTCGACCAATGTGATTTGACCAGAGCCAAGACAGCTAATCATGGTATCCGCTCTTCTGCGTCATTCTGCGTATGAAAGCTATGGGTGCTGTACGTTCTTCCGCGTCTGAGGAAGTTCTCACCTGAAAGCTGACACTTATCTCTTTACGCAGATGTTCGTGTTTGATCCAAGTGAACAGAGAAGGAGAAGGACGCTGATTATTTGAAATCTCATCTTCCTGAAACAGTGGTGGTGGTGTAGGTTCACCAGGAATCGTACCTTTTCGTTGCTCATTCCTCCTCCCCTCTATTCAGGTATGGCACGGTATCAAGGGCGCTCGTGCTTCCCCTCGAGGTGAACGTCTCGCCGGATCGCTTTCAGCAATCAAGGCGCGAGCACCCGTCCTTGGTGGAAACTTCGGTATTTGGGGCGGCATGTTCAGTACATTCGACTGTGCCGTCAAGGGATACAGACAGAAGGAGGATCCTTGGAACGCTATTATGAGTGGATTCTTGACTGGTGGTTGTTTGGCCGCCCGAGGTACGAAATATTCTCATTGCGCTTCAACGTGGCTAATGTCGTGAATCTCGCAGGCGGACCGAAAGCAGCGTTCGGTGGTGCGGTAGGATGTGCAATTCTGCTGGGCGTCTTCGAAGGAATCGGTGTGCTCATGGGCAGGATGTTTGCCCAGCCGATACCACAACTCCCTCGTATGTCTGCGCAATTATTCTGTCGCTGTAAATGCTCATTCCCCTTGCTTGCTTTCTCGTCTGTAGTACCGGAAGCTGCACCGCCAGCAGTAACGGCATAATCGCACCGCCTTCGGACTTGTAACGCTGCCAAGTGACCGGCATCTCGACACCACACAACTCAATTCAGACTCCAAATCGTCCCATGTCATTCGCGTCAGCCCCGGGTCTCGGCAACCTTTGTATCACCAGTAATATGACATGCGATGAATATAGCTTGTAATAGGAGCGTCAAAGACTGTCGGCTTGGATCTCTTTCAACACCTGATTGGCCGTCCTTGCCGCTTAAGCTGATCGATTCTGACATCCTGCAGGTAATCATTCAGTGATCGTTTGGACTGACGTTGCCCTTGTGCGATCCTGTCATGATCGACTTCATGACCCTCCGTCGTAGGTCTCAGACGCCGAGTAGCAGCTTTCACTATATTACACTGATTATATATATTCCTCTTGATATCTTCACGACGCGGCCTAACGTGTAGGTTGTCAAGCCTCGAGATGGACGGCTAGCGGGCGATATCAGCAACTCTCCAGTGCGATTATCCTGTAGCCGCGATTGCACTGAATCGTTTGATTGCTATCCATGCTACATGCTTTTATAATATAGGCCCAAAGGTAGAAGAAAATGACGAAGAGGCGAAATTCGAAAGCCGGCGGCAGAAGTCGAGAAACCCGTTCAGACCCTTCTCGTTGGGGATTCATAGCCCGCCGGAACATCTCGTTCCAGAGACCGGCAGATCGCCAAAGGCTGGTCTCGGGATGTTTGCGAACATTTTAGGCATCGGCCTCCTTTTCTGCCGATTCATCGACCGCCACCTTGCCTTCATCAGCGGCTGATTCGTCATTCGTTGTCTTGTCCTCGGTAGGCTCTGACGGCTTGGCATCCGCAGCAACGTCTCCGTTACCGACAGCTTCGGCAGGCTTGCCATTGTCGATCTGGTCAGTCCACTATAAACGTAGAAAGATCAGCTCATGCACCGGAAAATCGCCTTGAGCATATGCTGACGCACCTTCTGCATCAAAGCATGCGCACGGTCGGTGATCTTGAGCTCCTCATTGCGCGGGATGTTGGTCAAAGCAGCAATCTTCTTCATAACTGGGAAACGCAGAGCCTGATTTAGCCTTCTTCCCCAAAACTAGGCCGAATGATCTCACCTTTGCCGATTTTGGAGTGCTAAGACAAGACGGAGGTGTCGCGTTAATGGCTTTTTGACACGAGATCTGGGCTATTCGCGGCTTACAGCAAGGTAGGCAACAGTCATGTGTTGGTAGTTTTCAATCGTGGTGAACAAGTTGTCGTAAGTGTCCATTTCCTGCAAGAAATCACAGCGATCAAACGTCAGTTCGGCGAAAATAGGACGCCAAGTAGCCAAAAACTCACGTCCGCGGCCGGTACCGACTTGCTCAAGAATGCACGTTGGAGCTTGTGACGCCAGTCTCGGACTTTGGTAGCTTCGGGATCACTGGCCAACGCGTCTGTGACGTTAAAAAGTGCGTGAGTAGAGGAAGATGCGATTAGGCAGCGTGAAAGGGACGTTAAGTCGTTAGTTCCGAAAGCGGGCCATAGTTTGCGCGCCGACGTACCATCGCCACCTTCTTCCTTGGTCTCCTTGCTGTCCGCGGTTTCCTTGTTCTCCTTCGCCGATGTAGGAGCAGCGCCCTTCTTGGAGGCAGGAGCCTTTTTGGACGCGGGGGCCTTGGAAGTGGAAGCCTTCTTGGAAACGGGTTCCTCGTTGTCTTCAGCAGAGTCTTTCCTGGCAGACTACGAATCACGATACAGACATGATCAACCATCAGCCCCGCTCTCGCTGTCCGAATAGCAGCATCACACGAACCTTCTTCGCGGGAGCCTTATCCGCCTTGGCCCTCTTCGAAGCAGGCTCCTTCTTGGTAGGCTTCTTCACCTCTGCGTTCGCCCTCTTCCTCTTGTTCCCCGATTGGGCCGCGGGTTCTCCATCTTCGTCCTCGGCAAGCTCATCCTCATCCTCGGCTGCTTCCGAATCGGCGTGGACAGCTGCAGCGGCACGCCGGATTTGCTCTCGCTCGGCCAGCCATTCCTTGGGGCGCTGTGCAGTGGCGTAGGCTTGATACAGCTGTCCCGAAGTCTTCTTGTTATCACCGCTTTTGAGATACGCATCGATTTCGTGTTTTGGCAACGGCCTGACATTGTTGGGAGTAGGCGGGAACCAAGAGCTGGTGCACGATTTTCAGCTCAATCATTCGGGAGGAAACGGTTCAACCGGGAAAACCTACTATTGACCGTCCACCATGTACTGAATGCAAATGATGTTTCCTCCCTTCGGTCTTTGTCCCGCGACGTCCGCCGGAACGGTGTCAGAGTCCACGACCTAGTGCAAACTCGGTCAGTTGCCCCGACCAGCGAATGAAGATGCGAAACAGCGGTACTCACAACGGCGGCTGCAATCGTCATTATATCCGGATCAGAAAAGCAAAGACGGGAGGAAGAAGATCAGCATAGATTTCGCGAGCTTCAAAGACGCATCCAAATGAGTGGAAAATGCAGGGGCAGGTCGCGACTACCGAGCACGAGGGATCCGAGATTGTCTGCGACGC
The DNA here is from genome assembly GCA_023628075.1 of Naganishia sp. PG3902-1. NCBI lineage: Eukaryota > Fungi > Basidiomycota > Tremellomycetes > Filobasidiales > Filobasidiaceae > Naganishia > Naganishia sp. PG3902-1. The sequence continues at coordinate 671,751 of JAMALH010000005.1, forward strand.
TCCTGCAGAGTTCAATCTGTCCTTCGAAATGCTCTCTCGACGGTGCGAGCGATATCCCTCACTCCAAGCTACCAGCCAAAGACTGAATTACGAAACGAGTACTTACGCCAGAAGGGGTATCCCTTGACGCGACCGGTGACCAGATCTCCCACCTTGAACTTGCCCGTCTGGTTATCGGTCTTTGCGTCCGCCTTTGCAAACTTTCCGGCAATCTTCCTGCTACTTGTTCCGTTTCCCTTCCTGGCCGACTGTGAGGTCTTGCTCTTGGGCTTGGAGTCCTTCTCTGATGCCGCGGCCTTGTCGTCGGATTCCTTGGTTTCCGTCCCTTCCTCGGCAGCAGGGACCGGCTCCTGTCCGTCCGTGATGGGTGCGGTTGCGTCTTCCTCTTCCATGACGACGTCCTCGGGAGTGGCCGCCTTGGCTTGTTGTTCGGTGTCAGACATGTTGCGGAATAGGGTCTAGTCGGGCGAGAGAGTTGAAGTCCGATCTACGAGGAGGTCGCGACGAAGAAGCACAGAAAGTCGGAGTAAGCGATGTGCGAGGGTGACGACTTGACAACGACGCGATATCGACAGGGTCGTTCCGAGATGGGAAATTACCAGACTGAGCGAGCGATGCGATGGCACGCACGCGCGCGACGCACCTTCCCCTTCCGTCCGTCTGTCAGCGCTGGCACGCGCTGGCCCGCTCGCCCGCTCCTCTGTGCGTGCGTATCATTAGCGAGCCTGATAATTTCCCACGCGGGAGGCGGATGCAGATGGACGCGCGCGTGATTCGTCATGCGGGCGGTTGTCGACGTTGAGTGGTGTTCACGAGATGCTGTGTGGGTCAGCAATGCAATAATGGATGAGCCAGGTGGCATAGGAGGCTTGACGAGAAGCCGATCTGCTTGTACCTATGGAAAGTCTGATTCAGAAACCGCGTTTCAAACAGGATTCGAGCACTTACAGAAACTGTCACCGCATCCATCTTTGCTTGCCCATCAGGGCTTCGCTTTCCCGCTGGTGGCATAGCTCTGCAGGTCTTCATCTCACATCCATGTCCGAAAGCTCTCCCTTGCGAGTGTCGCCATAGTCTCTCTCCTTCCTCTTTCTCTTCATCGGAGACCGCAGACAGCCAAACAGCGGAGAGACTGACCTTGATTTGATCCTCTTTTCGGCAAGACCGTCGAAATTTTCAGGTAGCGCGCACGAGCTTGGAGGAGCCAACGTCCCACCCGTCGAACAACTGGTGGTTCGAGAGGCGAATGGATGAGTTGATGATCGTCCCCTAAAGGATACGGGCGAGCAAAATCGCAATCAAGGTCCCCCCGCTACGCTCGATTGCTTGCGGATTCGTCGTTGATGATGTCAACACGGGAATAGGGAAGTCACCCAAAGTCGTTCAAAGCCAGAGTTCCGATTGAGCAAGTCGATAGTGGTATCAAATCCGAGAATCCGGCGCGAGCAACGCTGCACCTCAAGGTTTCAGAAATCACGACGCAGTTTCGCGACGGCGGGAGATGTCATCCACGCGGATCCAAAATCAAAGGTCTCAGCTTGAACTCGCACTTCGTTGCACCTTCATACCTTGAGCCTGTTGCTGGGCGTGCAAACAAGTTCTGCGGACATCGTTCGGCGCTTCAAACGGAGTCGACCATACTCCAAAGGTGGACCACGAAGAAACTCCGCTACCTGCCCATCAAGAAGGACATCCCGGCCGTCGTCAACCATGTCTTTCGACGCTTTCGAAGCTCGTCTGCACTTTCTTCAACTGCTCCGTCGCTTGAATGCATCACAACAGTCGATTCAGGCCGTAGTGTCCTATGCTGTCAAGTACGGTCGGAGATGCGGTGAGGATCTGTGGGAATGTATCATGGAAGAAACCGCAAAGGTGAGTCTTCCCTTTCTGATTGAAGGCGCCTTGAACTGATGTGCGGCTATGGTAGGGCTCTCTGAACGCACGGATCAACATCTTCTACATGCTGGATACGCTCTGTGATCCGATCGTCAACGCAAGTTCTCTACCCTCGAGTTCGTCTAGCGGTGCAGCACCATCAAGTGGGCGAGTGTCGGAGCTGCCGTATGCTGGTTTCCTGGAAAGGGATATGGAAACGCTGGTAGGATACGTTGTGCCAGAGGGAAAGGAGGGGATGCTTAACTTGCTGAGCGTGAAGCAAGTAGGTTCCGTGGCCAGGACGAATGGTCTGCCTAGTCCGTCTGATCACGAAGACGATGTTGACCGGATCTGCCCATTGTAGGTTATTCAATCGTTACGCCAAAAGCATGCGATTCAGGTCGAGGTATGCGATAGGATATCAAATATACTAGAACAGCGCCGGACACAGTAAGTCCGTTGCACGTCCCTTACGCATCACGCCCTGATTCGCGAGTCTGCGTGTCTTCATAGCCCAACAGCTGCCATTGCTCCTACTACCAGCACGCCTTCAAGTCGTAAACGCACAGCCCCCGTATCAACAGAATTCTCCCGCAGCGACACTCTAAAGCGCATGGAGGAAGATCGAGAACGTCATAAGCGGTTACGAGAAAAGATGTGGGTCATCCCATTACTACTTGCCGCAACTCGTGCCTCCGCGACCCCCACCGGGAAAGGAGCAACACCACAAATGACGCCATCGCCCGCCACTCCGTTATCCCCATCTGGGAATGCAAGGATGCCGATGGAGAATGCCACTGCGATAGGGACCAAGGCTTTTTTCCAGGAGGCGGCAGCAGGGGCGATGGAAGAGGACTTTGGACGGTTATGGGATTGGGTGGGAGACCTGGAGGAGGAAGATTTGATTGAGCTCAAGATGTGAGTGCAATCCTTGCCCCATCAAGACGTTATCTGATATCGACGTTCCTACTTTACAGGGCAGACGCAAGATGTAGAGAACAGAAGCGAATGCCCGTCTGAACTGTTGCAAGGCGGTGGGACGACGTCTCTCGTTTTGCATTTCGCTAAGATTGTATCGATGTTGTATGCCTTCTACCGGTTATATTCAGGCCTCTGTAATAGCCCTCAAAGGGCATAGTAGCTTGCCATTGCGAGTCCATGCTGCGGACCATTATTGTCAAGCTCTTAGCTCTCAAACGGGTATTCGACTTGAGTGGGAAGCGAGAAGCGGGTGGATCTCGGCCCAGCGGACAGAATGGCAGGTTGACTGACGGATTAAACCAAGTGTGTAAATTTGTCACGCGTCGGACAACCTGTCAGCCTTCCATCCGTCTCTGGACAGCGCTTTGGACAAGGGTCCATGCCATAGGTGATCTAGCGTAACAGCATCAGGCGCCCAGCATGTCCGCCACCCTATTATACAATCATGTCAACATGGCGCGAACTCGTGGCACCTCTGCAGCAAAGTGGTCGAAAAAGATCGCCTTTGGGTGCCTTGATAACTGCCGGGGACGTCGCATCCAACCGTCCGCCGTCTGCGAGCGCTACTTGTTACCCCTTCTCGCTCTCTTGGCCGCTTCCGTCTCTTGGCTGCTGGTGGTTCCACTCAGTCTGATTGAAAGACGCGAGGCAATGGTTACCAACACAGGTCGACAGCATGCATGTGATTCTCGACGCACTCACGTCCTGATCCGAGACGACTGCCCCTCGGAGGATGACGACGTTTCGATTCCAGCCCCTGCGCCTCCGCTTTGCTGAGCAGCCTGTCCAGCCCCTTGTGACGGCGGCGCCCTCCTGCCTTGAGATCTTATGTTTCGTGTATGCGTGGGAGCCGAACCAGGGTCGAGGGTCGCTGCGCCGGATGATTGCTTCCCGCAAGATCCTGAAGCCTGATTGAACCACCCTGGCGCTTCCGCGGAAACGGAGGGACCGACACCATGAGGATTGCCTTGCTGCTGCCTGGGCTTCTTGCCTCCTGACGCGCCTGCCGAGGCGGCTTGAGCTGTGAATGCTTCGTACGCCGTGAACCGTTGTTGCTGTTGCATGTGATCGAATTCGCGGGTGACAATGGTCTGAGCTCGAGACTGAGCGATGGTCGTATCCAACGAGGAAAGGAGACCTTGAGTCATTTCGCACCTACAAAGAGTCAGCGATGGTCCATGATCAGCGAACAAAAGGTTCAATATGATATCGCCTTACCAGTTCTCGAGGCACATGCCCAAGTCGCGCAACTCGCTGCCTCCAACATCAAGATCCCTACCGACGACCCAATCCACACTGAAGCGTCCGTTTGCTTGATCCATACGTCCCGAAATGATACCGGCGTAGATTGCATCAATGATCATATCCTCTAAGGCACGAATGGACGGTTGTTGGAGGACCGATAGGAGAGAGGTATAAGTTAAAGACTGGACCGAGGGGAAAGATTAGCCTTCAAACGTTTTTTAAGGAATCAGCGAACACTCACTCGTGACTCCATTCCCAGCGATACTAGGGTCAGGTGCTTGAGTTTCTCAATCTGAGCGGGCGACAAGGGAGGATAGGATGCTTGATCCGCTGTTGTCAAGAGCCAAAATTACCGAGGATCGCGTTAGTCATAGTCACTTGGCTTTCCAGCGGATCACCCGAAGCACCTTGATACTGCTCGAATGTACCATAGGCGAAGAGCTGCAACAATTTGTAATGCGTAGATAGATTTTCATGCTCTTGCAACTGCAGCGCATACCAGCGATCAGAGGCGATAACGGCAACAAGGCGAACCGTGAAGCATACGGACCTGTTTGATGTTTGGCATGTCGAGAAGTTCGCCGAATCCATAGACTCCTGGCTATTATCGAGAGTGAACGATCAGAAATATCATGACAGCAGCGGATATATGACATACCGCTGCAGTTGCGTCCATGATGACCTTTGCGGCCGCTACGCCCTTGGTAGATCGCGCTACCAGAAGAAATGGCTCCAGATTGAGGCTGAGATCGGGCATGATGGTGAACGAGGAGTAATAGACGATGCGGATGCAGGGATGACTGGCGTAATGTCGTCGAGGTTGATAGGAGCATGTTCATGTGCGTTCGTCGACAAGGTGCTTTCGTCATACAGACTGGTATTCGAGGGGCTCGGAACCGCGGGAGGGGGTTCGCGCGATCGGTAGAGGAGACTCGAAGCGAAAACACGACATGTTGGTGTCTGTGAACGCCATTGCAATCACGCCTGCACACTTCCTCACTCCACTACGTGCTCCCACCAACACTACGAGCAGGCCCTCGGAAGCCACAGACTGCTATCATGGCTGTAACAACCGGCGGGCAGGCTTCAACCGGCACGCCTCCCGCGCGCTCCGAAACGGCTCGTCCGGAAACTGTTCCTACAGATCAACTATCGATTCGGAACAAGTTACTATTTGCTCAAGCCGTCCATCGTCTGGGAGCGCCGATTGCGAAAGAAGTGGGGAACAACTGGAACGCCGTCATCAGCCTCTTACGAGAATGTCCGGCGGTGGAACAAAAGGAAAAGGGGATCTTCACGGAGCATGTAAGGCTCATGTATGCATGTGCTCGTTGGGGTGCGCTGATCGGGAGTGTTTCTCGTGCTCCAGAACTGCCGAGGATTCTATGACGACTTGATGGCAGAAGCTGGGTTCGGAGAGTGAGTTGCAGGCCTGTCCCCGGCACGTCGCCCATCCCGACGTTGAACCTTGTCTTTCAGTCTCAGTACGCTCGAAGACCTGGAAAAGCCAAACGGTCAGTCGAAAACGTCCCGAAAGTCATGAAAGCAGAGCTAAAATAATGAGTCTCCCCTCGTTCGCAGCGAAATCGCATCTCAAGATGGCCCAGTACTTCTACGTGCAACGAATGGATGAAATGAAAGCTACCATCGAGAATCAAGAACAGCGGTTCCAGTGCGTACATCTGGATATACACGCAGCATTGAACGTAGCACTCACGCTACAATCTCACGCCTTGATACCAAACTTACTTCGATCATTGCTTGCCCGAATTGCGAATTTCCTTCCTGCCTGGTCCCGTCTTTACCCTCCTCCTATATTGCATTTGCATTATGTACGTCCGAACTTTGAATCCCGAAATCTGATCATTGTACTCCTATAGAACTCTCCTCGCCGAAATCGAGGCTATCAAATCCGGTGAAGCCGTTTACAATCCCGTTCTCCTAGCACAACTTCGACTTGCAATTGTGAGAATACGCAAGATGACGGACAAGGATACAGCGTCGGTCGTCGAAGTTGATACATTGAAGGACTGGACGCCAACAAAAGATCAGTTGCGCTTGGCAGCGAACTCCGAAGCGCCAGATAATGGTCAGAGAAAGAGTACAAGTCTCGCTGTCGAGCAAGAGCCGCTTCAGCAGCAGGATGTCGCCAAAATCTCTTCCACCTTATCCGGCTCACCTCCTGCTTTGACAAGTGCAGTGGCGTCTCCATCTCCCACTTCGACACCGACGCCGTCAGTCGTTGTGAACGGCGAGATACTCAAACCGTATCCGTCTGCCGATGTACAGTTAATGAAACCAACGGATGAAGTCCCACCTCTGCAAATTCAGCCAAAGAGGCCGAAGGATAATTTCGCCATGGGAATGGGTATCGGTTTCGACTTGGGCGGCAATACCGGCTACGATGTCTCCCACACAGATCGTTCTGGCTCGGTGAAACAGGAACCTTACCAGCCCGAGCAGCCAATGAGAATACAGACTGCACCGGCGCCTGCCTTCCGCCAAGACTTCGGTCGAGCTCAACGAAGCTCAACAGCATCACCAAGTCCGTCGGTTTCGGAGATGTCAGCGGGAACCGGCGCACACCGAAGCCGCACAGCAGTCGACGTTAAGTCCGCGCCCACCTCGGCAAACTCTTTTGCACCATCCACTTCATCTTCCACGCACGTCAAAAGAGAGCCGGTCTCAGGATCGAAACCGGATCGTCCGGCGACTGCAGGCGTGTACACTCACCGAAAGATACCGGTCAAGAACGCGGCTTCGCACTCGGTTACATCGGGGCACTCGATCATGGGAGACAAGAGGTCCATCGTGATCGACAGTCCTCCGGCGAAGGATCGAAGCGAGGCCGAAGCCATCGTATCCGACTCGCAGGAGGTACCTGACTCGCAGTCGGAAGGGGGAAACGATGCTGCGCTCGATCCCGGAATCTCCGAAAGAGCCGAACTTCCTGCCAAAAACAAGATTGAGAAATCGATCATCGAAGCATCACCACGGAAAGCCACTCGAGCGACCATCAAAGCGGAGACGCAACAGCCATCTGATGCGGGAGCGACCTCAAAATCACCTGGAGATCGCCACAGCGATGCAGAATCGAATCGCTCAGAGCTCACGACTCCTCCCGCATCACCCGCCCTTTCCGCTCCTCCTTCATCAGCCGAACGTCGCGTCAAGCTGGAAAAAGACGACGACGACGCAGACGTCAGCACGCGCTCTCCTCCGCCATCAAGTCCGGCTCACGAACAGCGCAAATCAACGGGCGAGCGTCAAATAACGCGAAGGTCAGTAAAGGAGGAGACGAACCAGGGTGCAGGTCAAAGGGGCAAGAAGAGAGGACGGGAGAGTGAGGGTGCAGCGCCATCCACGCCTGCGAAGCGTCCCTACAGGAAGACAGGCAACACACAGAGTCAGGACGAATTATCGCCACCGCCTCCGGACTATTCGGCGCCACAGAGCAAAGCGGGTGATACCGATGCCGAACGGGATGAGGATAGCGCTGACGCGCCGAGAAGAGTTATGACCCGTAGAACCAGTACCAGGGGCAAACCACCGACGATCGAGGAAGATTCCGAAGTCGACGATGAGGAATCTGAGCGAAATGTCAGGAAGAGGTCACACAAGGAGATGGAACAGGCTTCCACCAAGTCTGCGTAAGTCCGCCTATCCAAATCCCTTTGGACTTTACTAATCATCTCTGCATTGTCTATAGCTTGCAAAGGAGATCTGGCCGCTTTGCCCGGTCTAGTCCAGACAAACATCAAAGCACCAACACCGACGAGACCATCGACGATGAGGAAGAAGGTTCTGAACGCGGGGCAAACAAGGCTTATCAGCCTCGAAGAGGTGGAAGATTCGCCAAGAATCAGAGAGAGGCGCAGGCGGACTCTGAGGGTGATACCATGGAAGACGAAAGAGGCAGCGAAAAGCCGGAAAGAAATCCTAAATCCAGCAAGAAGAACCAGGAAGCAAAGAAGGAGGGTGCGTCACGTCTGGTTGATTCCAAGAACGACTTGCTGAGTATACACCTTCATAGCTCAGCAGCTCCCAGGCGCGAATCAAAAAGAATTAGACAAAAATGAAGAATCATGGCACAGAGCGCCCGCGACGACGGACCCAGACCCGTTGCCGCGATTCATCGGTCGCACGCGATCGACTCGATCTACGGCAAGGCCGACACCAACTGTAACCAGTATCAAAGCATTTCAGACCATGATCAATCCGTTGTATGAGGAAATAGTAGCGCATAAGAATGGACCTTTGTTTCTAGCTCCCGTCCGCGAGGTAAGTTCACGTGAACGTTAAAACTCGAAGCGATATCATTGCTGATGCCATCGTCCTCCATACAGTCGGACGCCCCAGGCTATTCGAAAATTGTAAAACAGCCTATGGATCTCAAGAAGATCAAAGCCAAAATACGGAAGGGAGAAATTTCAAGTATCGATGAATTCCAACGGGATCTGTGGCTCATCTTTTGGTGAGTAGCGGTCGATGCGAGATGGGAGGCCGCTACTGATGCGCTCCGGTTCATTGCCAGTAATGCCATGTTATATAATCGACCGAATAGTGAAGTCTATCGCATGGCGCAGGAGATGATGACCTGGTGCGAGGACAAACTCAACGACTACCGCAACTTGCAACATCACTTACGGCAGAAATAGTAGCGTAATGAGTGAATCCAGTGTTGTCAGCGCATCTCGATACGAATGACATCCTCATCAATCGCATCACCGTTTACCCTTTGCTTTTGGGATTCACATTCGCGTAGCAGGCGCACTACTCTATTTTTCTATTTGCTCAAAAGCAACACCGTCGCGGATGAGCCCCTTCCGCCGCTCTATAGCTTATATGATCTTGCCTTCCTTTGCGCCACGTAAATGACTATCCGAGGCGTCTTTCCCATGGACTCTGCCTCTGCGCAGCCATGGGGAGTTCATGAGTCCACCCCTCTCCAGTACATGTACTTCCATAGGTCTGCAGTCAGTCAGCTGCAGCTAGTCCGTCGGTCGCCAGGCATAGATAACATCGATCGGGCTACAGGCCAATTAACATTTCTTAGCGCGTTTCGCGTTTCGGGCCGTCATTCGGAGATTGTGGAATTTCTTCTGACAGAGGAGTCAAGAGTCGCATTTGCGCAACAAGATACCACGCATCAGTCTCTCGAATCGCCAAGGACCATGTCGGAACTCCTCGAAGCACCACAAGCACCCGCGGGCGTGCAGAAGATGAGCCGGACCCAGAAGGACCTGTTGGCTGGTATGTTACGAGAATAGGAGACTCGACTAGAGAAGGCGCATAGCTCATGCTCTATGTCAGGTACCGTGGGTGGTATCGCCCAAGTCTTGGTCGGACAACCTTTCGATATGGTCAAGGTCCGAATGCAGACATCCGCACCGGGAACATTTTCGTCGGCCCTCGACTGCGCCGGCCGTGTCCTCAAGAACGAGGGACCTCTGGCGTTCTACAAGGGCACCCTGACACCTCTACTTGGTATCGGAGCCTGTGTGTCGATCCAGTTTGCCGCTCTCGAGAGTGCCAAGCGGTACTTCCGGGGCAACAAGGCTCCCGGACAGGAATTGTCTCTGCCTGAACTCTGCGCTGCTGGTGCTTTTGCCGGTGTTGCCAACACGGTGGTATCAGGCCCCGTTGAGCACATCAGGATCAGGCTGCAGACTCAGCCAGACGTAACGCCAAAACTCTACAACGGACCATTGGACTGTGTTCGAAAGCTCTATGCCGCCAACGGAATTGCCGGGGTCTTCAAGGGCCAAGTTTCCACCATCTGGAGAGACGGTATGGGCTACGGGTGAGTCTATCGCTATACCGTATGGAGCCGCGACTGATCCTATTGCGTCGATCAGAGCATACTTCGCATGCTACGAAGCCCTCGTTCAGCGACACTGCCAGAAGAATAACATGGCGCGAACCGACATCTCCCCGATGTGGGCCGTCGCGTACGGAGCGGCGGGAGGTTACGCTTTGTGGGCTGTCATTTACCCTGTTGATGTCATCAAGAGCAAGCTCCAGACGGATAGCTTGGACAAGTCCAAGGCCGCGTACAGGGGCATGCTGGATTGCGCCAGGAAGACGTGGAGGGGACAGGGGTTGAGCGGTTTCACCAATGGTCTTACGCCGACGCTGATCAGGTGAGCACTGACGGGACGAGAATCCGATTCCCCAGGAATTTCTGACGAGGTGCGATATAGGTCTCCCTTCGCGAACGGCGCTACATTCCTGTTCTTCGAGTTGACGATGAGGCTGCTCAACTAAAAGCCATGACTGGTTCCCAGGCTGGTATACAAAAACGCGGAGGCACCCGCAGGACTTTTGACCGAGATATAGATGCATACATCTTGTATAGTAGGACCGCTTCGAGGCAGGACTTGCAGGATTATAATATCGCAGGCTTGCACTGTAAACAGAATCTTCTCGCCGAGTAACTCGCCACCCATCTACCAAGCCGAATTCACTTGATCTACACACCCACCGATTCCGGTTGACGATGATCCGAAGACTATGTATGGATTGCCATGGACCAAAAGGTGCTTTCACATTCGCTATCATTTATCATCTGACAATTCGCTTCTCAAGCGATTCTACTACAAGCCCGCTTGCCATCTGTCAGCCGATTGCGTGCAACGTTCGCGACACGGCTCGCATGTATAGAAGAACAGACGACCTCCTCTTCGGCATGGCCGCAATAGGGAAAAGCCGGAATCCTGGCTATAGCTTCCACGCCACCCATGCCACGAAGCTATACTTCAGTTCTTCGCCGAGAGCTGCATCGCTCAGGCGGTATATCGTCCACCCTCCTCGACCAATCCATTCCTGCAAGAAAGTCGTCATCTGCACCGCGAAGCAGTCAGCGTTGGATCATGCGGAGCGTGTGACACCGAATCTCCTAAACACTCACGACATCTGCCGAACGTAGCTCGCATACCACCATGACGATCGTCTTGCCCTTGGTTGTGTAGTGCTCCAGAGTCGAAACAAAGGGCGGAATGAGAGCCTCATTGTATATGCAGTCGACGGCCACGATTAGATCGTATTCCTCGGCCAAACCCTTCCGATGACCAGCATCCTCGGTTCCATTGTTCTTTTTGTCCGCCCTTGACTTCTCCTTGTGAATATCGACCCAATCGATTTCCTCGACGTGCAAGTTCTTCGGTTCTCCATTATGCTTCACGTTCCTTGATATCAGTTTGAGATTATCGTATTGATCCGATGCGGTCCATGATGCGAAAAGCTGATGGAGCAGGATACCAAGGACGCCTGTGCCTGCTCCGAGTTCGAGTACTCTTGATGATGAGCCCTTTTCCATGGTCAGAAACGGTGTTGACGAGGCTTTTGGGAAATGATACAGCTGAAGAATCTGTTTGGCGAGGAAGAGGCTGGAAGGCACAGCGTTGGAAAAAATGCGAGGGGCGGTGATGTTCGGAAGAGGTGTTTACCTTGATCGCCAGATGACGCTCCCTTGAAAGAAAGAGGTAGTTTAAAGTCTGGTGTGGTTCAGGAACATCGAAAGAAGCCTACCCGTATCGCCCTTCCTGTTGCGCAGTGAAGCAAGATCTTGAGCGATGTCAACGGCGATGGTCTTCTCGGCCGTCTCCTGCCGTCGTCCCGCAACTTTCCTCGCTTTGGTCCGCCGGATCGTATGGCCTAATGTCCCGCCAGTTCCTGATTGAGCAGTTTCCAAACTTGATCCACTGACAACGGGCTGAAGCGTGAATTCGACATGATAGGTTGCATCGCTGGAAGACACGAATCCCAAGCCTGATTTGGTAGTAGCATCTCGCTGTTGACCGGCTGCCAAGTTGGCGTAAAGGGAGAACACCTAAGGCGGGAGCGATCAGACCGGTTGCTCGGCACCCGTCGAAAGTATAGTACCTCCTCATCTGCATCTTCCACCAACGTCGCCTCCTCGTCCAGGTGTATCAGGAGATTGGGCGGTTGCCCTGGGCTCGGGCAAGCGAGCACCGTATCTTGTTGAGCGGTCGTCATCGCCAAACCGGCATTCTAGCGAGAGTCGTAACACTGCAGCAAGCCCTGAAGGTGGTACGGCCACGCAGTGAGGCGATGCCGTGAACATCAACGGACATTGCAACACGCCCCTCTGCGCGATCGAGACCGGTCCGCCGTCCCCGACAAGTCGCCGCCGCTCGGTGTATCATGCGACGGTAATGCGATAGAGGTTCTTTTATAGTTGTTTATGCTCAACGTCGCTACCTGTCGCCGCTTCCCTCTGTCTGCTTGTCATTGCAACCCAGCCGATCATTGTAAAGTGCGGGAATGTGAATAGCACGTATTCATCATTCTCATTTCATGGCATGGAGATACGGGTTGTGGTTTACCCACACCCCTTGCGGAGTTTCAGCAACACCACGGTGCATCATGTACATTCCTCCGTTCATATCGCACGGAGCGGGTGGCGGGGGCCTTTAAAACAACGCAGCTCAACCTATCTCATTATACTAGATCCAGGTAAACCCGTGATCTTTTAACTGGTGGACGCTCCGACAGCCTGTGCAAATGGGGTATCAGCGTAAAGCTCAGCCTCGCTCAAAGGCGACACCTACCAGTCGCTTCAAATGCTCCATGAACACCTGCAGACTGACATCATCCGTAAAGATGGCCTGCCCGCTCGCCGGTCCCGATCCATACGTGCCGCCGCTCATGTGCGTCGTCGACGGGTTCAACTTGCTCAGCAAGAACCGAGCCTGTGATCCGCCTTGGTCGCAGACGATGTACCGCGGAATCGGGTTCCTGTCCGCCAGCAGTTCTTGCGCGTCCTGGACGGGCGCGTCGAGAAGTTCCTTGAAGTTTTCGTAGCCCTCTTGGTTCTGGTACTCGGCCTTGCGCCAGGCGGCAATGGTCTCGCCGTGGAAAATGAGGATGTGGAAGAAGGTGTCGAGCAAGAGGATGACGTCGGGCTTGATCGAGACGCTGTCCAGCAGGACGGGCTCGGGCTCCTTGTCGAACGAGTACGACATGAGGGTGGGCTGAATCATGATCAACGAATTGTTGACATCGGCGTCGTTGAGCACGTGTCTATCACCGCGAGATTCAGCAGGAGCCTCTCCTGTGTCGATGACTGCGTTCGACTTACCGGTAGAAAGCGGTCTCATCAGGCGAGTTGTTAAACACCTGCAGGAACTGACTTCGTCGCAAATGGAACATGAACTGCGGATAGATACCAAAGCCCTCGGGCAGCCTGAAACTGGCCGGGTCCTCCTTGCGATAGTCTGCAAACTTTTGACACAGCCGAATGAGCATCCGGTCGAGCCATCGGAGCACGTCGGGCGAGTCGTCGATCTCGGCCTTGAAGACGGCGATCCGGGACATGAGGACCGCTGCGGCTTCCTGGTCAAAGGAGGCGGCGATGGACGGGTGCCCGCCTTCGGCAAACGCCCGGCTGACCGTGGTCACGCGCAGTCGGAATTGCCCCGAGGCGTGCTGGTAGTGGGTGACGTATTGGATCAGGCCGTTTGCGCCGGGCGCCAAGGGTTGGCCGGCCGGGGTGACGACCTCAAAGTAGACGGCGAGCGAGGTCTTGGGCGTCAGTGAGCATACCTTCCATGCCGATGTCTGCCCGATCCCAATCTCGGTCTCGCCGACGCTCGCCGTCTTCTTGTTGGCGGAGATGACGTGGCCGATCACGCCCGAGATCTTGAGTTCCTTGGTGGTCATGACTTCAAACGTACCGTTGAAGCCCATCTGCAGGTATCCTGCCTCGTCCTTGGCAAAGCTTCGGAGGAAACTCTGCTTGAAGATGGCGGTGGTAAAGGAATCGGCAATGACCATGAAACCGTTGGTAGCGTTGGTCAGGTACTTCATTTCGAGCAGACCGACTTGATCGAGGCAGCCGGCGTAGATGTCGATCGCATGGCCGTTGACGCTCGCTCGCTTCGAGAGGCCTTCGTAGAACTGGGAAAGCGACGTCAGTCGGTTTCACGACGACGACGGCGGAGAGGACCGCGATCAACGCACCTTGGTCGCCTTTTTGAAATGCTTGACGCTATCCCGATCGATATCATGGTGACTTCGAATCGGCTCCCTCAACTCCTGGCTGACGACCATGCCCGGGCCCTCCGTCGCCGGTCCACCGGCGAACAACATGATGCGCGCGCCCGTGTTCGGGAACGTGGATTCGAGCATGCTGACGGCCACGTTGACGGCCAGGCCTGTGCATCGCATCGGTCGCCTGTCGGACGCGACGGGCCACGGGTCGCGCGTGAGGTGTTCGACGATCTGCGTCAGCTGGAATTCGGCCTGCTGGACGGGCATGAGGAACCGGGTGGCCGACGCTTGGAAGCTTCCTTGCACCGGTCGGATCCCGCCCGGGCCCGTCGCGCTCGGTCCTGCCGCGCCGCCCGGTCGTGTCGCGCCGGCCGAGGCGGGAGAGAGGCCGAGCATGTCGATGATCTGCTTGGGCGCGTAGTCCTTGCTGCCGCGGAAGACGTACGATTTCGGGCAATCGGCAAAGCCGAGTTCGTGGACTTGGGTCATGGTGCCGAACGTGATGAGCCCGACGAGGGCGTTGGGCGGCAACAGGCTGAGACTGACGAGGATGGTTTCCTTGAGTGCCTTGAGGTCTTCCTCGTCGAGGCAGGTGTCGACGACAAAGACAAAGATGGGCGGAACCTGGGCCGGGCGGGAGAGCGTGTACTCGATCGTGGTGTACTTTGGCAAGAGCTCGGGCGGGAGGTTGGTCGGGGTGATGTCCTTGTAATGGGGCGGGAACGGGTTTCGTTGCAAACAAAACGGGCAGATCCAGATCTTGCCCCGGGTGTCGATCGAGCTGTCCACGAGAGGTCAGACAGGCGCGCCAACGCGGGTCAGGAGGACTTGCCAGAATGGATTCAAGATGGCCCGGCAGGGAGCCTTGCACGTGACGGGTTCGTACATGACGGGCGGCAAGTCGACGCGTTCCTTGAGGGGAGTGTACAGGGACGAGATGGGGACGACGGTCCGGGTCGCCTCGAGCCGGGTCGAGGGCCAGGTGTTCCATGAGAACCTGACGCCTGCGGGGGAGGAGGGCGGAATGGGCGTGAGCATGCAGGCACGGGACGGGAAGGGGCAGGGGCGGGGGCGGGATACGTGCCATCTTGTTCCTCGATCTCGTCAAAGGTGGGGTTCACGAGTGGCGCGGCCATGATGGAAGGATGCAGCTGAATCGAATGCTCTCGGGGGTGCGGGCCTGCAGCGGGCGATAGGGGCTTCATGGCCTCCTCAGCTGCCTCCAGCTGGGCACCCCCTCCTCTGTCGCGGGCGCATCCTGCCCGATCAGCGCCGCGGATGCAATACGTCAGCGCCTCGCCCGGCCACAAAGTAAACAGCAAAAAGGGAAGCGTCGATCGCACTCGGGGGCGAGATTATTCATTCATGCATGCATGCATCCATGCAGATGTACTCCCGTGCGGTCAGCTCACGCGATCCACCACCATGACCGCCCAGGACATCCAGCTCGCCCTCCTCACACATACGCCCCTCCCGACACCCACCACCACCGCCCACAAGTTTGCAAACGCCATCATCGCCGCCGACTTTAAATCCGTCCTCACGTCTTCCCATGCTCGACACGTCTTCTCCCAGGCCAAGGATGCCGGGATACACGACCTGTATGAGGCAGCGGGGATGAAACAGGTCGAGTCAGAGGGAAAACTGATCGAGGAAGAGGATGCAGCGCTCGTCAAGCTGTTGATCGCGATCGCGTGTCTTCAGGCATTCATCCAAATCAACTGGACCGGTCCCTCGCTCGGCTTCGCGTTGCGCGATATCTTCCCAAGCGCGGCTTTCCCCTCGGATCCACAAGGACCATCATCGACGTCAACGGCAAAGGACGGAGACGACGACGACGACGACCTCCACGCCGCGACCATCCCGCTCCTCGCGCTCGGCGGCGAACCGGCATACCACCTTGCGCGATACCCGACGCTGCTCCTCCTTGCTATTCGGCTTCTTCACTCTCTCCACGCGGCAGACGCCCACCTGGAGACCCTGCCGTTGTGGAATCTCCGCGTGAGCAGGGTCCACCAGTCAATCCTGGATGAGCCCGTCGGGTATCCGGAACACCTCTTGCCGTCCGTTCAGGCCTTGCTTGCGGATTCGACGACGACGACGACGACGGGCTTATCGTTGTCGCAAGATCTGCGCGCGACGATCGTGATCGAGTTGGGATTGGCCTACCATTTGACGGGTCAGGATAAGAAGGCGGGCATGCAGTTCTTACAGGCCGCGCGGGAGCATGGGTTGGCGTACGAGTTGACGGGTGCCATGGGCAAGCGGACAAAGTTCCAGGTCAAGGACCTCAGTCAGCTGGTATTGCTGGCGAGAAGTCGGTCCGACCTGGAACAAGAGACGACGACGACGACGACGAAGGAGGAGGAAACGGCTTGTGCCGAGCCGTCCGCGACCGAGGGCGAGGCGGGCCCGACGGGCATGCCCGAGACGCTTGCCCTCAACGACGACACCCTGCTCGAACAAACCGAATTCACCTCGTCCTCCATCTCCACCGCGCCGGGCCAATCCCTTCCTTCCCGCCTCGCCTCGCTCAACCCGGCCGACCAGCCTGCGCTCGACCCGCTCGACCAATGCCTCCTGATCGACATGTGTCTCGCGCAGCACAACACAACGCCCGAGAACGGCCTGACGGCCTCGCAAATGGCGCCGTACCTCGCACGCGTCATCAGTCACCCTCGAAATTGGTCCGTTCACACGACGGCGCTCTTGCTCCGTGCGCGACTCGAGGCCAAGCGCTCGCGAACGGTCGAACGCTCGGCGCTGCAGCTGCAGGCACTCGTCGATCAAATGCCGACGGCGGATTCCGAGGCGTCGGAGAGGCTCAAGTACTTTTACCAGCTGCCGTTGCCGTCCAAGTGGGAGATGGAGCGCGAACTCGCGCAGCGCTTCTTGTCGCTCGGCGTCGTCCGGTCCGCGCTCGAGATCTTTACGCGGCTTGAGATGTGGGAGGAAGCCGTGCGGTGCTACGCCAACATGGAGCGCGGCGATTTGGCAGTCGAGATCGTGCACGAGTTGTTGCAAGGGAAAAAGGCCGAGATGGAGATCGTCACGGCCCGGTTCAAGGCCGAGGCGTCCGTCAATAATGTCGGTACCACCGCTCCCTCGACGCGTATATCCCGTCTCGACAAGGCGCGCGAGGCCAAGCTGTGGTGCGTGCTCGGTGATCTCGTGCCGGAAAAGGCAGAGGAATACTACGAAAAGGCATGGGAGGTCTCTGGCGAGACGTCGTCGCGGAGCCAGCGATCACTCGGAGGGATCTACCTTACAAGGGATAACTTTGCGGCAGCGATCCCCAAGTTCCAAGCGGCGCTCAAAATCAATCCGCTCTACGCGAGGACGTGGTTCTCCCTCGGCTGTTGCTATGTCCGAGAGGAGAGGTGGAACGATGCGCGCGAGGCGTTTAGCAGGAACGTATCGATCGAGGAAGAAGACGCCGAGGCGTGGAATAACTTGGCAGCGGTGTATTTGAGGATGGACGAGTTGGCTGTTCAAGAGGCCAAGTCGACGGCAGTAGGGGTTGACGGCTCAAAGGAAGAGGAGGACGAGGAAGAAATTGACAAGGTGAGGAGGAGGACGTTTGGCATGGGGTCTCCGCGCTGATGATTAGCTCGTAAGGTCGCTGCAGTACCATTCGAGAACAAACGGCTGGCCTTCACGGCGCTACAACAGGGACTGCGTTTCTCCCGTGACAACTGGCGAGTGTGGACAAACTACATGATCGTCGCCGTCGACGTCGGCGAGCTTTCCGAAGCCGCACGCGCTCTCAGTCGGATCGTTTCCGGCCGAACGGGCAAGGATGTCTCCACCTCGATCGATCTGGCCGTCCTGTCAAAACTTGTCGATGCCGTCACACGGGAAGACTGGAACGGGGGAAAGGGAAACCTAGCCGAGGGCCAGCCGAGAACATCCAACGAGGGCCTGGGCCTGCTTCCCATGGTCGAGCGTCTATTCAACGACGTCATCTTGCCGAGGGTATCCGATTCGCCGCGTATATATTCCATCCAGGCCCGACTTTTCCGCT
This sequence comes from Naganishia sp. PG3902-1, assembly GCA_023628075.1. Classification (NCBI taxonomy): domain Eukaryota; kingdom Fungi; phylum Basidiomycota; class Tremellomycetes; order Filobasidiales; family Filobasidiaceae; genus Naganishia; species Naganishia sp. PG3902-1. The sequence continues at coordinate 689,890 of JAMALH010000005.1, forward strand.
GGAAGGAAGACTGGTCGAGCGCACTGGACTGCTACCTCAAGGCGTACCGATGCGGTATCGCTCAGGATGAACAGGTTGAACGGGACCTGGCGAGGTTCAAGGAGGCCGTGGAGGATCTCGAGGAACTGGTCGACTTGATGCGTATGCTCGGGCCACGAGCCAAGGAGCAAGAAGCGGTACAGGGGCTGGAAAAGGGCAAAGCCAAGTGGAATGACTGGAAGTTCCAGGCTAGGACGTTGGTCAGAACGTTTGTCGGCCGAACAAGAGACAGGTGAGTGTCAAGGGAGCTGGAGCATGCGTACCTTCTGACCCGATCCTTCCTTCCACAGCTTTGGAGATCAACCTGAATTCGACAAGCTGAAGGAGCTTTTGGATGACCTAAGGAATTAGTGGTGGTCACACTTGTGTTACATGGGGTCATTCGGTAGCATCGACGGTTGTATCTATAGATGGATTACATGTTTTGCGGCCCGCGGCACACGTCAAACGCCTGAGGTTGACTTAAGCCAACTTGGCGCGAAGATCTTCCGCTACCGCTAGGACTTCCATCGTCTCCCGAATCCTGCTCAGACACTTCTTCATCCGCTTATCTTTGATGGTACCCTTGGCATCCGCCTGCTTTAGCATGTTTCGCAACTCGGTGTTGAGCATGGACAAGGTGGCAACGAGGCCGTCAATCGTTTCGGAGACTGCATCGTGGGTCTTTGGACGGGACTGAGAGGATGCGTCAGTCGGTTTGCAGCAGAGACCTTAAAGCGATGATAGGAAAGCTTACCGATGTTTTGAGTGCCACCGGGACGACGGAGGTACTCGGCCGTGCCTCGTCCTCAGCAATCGTGGGCGCGACAACCGGAACTTCCGCCGCCGCCGCCGCCGCCGCCGCCGCCTCGGCCTTGACCTTGTCACCCTGTGCGTACAACGCGCGTCGTGCGATCGTGCGAGGCGAATCTGGGGTGTTACTCCTCACTACAGGTGCAGCCGCAGCTTGTGTAACGGGCGCGACCTCCAAAACAGGCTGCTGAGCTGGCTCGCTAGTTCCCCCCTGAATTTGCTCCCCCTCCCTATTGTACACCCGATGACAAATCACGCACTCCTTCTTCATCTCCTCCAACCCTGCATCTCGCGCTCCACCGGCCCGCCTTGCACGCGGATGTCCCACAAGCGGAATACCATAGCACGTCGAGTTGGGACAGCTCTCGGCGAGTAGCGCGAAGCCACGAAGGAGCAGGTTCCCGATAAGCCCAGACGCTCGAGCGGACTGGGCATCGCGTTCCGCAAAGGACGGGGTTCGCGCCGTCTGTGTTGCCGCAGACAGATCCGCTGCAGTGGCTGTGGGTTCGAATGATATATCCATGTTGCGTTGGCTGGCGGTGCTTTTGAGGTCAAAGTCGTCGTCGGAGGAGGAAGAGGTGTCCGAGACGGTACGAGAGTGGCCGTTGATGCCGGTGACGCCACCGTTGATTCCGTTCATGATGGGTGCTGGTTCTGGTGCAGCGGAGCTCGATGGACGAGCTTGAGGTACTCGCACTGTGACAAGAGTATCATTATGCGTTATCCAGACGCGGTCGGCTCGAGCGACCTACCAGGGAGACTAGGTCCGCCTTGGCATGTCGCACAGAACTCGACCCTTTGGGCTTCCGTTTCCACTTCCCGAAGAGGCTGCCTCATCAGCGGTGTGATGTGGCAGTGCACACAGGTACGATCGGTCATGGTCCATCCTCGAAGCATGTAGTCGCCGATCTGTCGAGAGAGGTATAAAAATGAGGAGAATGCAAGAGGGCAGAGATTGTGGGACTTACGATTCCACTGCTGCTTTCCAAGAATGCGGACATCGTGAGGATGATTTCGGGAGTCTTGAGTTGATGTACCAGCGTCGCAATGGTCCGAGCGATATCCCTGGTTTCTGATGCGTACGAGCGATATCCAATCTAGTGGCGTCTCGAAAAAGTCGAGGATGGACCGTGCAGCAGGGAGCCCCGTAAATGAAAGTGAGACCCCGTCACGTGACGCGAGCAGGCAGCCCAAAAGTTGGACGTTGATCGAATGGTATACTGGGTGAACCTGTTCGTTCTGTATCCACTCCGATCGCCGTCCCTGTCGCTCTTTAGGACTCCGAGACCACATCATATAACCCTCTCGTACACCCGGACGTAGTATTAGATCGGATACCCAGAGCGGAGCAGCGAGCGAGCGCCAGAGGACCCTTAACGCAGGATGAAGGCAAACTTTGGATTCCAGGTTCGTATCCGCAAGCTATAGCCTGTCCTCCATCATCCACTAACGCTGCACACTCGCACAGAACCTTTGCGGCACGGTCTACAGACAAGGCAATGTCGTTTTCACGCCCGATGGAAACTCGGTGTTGAGTCCCGTGGGGAACAGGGTGTCGGTGTTTGATCTCGTCAAGTAAGGCAAAACTCGTCGGGACGATGAAAGCACATGACTGATAGCCTGTGTGGTATCATCAGCAACAAGTCTCGTACCTTGCCATTCGAAAACCGGAAAAATATCCTTTCGATCGCGCTCTCTCCCGATGGAAAGGTCTTGCTATCGATTGATGAGGGTGAGTCGGGCTGGCTTTTGTATCGACAGATTATGCTAAATCTCTACTTCTGTCCGTGACAGATGGACGTGCGCTATTCGTGCATTTCCGAAAGGGCACAGTGCTGCATCACATCAACTTCAAGGCAAAAGTCCTTGCCTCCAGTTTCAGCCCGGATGGAAAGTGAGTTGCCGGCATTTCCCTGCACGACAAACAGTGATTAAGATTCTTGACAGATACATTGCTGTAACCCATGGCAACCAGACCCACGTCTGGAGAACCCCATCCCACCTCGTCCGGGAATTCGCGCCATTCGTCCTCCATCGCGTATACACGGGCCACCATGACGAAGTCACGTCGATTACGTGGTCGAAATCATCTAGGTTCTTCGTAACTACTTCGCGCGACATGACGGCAAAGTTGTATACGTTGCATCCGACCGAGGGCTTCAAGCCCAAGACGTTTGCGGGTCATCGGGATCTTGTTGTCGGCGCTTATTTCTCGGCGGACGAGAAGACGGTGAGCCACGTTTGCATGAGTGGGTTACTGCATGATGCTAATTCCGTCTTCTTAGATATACACGGTCTCTCGAGATGGTGCGGTATACACATGGCAAGCGAAGCAGACGGAAGACGACGAGGACTCGGATATGGAAGTGGACGTACTGGACGCGCCGGAGAACGTAGATGACGCCGTCAAGTTCGACAACCGAGTGGCATATACCCGATGGGGCCTTGCAAAACGGGACTACTTCAACCAGGCACATACGCAGGTCGTCTGCACCGTTTTCCACGCCAAGACCTCCCTCCTCGTCGTAGGCTTCTCCACCGGTATCTTTGGTCTGTACGAAATGCCGTCGTTTACCAACATTCACACATTATCAATTTCGCAAGAGAAGATTGCTGCCGTCGCGATAAATCCTTCAGGGGAATGGCTGGCGTTCGGTGCCAGGGGTCTCGGTCAGCTGTTGGTGTGGGAATGGCAATCGGAAAGCTACGTGTTGAAGCAGCAGGGGCATTACTACGACATGAACACCCTTACGTTCAGTCAGGACGGGCAGAATGTGGCAACTGGAGGAGAGGATGGCAAGGTCAAGGTCTGGAACGTGCGCAGCGGTTTCTGCTTTGTCACGTTCAACGAACATTCCGCGTCCGTTTCCGCCGTCGAATTTGCAAAACAGGGGCAGGTCTTGTTCACGGCCTCGTTGGATGGGACGGTACGAGCCTTTGATCTCGTGCGGTATCGAAATTTCAGGACATTCACCTCGCCAACGCCAGTCCAGTTTTCAAGTATCGCCGTCGACCCGAGTGGAGAGGTTGTCTGTGCCGGATCGCAGGATAGCTTCGAGATCTACATGTGGTCGGTCCAGACGGGCAAACTCTTGGACATCCTTACCGGCCATACCGCACCGATATCGTGTCTCGCATTCTCGCCGGGCGGCGATCAGATAGCCTCGGCGTCGTGGGACAAGACTATACGGGTCTGGTCTGTTTTCGGACGATCAAGAGCGACGGAACCTTTCCAGCTGAGCACCGAGGTGCTGTCTGTGACGTATCGACCGGACGGCAAGGAACTCGCGGCATCATCGCTCGACGGCCAGATCACGTTCTTTGATGTGGCCGAAAGCAAGCAGACGGGTGTCATCGAGGGCAGGAAGGATATTTCCGGTGGACGAATGATCGACGACCGAATGTCGGCGGCTAACAATGCATCGACGAAATACTTCAACAGCATGGCATACACTGCCGATGGCAGCTGTCTTATCGCTGGTGGAAGCAGTAAATACGTCGTCATCTACGACGTCCGGGACGGCGTCATGGTGAAGAAGTTCCAAATTTCTGAAAACTTGTCGCTCGATGGCACGCAAGAATTCCTGGATAGTCGGCGCCTAACGGATGCCGGACCAATCGATAATCTGGACCTTCGCGGGGAAGAGGAAGACCTGCAAGATCGCCTCGACACCACGCTTCCCGGTGCGCAGCGTGGCGATCTGTCCAAGCGCAAATATCGCCGTGCAGCACGCACAATGTGCGTCAAGTTTTCGCCGACCGGAAGAATGTGGGCGGCTGCGTCAACAGAGGGCTTGCTCATCTATGGACTGGACGAGACGACGGTGTTCGATCCATTTGATCTGGACATTGACATTACCCCTCAGGCGCTCGTTGATACCATCGCCGATGGGGACTACCTGCTCGCGCTCATCATGGCGTTCCGATTGAACGAGAAGACTCTGATACAACGCGCGTACGAGGCCGTTCCGCCTTCCGACATCAAGCTACTTGCCAAACAGATTCCTCAAGTCTATCTACTCGCCTTCCTTCGCTTCATCGCCCATCACGCCGAAACGCAGCCGCACGTCGAGTTTGATCTGCTGTGGATTACAGCGTTGTTGACCGCGCATGGATCGTATCTCAGCGGCAGGTCGGGTGACTTTGCGAGTGTGTTCCGAGCGTTGCAGAAGGGTGTGATAGACTTTGAGCAGAATATCGCCAGGATGTAAGTACTGGATTTATGTTTTTCGGACTTGCTAATCCATTGTTCTGGTATAGTTGCAACGACAACAACTTTGCGCTGGAATACGTCATCTCGCATACCGCCAGGGAAGAGGAATTGAAGGGGGACGAGGATATGGTCTCGGTATAAGGGCCCTTGCTTATACATAGCTTTGTATGAAACCTACAGAATATACATCTGTTCGCAATGATCCCTGACAGTAATCTTCACTTCATTCGCGGATCACATCCTGCCCCGCTCGCACCACCTGCTCGGCCAATCACGGTGTTTTGCCTTCCACATAAGAACGTGATCTTTTCCACAGCCTGAGCAGCGCGCTTGCGACGTACAGCCACGACAGCATGACCACGAGGAATGTTATCGGCGGAACGAACGCGACGTGTGAGGCGATCGCTGTCGGCAGGGCGATTTCGTGTTTTCGATAGGCGGAGGATGAGGCGAGACTGAGACGGGTCATGTTCGCTGGTTTGTGAGGCGAGTAGACGATAGCCTCCTGCGTTCTGATCTCCTGGCAGTCCCAGAGGACATCGAGAAGAAGGTCTGGCGGTCGCTTGTCTGATGACGCGATATCGCCTAGCGTTACTATACGGTACGCCTCGTTCGAGGGTTCTTGATACCGCATATGCGTAGGTATATCGATCTCGACTCCTTGACGGGCCCCGAAACGCCTTGAGACACGCAGGACCGCTTCATAGGGGTGGTCCGGGTCCTCGAGTGCTGGAATTGATTTGGAGATGCGTCGTGGAGGCGGGAGCTTGCGTTGGAAGTGGTATCTGACCGGTCTTTCGAGGTCTGGTACCTCCGGGTCCAGGGCCCAGCGTATTGAAGCGAGAGATTCCTTGGTCTGACTCTCGAAGTCGATTTCTGGTTCGGTCGTGGCACATGGAAAGGATTCCGGGGTGACAGCCTCTACGTGATCCGGATCGTCGTTCCGCTCATACTCCATTCCCATTGCGCGACTTCGCGGACCCCATCTATCCTCGAGCTCGAACGGATCGATAAAGAGTCGGTCGTTCATGTATACGGTCGTGCACAGCGTACAGCGAGGTGGATGGGCGGAATCATGGGTGCTTGTCGTCGCGGTCGATCCGTTGATGCGCAGATGGAGCGTAGGATGGATGAGCGCCGGGTATGAGAAGAATGCTTCGTACGGCGTGGGAAGATCGGTTGACATTGGAGAGATGGAGCGCTCGCCAGTGACATGCGGAATCTGGAGGGGACGAACGTCCATAGAAAGAGTGGACTGGACGAGCGATCGAGCGAGTCGAGCAGGTACAACACTGTGTCGGAGGGTACAGTGCCCCGCGTGGCGATGACGAATGACAGTCGACCAAGAGCTCGGACTTGACTACAAGTCTGCCACGGTGTATATCCCAGCTCTTCCGCAACGGCCCCGGTTCGCGCATCTTTCCGTTCATGCCGCCAGAGGTATCGATTACGATCCAGGAACACAGCCGCACCGCTCTTGGCGAACCGACTTCCGAGCCAGAATTCCAACCCAAGAATATCGTCAGGAGGGCACAAGAGGAGATGATACGGCGTTTACTGAGGGATCCGGTCAAGGTCACCGCTATCATCGCTGGTGTGCTCGTATGGTAAGCTTCCTCAGCTCACATCTCATCTATCGAACCGAAATTGACGGCTTGTCAAGTACCGGCATCCTTTACGGAAAGACCTTTGACACGACGTTCGATACCTCGAAATTCGACTTTTCCGATCTGAACCGGAAATCCCAATTCTACTTTGCGGACAAGCGTAATCCGTTCAATCGATACGGCGTCAAGTACGCATGGGGATGGACTTTTAGTATTCTGCTGCTTCACCTCTTGACGGCCCCGCCGCGAGGACAAAGGAGGTTGAGCGATGCGGGAGAGACTCCAGAGAGCAGGCATTTCCACCAGAGGTTATCGAAGGGACACCGTCTGCTGGAAGTTTTGCTCGCGACGGCGGCTTGGGCACTCATGACGCAGGCCATCCTCGCGGGCACATCCATCACCGATCTCCTCCGTCGGAGCACGGGCGGCACGTGTGAACTTCGGCTTCCTTCCTCCTTGCAGAGCGACCCGACGTTCTCCAACCTCCAAACGATCGACTCACAACCCATCATCCGGACAGCCGACGCCGCGACAGGCGACTCCCTGGCAGCCGACCTTGTTCCGTCTGAGGTATACCTTTCCCTGCCGATGCAATACTGCTCAAACAACCTCCCAATCACGCCCTCGTCCCACCCGGAACTGTATTCGTACCTCTCGCCAAAAGCAAAACAAGAAGGCGCCGAGGGCAAGATCAGTCCTTCGCAAGTGCAAGGTGGCGACCTTTCCCTGCGCGCCCGCATCACCCAGGGCTTCGACCTGAGCGGGCACGTGTTCTTGCTCGTCCTCTCGACGGGGTTGATCCTGCGGCATGTCAGTCCCGTGCTAAGGCGGTGGTTGAAGAAGGGCAGGATTGGGCGCGGGGAGACGTTTGTGGGGAGTACGCATACGGGGGTGACGATCTTGGGAACCTTGGTGGCGTCTGTGTGGCTTTGGGTGAGTTCTCGTCCATGGTGATCAGGAACAGCGGGATCTAATTGACGGTTTTGTAGATGCTCTGGACGACGAGTGCATACTTTCACACGACGTACGAAAAGTTGGCAGGCTATGGTAAGTCATATACTGTCTACTCGATGCGACAGATTGCCAATGTTCATTCTGGGTCGTATCTGCAGTCGCGGGAGTTAGCGCACTCTTCATCGTGCTTGCAGTATCGAATACAGCCTCGAGCGTTGTACCGTCCGTTCTTGGCCCCGTGCATAATGGAGTAGAAGGCAAGAAAGTCATGTAGCTCTAATTGAGGACCCGATGCTGTGGAAAATGGAGGCGATACCAGAATATCAATATCTACGCCAGGATCCGGGCTCTTCGTCTGCAACAAGAGGTGCATATCGTATTTGGGGTGTGCCCAGACCTGCCCTGTGGTCCCACAGCTATGATAGCAGATAGGAGCAGTACTTATAGAATGAGAGGATGAGGAAGGCCAACGCAGCAGCTCGCTGACCTATGGCCACACGGACAGGTCTAACTGATCTCCGCCCGTGAAGTGACGAAAGCACGCTGCTCGATCTCCCCTTTCTACGCTACGTGTTCGCCTCTTGGCAGCATACCTGGTCATCTGCCTTTCAGCAGATCGTGAAAAGCCAAGCGGCATCCACAAGCATGGCCCACCCGACTCCTCCGCCGCGAGATCCTACGTCTCCCGATCCGAGAGGCCCGTCCCGGTCCATCTCGGCCTCCTTTTCGCGCCCGGGATCGACTATCGACGATCTCATGGCACGATTCAGTTCGCCGAATCCGAATCCTGCGCCGCCGACGATGAGCTCGCCTTTTGCTCCTCCTGCGGCAATGGGTAACGGGTCAGCGATGTCCCCGCCTCCTATGGGTCAGCCTGCCGGATATCCCCAGAGCTTGTTCTCGCCCGCCATGGGTCTTGCAGGGATGATCTCGCCCGGTTCCCGAGGTGGACCCTTGCCGCCATACGGTGGCAGCAATGCCTCCGCGCCAGGAACTCCTGGACTACCTGGAAACGAAAACAGGCAATCCCAATTGCTGGATCTTCTCCGCAATGCGGGCCAAACGCCCGCGTCCACTTCTCCTGCTCCTCTCGTCTCGCAACAGGCCAACACGAATTCCGTGTATCAGCAGTATGGCCTTGGAAGCGGTCAGCCCCCGCCGCTGCAGCAACAGGTGTCGTACAGCCATCACCATCCTGCGATGCAGCAAAACAACTCGTTTTCGGGTTCGCCCAGTACCGGGTTGAATAGGGTGGTTAGTCCTACGTATGGTCTTAGCGCTGGAGCTGGAAACAACCAGGCCCAGAACTTGTTAGCAGCTTTGATCAATGGGTAAGCCGCAGCTTTGTCGGCACCCGCTGAATGTCATTCTGACAGACATCACAGATCTTCAACTCCAGTTCCTGCAGCTCCCCAACAGGAGATTCCTTTCGCTATACATCAGCCCGTCATCGTGCATCAACGGGCTCCGTCACCGATGCCTGAGCAGCCTGTCCTTCCCGCTGCCGATCCCGATAATTCTCACCCTACGGAGCAATCTCATGCGTTAGCGAGGGCTGATACGTTTGGCATCCCGAAGCAGGATTCGGTTTCCGCGCAAGAAGACATCAAGGCGGACTCAACTCCAGCTCCAGCACAGGCATCAACGACTGCAGCGGAGGAAACTCTAAAAACTGCTGAATCGCAAGGGTCGAAGGATCCCACCGCTGTTCCAGCTTCTGAAAGTAACGAATCGTCAGAGACCTCTAAAAAGACCTTCTTCTCGGCTTTCGTTAGTCCGTTTGACGCGTTCGAGACCGGGCCAGCAGCGGCACCGGCTGCGCCAGTTCCCGCTTCCGAGTCCGTGAGCTCCACCGGTACCGCTGCCAAAAAAAAGAGCAAGAAGGAGAAGGCTGCAAAGAATGCGGAGAAGGTGTCCACATTGGCTGCCGCTCATGAAACGTCTGCTGTCGGACCGGCTCCGATTGAGGCTTCGAAGAAGCCAGAACCTTCCCAAAAGGCTAAAGTCGTCAAGGAAAACGCTTCGACCCCGTCACCGTCTTCCGCCATCGCGCCTCCCAAGAAGGCTGCTAAGCCGGAAGACATCCCCGTCATCTACCGATCGTCCGCTTTCGTCGACGTATCACGAACAACGACTCCCTTCGAGATACCCTCCAATGATTACATCTTCGATGTCTCGCAACCTCATGTCGAATCGCTGGTTCACGAGCCAAAGCGATTCGAAGAACGCCGAATCTCCAACATCAGGACCCACGTCATGACCCATGGGCTTGGCGCTGCATCCCTTTTGCGGGCTGGAACAAACGCGTTGGTTTACGCTCTGCCGAAAGGCAAGGCACGAATTGTGAATCAGGACACGGCGGCGAGTGCTCTTGTCACGTTGCAGAGTTCAGAGACGTCATCGCCGATCAATGTCGTTGATTTGGCCGTGACGGACGAATGGGTAGTTCTGCTTGGAGAAGATGGCTCCTTTGGTATCTGGGCGATAGATCTGCTGGAAGAGGACAGCTCCATCTTTAGCGAACGAGTCTTCTTCTACAGCGCTGAACAGGGCGGCCTGGCTCCCCGCAGAGTCCAGCTGACACGCTCCGGTCAGGCGGATGTCTTGATTGTCATGACGGAGAGTTTGGTCTTCAGTGTGGAAGTCGAGAAGTTGAACAAGAGCGACAGGCAAAGCCTGGTCGACAAGATGAACGTCAGGTATGAGTCATCTCATCCAGTAAGTTGTCGTCAGGTGTTTCATCGATGCCGACACTGATGTGTCTACAGGATCTCGTGGATATCGATGTGTCGACCGAACAGAGCCGCATCGCAGTAATCGCTCGATCCGGCCACTTCTTCGTGTACGCTATCGGTTTAGCCAAGCCTATCGCGCAGGGCGTATACCACCCGACAGATGGATCATGGTCAACGAGTATCCGTATCGTCGACGAAAACCTGCTCGTCGGTTCAGCGCTCGGTGAATTTGCTATCGTACCCGCCAAGCCCTCAGCCGACGGAGCAAAATCCTCCCCGATCGCAAAACTGACGTTCAAAGATCATGGAATGACGATCAATCCCGAGAGATCGCTTTGGATGAAGCCTCGGTACAACGCCAAGGAGCACTTGCTCTGGATTGTTTCCTTCTCCCGCTCTTCCTTGTTCCTCATCAAATGCAGGAAGGGGACGAATGGTAGACCAGCTGCGTTCGCCAAGATGCTCGAGTTCCCGTCAGAAGTTCTGGGTGACTTTGCCCTCGACCCCTCGGATCCTCTGGCATTCTTCTTCAAGGATCCTAAGGGATTCTCCCATGCATCCGTGCCCACGCAACTGATGGCCATGCTCGAAGACTCGCAGGAGCAAGCCCAGCAGCCGCAAGCTGGAATCGAGGGCTCGGCAGAGCAGATCGAAACTGCGCAGATGCAGGTCGACGCAGACAATTCGAAGTATTCCCCCGAGGCAGACCTACAGGGCTTCGCTAAAGCCTTGGATGAAAACGCTGCGAGCGCCGTCCAACAAGATGCGCAGCAAGCAGAGCCTGCGGAGCCTTTGATCGTCAACCAGGACCCAGCCAGCAACAAGCCTGGATCTGGACTCGTTGACGCTGATGTCGCTCGACAGGAATCTGAGATTCGCTCAGAGCAGAGCGTTGCCTCGAAGGTTGTCGACAAGTCTGGAAGCACCCCTGTTGCCGGACTCGAATCGATTGCTCAAGTGGTAAAGAAGGCGCTAGCCACGCAATTGGAGGTATTCTCGAGCGCACAATCCCAGGAGCTGCGGGCAATTCACCTTGACCTGAAGTCACACGAGGCCGATAGACAGCAGACTTTGATAACTCTTGTCACCGAGGTCATCGAGCGAGACGTCAAGAAGCTGCTGCACGAAATTGTGACCACTCAGGTCGAGGAAAAGGTCGCGCCACTCCTAGTCAGCACGCTGCAACAGCAAACGGCAAACGCCTTCAATTCGGAGATTCCTGCTCAAATCAACTCGGCTTTGCAGGACACGGTGCTCAGCCAGGTCGAACGCTCTTTGATCCCCCATCTCGGGCGTACATTTACTGCCACCCTTTCGCCTATCGTGGAGAGGAACGTCCGAACACTCATCGCCGACAGTCTCGTACCCAAGTTCTTGGCCGGTGTCGACAATATCTCGGATGCGCTGTCTGACTCGATTCATCGCGAAATGCTGGAGGTCAGGAAAGACGTCCTCGTCGAGCAGAGTGCCCAACTCAAAACTTCTGAAGCGATGATCCAAGACATGACTGCGTCTATGAAGATGCTCATTGGCCAAGTCAGAGATCTGTCAGATCAGGTCAAGGAGTTGAAAGGTAACCAGGAGCGAGCGCAAACCCAAGCTCTGGCTCAGGCTCAGATCGTCGCGCAAGCACAAGCACACGCACAGGCTCAGGCTCAGGCTCGAGCTTTCACGGCCGCTCCTTCTCAACCATTGGCACCCCAGTCGATAGGCGGACCTGCTTTCCCGCCGACTATGGCACCCGCTCAAGCAAATCAGCCCGTACCTCGCCCGCCAGCCGAAATACTGGCACCTCGGCCCTCGATACCCGTTGTCTCTCCCTCTCTCATCGCTTCTACCAATCTTCCGGTTCCCATTCCGGCTCCTCGACTTGACTCTACCCTTGCCAATGCGGAGGAAGATTTCTTGAACGCTCTTATGACCTTGACCGACACCGATCTCATTCAGTTCGTCATCAGTCGGCAGGGTCGCATTCACGAGTTCCTCCCCGCACCCGGTCAAGCCCCTTGCCCGCTGTCACAGCAAGTCATACTCACAATGATCCATAGGGTAGGTGATCTGTCAAGCGTTGGGACATTAATCGATCACTGATCCGCCTCGCCTTCAGCTATCGAAAGCCATATCACCCTTGCCTACATCGAGTCCCGAATACCAGAACCTCTTACAGTGGATCATTCGAAGTGCATACTTGATTGACGGACAAGTAAGTATCTCGATATTTATGTGCCACAAGTCGGATCTGACCACATGCACCTTAGGCTCCCGACATCAAGGATTTCTTCGCTCCTGTCAGGAGCGCTCTTGCGGCCGATTATCAAGCATTAATTGCCCGGTACGCGCAGCAGCAAGATCGCTCGCCGCCGACTGTCCAGGCTGTTCGCGTGATGAATCAGGTGCTACAAGTCTTGGGTTCCAAGTAATGTTCGCGGAAGCACGCATCCGATGATAAAGGAAGGTTTACAGGTGAGAAGGCAGTCAGGCGCAAGAAGGCGCCATGTACAAGAGTAATACATAGTAGAGTGACTGTATCTTCTCCCTCGCATTGCATAGCATTGTCGTTGTTCATCGGTATCAATCTTCTAATTGTCGAAGTCAACCGTGTTGTCAAGGCCACGCCTGGCACCTGTAATGAATGCGACTTCACACAGTGCACGAGCGAATTACATCAGAAACCATCATACAATTACTCTTCAGGTACATGAAGACTCGGAACAGCATAGTACTTGACACCAACAATGAGGAAAGTGGCAGTGATACCGAAGACAAGCAAGAGCATGCCGGTAATACCGATGATCATCTTGATCGGAATGCCTTGATTCGGTTGCTGGGCTTCAATCATCGCCTTTTCCGCCTCCGTATATGTGATCTCGGTGCCATCAGGAGCGTATTTCGGCTTGAGGAGACCCTTGGACCGCAGGTTTGCGAGGATTTCGTCCTTTCGCCTCTGGGCTGCCTTGGCTTTTTCCTGCTCGACAATTTCTGCGTATAGTCTTGCGCGAGCATCGCCTCCCTCAACATTGATGCTTGACGAGGCACCACCGCCGGACGCTGCGCTGATGATGACGAAAGAGGGATAGTGGTGTTCGGCCCATTGTTCAATCTGCGAGAATGACAAAAATCAACCAATAAGCCAAACATTTCGGAGACGGAGGCTCACCTTGCCGCACGCAATGCTCAGCTTGACAAAATTGGGGTCGTGAACAGAAACCTTGGCGTGGATCTTCTTTGCGTAGCTGACAAAGCAATACGCTACATCTCGCGGGTTGACCGCCACGTTCATGAGCTGCAAAGGCAATGACTCTGTTCAGCTCGATGTCGTGAGGACGCGTTTGCGATCACCGCACCTTGATGGCCTCTCCTTTCCGGATCTTGACATTTTTCTTCAGCACGTCCGGGTTCATGAAGCACCGCTCGAGCGTAGCCAATGCCATCACTGCCGGAATGGCAACAAAGTTGAACACGCTCTGACACTTGAGGAGCGACAGATAATCCAGCGCGGGCGTCGCATGCCTCAATGCATCCAGCGTCATTTCGCTCAGAGCCCAGAGCGCTTCCTTTTCACGTGCTTCATCCCTCAAGTCGCCCATCTTGTCGAACCCGTACTTTCCCCAAATCGCACGCGGCCAGAATCCTCGTCCTTCGTCGACGTCTTCCCTGAAATCTCGGAGGATATTGGTCTTCTGCAGCAATAGACCCATATGATTGGAAAGCGTGAGTTGGTCCTTGATGAATGAACGCTCCTTGCCCGAGGCGGAGAAGAGACCGCTCAGTCCCTCGCCAACGAGACCGGCAACGTAGTGGCAGTACAAATCGTAGTCCTCGATCGAATTGACTTCGGCGACGGGCGCTTCCGGAGTGGCGAGGGCAGCGTACTGAGCCATACCATGACCCATCTTCTGGCAAACTGAACGAATGACCTCTTGGTATCTGGGTCACGGCGTCAGTGATTGGCCGAAAGGGAATGGCCCCGACACCCGCTTGACTCACGACTTGTCCAGCCTCTGGAATTCCTCAATCACAACCTGAAACCTGACCATCAATCCTCGATCCTTCTCATTGGGTCCGTTTCCATCAAAGTTCCATCCCGACTCGTCCAGCTTGTTGTGGAAGTCCTTGAGTAAGGGCAGCTTGATCGAGTTGGGGATGGTCATATCGTCCTCAACTGTGTCCAGACCTCGGAGTACGAGGTAGAAGATGCAGACCTGCAGCGTAGGGAATATGAGCTGAGCATAGCCGTCGCAGAGCATGCACACTCACGACCCGAGCTAAATCACCATCCAATTCCTTGATGACCATACTGAAACTGCGACTGGTCTTGTCAAGCCAACCCCAACATTCGCGCATCGCCTCGCGGTCCCATCCTGAAGTTACGTGTTCCTTGGGATCCGTGATGTCACGCTTGGGATCGTGCCAAACCGAGTATGAAGCAAGTGCCCGGAACTCGGTCTATGGAGAAGATAGCATCGAAACGCGTGTCAGAGAACAAGGTATTAAATTGACAGACGACGGTAACTTACAGGATGCGTGACGGCTGATGAGGGGTAGAGAAAGTAAGCATGATTGATCAGTTTCCTGTCCGTAGGTATTGCATTTCTCGGTTTCGGCCCGTCCCATCCGTCCCTCAATCGTCATCTAATGAACGCGGTACCTATCGTCTTGAAAGCGAGAACTCGACCAGGACGTACCCAGAAGAACGTAGTCCAAGATACCCATTTTGATCTTACGTGACTTGAATGAAGACTCGAGGGAGACAGACCTGTCGTTTCGTGTCGCCGATGCTCCGACAAAGTGTCCAAGAGTCGTGCCATGAGGCCAGGGATCTGCGGACACCGCGACAGCTACCGCGACTGCCTGCCGTCGAAATCAGCTTCCGCTCGGAAGTCCAGAGTTGGACCTGAGCAATCGAACGCACGGACCGTGATCGCCGTTGAAACTCTCGCCGCTATACCCCGCGGGGTTCTCCATGATAATTCGAGCGCTTGGCTGGATCGTGGGCTGGATTCGGGATGATGCTTCGGAATTTTCTGTAGTAGCCGAGCGGCTCACGAGAATTGAGCCATGTCCAAGGAGACAACAATAGTGTTATGCTTATGCTGAGCAAGGCGACCACCTATACCCCTACATACCACGCAGCGTAAAGGCGAAGACAACCCAAACGTCGACCGCCTCTCCCGTAAACCTTTGAGACCGAAATCGGAAGGGCTTGATATGGACGACCAGGACGTTGACAAACTCGCCGCGCACACGACTGGGCTCGCATCCCCAAGTAAAAAGAGCATAAGACGGCCTTCAGTAGCCCACTCTTCAGTGCCGACCCTATCATACCAGAATGGAAGTGCGGAACCCGCTCGCGAAGGATGGACAGCGGAGGCACTGGAGATGGAGGAGCCACCGACGGTGTCAAGGAGGAAGGTATACACGGATTACCCAGAGGGGGGTTTCGGCTGGGTCATCGTGTTTTGTAAGTGAATGCGTCCACTTTCTCCGCAGGAATCATCTCGCCGACATCTCTGAACCATTCATTAGGCACCTTTATTTTGTGCTTCCAGTTCCTGGGCGTCTTCTACGCTTGGGGTGTCGTTCAGGATGCGCTTTACAAGGAAGGACTAGCCAAATCGAGGACTTTGAGCGTGATAGGCGGTCTCTCCGCATTCTGGATCGGCCCCGGTTGTCTGCTAGTTAGTGTCGTTTCATGGATCTTCGACTTCGCTCAGCGGCACTGACCTTTGGGCTCCTTTCCAGGCATCATGGATGTTGAAACGCCTATCACACCGTGTCACGGCCCTCATAGGCGTCATCGGAATGGCCGTCAGTTTATTCCTTAGCGGATTTGCAACAAAGAGCGTAGGCGGTATGGTCTTCCTCCAAGGGTTTGTTTTCGGCCTCTCGGGCGCGGTAGTCTTCTTGGTGAGTCGGGATAGCCCAGGCGTCAGATGGAGGCTTGCTCATTCCGCGCAGACTGCGTACACTTTGCCCACTCAATGGTTCATGAAGAAACGTGGATTGACTGCTGGGATTACGTCGTGCGGTGGAGGTGTTGGGGGAGCCGTGTGGGCTATCGTAAGTCAGGAATTTCAGCCGCAGAGAGACACGCATCTCACGAGTCGGTAACAGGCCATCGAAAAGATGATCGCAAGTTGGGGTCTCCCATGGACGTATCGATTCGTCGGCTTGGCGACCCTTCTACTGTGTGTTGTAAGTCGCAATGGAGCGTCATATACTGTTTCCTTCCTGATTGCTTAATCCTTCAGCCCGCTGCCTGGACACTGAGGCCTGGCTACACTCGTCCGGCACGATCGACTACAATTGAGGCAACTAGGGATCCAGAAACCACGGCACAAGCGGAGGCCCCGGAAAAGAGTATATTCCGGTCGACCAAGTACACGAGGATCTTGGCTGCTTGGTTGATCGCTTCTTATCCCTTCCTGATTCCGCCATATGTATGTAAATTAGTCCTCAGGCTTGATCGCTCCGTCTATACTGAACTATTCCTTTGCATACATAGTTCATCTCGCAATATGGTAGGCTTCCACCACGCCCAAAATAGTTTGATGTCCAGCTCACCCGTTCATCTATTCGTACCTTCCGTAGCCAGCTCCATCGGTCTCTCTTCATCTCAAGGGGCCCTGTATTCTGCGCTCTTCAACATTGCTTCTGCACTCGGACGTCTGGCCTTTGGTTTCTTGGCCGACTACGCTGTCGGAGTACGTGAAGATTATTTAGTGTTGACGTGCCATGCTGACACTTGCCGCCCTCAGAATCTGAATGCCTGGATTATTAGTATGGCTTCTATAGCACTTAGCTGCATTTGCGTTTGGCCATATGCTACAAGTCCTGGTCTAATCATATTGTGAGTGGCCGTACTGAGAAGCCCGTGCCTCAAACGCTCAAGTATGGGATGGAGCAGTTTCGTCTTTATGTGTGGCATCGGATCAGGAGGATTCTTCGCCCTTCAGTCAGCAATCGTTAGTCAGATCTTGGGCAGCCATCGAGTCAACGTGGGCATCAGCTGGCTGGAAGTCAGTGGTAGCTTCGGTTATCTCGCTGGTCCTATCAGTGCTGGAGCACTACTGGACGCCTTTGGTGGAGCGGATCAAGGGGCCGGGCCGTATCGACCCGCAATGGTGAGTTCTCAACTCAAGGTTGTGCCGTTCCAGAGCTGAAAGGTTCCGGATATACCAGTATCTCGTTGGTGGATGTACCGGGGCAGCAATTTTCCTGGTCATAAGCGTACGCCTGAGCATCGACAAGCACTTATGGCGGAAGTGTTAGCGTGGGATCTCCTTGTATCCAGACGATCAGCCTGCGAATGTGTAACTTCATGGTTTTCGACGTTTCGCGGCTGATACTCTCGACGGTCATGGGACTCTAACTCGCTCGGTCACGTTGTCACCCAAGCCACCTTGATTACCCTCTCCCAGCCCCATCAAGTTGCGCTGGGAAAACTGATCCCCGAACCTATGACGCGATATTCGACAATGATGCACCATTCTCTTAGAAATGCTCGTCAAAGCACGATATCCGAAAAGCGGTATCCAAAATGCAGAGCTGTACGCAGCCATGACTGATTCCGTCTGCAATTACCAGGGAGCAAATCAGAAGCACGCATATTCATTGCCGCAGCTCTTGCTATGCAGTACCCCATACGAGGTATGCGAGGCATGGTCGTCGCTGTCGTCCAGCGTGCCCAGGGAATTGTCCAGGGCAAGACGACATAGTCGGGTATACCGGTCGAGCTCGATCTACATACGGCGCTATATGTCAAGCATGTCTTCAACGGAAATTTCCGTACTCAGCGGAATGGCAATTTGCCGTACTCTTATTATGCTAGAAAAGCTGCCAAAGGACAAGGCGCTGGGATAGCTGCAAGGATGTCCCCCTACAAACTCCTGGCTCCTAGGGTTCACAGACCGGTAATATACTAGAGAAATTTCCCAGCTTTCCGAATTTTACGGTCACCGCGCCATCAATTTCACTATTTCCGCTGAAAAGGGAGATCTTACGAACAAACAGCCGGAGTTTACGGGCTCATTGGCCGAGTGTGCTGATTAGCAGTCTTCCCAGTCTTTGCCGAGGCCTGTGCACTTGGACAAAATTATGTCTCAGATGTCGAACATGTCGAGCTTTCGCCAAGGGAATACAACCGGGAACACTCTCGCCTCATCAGAAAAAAGTTGGGATCAGCACCATCGATTGCGTGCTTTGGGATAGTTTTCTAAGCGACTTGACGATCGGTTGCTCACCCGTACCCACCCGTACCAGCTCCAGCGATGCTCCAATACCCAGACTGCCCCAGCCTGTCCGACGCGATGAGCCACCAGCAGCATCATAGACATATATGTAGGCCTCGCCTCTTTGTGTGGCCCTTTCCTCTGCCAACGACCCATCATATTATACCACATCTGCCGCCATGGCCAGCACATTACCGCAACGCTCTCCGAGCATCAGCGCCAGCGAGAGTGACGAAAAGACCTCACAAGTCGGGAAGAGCCACGATATCTCACCTGGGGATGTGGAAGCCGAAGTTGCATCGGTCGCAGAATCCGACTTGCCGCAAGGC
Organism: Naganishia sp. PG3902-1; assembly: GCA_023628075.1. NCBI lineage: Eukaryota > Fungi > Basidiomycota > Tremellomycetes > Filobasidiales > Filobasidiaceae > Naganishia > Naganishia sp. PG3902-1. The sequence goes on from JAMALH010000005.1 coordinate 708,790, forward strand.
AGGCAGCTCGGTTTGACCAGCGTTACCTTTCTGATGATCAACCGAATGGTCGGTACGGGTGTCTTCGCGACGACTTCAACAATTTTGGCACAGAGTGGATCGGTAGGAATGAGTCTGATGTAAGTTCATCCACCCTATTACGACGTTGTCCACTGATCCTGAATACTGATTGGCACCGTGTTTAGATATTGGGTTCTCGGCGGCATTATCGCAGGGGCAGGCTATGCTGTCTACGCAGAATTCGCGACCGCCATCCCGAGAAACGGCGGCGAGCTCAATTATCTTCAACACGTTTATCGAAAACCCAAGTTCCTCGTTGGCTGCATGTTCGGTGCTCAGGCATTATTACTGGGTCAAGCCGCGGGTAATGCTTACACAGCTGGACGATACTTCTTGCGAGCCGGAGGGATCATCGACAATGAATGGGCGTCCAGGGGGATCGGAGTGGCCGTCTTGGTTTCCGCTCTCCTCATCCACGGTTCATTGCTAAAATGGGGTCTGCGTTTCCTCAAGTGAGTGTCTCTCATGCCCCGCTACACGGCAACGCTGCATCAGTCGCGGATGCTCATGGTCTTTTCGGACTACAGCGTTATGGGCGTGTTCAAGATCGTTATCATGCTCCTCATCAGTTTTGCGGGATTCGGTGCCCTGGCTGGACGAACCAAGGTCGAGGTGCCCAACAATTTCGTGAACGCTTTTGAAGGCTCGAGGAATGACATGTTCGGTATCGCGTCATGTATCTACAACGTGAGTCCTCTCTTGCCGTCAGATCTCTTTCAGTAGTGCCTGAACTCTCTCTCTCTCTCTCTCTCACTCTCATTCAGGCTGGATGGAGTTATGTCGGCTACTCTACCGCGTATTACTCGATGGGTGAAGTCAAATCTCCTGTTCGGACTATCAAGATTGCTGGGCCTCTAGCTATTCTCGTGAGTTCTAGCTGAAGAGACCGAACTTTCATTTGTAGTCGTTTCCTAACTCTTCCTTTTTGCGATTTGCCATCGATAGGCAATTTCCATCCTCTATGTTCTAGTCCAAGTACGCACCGTCTCTCTCTTCCTTTTTTTTTGGTTCTCGTGCTGATAAAATTTCGCAGATTGCATACTTTGCCGCCGTTTCCAAAGAGGACATCCTTGGTAGCACACAAATCATCGCCGCTCTCTTCTTCCAAAACATGTTCGGAGATAGTGCCGCAAGAGCTCTCAGTGTCTTCGTTGCACTATCCGCGGTTGCCAATGTCTTCTCCGTGGTGTTCTCCCAAGGTCGGCTCAATCAGGCGCTAGGACGAGACGGTCTAGTTCCGTTTTCAAGGATTCTTGCATCAAATCGCCCTTTCAAAGCTCCCCTGGCCGGTTTGACATGGCACGTCATTGTCACGTTAATCATCCTTCTGGCTCCTCCGGCCGGTGATGTGAGTGGTGCTATCCTGCTGTCTACACTTATTGCGGAAGCTTATCGCGTACCTAAATGACAGGCATACAATTTCGTTCTCAATCTGTCGTCATATCCATTCAATGTTGTCAACGCCGCAGTGTCGTTTGGCTTGATGGTGACCTACATCCCTGTCAAGTATCGACCGGAGTGGGCAAAGACTTGGGCACCGCCGTTCAGGGCATCCCTACCGGTAACCCTGTTCTTTACTCTTGTTTCCTTCTTCCTTGTTGTCGTCCCATGGATTCCTCCCAACAGGGTAAGTCGTGATTACACCTTGGCAGTGAACCAGCGTTGATTCATTCTCGCCATATAGCCGAGTGAGGCAGTTTATGTAGGCATGTGGTATGCGATGGCCCCCGCTGTCTCTTTTGGTATCTTCGCCGCGGGTGCTTTATACTGGCTGGTCCGATTCTGGGGTTTGCCGAAGTACGGGGGTTACAGCCTCGTGCCCGTACGAGGCGAACTTTCGGATGGGACAGTTGTGCAGTTGTTCGAAAAGCACGCCAAGGCAGAGTGATATTGTATCGCATCTTGTGTAGAACGGCATTTTAACGTATAATATGGGCTAAGGCGCTGACACATTGGCACCTTTTGTATATGACATGCACTGTGGATAGTCTTCGCCCATTGCGTTTCGTAACCATGGCTGTGGCAATCGGCACCTTACGATTGTTACGAAGTCTAGGAAAGGTGCCGCTCCGCTGACAAATTATGCGGTCGATATCGTACCGCTTCTTCTGCTCCGGATGGGCCTGGTCGCTGGCGCGGACCTCTCCGCACGACAGCTGGTCAACCGATCATATGATAAAGGCGTGTCACCACTCGCTTGATAGCTTGCCTGATGAAACCGGCTGCGGGAGGACGGACAAGTCACAACGACGCCGAGAAAGGAGAGGACAGTCAGATCGCGCAACGAGGACGTATGGGCAGCCAGCTGAGCATATTTGTTCAGCTAGCCATCTGCCTCGGACGTCGCTTGACCTTCTGAAAGTTCAGAAAAGCAAATTAAATGCCAAAAGATGATCCGGGTGCGGAAGTTACCCCATGCCATGACGCAAGCTCCGTGACGGCTTCTATCACACTATTACAGGGTCGGCGGTCGCGTGCCAACCTGCTCCAATCAGAAATGAGTTTGCTTGCCTACCCAGTTGTCTTCGATTCCGAGGGTACAGGCATGACGGTTTCGACTACCGACTTATGTGACAACGACTTCTGATGAAAGGTATCGTTTAGTGTTTGGTGTTGTTGCCATATTCACTGGTGCAAATTGCGATCACTACGAATTGCAGAGTTCTCCCAAACGAGATTATCCTGTACTCGATACTCAAGTCTCCAAATCTTCTGGGACAATCGAAAGGTGCTGCAATGAAGTCAAACAGACTCCTCGTCGCTGAACGGCCATGTGGGCGAAAGGGATGGGTAGGGTGGCGAAGGTCCGAAAACGGGGAAAATATGTCTTCCTTTGCCTCTATCTGCATCACGTATCGCAATCTTCCATCCTTTCGGACAACGTCTCGCTGACTCCAGCCTACCTTTTACTCGCAACCTCGCAACCCCGCATGCCCTTGACTTGAGACCGTCTAATCGCCATATATACTACGAGAAGGAAACAGTATCCTTGTACCAGAGGGACGACTTTCAGTCTGTGCCTCTCATCCCCGCGACTCTTCAATCGGCCATCTTAGAACCTTCCCCTTGACCTCTCGTTCTTCCCACTTGGAGAACAGCAAGACCTCCTCACTTTCCCGTTGACCCGATACCGTAATGTCACTCGCCGTCAAACCGGACGTACTCGATTACGCCGACCCTTACGATTCCACAGATGTTGCGGAAGACATATTTGAGGAATTGTTTGATCCGGATCATCCTGAACATCGTTACAGCTCACTGCCGAGGGTGGACATTCTCCTGAACGGAACGAATACAACTGGGCTTTCATCTGACGTAAACGATGCAACGGCTCTCCGATGGCAATACGAAGAGAGAATGGCTGTACTCGGTCTAGCAGTAGGGAGTATATGGCGACGATCGCCTCGTGAGGACCCATACTGATCGATGATCCTACCTTGCTACCCAGGTTTCATCTTATGCCTCATCCTCTCAACCTTGGCTCTATTATTCCTTCGCCGCCAAAAACAGCGAAAGGGTGCCCAAAAGGATGGCGGCGGCGCGGAGCGGGTCGGATCGTCAGCAACACCGCCGTCATCGACTGGCGTCACCTTTCAGAATGGATTTCTCGGCATCCCGCCCTCGTTGAGCTCTCAATCATGTAAATCGGGCGCCTTCCCTACTGCGTTTGATACTCATACCGAAGGACCCTCTGGGAGTGATAACGGTCGCCCTTTCACAGTCCAAGAAAGCGACATAGTGCGGAGGCAGCAAGACATTACACACTCCTCGCACTCAGCTTCATCATCGTCTTTCTCTCAGCTCATCCAAAGGTCGTCGTCTCCGCCGTTATCGTCCAGCCTGCGATTCGCACCCCCAGACAGTAATCTTGCCGGTCCGCCGCGATGCCTAAGCCATCAGCATCTACCCGTGGTCCGTTCTGACCCTGTCGACAGCGCCACGGCTGTCCTTCCCAGATCTCACACAGACAGCCATGATGTATCGAATGCCGATTCGACGCTAGGGGAATCAGCTCCCGCCAAGAGGGTTCCATATGATCAATGGCGATTTGGGCTTTGACCGCGACGGAGAAGCTGAGACCCATTCCATCCATTGCCTATGTCACATTCCACCATACCCACGAGGTTCTGAATATGCCAATGCCTCATACAAAACCAGTATGACATACAACCTTATGCTATATCGAATGACTGTGTACGGATCATCTCCGGCTTACACTTCCATACTGACCAGTACGATGCGGCGTTGGACCGGGCGGCGCCAGTCTTACTACCTGAACGTTACCCTCGTCTGAGACAAAGATGATTTGATTTCGGATTCGAGGTGGCAGAGGCCCTGGCGGACGAGGCGGGCCATAACCTTGCTGATTGGTACCATAAGGTCCAGGGAAGCCGGCTGGACCACCGGGGACGTTACGGTATGGAATAAGTGGCCCTTGAGGCGTGTGGATCTGAGATGGCGGAGAATCGGCAAACAGGCATCGGATGTGGTTGCCAGGAATGATTTGAACCAAGTGGCCCGTCTCAACATGACGAACTTCCACAAAAGTCGGCTCAAAAGCCAAGATGTAGGGATAATGAAGGGCTAGGCAGCGATATTAGCCTTAGCAGGTATATAAGGGACAGGTACAGGAAAAAGGCTTACCAAACGAGGTGGGGACACCCTCCCACTGGATTGCCCAACGAGGCCGTGCACGCCAGCCTGTCTTATTGACATAAAAGGCAAATTCTATGGCGAAGTCGATGTTAGTTGGGCGTAACGCAGTGGAGAAAGACATACCGGCATAACAAAGCAGGAAAAATTCTTCTATTCTATAAATGCTGACAGGTCGTACATTCTCGCGTCTCGCAACGAAATCCAGACTGCTGTCCGAGGGATCGAGCAGTCCCTGAGTGTCAAGAGTCTGTAGAGGATTGATCAGTTAGCGGCAATGTCACCGATGCGCTATGTACGGCCGCTAGGACTTGCCTCTAGATCGATAACCTCAAAACCTCTCGTGGTCGCTACACACAGCTTTGTCTTCAGCATCATGAGACTTGAACTCTCCGTTGGTATATAGAATTCCTGGAGATGGGTTCACGTCAGTACAGCACAGAGAATTTTGGTGCCATATCTCACCTTCATGACCTTGAATGGTTCATTGTGTGTGCTCCCATTATTGAGCAGTTTCCTGAATGGCGTAGGCTGCTTCTTGCCCCTTTGCGACATATCGATGGGCTCCAGGACCTTGATGGTGGACGAGAGCGAGGATGACTTGACGATGCACAGCAGCATTCTGCCCAGACATATGCCGCTCTTGAAAAAGGATGTATGCGACGACAAGCGCTTCCCGCGTTTCAGCGCAGCCGTTGGATCAGTCGGGTCAAGGGCTTCTAGAGGGAATGCTGTAACGCTTCGTTCTAGGTTTGTAGATGGGGCTAAGAATAGATTCAGTTTTTGGCACGACGAAGACGTACCAGCGAGGACGATAAGCAGCTGGAACTCCTCCAGAACATCCACTTGCGTAACATCGGGTATAGCGACGACTTTGGCAGGAGTGCGCAAACGCTCGTCCCGAAGGTTGCTGAAGAATACGCCTTCATCCGTCCCGTATATCATTCGTCTACCTCCGTCTTTTAAGGGGTCAGTTACTGGCTTGAAAAGGGGGAGATCCTTACATACCGTACGGAGATGCACAGTTCACCTTGTTCAACCCGACGAAGAATCTGTCCGTCAAAGACATCGTTTCGAATATGCGACTTCGGTTCCTGAGATTCTGTTGCTGTTCGTCAATGTGCTCGAGCCAATTCTGCCTAGCGGCAAACGATGCAGCCCAAAGAGTAAGATAATAGCCTTTCCGGCCAAGGTGCTGTATCGTAAGGCTAAAGCCGTGCTTTGAATCTGGCTTGTGAATGACGTCCTTAGCGGATTTCCCGTTTGCTGTTCGCGCCAATGAACCCATTTTGGCACGGGTTGTGGCGGTCTTCATCGCAATACGAGCTTCTTCCGGTGCAGTCACGATCATCAGCTCAAGAGGAATCGGCTACCAAGAGCGGAAATGAGTTACAGCGCAATATTGCTGCTCAATGCACATACTTTGCGGTAAACCTTGTACTGCTCGTGTTGTTTGTTGATCCACTTCGGCTTCACCAGCAATAGAGCATGGTCGAACAGGAATGCAAGGAGGTCTGCATTCTCTCCGCTGCCGTTCGGACCGCCTCGACATTTGAGAGGACCCTTGAATACAAGTTGCCGATTCTTGTCGCGTAGATGTAGATCCTGGTTGAGATATAGCTTTCAGATGGGGCTCGCACGATATCAAAAGCGTACTAACAAAGTTTTCGCCGTGCCTGAAGACAAGTTGCTGATCCAGCTGGGCAAGATTGAACATATTCTCCGACTTTCCGCTTTCCTCGTTGACGCGCGTGAGGAAATCCTTGATTAATTCCGTAGCTTTAGGAATATCCTCTTTGTCGGGATTGTCGTCTGGAGTATGCTTCAGGATTTCTTTCAGCAGGAGGGGATATCGTGCGAGACGGGTAGTCGGCTTGGTAAGATAACCGTTGAGCTCCAATTTCCGCGAGGCGGGGTCGCGTTCAGTGTCCTATGGGTGGGATTGATTCAGTCCGCCGGCCAAAATCCAAAATAGAACACTCACATCTACGAATTTCTGGAACGCTGGGTTGCTTGTCTTCTCCTTCTCAAACTCATACTTCCCGAATAATTGATGAGCGCCATAAACGACGAACGGCTCAAATTTGGCAATAAATTCGAGTACGATATCGGCAACGTGTGGCAGGATGTGATGATGCTTCTGGCGTTTTGTGAGGCGCTCCGAAAAGACCGAGTTGACAGCCAGGATTTCATGGGTATTCCAGAAAACCTGCGTCACAAAAGATTCTCGCTTAGCTTGAGGTATCACCTCGCTTGTACGCAATGGTTTGATCCAACGCTAAGCGTATGCAAGTAATTCGTCAGATGTGGCGTATCAAACGGATTCAGCGCCACTCACGTCTCTCAGGTATTCCATGTCGCGTACGAAATCTCGTTCTGTGTAGATCAGTTCGTTGATGGCTTCTTGACGTCTCATTTCACGCTCATCGACGCTGTCTACGATCTCTTTCGGTACCGAATGGATCCATAATGTTCCGGTCTCCTGCAAGATTTGGACGGAATTATTGAGCAGATGTGCCTTGGGTAGCGAATTGATGCCACATTACCTTGACCTCCACCAAAGACTCGTCGCTGGTCTTGCGTGTCAATGCGGGCTGAACCTTGAGATTGAGCCTCCTTTGCTGATCTGCCCTTCTGGGACAACTTGGCGAATAACAGAGTTTATCCTTTGAGCAAGTAGGCGAATAGCAAGTCGATAAGAGTATGAACACGCCGGTAGGGAGCGAGACGTCGTCAGACGCGTATTCATCAGAAAGCTGAGCAGTTGCGTCATCCGGGTTCTTCAACGTGTCGTGAGCCGGCTGGGGTGTCACTAATGGTGAAGCGGACGTGGAGTTGACGGGCGAAGACAGCGAGCCCGACGAGTATCCCTTGGATGTCGGCCGAATCCCTGGACGCAAAGAGCCACCCGTAGTATTCAGCTCCATATCCACATCTGGCATACCAGTTTCCGCTCCGGGGAAAGGGCTAGGCAGACGATCCTTGAACCTGTAAAGCTCCGTTGGATCGTCCTTGAACCTGTATCCACCATACGTGACTTCGTGAAAGAACTTTTGCGCTTCCAGAGAACGGGCGACGAGCATAGCCAGGTTTCGATCTGGTGTGCGTATGATATCGCAGAGCAGATCCAGGGCTTCCTTGCCGTCGAAGGCATCCTTGTAAGAGAGGCCGTCCTTGACCCGATTCGCAAGGGGAATGTGTTGACGAAACGTTTCAGCGACGCGCGAAAGTAAGGCTGGGTATACGTCAAGGAATCGATGTCGCCCGGCTTGACTCATGGATGGCGGTTTCGAGCGCAGTGCCTTTGCTCCGAGATCGGAAGTATGTGATGAGGGCGACGGGATGCCACCAGAGGGTCCAGCTGCCGTCTGTGACCGGCCGAATCTCCCCGCGTGACCAAGAGATCCCGTCCTGACAGCCGTTACCGCAGCATCACGGTTTGTCTGAGCACCCGAGAAGCTCGTCGAGCGGGCATCGATGGAACCATGGCTCGTCCGTTGGCCCGCCTGAAGATTTCCTCCGGTAATATAGGGCAAGCTGCGAATGCTCTCGGTTGAAGGACCTGCGCTGAGACGATGCGGCCTGGCAGTCGCTCCTCCAGGGAAGAAGTCCGATACGGATCCCGCCGTTGGCGACGCCATAGTGGGAGAATCGCGAGCGTCGGAGAGACGAGAACTCGACTCTATGGAAAGGAGATGTCTGTGACATATATGCCCCCATTAGTGAGGTTCGACATTTAGAAGAATTACTTACGAGTTACTGCGGCTAACACCCGGAGCATTGGCAAAACCACTTTGCCCGCTCCCCGTGGATATAATGGACGAATTTGACATTTGCCGCCGGTGCGTTCTGGCACCGTACACCTCTTGGCGGAACCCAACCGGATGTACATAGTCTGAGCATCCGGTATTTCCGTTAGCCTTGTCCCCGAAGAAGGCATACACGTCAGAAAAGCATGTCATCCGTCAACGTACCTCTCATCTCGTCCTCGTAAGAATGTTGACCCGACGATCGACTGGGCGACATTCGCATCGCCACGGAACCACTGTTTTGCGAGAAATAGTTCTTCTGAACCGAATCTTCCAGTCCTGCTGAATCGTCAAATAATCGCAATCCTTCGGCATCTCTGACGATTTCTGGAAGGGCTGGAATACCAGATCGGGAGCTCGCTCCGAGTTGATATGGACGTGCTGTGCTGGACGCTGCGATTTCATGTGGGGCGTATGTCGAGTACTCTGGAGGCGGTGAATCTGCGTCACTTCTGTCTATGGGCGCTTGTACGGTCAAGGGCTTCGGCGATTGCCCCTGAGCACACGGCAGAGACGTGGTCGACGAGTTTGCCAGGACATTCTCAAAGATGGAATCATACATGGATCCAGGGGAATCCATAGCGGAAGTCTGATGTTGGCCAGGAGCCGGATCATATCGGCCGTAAGCAGAACCCGACGCCGCATTCCCGTAGGACCGATTGGACGTGATCGAATTGTTGTGGGCCAATTTTGCAGTAGCTGACAAGGAGCTATCTCGTTGAGGGCGATTATATGGGTCGTTCATCGCATAGGCTGCCGACGCACTGGCACCGGAGACACTTCGTGTCTGCATGGGCGGTACGGGATCACGGTCATACGGCAACGCAGATCCGGGGGAAGTGATCGAAGTGAAACCTGCTGGCGCTCCGGCCGGGTATCCACCCAAAGACGACCTTGAGGAGTAAGTTGATGAGCCGTCGACTGATGGTGTTGTCGAAGTCCGACGCGCACGCGGGTAATCAGGCTTCGAGATTGAATACGAGGTGAGTTTCACTGTAGCATGTTAAGAATGGTTGAACCTACATCATATCTATGGTTAATGTGTTGTGGGTCCCGATCAAAATCAGTGCCAGCCCGCATCATCGGCCTTTCCCGCGGTCCCGCCAAACTCGGAGGAATCTGTGCATAGGGCCCGTTCGACGGCGGAGCCGACGACGTAGGTGGTGGCAGAGGAGGCGCAAAGGCTCCATAGCCGACATTGGGCATCGGCTGCCTCCCCGGATGTGCGTACGGGTCGTGATTCGCACCAACGAATTGTTGTTGCGGGTATGCATGAGCTGGCGGAAGGTTCGGGGCGTAGCCGTATCCTTGCGGCCCGGGGGAAGAATGTGCGGGATTCGCAGCTGTATGGTGTCCGCCTGCTGATCGTCCAAAGATGGACGCGAAGACTTGATCTCTATCCGCAGGTGGACCGCTCCGGGCTGGCGGATGCCGCGAGGCAGATGATGAAGATGCGGATGACGATACAGGTTGCCGCTGCTGTCTAGGGTCATTTGACCTCACGCGAGGCCCAGATGGACGCATTTCTGTAGCGCGTACTGAGCTGTATAAGGTGCTGTCGTCTTGATCAGGATCGGATGGTCGTTAGGTCATTTTCGATATTGTCGTTGATCTGGCGTGATGGTCTGAATCCAACGTCGGGGTCGACGTTCTGCTCGTAAAAGGGAGCCCACCGAATCCTGCCGGGGGTGTCGTGAGATGGTTCCTGGAAGACGCTGCGTGGCGGACGTGTGCGAATGAGCAGGGCCGAGCTCAATGGAATGGCGTGTTGACCGGTCTCCTGGACAGAATGAACCTCGCTCGTTCATCCGCGTTTCCCGCATGGCGGACCCGAAGCAAATGCTTAGCTAACGCCGGTGTCGTCACGTCTGGCGTTTCTTGTCTTTGACAGCTACCTGGAATATTCATCACTGCCATTCAGCCAGTGATTAGACATCCGTTACCAGGGACAATCAAGAATTCAGGGTGTAGTAGTTGATCTGGACGCGTGAAAACAATGGTGAGTCCAGGATCGTCGCGGTTGGGACTCGAACACAGCTCAGACGAATTCATTGCAGTCGGCGCTCTTCAACTTCCAGTCACTCCTCCTAGTCCTTTTGCTCTTGATATGTACATGTACATATGTCAGAGGGACGATGCCTAGCATTGTGGATAGAAACAAAGAAGGGTAAGTAGTGTTGATAGCATGGACAATATGTTCGGTTCGCTCAAAGCCATATCTGCAGATTCTTGGGTCTCTTCTGGAAATGCGCAAGAATCGGTCGGTCCCTATGGCTACCTGTTGATTCGGTCTGTGATGCTGAACCTCTGTCCATTTGATAGGCGAACGGCTTTCGCCATACGTATCCTTGGCATGCGTGGCAATGGCTGTTTCAATATTAATGAGCTGAATATGGCCATTTAATCGATCAAACCTAGTTCAGCGGCAGCGAGAGCAGCGGCACTCCAAGGACCAATCTCCTTCTGGAACGAATCTCCTCAAGACCTTCATAATACCTCGCGAGACTTGAGAGCTGCTTGAGCTGACAAGCCATACCAGCGGATAAAGGCGACAGCAAATTTGGCAGAAGTCGCGAATTCTATCCCCGAGCGAATGACTAGCAGAAATCCTTGTATCGAATATATACCTGAGTCGCCACGTTGTACCAGTATCTCAGAATTAAGCTCTGTCGCTTGAGTTCTTTCTAGACGGCGACGATTCAGGCGTCGGTATGATTCACGCAACATGTACCTTGGTGGAAGCTACCTATCCTGATCACAACTGGGGTGTCTACTGCTGAATCGGTGCAACCTCGAGTTGTTCGGCCGCGGCCACTTGCGCACCTGTGAAACGGGAGCGTTAGTCCGACATTACTGTTGTGTGATCAGTAGCTTACCTGGGCCGGCGTTCTGCTGAGGCTTCATGGCGGGGAATAGCTAAATGAGAGGTCACATCAGTTGCCGTCGTGACGAAAGTAAGTTCGCCTAAACCGTCAACTTACCAGAACTTCCTTGATGTTGCTCGAGTCGGTCAAGAACATGACCAATCGGTCAATACCGATGCCCCAACCACCAGTCGGTGGCAGACCGTACTCAAGGCTGATAGATAACTTGTCAGCTAGATTCCGCCAAGCGATGTATATGGCCGTGGTACGTACGCGTTCATAAAAGTCTCGTCGACACCCTGGGCCTCGTCATCACCCTGAGCCTTCTGCCTGCTCTGCTCTTCGAATCGCTCTCGCTGATCGAAGGGATCGTTCAACTCGGTATAGGCGTTGCAAATCTCCTTGGTAGCAACGAATGCCTCGAATCGTTCGCAAATACCGGATCGAGATCGGTGGTACTTGGCAAGAGGAGACATGACTTGCGGGTGACCGACTGTAAGTTGCACAGGAAGTTTTAGTTGTAGGCTGTTAAAGCAGAGAAGATCGACATACCAATGAAGGACGGGTTGATGCACTGGTTTTCAATGTACTCGCCGACCAGCTAGTACGAAGACAAATCAGCTGCTTGATCATTTTCGATTGCATTCTGATATTCATACCTTGTCAAGCAGTCGGGCGTTGGTCCTCGGCTCTGAGCACTCGACACCGTGCTGCATGGAAGCGGTAAGCAAAATCGACTCACGCATCAGCCTTGCTGCAGTTTACCTTCTCACAGAGTTCACGCAGGAACTTGTTGGCTTCTTCCGTGTGCAGGGTCTCTCCCGGCGGGAACTTGACGTTCAACTGCTTCTCCAGCTCTCCAATCATGTCGAATCGCTTCCACGGCATGGTGAAGTCGAGTTCGTACTCCTTCTTGCCCTCGCCCTTGCCCTCGGGGTGGTACTTAAGCTTGTAGCCACCAGTCAAGTATTTGACCATTCCAGAGATCATGGATTCGGTGATCTCCATCAGATCGTAAACATCGGCGTATGCCATATAGAACTCGCAAATGGTGAATTCCGGGTTGTGAGTCATGTCGATGCCTTCGTTTCGGAAAACTCGTCCGATTTCGTAGACTCGGTCAAGACCACCGACGACAAGCTGCTTCAAGAACAATTCAGGGGCGATTCGCATGAAGAGGTCGAGCTTGAGGTCATTGTGGTGTGTGATGAAGGGCTTGGCGGTGGCACCTCCAGCAGTCATGTTCATCATCGGGGTCTCGACCTGAAGAATGGGACCTTAGCATGATAGGGGTTTTCCAGCGGGAACAAGCTCACCTCCATGAAGCCCATGCTGTCAAGGTACTTCCTGACGTAGTTGACGATCTTGCTTCTCGTGATGAAGATGTTTCGAACATCGTTGTGCATGATCAAATCGAGGTGTCGCTTTCGATATCGGATTTCCTGGTCGGTCAAACCTCCATCGGTCGCCTTGGGCAGCATGTGCAAACAAGGGGAGAGGAGGGTGATCTTAGAGGGCGAGATCGACAGTTCACCCTTCTTGGTTCGCGACGGTGTACCGGTAACACCGACAATATCACCTCGTCGGAGGAGAGTGTGGATCTCATGGAACTCCTTTTCGTTCTCGGCATCCCTGGATGATGCATGATTTCAGTGACCGCTGCGAATCGAAGCCGGTAGAACTCACTGGATTTGGGCAAGGATCTGGACCTTGGTTCCGTCAGAGGTCAAATCGTAGAAGTGGAGCTTGTTACCAGAGCTTCGCATGTTGCCTAATCGACCAGCGAGCGACACCTTTGGAGGCAGACGGTCAGGTTGCGAACCGTCTAGTCTATTGCCCACTTACAACCGGGTTAGAAAGTCGCTCTCCATCCTTGATAACGCCTTCCTTGCCGAACTCGTCGATGAAGCTGGGTACGGATTGCGTAACGTGGAACTTGTGAGGGTAAGGGTCGGGAGTCTTAGACTCTCGCAGAGCCAGAATCTTCTTGCATCGTTGAGCGAAGTATGCCTACAAATCGTAAATGGCTAGATATGCAGCGCGACCGATGGCAAAGACGTAATTTCTGAGCACTCACACCGGCATCCAGCTCCTCTTCGTTGTCCTTTTCACTCTTTTCCTTTTTCTCGCCTGCAGCAGGAGCAGGGGCAGCAGCCTTCTTCTCAGCTTTGGCTGCATCCTTTGCCCTTTGCTTCTCCCTCTTCTTCAACTCGGACTTGGAGATCATCTCTCCGGTGACGGGGTCCGCGTGAAGGTTCACGGTGGAACCACTTTGCTCGGGAGCTGACATTTTTCTGAGAGTTGGGTTGGGTGCTCGGGACCTGTTGCTGTTCAGGGGTTTCCAGATCGAGCTTGACGTAACGAATTGTCGGGAAAGTGATGTACGAGACTGGAGTTGGAGAGATCTAGTAGCAACCGGTACAATTCTCCGCAGCATACACACAGGCGGCAAGGATCGACACCGTGACGCAGGAGCACCTGTTGCTTCGAGATGACCTTGGATGCTCCGGACGCTCAGGAGCGATAACGGGTCCACATTTTCGGATTTCGCGTTCGGCTACAAATGGCGTGTCATTCGAAAAGTAAACAGCACTACACCCATTCGTCATCCGTGGCATACCGAGGTGATCTCGTTCTTGCTCGGACGTTCAAAGTCTGCTTCTATAATCATAGCCCATCTACACCATTCATTATCGATTGACCCATTGCAAAGATCACTCTCAAAGATGCCCGCCACTATGTTAATGCCCAAAATCGTCTACGGAACAGCGTGGAAGAAAGAGCGCACGGCTGATCTTGTCGTCAAGGCAGTCCTCGCGGGATTCAGGGGAGTCGATACCGCATGTCAGCCCAAACATTACCAGTCAGTGCGCAAGGGATCAAAGAGACCTTGGTTTCTTTCACACGGAGCTGAAACCTTGCCCTCCTTGCAGGGAAGAACTCGTTGGTCAAGCTCTCACGGAACTTTCATCCAGGCATTCTATATTTCGATCCTCGCTATGGGTTCAGACGAAATATACGACGCTGGGCGGGCAAGACACGTCAAAGCCATTACCCTATGATCCAAAAAGCTCGTTAGAGACTCAGGTCAAGAGCTCCGTGCAAACGAGTCTGCGTCAACTGGGAGTGGAATACCTGGATGGACTATTGTTACATAGTCCTTTGCCAACATTTGAGGTGTGCAGCAATCTGCTTCACCCAGTATGGTATACTCATCGTATCTTCAAACCTTAAGCAAAACGCTCAAGCATGGCGGACACTGGAGACATTCGTCGCGGAAGGCAAGATCAGGCACCTCGGCATCAGTAACATATATCAGCCCTCCCTACTCCGTAAAATGATCGACTTCGCCACTGTGCCAGTAGACATTGTACAGAACCGTTGGTGGGAAGGCAACGGGTGGGACTGGGAAAGTGAGTTGCCACGATCTTGCGAGTTGGCGGCTTGTCTAATGACGTTTCTGGCCATTCTAGTCCTGGATATCTGCAAGGAGCACGGCATCCGCTATCAGTATGTTTGCGTGCGGCAAGGAATCGCTGAGCTGACCAGTGATTCCTGCCCCATAACAGGAGCTTCTGGACATTATCCGGAAATCCTGCACTATTGAAGAGCCCCCCTATTCTACAGCTCTCCAAGACTCACAATCTGACCCCGCAGCAAGTACTATTCAAATTCTGTCAAAGGTGGAGTCCCTATTTGCTTTCGGAAATTTCTTGCTCATTGCAGGTGTTCAACATATCATTTTCTTGTCTAGCATTGGTATCACTCCTCTTTCCGGCACAACGAACGAGGAGCATATGGCTCATGACGTGGCCGTTGAGACCGCACCGGAATTTTCGCCGAGCGAAGTTGAAGGGCTGGAAGCAGCGTTGAGGAGAGCTTCCTTACAGATGGGTTGACCAATCTATGTTGATGTCATTAACCAGCCGAGAACAAGATTGACGATGGAATGGGATCTCGAAGTGGAATCGAGTACGCTCAGGCGCATCTACGGACTTGAGCGCATACTATTCAGTACTGTAAAATTACTCTGCGGGTACATAATGCATATATATCCAACTACGTTCGACCACAGCTCTGATGAGTTCTGAGCTTAAAGAGATACACGCGTAAAGCGATACAGGTGATGGCGCTGATGGCCATGCAAGGCAAACTACTGGTCATGCATGAGCATGATTGCATGTTGTGTCGCTATCGTCAGCTTGTGGTTGGCGCCTCCGAAGCTCGCGCGTGATCGAACATGCATGGTGGTTTCATCCTGTCGCACCTCCTAGCTGCCATGAGCTTCACAACCCTGCTCCTCTGTTGCACCAGCAGACGTCGCTGAATGTTTACGGGTCAAGCGGGACTGAGTAGCTCACGTCACACAAAATTGCTTTCGGACGCAAGCGACGAACTTCGTGATTCTGCAAACAGCGAGCAGACTCTGAAGCGGAGAGTATCGCATCCGGCCTTACCTCCCGACGTCGAAGGCGATCCTATTCGAGTAGCGATTCGAGCTACAGCGAAGTCCGGCCCTTTAGCAATCTCAAAAGTAGTCACGAATCCGGACTCGACGCTGGACGCGATGTCGACTTCGGAAGTGATCGCTGGAGAGGAGGATGTAGATGTAGGTTCTTCTCGAGACAACGCAGTTGGGCGTTCTGATACCCCTATCTACAGTGGCTGCGGCTGGAAAAGCCAGCGAGGTCAGATGTACATGTTCGAGTGACGGATTCGATGGACCACAGCAAATTGGCCGAATTGCCTGCGGAATGCAGCCTTCTTGCGATATCCAACGTCTTCGGTCTATGTTTCATCGGTGATGAGCAGTGTAAGCATTCCTATTCCTGGAGCCGACGACCATGGGTCTGATCTTGGGTTTCATCTTTGATTCTTCATAGCGCTGAAGGTCTTTGAGCTTGATAAAATTGCTAAGCAAGCTCTGCAAAGCTCGTCAACAAAGACAGCGGATCTAGAGAAGAATGTGAAGCTGGCTTCGAGGCCACAATGGATACGGTATGTGCTGCGCTCGAATGAAGAGACACCTATGCTAATCTTTCTGTTGTTAGGCTTGCTATGGGCGATCGAAAGGTGCTAGTAGGATTTACGGACGGAAACGTTGATGTTTGGGACGTCAAGGGCATTCTCACTGGAACGGTAAGCCCGCTAGCCCTTTCCTCTCTCTTGAGGCTTCTTACTGAGCCATCTCTCTACGAAACAGAGCGTTCCCGAGCACACCTTCAAGGATCTCGCTTCACCTATTCTGAACTTGCTTCCCAACCCGTCTCCGGAAGGTGGCTTGCCAAACTTGGCCTTAGTCCTGAGCGATTCCTCTTTGGCCGTCCTGGACATCGGTCAGGACCACAAAACCCTGCGCAAACTCGAACAGCCGTTTACTTCTGGTACGAGTATTCCCACTTACTGTTCTTCCACGAAGGATTAACTTACCTTGGGCTTATTCAGTGGCCTGGTCTCCGAAGGGTAAACAGTTCGTCCTCGGCAAGTCAGATGGGAACATTGAGCAGTACACGCCAGAAGGTGAAAAGAAAGCGGAGATCCCTTTGCCGCCAGCCTTGGCTGCTGATGGTGGATACTCGGCTGTGTCGATTGCCTGGTTGGAGAACGACTTGCTCTTGATTACGTACAATACGCAGGTCGGAAGCTCTGCGGAACCCATCAACGATCAGAAGCAGTATCTGGTGCACAGGCAGCCCAAGTCATCGCCTCCTATCTTCTCATACACCCTTTTCGAAGATATTCTTCCTGCTTGGGGGTTGGAGCGTTCTGGAAACTTCCGAAACATGGCTCACATCCGGAATTGGGGCGAGCGCCTCCGACATCTGGCTTTCGTAAGCTCCGCACCAGCGATCGACATCTCGGTGTTACAAGGAAACGCTACTGCAAACGCGAGTGAACCGCCTGTTTGGGACGTGTTGCGACCGGACGAAAGTGCTCGACCCGGGGTGCCTATGCAGGAGAGCCCAAAAGAAGGATCTCTTTCCGATGACACCACAGTCCTGGGGCTTGCGATTGATTTGACAAGTCAGGATCCGATTCAACAAGAAATGGAAGGCGGTGAGGTGCAACCAGATCTTCCGCCAGCACCTCGTTTGTTGGAATACACCAGCGACGGTATTTTAGTCGTGTACAACATTATCAACACCCGAGACGGACAATATGGAAACATGGTTAAGCCTCAAGATATACTGACGTCTCCAAAGACCTTATCGGCATCCGATCCGAGCGCGCCTGCATCGACAGCATTCGGCTCGGCTGCAAAACCGACTGGGGCTTTCGGTTTCGCTCCAAGTGGAACAAAACCCACATTCGGCTTCGGTAGCACGACCAGTCTTCCTAGTGTATCTACAGGCTTCGGCGGGTCGAGCGCATTTGGAGCTGCTGCGAAACCTGCCGCTGCAGCACCCGCTTTCGGATCCAGCACATTCGGTGCTGGCATTGGCGCTTCAGGACAGAGCAAGCCAGCATTCGGAGCAACTACATTTGGACAGCCATCAACGCCCACCGCGACAACGCCAGCGAAAACGGCGTTCGGTACAGGCGCCTTCGGCCCCGCTGCAGGAAACACGACTGTTGGTCCTGCTGCCGACAGCGGGAAGCCCGCCAGTGCATTTGGGTCCAGCTCTGCTTTCGGGCAATCGGCTTTCGGTGCATCGGCAAAGCCCGCCGGTGGTGCCTCGCCTTTCAGCACTTCTCCATTTGGAGCGTCAGCGTTCGGCAAACCCGCGGCTTCACCTGTCTCCGCTTCCAGACCACCCGGCACGGGTTTCGGTTTTGGCTCGGCATCCACTCCAACGCAAACAGGTACAACAAAGTCTACGAGCGCCTTCGGTTCATCGTCTGCGTTTGGTTCGTCTTCCGCTTTTGTTGCGTCTTCGGCTTTTGGTGCATCTTCGGCATTCGGGGCATCATCCGCATTTGGAAAATCCGCCTCAGAAACTCCCAAAGATCCTGCACACTCGAGTTTCGAGAAACAACCTGAGATAAGTGTGGGGAAAAAGCCCGAGTCCGACGCGTCATCGTTCAGTTTAGGAGGGTTTGGAGACACCTTGGGCGACGAGTCCGTGCCAGCGGAAAAGAAGGATATCCCCGCTCCATCTAAAGAAACAGCGCCTACCGCTGCAAGCTCTTTCATTAGGCCTGCACAATCGGGCTCGTTCTTCGCAAAGTCTGTCTCCGCCACTCCTCCGGTCACCCCGAGTCCAATCGTCGTCACCGCTGAGATCAAAAAGACTCCTTCAACTGGAGTCCAATTCGGTCAGACGAGCGGTTTTGGAGGCGTCAAACCTGCATTTGGGACGTCTGCTTTTGGCAGTTCATCTGTCTTCGGTTCGACCGTATCAGGCGCATCGACTCCCGCGTCCGAAGGATCATCTTCCAAGCCTCTACCTAGTACAGGAGGATTTGCTGGATTCTCCACTCCAAGCAAATTGACCGGTAATGGCGCTCTCCCTGCATCGGGAGGCTTTGCGTCATTCGGAGCAGCGACAACCAGTCCATTCGGCGCATCGTCTACACCGGCAAAAAGCCCATCCACCACTGCGCCAGAAAAAGACAGCAAAGTAGCGACATCGCCGGCTGCCTCGCCAGCTGTCTCGGAAGACGAAGGAGAAGCTGAGGTAATAGCCGCCGCAACAGATAAGGAGGAGGACGAACCGGCAGATCACACTTCCGAGGAGGCCCCTGCGGCTGAAATCCTAGAAGACGCAGCGTCAGGTCCGGAGGAATTCGAGCAAAGTACGGGGACTGAGCTTGAGGGCGATGAGGCTTACTCCGAATCGGAAGAAGCGGAAGAAGAAGAAGAAGCAGACCCTGCCGAAGCCAAAGTGACACAAGAAGCGCATCAAGAGAACGAGCTCAGCGTCAGCAGCGGCGCAACCTCGGACTCGTCCTCTCCCGTCCTAGTGGAGCGTCCCGAAGACTCCGCAGGCTTGGAAGACGACGATGTCGACACCAAAGAGGACGTGTCTGCCGGCACGTCCGTAGATTCGCCCAAACAAGGCCACGCTCGCAAGCCATCCAAGGTTCACGCTGCGGCGCAAGAATGGGAAAATCTTGCGAGCGGTTCAGACACCGCAGAACCGGTGAAGAACAGTCCTACTAAATTCTCGTTTGCTGTTCCTAAAACCTCCGCATCAGCTGCTCAAAGCCCTGCTGGGGAACTCGCTTCCAAAGAATCCCCCAAAGCTACAATGCCAAACTTTTTCGGTATCCAACAACCCTCCGCTTCTGCGACCGCCGTACCAAAACCTGACACGCCTTTCTCTTTCGGTTCCCTGCTCGCAAAGCCCGCGGAAACCCCCAAGACAGCGTTTGCGGGAGTCGGGGTGCAACCGCCATCATCTTCTTCTCTCAATGCTAAACCTAATGCCTTTGGTTTCCGGACACCGACCACCGCACCTGCCAAAAGTTCTCCCTTGATGAATACTAGCCTACCGATTTCGGAAAGTCAAGAGTCGGTGGATCAAGATACAAAGGACTCCGTTTCCACGCCGCAAAAAGGTACGAAGATACCGCCAGCGGAATCGCCATTCTCTTCCGTATCTGGCTCGCAGTCTTCTAAACCTAAGGAGCCCTTTGAGAGCGATAAGCTGAATTTGACAACCGCGCAAACGCCCGCAACGGTACCAGAGGCTCAACACGGGATGACGAAGGCTTTCGCTGACGCATATCTCTTCCTCGAGGAGGAACTGAAATCGGTGAGTGCTCAGTCACATGAGTGAAGGTTGTTCCAGACCTGAACCTGAAATTTTGCTGTGCAGCTCACTACCCTGGCAAAGGAAAACGAGGCTTTCCACATCGCGTCTAGCGCCGTTGAGGAACAATTACCGAACAAGGATGATGTTCCTCTCTCAGAGTTTTGGTACCTCAGTGCACTCGATGTGTTTTGTCAGGCGACGAAAGATAGCTACGAGAATGTTCTAGCCATCCGGAAGGCAGGAGTCGAGCTTAACGAACAAGTCAAACGGGCAATGGCGACTATGAGCAAAGGTTCGTCTGATCCAGTGGAAGATATGCGAGCGTTAGACTTATCCTTGTCTCTCGTCCCAGCCGACACTCTGTCAGAAAACTGCGCTCGATACAAGCGTGCTCGCGATGATCCGGAATTCAGGAAAAGACTAAGAGCCCGGCAGCTGGGACCCCAACAGGCCGAGAATCAAATCATGCTTCGGGCGTCCTTCAAGGTGAGTTGCAGGTCGCAGCTCTTGTCAAGCGGATCGCTGATGATCCTCAAACCAGAGTGTTGTCGGTAAACTGAATGCTGTCGAAGATCAAATTACCGCTGTCAAGCGCAAGAATAGCCAAGAACGGTCAGGTCGCATACCTCTTCGGTAAGTGACTTTCCCACTACAACGCCATTGAAGCTGAGTGACTGCCTTAGTCCGTCTGCTCTGGAGGGTCTCAACGAATCCTTGCGTAAGGTGGAAAGCCGTCTTCAGCGGGAAAGTGACGCTCTTGAAGACTTGTCAAACCGCGTCGAACATCTGTCTATCGTTAGGCTGGATGAAGAGCGTCGGAAGCACGCCATTCGAGACCAGACGGAAGCAGAGTCCGATTTGGCAATGGAAGCACTCTCTACTGCAGAGATCGCGAGTGCGGCATTGAATTCCGAGCATGATGCCGGATTGATCAGGGACTCCATGGCAAAGGCTCGCAAGCAACCACTTTTCAATCCGACATTGAACGATCGCCCTTCCGCTCTGAATCACTCTGCGAAAAGCAGCACGAGCACAACGAGACGGAGTGGCGCATACGGACTCGATTTACCGTCCACGCCCTCGAAACCTACTCAAACGGGGATTCAAACGCCAACGGGATTCGCCGCCGCTCAATTGCCCACGAATGGTGCATCATTCTTCAACCTTCAGCCGGTAGCGATGTCCGGGCTCAAATCCAGCTTCCGCGCTTTCAATAAAACCTCTGACAAGAAGCACGGGTCTCGATCGTTTTCCGCCTATAGTCCAGGTTCATCTGATCAACAGTGATAGACATCCACATAGCTGTTCCAATTAGCGTCTTGTCAATAAGAACGGTCAAAGATTCCTAGTTAACCAGCACATGACTCGCCTCACGATCGTGAGCACGTCTTTCCTCGTTGTAAAAATTCCATCCGATACCGTACGGAGAGAAAGATGAGCTCCCGCTACGAAGACTGGATGACACGAATGATTACACTAGCTATGAATCTGCCGTTATCGGACATCATTACCGTGAGCCTGTCTGGCCAGGTTGGATGCCTTTCCGGCTCAACGCATACGAAGGCGACGCTCTAGGGCTGGTACCTGCATCTTCCAAGCGCTGCAATCTTAATCAGTACCTCGATAGATAGGCCCTGTGGCTATAAGTACTTACGCCTCCATGGAAAGTATGTATATCGTCGGCACCCATAAGCGCAAAACCGCCTGTACGACTCTGGGCTCCACGCTGTCTGTCGCCGCCAAAAACGCTTGCGGCATCGGATGACGCAGGTGAGAACCTAAGAAGGTCTGAAGTCGTCGTCATGGTGTTCAATGTTGACGTGTGATGATTATCGCGGTGTCCGAGGTCACCCTGGTAGGTATCTGCATCCACAGTTGTTTCCCCGTCCAGCAGGTCTCGATGCGGATAATGAAGGCGTTGCAACCGCTGATCTGAGGCGGACGTGGAGTGAGCAAGTCCCTGTGCGACATCCGGATCGTATGGACGCCCGCCGAGAAGTATTGTGGGGTCATCGTATCCCTCAGGCAATTGCATGTCCCGCTCGATATCCAGCGAGTCATTGCCTTCTACTCCGTCGGCGAAAGAGCGCTCCAGGAAGCTCCTGGCGTCGTGGGTATGTGACGAGTTTGAGGCATCCTCGCGGTATCCGCGAGGCATACCCACAGTCGAAGCGTCTGGATCTATCACATCTGCCGCATCGGACGGTCCACGAGCAGTCATGTCATCCACGGACACATCCTGAATATCGCGGTCCTGGCGATCGAAGGCTCGCTTTGAAACCTGACTGAGCATTTGTCCCCGTTTGCCCATGCTTTTCGAAGGCGTTCCACTGCCGACAGCCGCCTCCAATCCGCTTGCCCCGTAGCCGTACTTTGCGAACGCCGCGTCCGCTTCCATGACTGGGCTTGGACTGAATCCTCCGCCGATTCCTCGCATCAGGTCATCAATGACGAGTCGTACAGCTTCTTTTGCAGGCGTCTTTTCTATATTTCTTCGAGTGATGGTATTGCCAAAGTTTGTTGTGACAGGTGGCGACATATTCGTTACACCAAAGTCGGATGACTCCATAGATTCTGTCGTGAGATCGGTTGTACGGCCTGGGGTTGCACTCGAAGCGTACTGCTGTGTCGGCAACTTGCTAGGATATCCGGCTTTCGAGGGATCGAGAGCGAATTTGATGCCCGAAGCAGGAAGATCGCGTTTCACTTTGACGTTAAGGGGCGTTGTTCTCAAGTCCGCAAGGCCATTCCAACCTGGAGAACCGATTTCATTCCGTTCGCTCTGCAATATCCTCTTGCGCGGAGTGGCTTCCGTCCGTGTTGCCGCCTTTGGCCTGGAAGGTGGTCTACTCGGTCGCAAGATGACCGAAGGCTCTTCATCGTACCCGTCACCTTCATGTCCTTGCCGACCAGTTATCGTTTCGTCCGCTTCTCCGTCCTCACCATTCGCTTCATATTCGTTCCGGCTGGCTTGATGATCTTCCAGAACCAATTCTTCGCGCAGTCTACGGTCCAGGTGTTCGAAGGGTGATGGCGCATCATCGATCTGTACGTGATCAGAAGCGTGTATTGGTCCTAGGGAATAGTCGTCCTCTTCATGTCGTTCATCGGGGTGATGCCGATTGGCGAAAGAATGATCGTTCTCCGAAGTGACGGAAGATTGGTCCGAATACCTCGGTGCTCCTTGTCTTCCTTTCCCTGCGTCTCCCTTGCCTGCTATCTTACTTGCTCTTGGCGTAGAAGATGCCATTGGTTGATCGCCGTATAGGAAAGAATGGTCTTCCGAGGTAATAGACAAATCCTCAACCCCTTCGCCTTCTCCTCCCGCCGTCACGTCGTAGTCGTAGCCCTGATGCGTCCTATCCATAGTCTGCTCGTGATCCTCGTACTGGTAGGCGTCCTGCGAATATGATGCTTCCTGATCACGCCTTTCGTTCTGCGAGTCTCCGTAAACATCTTCCGAGGCCGTCGTATTGGTAAATTCCCCATGCGTGCTGAGCTTGACGGAAGCCGCTCTCTCGAAAAAGGAACGCCAGAACTGAATATTGACATGCGTTAGCGGTGCGAAGGCAGCATGGCAGAACTTACTGTTGCAGCTTCTCGTGTTGGCTCACTTGCCAAGGCAAAACGCTTCACTTCGGGCAATACGTGACTCGTCACAATCTGGTGGAACTTGGCAAAATTTTCGTCAATTTCTTGCAATAGTAGGGTGTTGAGCTGATCAATCTGCTCCATCTGAGCACTAAAAGGCATTCCGAGTCAGAAGGTTCCTGAAGACTGTACGAGCTGAAGCATTACCTGATGGGATCATCCGGATTCACACCCTCAATCACAGTGAACGGTGCTCGACGCAGAGGATTCATCTTGACTTCGCTGAAGCCCTTGGATAGTCCTTAGGATTGTCCACCGTGATTATGGGCCGTAAGAAAGAGCCCCACAAGACGATGTGTCCCTACCAAGTGCTCATTCATCATCTACCCTTTCCGGATCAAGGTTGTTTACAAAGTCACCTATCTGAAACTTGCTTACATCAGCACACCCAGGGCAAAAGCGCAAATGTTGCTGGCGCGATCAGTCTGCACATTCCCTCTCCTGCTGGGTTGAAAGCCTTTGCAACTGCACTTGGTCGGTATCACTGATTCTTTTGCTCAAATGATACTTCCAAGTTGTGAGTATATACCTGCCTTTTCCACTATTGCGCACGAGCTGACCTTCCTGCGCTTCCAACAGTTTTACCATGATGACACAAACGAAAAAACCAGTGATGGGGGATTCGGGGCTTTCGGGTCCCGTTTCCAGTCCCGTCATTGGTTTTACGTGCAGCGCGATGAACCTCCATGGCTCTTCTTCCCTCGGGTAGAGAGTTGAAGTGGCTGGTGTTGACATCGAACGATCGGCACGTCCCTTCTTGTTAACCCAAAAGGATCGTTCCTTTACCTAGTCTGACCCTTTTACCGCAATCCCCTTCGACTGGGATGTGTGCAGCAACTCGACTTGTCGATTGCGGACGCTACTCTTAGCAGCGATGGGCGATTGCGGAAAGAGGGAAAGGCTTGGAAGTATCATTTTGGCTCGTCTGGGTTATAATGTTAGGTACCAGCAGCCTTAGTATCGTCGTTGTATCAGAATAAAGCACATGCTCCGAGCACCATCATCTGTCGTGACCTCTCGAAAGTCTCCTCAGCCCGGTCGTGTCAAAGGCCGAACCGATCACCCCAGTTCAGCGCGACTCTGCTTGCTGCACGTTCAGACAGCTCTATGGACTTGACGAGATACTTCACGCCCGCACGACTTTTACGCGTTGGGACGTCTTCTACGAGGGGCGACTTCGGTGTCGCGATGTCACCTCCGGTCCTTCTGGCTTTCACATCGCATGACTGCTGAAATTGCGGCCAGGTCCATGTTCTATCTTGATACATCACGCATCGCATTCGATAGCAGAAGAAGCATGGTCGCAATGGCTCCTCCTGTAGGCCGTAGATCTGAAATCTGTTTTCGGCGAAAAATACACGTCACGCTAGAAATCTAGCTCAAACGCGAAACGCAGCCCGGGATCGCACGGAGGTCGGGGCTGGATGGTGAGGGACCGAGCAACGTTGACAACTGCATTTGACAACTATCGCGCCATAGCTGCTCACCCCTATCTCCCTCACCCGTGTCCGAG
Source organism: Naganishia sp. PG3902-1 (assembly GCA_023628075.1). Lineage (NCBI taxonomy): Eukaryota > Fungi > Basidiomycota > Tremellomycetes > Filobasidiales > Filobasidiaceae > Naganishia > Naganishia sp. PG3902-1. Next base: position 734,039 of record JAMALH010000005.1, read on the forward strand.
TATACCAACCAGGAAACATCACTTCACAATGGCATCCGTTCTCCGAACCTTCGTAAGTACGATTTCATCGCCAGATTTCCGACTTCGAGAGCGTAAGCAGGATCTCTGCGCATTCGTCAATACTGGCCGGAGTGGGGAAGCATGGGGAAATGGGAGTGCTGGTTGCCGGAGGAGGAGTCTGTTCGAGAGGAATGCGTTTGCGCTGAGTGAAAAGGCGGAAGAACCGGAACAGTCGTTGATATTGGGATCAATCGCGGAACCTTCGTTGACGCTTCTCTTTCCTGCATTCCTGCTCAATTGTCCATCTTCCGCCGTCGATACAACACTGGTCCTTCCATCTGGGTCGATTCGCTCGTATTCTGAACGCCCGTCAACGTCGTCTCGATTTTGATCATTCGTCCCGGTGATCTACCTGGATGCCTTATCAATTTCCAACAGGCACGACGATCGGTCACTGCTCCCGTCAGGTCGTTCTCGACCTCCCAAGTCGCCCGAAAGGGTGAGTACTACTTCTTCTCGCACATCGCTTGTTGGATTCATGCTGGGGGCGCTGACACCGGGATGACTCTCTTTCAGACTTGATCCAGGACCTCTACTTGAACCAGTTGCGATCCTACAAGCCTGCCACCAAGGTGAGTCGCGCTCTGGTGCGCCTCATTTCGTGCGATAGCGTCGAGGAGGAGTGGCAAGCGGCTGACGGAGATCGTATCCGCCTGTTGCAATCGCTTCGGCGGATATTGTTCCTGAGGAACATGAAGTCGACAACATGTGCTATCTGCGAGATCGATGGATGGCTCGCTCCGCAAATCGGAACCTGAAACTGATACTTTGCTCGCTGTAGAACGCCGACGCTCACCTTTCCAGCGTCAAGTCGTACGCCGCCCCTGCCGCTCCTCAGGCACCCACTTTGCCTTCGGATCTTACCGCCGAGCTCTCCAAGTTCGACGCCACCGAGCCCGTCTTGGCATCGACGACCACCGCCGCCGATGTTACCACTTCCGCTTCCGCTGAGGAGGGTGTCGCTGGAGGAGCCAAGGAGTACTTGGAGTTCTTGGAGAAGGACTTGCCCAAGGCTGATGCTCACCACTGAGCCTAACGCGATGATGGATAGAATGGAACGGGAGATATAGGTAGAGAATCCAGCATTCATATACCAGTTTTCATGGGCGTTGTCGGAAACTGGCGAGCCCATGGAGAAATGTCGCCGTATCGAATTGTAGCAAATGAAAAAAAGGATGCACCAAACATCAACCACTACGCATACGCGGCAGGTCCCGGTGACCGGGGCAGATCCCGATGACTGCAGCCACTTCGCATCCAATATCATAGGGTATCCTGAATGTGGAGATGCAGAATGACTCTCGCCACCAACTGCAATGCCGTTACAATTCCCTGCCACTGGGCTACAAATCGGTTTCCGAACATTACGGACTCCTGGAATAGCAGGCGAACGACATCCGGTTCAGACTCGGCCTGGCCGAGCGAGATTGCAATCAATTTCAAGAACACTTCGAGGCCATGGCGCGTCGTGATCTCCAGGAAAATCATCGAAGCCAGAATCGGCAGCGTAGTGCTCTGGAAAATCCGAGGAGACTTGCTGATGGAAGAGGCGAGGACCAGAGATGTCAGCAAGCTTCCCAAAGCCCACGTTAATGACATTGGAAAGTAGTATGCCGCGAGTGCGATCGTAGACGAGGACAGCACAAAGGGCCCCCACAAGGTGGTACCTTGGGTTTGTGACGTTGCACAATGCAGAGTCCACCATGTCCCAACTTCCAGGGTAAGGAATAGCAAACATCCGAAGAAGATGGCTTGCGGAAAGTTTGTCATGGCCGCGACGGAGATGAAAGCACCCGAGATAATACTTGCCAACGCTGCTGTCGTGAGTATGACTACACGGCTTCTCGGCGCAGTCTTTGGATTATGTTGCGTTTCGGAGAAGCCGATGCGTACGATAGCATGCGCAAGCAGCGATGGTGCTAGCGAAGGCGCGGTATCAGCTACCAGGAACAGCCAAGGTTGAGCATTTGGGCGCTGAAGTAGAGACAGGAATGAGAGGAGAGCTTTCCGAGCGGTCAGATTGTACGTACCATTACTGAAAGTTCTCGCAACCGGAAGGTGCTCCATGCAATCGATAAGGATGCAGCGAGAATGGTTGCGCTGATATGGGTTTGCCGATCCCTGCGTCCGTAACTCGATGCCGGCGTATTGGGAACTCCTACGGTCGTCCACCCTGCGTCAACCCATAATCCTAAACCTTTGATTGTCAATCCCGCTCCAATGCAGACGGCAGCAGGCAGGAAAGCGCCGACTTTGTGAAACCATCCCGGGTGTGGCAGGAGGTAAAAGAAGAATGAAGCGTGAAGTCGCTCCAGAAGGTTGTTCATAGATCGCAAGGTGGATTCCATCACGCTTTGAGCAGTAATTCATCCACTGTCAGCGAGCATATATAACGGAGCAGCACCGTAGCTCACATTCCGAGAGCGTGGAAACCATGTGGGCCCGTAGCCGGCTGAGCGAAGAGAGTGACCGCATCGATGCGATACCTAGAATGATATTCTCCTTCAGCGCGACATTCCGATATCTGCTGTAAGACCCCAGCTCGCAGAAGACTGGAAGAACGACTTACCTGGCGAATACACCATGGGCACCGCTCATGCGTCCAAGCGCGGCATATTTGGAATGTTGCAGCAGGTGCTTTGCTCCACGGACGTATTCCTGAACCTCATGCCGTCGTAGTAGATCACATACAGCTCCCGGTAGCCACGTTGGACAGAGCACGGGTTCAAGGCTGCAGGCAACGTGAGCGGGGACCGCGCGAGCCTGTGACATTCTGTCAACTTACTCTGCCGACAGCGAATGCAGCCGAACCGGCACTCCTGCAGTCCATTGTGCGACATGGGCTACAGTATTAATAAGGTCCTGGTTCGGCAAAGCTCCGTTGACATTTTCTGTTACCAACATTTAGAGGCTGTTCGACGCATCGCGCATCCAGGCTATGATCAAGTCAAACTTACCATAATATATACCAAGATGCGAGAATGAATGGCCCGGATAATCGATGTTAAGCGCATTCCAGACCACACCTTGCGATACAAGTTTCAGCTTTTCTGCCTGCAAACCTGTTCACCAAAGGTCGTGGCGTTAATGAGGGGTGAGAGAGCGAAGACACGCTGAGTCAGAGGATCCGCTGACGGAGATTACTGAATTGACATACCGGGTCTCTGTATTCCGTGGTAGGAAGCAAGAAACGCTTCAAGCCCGTCGGCATATCCGTCTCCAAATACGATCACGAATTCCTTCGCCCAATGATTTTGACCTGCGAAGGAGAGCAAGTGCGTGAATAAGCGTACAAACTCCTGAGTTGCATATCGTCACATCGTCTACTAGCTCGGACAGCGGTGGAGTATCACGAGATGGCCAGCTTCTCGGAAATTCGATATAGAAAGACATACCTCGTAGGAAAGCGGCGAATGCCAAGACCTCTGCAACGCCTCGTAAGTTCGGATTACGGGTTGAACCGGCGGAGCTTTCCCTGATATGCCCTTCTTGCGTAGTATTTCCAAATTTGGGATCAGAGGAGTCGAAGCTTTCGGTATGGGAGAGCGATAACCAGTTTGCCGAAATGATGATTGTTTCTGTTCCGGAGGCTCTAGGCGGAGCTATCACGGCATACGTGTTGATGCCGGTTTGATGCTTCAAGCGAAGCTTTAGTTGCGTCTTGATGGGACTTCAGTTTATGCTTACTGGAAAAGTTGAGGTATACGTATACTGTTGGGTGTCGGCGGGAATATTCAGTTTACGAAGCTCGTTGCGCAGATAATCCGAGCGACTTCGCACATTGTCAACCAAACGTGGCGCTCACTGATCAAGAGGAATGGGAACTCACTCTTGCGAGTCACTCCGCCCGTCGTTCCAGATAGAGTATATCCCTTCCAGCCACCGATCTGCCAAGTGAACGTCTCTCCAGTCCCAGAATGTTTTCACCTGTCCCGGTTGAATGGCATTCTCGTCGAAATACGTGTTGCGCCCCCATCGATCAAGCGGCAGTGCCAAAAGCCACAGGAAGCCCAGAATCGGTAGAGCGGTCGAGAGAAACGGTACGACTTTGTGCCTGATTTTGCTTTGAACCTTCCGTTGTCGCTTTGTCCGAGAAACTGCTAGGGCGGCATTGATATTGTCGTTCCATCTTGGCATGGAAGTGGTATGTGATCTGATAGTCGGATTGATGCTCTCGTCGGTCGGCTGTCTCCGCCTCCGCAGGCGAGCTCCCAGATTCGACCACATGTCTATCCTCCTTTCCAATCAACGGACAAGCTTTTGATTACGGCGGACTTTGCTCTTTGGTGTTGGGATAGGACACCTCTATGCGCGGGTTCACGCTATGATTATGAAGTCAGGAAGTTCAATGAAACGAATCTGAGACACAGTCTGTTCCCCTGACTGCTTACCTAATGTGACGGATCCGGATCATCATCGTGCCCTCATCATTCAGGAGTTGCATCATCGCTGTCGACTTCGTCAGATAACACGACGCGATACTCCTTCAAGGCTGCCATTTAGCTTGGCATCGTATAGGTCGCCATGTATCACCTCGCAGCAGCTGCTATCGCAGCGCTTCCCCTCGCTACCGCATTCCAAGGGACAGTTCCGCTCGTCGTTAAGAGCAGCATTCTGTAAGTCCCCGTCTGATGCTCATACCCTCGACGATAGCAGCTGAGCTTCAGCCTTCAGTCCTTCAATGACAGAAGACATCAACCTATCTTCGGTCTCCTCGGCAAAAGCGGTATATAACGCCATCTCCGCGGGTCCCGCCAACATCGGCTGTGACTGGACTGGTCTCGCCATCGTCGAAGTCGCCGGTCTTCACAACTCGCTCCTCTCGCAATTTTCCCGTCGGTCTGGGTTGACAGTTCAACAGGGCTCTCCAGATTCTCTGAGAGTGCCGTATGTCAAGCAGGCGGACTCGGATGCGTTAGAGGAAGCGGCATGGCAGTGGATGGCGGGATGTGAGGAGCGAGATCTTGCGGAAACAGGAGAGAAGGTGGTGAGGGCTGTACAGACGATTCGAGTTGGAGAAGGGGAAGGTATGAAGTCCATCATTCAGGCTGCATTGCATGCTGATCCTTACCACCACAATAGCCATCGATTCGCCTCTTGTTGCCTTGAGGTCGTTTGTCGCGGAGCATCCCGCATCTGTCGTCATAATCACCGGCACTCCTTCGAGCTCTGCATCGGCTCATCTTAAGCGACAACTTCTATCACCTTCAGAGGAAAGCCTTTCCGAGATGCTCGAAGAAGTGCTCGAACAGGCGGAAGAGGAGGAATCCGAGGTCACAGAATACTTGGAAGAAGTCTTCCCTGATCTGTTCGGCGATGAAGTGTTTGAGGCAGAGGAACAAGATGCAAAGCCGCTGAAGCACAAGAACAAGAACAAGAACAAGAACGGCACCCATTCTGACCCGGACCCCAACGACAATGCCGACGGATACTATGACCTCGTCAAGAACCACCGCAATTCAACGAACAACGGGACTCGAGGGCCTTTGCTGGAACACGCTCAGATTCTGAGTACGCCGGTGATTACTTCATTGTTGATTTCCTTTGGCATTCTCCTGCCCATTCTAGCTATCGGCGTGTACTCGTTGGCGGGTATCCAGGTGAGAACCCACGATCTACTATTCACCCAAACTCTTTCGCTAACGTGTATGTTTCCAGGTGCCACCATATATGCTGGCAATCTCGAAGTCGACGGGTCCAAGTGTATCAAAGAAGGATCAATAGATATCATGCTGTTGTTTTCAGATCATCATAATGTCGGTCAACTCAAAGGATATTTGCAAGCCGTTCCAGGTTTCTGCGAATCTTCTACAAGAATGCTGCTGCCTTAGCGCTCGGACGATAGCTGCATCTATTGATAATGTACTTTAACTACAAAGTCGGTCAGCTTGACCGATGGGCATTGTCTGGTTTGTGCCTGGGTCGCGCCTGTACATCTACCGACGAACGGTTGTCTGCCTTCGGATGTCGGCAAAAGTCGGGTGTTCCTCGATATGTCGCGTCTCGTCGGTCTCGGACTGAGCCAGGAACCTGATCACAGCTTCGAGATGTTGAGCGAAATCTCCGACGTCGAGACCATCCTGTGCGTAGGCGCCTTTCCTCCAACAGACTAGCAATGACAAACCGTTCGGGTGCCCGACCGCGTTCACGACCACTGGTGTCGCTGGACTAGGCGTTTGTGCAAATGTCACGCCCTCGACAGATGGCGGAAGTCGGGTATAGCCCAGATTGGACACCTCAAGCGATGTGCTCGGCGTTCTCGCTACCTTGTCCAGGAGGAACGTTTCCCAGCCCGTTGGTGTCGGCGAGTCGGAAACAACATTGTTAAGGCCGTCCGGAATATGAGACAGCATCCCCATCGCTGATATGGCTTGCTCTCGCCCGGTATCGGATCTGAGCCACGTCGAAAATGCACGAGCTTGTTCCCAAAAGTCGTCTTCGCTGTTGACCGAGAATGCACTCTCTAGAATACCGACATAGTTCCCTGTCAACGAGGGATGGCCGCGAGCGACGTCTCGTAGAGATATTGGCGTACTGTGCGCGATCTGGGTTGCGCCGAACGTTATCCACAGTGCCGCGACGGCCGCCATTTCCAGAATGGGATGGAGCGTGTCCACCCGATGTCGTTTACCATTTGCCTTCAAGTTGACGGTTTGGACGGCATCGAGGAATACATGCTTGTAGGATCTGGAAGCGTTGCGGGCTGCGGGCGGTCGACCGGGCCAGCATGGCGCCTGTCTAACGGCAGCCGCCAAGAAATTTGGTAATTTTGGTATGACCAATTCCTTCCAGATGACGTTCGCCATGTATCGATAGCCAGGCCGAGTATCCACGGTGCTTTCCAAGGATGGTGGGAATTGGACTTGGACCAAGGTTTCGGAGCCCGCGGTTCCGCTCGTAAGGGCAATGAACAGTGCCAGTCCTGATTTACCGTCCGAGATGACGTGATTGAGTGTCACTGCCAGGAAGCCAGGATGGCCGGCTGAGCGACTAGTATAACGAACAATCCGCCATAAAAATGTGTTCGCGCTGACCTGTAACTCTTGGTTCTTGTCGAGTTCTCGTGCGATAACCCCTTCGACAGTGGGATGGGGCTGTTATGGGTTAGCTTTTACGGATGGCTCGATGACCAGTCTTACCAGTCGATTCAATTCCTCATCGCGTACGAGCGCATCCAACCCGGACACCAGATCCTTATCCGACCGGAGACCCCATTTGGGAGTCGTTGACCGCGCATCAATAATGCAACCCTTCAACAACGGGTAATTGCCGATCAGCTCGCTGGCGCGCAGCTTGAGCGACGGGACGGCAGGTATGTCGGATCCTGACGTATACGTTGCGATATACGTGATTAGCTGAGGGTTACCAGTGTTGTCTCGAGCGAGACTGTATCGCTCATAATTGCCGACTGGCTCACACTTTCGATTAGACTGTGCCTTATGTCAAAGGGGTATCTGACGACTCACGAGGACGAATCGCGCCTGAGCCGCTCATCTTGGACGGTGTGAGCCTTGCACACAGGGAATGTGGAGTGGCGCCGCGATCTCTTCAATCGGCAGACAGCAGCCATGCTCGGATGGGAACCGGCATGAAACCGAAGAGAGGGGAACATGGGCTTCGGTGATCAGGCATCATCTCGGCGAGTTCGGCCAGATCCGAGGTCCGAAAAAGCGGGGACTAACCCCCTCTGCCCGTGGTTTCAGTTCCAAATCAGGGACACTGTAGCGCTCCATGCCATGTCGTCGATATCTTGGATTCGGACGGGCTGGATAGCTAGTTCATGGCTTGCTGGCGTGCCCGTCTTCAGCACTGCTTCAGCTCCGTCTTCACAGTATGTATGGACGCGGGACCTGATACGCCGAATACCAGGAGTGATATCTGGGCTCCTCCGTGTAGCCGCAACACTCGACAGCCCGCAAGACCTCTGGAATGAAGCTTTCATCGTTTTCATCAACTTCAACGGGGATTCATGGATCTCGCGCCCTGGCCTCCAAAACCTAGAAACTGCTTGCGGAGACGGGTTCACCCTCGGCATAGCCGGGAGTGCGTTTGCTCGTGTTTCTGCATATAGCATTCCGATGTTACACCTCCAGTAACATCAGCGGTATCGACTTCCGCTATAAGCGGCCTGAGTAGATCTGTTCGCCTGCACCGACCGCTTCAACACGTTCACCTCCAGCAGTCGTAGCCTATCGATCTGTCGCTAATCGATCTCTCAAGCATGTTAGCTGCGCTTCAAAGCGATGGTACTCGGGGCCGTAAATGTGAGCTTTAAATCTGCTTCTAGAACTGATGATGCTCATGCTTTCCGGCTATAGTAAGCTATGTCGAGCGGATGTCGCTTTCGTTCGATTTGCTGGGAAACCCATCACTGGTCACATACGTCGCAGTCTACCCATCATCCGCCGATATACCCTCAAGAGAGCGCATACTGGAGCGGGCTGAAGCCCTGATCGAGCGTTATCCTCTGCTCAAAGGTTGTGTTCTCGACGCCAGGACGACAAATCCGAAGTGGGGCATCCTACCCCGTGACGCGCTGATAAAAGCGATGACGTCGTCCGTACACGACGTTCCGATACAGGACGTCGCAGCCTTCGGCTACAGTGCGGATGAGAAGTCTCAACCAGCCGTATCGCGAACTCTGGAAAATATCTTCAACAGAGAACTACACGACAAGCAGACCATCCGCGTCTCCGGTGGCGGATTTCTCTGGCGCGTCGTTCGATACCTTAGCGATCCCGACGCTACCGGTACCCCTGATCATCGGCCTGCTTATATTGCACTTACCTGCAATCATGTCATCTCCGATGGTCGTTCGGGACAGAGACTGCTCGAGGCGCTTCTGTCAGATACGGAGCTCGAGTCAACGAAGGAGAAGCCCAAGATTGCGCCGTCGATGCAAGATACAATCAATTGTCGACCAAGCCTTGGCTTCATGCTCCATCAAGTCTGGTACGAGGTCATCGTGCCGAAGCTCCCTTGGTTCCTCGAAAGAAGACTCAGGGTGAAGCCTTGTTGGCCTGCCGTTCCGCCTTACGGTGGAAATCTCGTTCGAATAGAAGAAGGAGTTAGACTCGCCTTTCATCATATCCACCTTTCTACCGACAGTCTCAAGAGACTCAAGCACACCGGTAAAGCGAACGGCGTCAAAACACTCCACCCGACTTTGCAAGTCGCTGCAATCGTAGCCCTCTGGATTGCAGTCGGCAACGGCGCCAAAATGCCCGACGAGTCGGATCGTCAAGTTCAATCGCTTCGGATCAGCCATGCCACCGCTGCGTCCCACTGCTCGACGGAGCTAGGTCATCCCGCCATAACTGGAAACTATATCGGTCACCTCTTGTTGACTTCTACGGTTAATGGCGAGGTTAATTTTTGGCAGGCAGCCCGCGATCATGCCAAATGGCTCCATTCCCCGGGATCGCGCCGACAAGGATGCCAAGTCATGGGATCCCTCCGATACATACCGGATGGCATCAATGACTCCTCAGCAGAAACAATCAGGCCGACCGGCTGGGAATCTTTCTTCCTTGATCGCGCTGCACGGGAACCGGCAGACTCCTTCAGCAGTTCCAATCTAGGTTTCTATGCCCTACCGCCCGGATCGACTCGCCTGGCATGGTCGCAGACTACGGTACTTGGTACTCCAATCCAGATCAACCTTATTGGACACAGCGCGGGGATCGATATCGACATCTCGCGACTAACAGGCGCTTGGATCGACGAATTCGGGTACGAGCCCTCCGAACACTTTGCCGCGATATACGAGACCGTTCTCACTATGTTCACTGGAGCGCTTGAGTCGGCGGATCGATCGGAGACTCAGTCGAATCTGAGATTCAGTGACATTCGGAGAATGACGGGGATGTGAGTGAGCTTGAATATCCTGGTTGTATCCCATACTCGCTGTCGTACTGGTCAGATCGATCTTTGCCCTCGCCTAGAGCTCATGATCATGTCGATAATGGCGATCAGTGACGGGATACTGACTGGGTGAACGACTCCGAAGCTCTGGAGTCGTCGAAGCGATTTTATCGTGAACATTCCGCGCGCTTGCTCAACTTGGGCTGCGTTGCTGGATACGAAGCCAAGACTAGAATCGACTTCTCGAGGTAGACGTCATGAGGCTATGTCGACTTTCACATACTGTGCCAGCTCTAGGGATATGGCAATTCCATGCGATAGATACAACCTGTACTACTGTAAGACGACATGTCAGCAGGAACTCGATGCCGATGATCCTTCCTTCGTTTTCCATCAATGATGAAGCAGAGATGAAGCCTCCTTCCTTTTCCATCAATGTTGGTGCTTCCTTCCTTTCCATCCATGATGATCCGTCCTTCGTACCCACGAGACATGCGGATGAGAGCTGTGACATCGAACAGGTATGTTGTGGCTCTTTGGTCGTTGTGCTCGTCACAAGACTCTCCGACATTCGTTTCCTCCACTCCTTCACCTCTTGCAGCGCAGCAGGCACCAATCGATCGTACAGGCATGTCAGCGATGTCGCAAACTGATGAAGAGCCCGGGCGTGAATGTAAGTTTCTATCTGCTGTCAAATCCATGCTGACACCTTCCCGGTGACAGTAAGCTACATTGAGCGGATGTCCCTCTCGTTTGATCTGTTGGGAAAGCCATCACTTGTCACCTATGTGGCAGTGTATCCGTCGTCCGCCACTATGCCCTCAAAAGAGCGGATCGTCAAAAGAGCCGAAGCTTTGGTCGAGACGTATCCTCTGCTCAAAGCTTGCGTCCGCGACGCGAAGACAACGACTCCTAAATGGGGTATCCTATCCGCCGACACGCTTGGGAGGGTGGCGTCTCTGGTGAAAGACGTTAGGATACAGGAGGTGGAGGACCTTGGCACTAGGGCTACCGAGAACCCTCAAGCGAACATACCACGCACGCTGCAAAACATCTTCAATAGAGAACTGCAAGACAAGCAGTCTGTCAAAGTAGCGAGTGGCGGTTTTCTCTGGCGCGTCGTTCGATACCTTAGCGATCCCGACGCTACCGGTACCCCTGATCATCGGCCTGCTTATATTGCACTTACCTGCAATCATGTCATCTCCGATGGTCGTTCGGGACAGAGACTGCTCGAGGCGCTTCTGTCAGATACGGAGCTCGAGTCAACGAAGGAGAAGCCCAAGATTGCGCCGTCGATGCAAGATACAATCAATTGTCGACCAAGCCTTGGCTTCATGCTCCATCAAGTCTGGTACGAGGTCATTGTGCCGAAGCTCCCACGATTCGTCTCAAGGAAACTCAGAATGAAGCCTTGTTGGCCCGCCGCCCCACTTTTCGGTGGACATGTTCAAGACCTGGAGCAGGGAGATCAGCTTGCCATCGACCATATCCACCTTCCTGCCGACAGCCTGAAGCAATTGAAGGAGAGGGGGAAAGCGAACGGTGTCAACACACTCCACCCGACTCTTCAAATCGCCGCAGCTGTAGCCCTGTGGATCATAGTCAGCGATGGCACACAAGCATTCGACCGCTCAGGCCGGCATTCCCATCCTCTTCGATTCGACCATGCTACGGCTGCCTCGCACCGTCAGTCGGATCTCGGCCACCCGGACATAACTGGGAACTACGTCGGTCATCTTGAATCGTCATGCGCGGGTGATGGCGATATCGATTTTTGGCAGACAGTCCGGGATTACGCTGCCTGGCTGCATTCTCCCGCAACGCGGCGGCGAGGATGCCAATTCATGGGTTCGCTCCGATACATCCCGGATGGCATCAAGGATTTGTCAGAGGGGTCCCTCACGCCTACCGGATGGGAATCGTTCTTCCTGGAACGCACTCAGCGGGAACCTTCGGACTCGTTCACCAGTTCAAACTTGGGATTTTATACGCTACCGCCTGGCTCGATTCGCCTGGCATGGTCACAAACCCCCATACCTGGTAGTCCAATTCAAATCAACATCATTGGACACACCACCGGGCTCGATGTCGACATCTCCCGGCCGGCCGGCGCCTGTATTGACGATTCCGGGCACGAGCCCTTGGAGCGTTTTGCAGAGATGTACGAGAAAGTTCTCGTTACGCTTGCTTGTGTGCCTCTGGCGGCGAGGAACAAAGCGGAGTATCAGCCAATCTTGACGTTTAGCGATTTTAACATGTAGTGGTATGGAAAACAACACGAAGTAAATGGTATCGAAATATGACTGTTGAGCGTATATTTGAGACCATAACGGCGGCACCTATATCCAAGCTTAGGAATCACAGCCGTTGAGTAGGCAACCAAGCGACGGATCATCGCTCCATAGAAGATGCTCAAAAGCCGTCCTGTCAGAAGAGCCATATTGCCGAGGGGAGCTTGCAAGCTTGCTCGACTTGTGCTAGATAGCTGGATATGCATCTCAAGCTTCATTTGACTTTCTCCTTTCAGGCGACATGAGGCGCGTCAAATGCTATGCTCGCCTCGACACACCGCAGGACTTTGCGATCGATACAACCATCATACCTCGGCCTGGCGCCCGACCGATCACAAGGATCAAGAGAAGATCTACGTCTGAGTGTTGCCCAGAGCCGCCTGTTTTATTTCTTCCATCCTTTCAGAAAACATCTTCATCTGCATCTGGGCTTCCGGATTGCCCTCGTTGTCATACTCCATGAACATGGTGAAACCCTCGGGCAAACTATCCGGCGAGAGTGACGCATGTTTGGCGTTGATAGTGGCGAGTAACGCCTTGTTCACATACTATTATGGCAGGATGAGATCGGATAACCGTACGCGCACACAAGTACTCACATCGTATCCCCGGACGCTATAGTGCAAGCCGTCAGAGAACAGTTCCTCGGTCTTGATTTCGCCATTGTTGACGGCATCATCATGCAGTTTCCACGCATCTACGACAGCGACATCGTTCTCCTTGCCAACTGTGAGGACCGCGTCTCGAATGAGCTTGGCTTGCTCGGGCGTGCGGTTATTCGAGAACTTTTCGGGGAAGCCCATAGCTCGACCGGTGGCTGACCATGAGGCGGCGTCAACGGTAGACGGCGTGATAAGAATGATCTGAGCGGATGGCTGAGTCTCCTTCAGAAACTTGACGCTTGCATGTAGGTTCTGGGTGAACACGTCGACCGGGATCTGTGAGAGTTTAGCTCGGCGCGAAGTTACAGGAGGCTTCCGCTCACATGCTGAATGCCGTGAGTGGTACTAGAAAAGGCGTTAGGTGGATCACCAACGTAGCTACCAAGGTAAGAAGGTGAAACTCACGCGTCATTGGTACCGATGTGGATGATGAAAAGCTTGATGTCTCCAGCGGGATACTGGAAGTCTTCCTTCAACTTGCGCAGAAGCTGTCGGGAATTGCTAGAGGTGAACCTTGAGCTTGCGCCAATACCTCGAATGGGTCCGATGGGCGACATACTATCCTCCCATACCCCGGTTGATGATGTCCGCCTTGCCTTGGTACTGAAAGAGAGTCAGCGATTCAGAGAGATGCCTCGATTCAGTACGTGAGACTCACAGCATCGACCAATGCTGCACCGTATCCTCCGATCTTGAAAGCTTGTTGCGAGATCGAGTCGCCGGTGACGACGATTTGAGGGTAGGATGGGCTCATTGTGCGGAGGGGAGGGTGTGTCGATTGAAGGAAAGAACCGCGATAGTGAAAGAGGGCGACAGAACTGAGTAAGAGGAGAGTCAAAACCAAGGGTAGTCTGTGCGCAAGAACCATCGGTAAGGGTGAGGGTTGAAGTGTTTGAACAAGCATATCGAGCATTCGCTGGTCCGACAGGCAGCTAATTGTGGACCGAATGAACGCCGACGCGCGAGTCGTAACGGGCGGAAGTGGAAGCAAATAAATCCCGCCGGCGTTACCAAAGCGGGGCTAGCCGAAATGAACATGAATCGCTATGAATATAAACAGGTTTTCCGCTTTCAAGCCAGTCTGTTTAGCTCAGTGGGAGAGCGACGGTCTGAAGTGTCTCCTCTGTGGAGCATACACGTCTACCGCAGGTCCTGTGTTCAATCCACAGAACGGACAAGTCTTTTTGTGCGGTCCAGAGTCGATTCCCCAGGTTCGACATCCATTCACATCTTTCGCCGTCAATCGCTGTTTTGCAGTGATTCTGCGACGCAAGGAGTGCTTGTATCCCGAGCCTTCATGGCTCAGAAGGATCGCCGCCATCGGAACTACACGCTCTCGAAAACTGGGACCGATCCGACCATTGACAAATCAGCAATCGTTCTCCGAGTACGATAGTGGCGCCTCGGTCGCTACTATGTCGAATGTCTGGCCTGAAAAGAAGCTAGCTTGCTACATGCATTGCAGCGGCCACGAGTTCGGCCCTCCCGCGATATGCGCGTTCGTGCTCTGTCGCTTGATCTTTGTATCAAGCGCTCGATTGCGGATTGAGCGAGCTTCGAGAGCATGTAGACTTTTATTCGAGCTCACGCCAAGCGAGAAAATCGCTTGGAAGCCCCTTCCTTGTATGTCTAACCCGTGGGGAACAACGCAGAGATATGAAAGACGATACATACGTACTGAGCATCAAGGGTGTGCTTGCAATTTCCAGGTCCCAGGCGCTCAGATCTGTTCGAAGCGAGGGTTTGCTTCAGACCAAACGGAAATATTCACCCTAACTCGGAATGCGACCCAGGTGCTAGAACTTGCGCTCCAATCTGGACCTCAGGAGAGCTTCGTCGACCGGTCATTGTTCAAATCGTAGAGGCAAGCACCTTATTCTTTCAATGTATTGAAGTCTTCCGGCAGCAGCCGCGATAGCATTGCTGTCAATCGCTACAGGCCCCCTGAAAACCTGATAAGAAGTCTCGTTCCGAATCAACGAGAGACCTGTCGTGAGATCCTGCTATATGGCATGGGGCATGTACGATAGTCACAGTCATATGATGATTGTCTGCCGGCCGCGGAACCAAGGGGAGAATCAATGAATAATACCGGCGTGACGAGGGACGCAATGCCCAGCGACTACAGTTGCAAAGAGGTCCTGTTTCCTATGTTAATGCCCCGCATCGGATATGCGAAAGAGCGTCGGAGCAACGTCAGAACAGTCGTGCAAGAGGGAGGCGCGCGGTCCGCCTGATGATAAAGACAGGTATAACAGGCGCTTTCGGAAGCCAGACAGGTGAAGAGACTTGCTAGAGAACTGGGTAGGATTGTGAACTGGCCTTTCTGCGAGAATGATGCGGTGGTTGCTGGAAGAATATATGCCCAGTCTATCTTGTAAGGCGACTCGATCGCAATGTCATCTCTTCAGTGATTTAGCTCGAAATTTCTAAACTTTCCGTCGCCATCGAAGGCTCACACTGCGCCACTACTTGTCTCCGGGCGATGATATGTTGTGCGAGCCCAAGTCTCGAGACTTGCCCACCGAAACCTTGACGATACCCTTGACTGCACTTACCGACAACCGTGAGAATCAAAAGCGCGGCAGGCTTCGCGTGGTGCGCCCGCGAGTCTCCCGCTGAGTGAACCAATGGCCTCCCTTCCAAAAAACCCGCGTCGCGGATCGATCGTCCGGCCAAGCGGAGTGGGCTGAATAGTGATCTGCTCATCTCGCCGTTGCAGCGTCATCCGAGTGCAGCTCGCAGCCTATCTTTCTTCCAAAAATGTCCGCCATGGTCCACCGAATCAACCTCGCACCCGCCGTTCGTTCCGCCGCATCTGGCGTGCCCCGATCGGCTGTCAACTTCGCTATTAAGGGTGTTCACGGCGGTGTTGGATCCGGTCACTCGCCTGATGAGCACGGAGCTCACGGTCCCCGAAAGGACACCCCTCCGGCATGGGTCGGATCTCGAGGTGCGTTGATGCAGTCCACCAACGTGAATGGTGAGTGTGGAAACCGATCGAGTACAGAAGGTTGGGAGGATGGAGGAATCAGGTTTCGAGAGGGAATGATCGGAGGAGCTGCGTGGGAGTGGAGTGGGAAACAGCGGGCCAAGGGGAATGCATCAGGGTTGACACTCTTGCGCCGATCGTCGTTGCCATCACAGCGGTTACGGCGTGAAACTCGTACTAGCAGCTCCGAAATGTTGCGTAACGTGAGCTTATTCTTTCTTGTGCAGCCCGTGCCACTGGTATCCTCCAGCATCGAACCTTCTCGACCTCGCGGGCTGTCGAACGGGCCACCACCGATATCCCAGACTTCACCCCTTACATGGCTCAGAACCCCAACACCAACCGAACCCTGTCCTACTTCATGGTCGGCTCTATGGGTCTTCTCGCCGCTTCGGGAGCCAAGTCCACCGTCAGCGACATTCTGTCCAACATGGCTGCTTCCGCCGATGTCTTGGCTTTGGCCAAGGTTGAAGTCGACATGGCCGCCATCCCGGAGGGCAAGAACTTGATCGTCAAGTGGCGAGGAAAGCCTGTTTTCATCCGACACCGAACTGCCGACGAGATTGAGGAGGCCAACAAGGTTGACGTCAAGAGCTTGCGTGATCCCCAGGCTGATGACGACCGAGTGAAGAGGCCAGAGTGGCTTGTCATGTTGGGTGTAAGCAATGCCAACACACTTCTCCCTACGTTTGCTAACGACACGTATTAGGTCTGCACGCATTTGGGTTGTGTTCCCATCGGTGAGGCCGGTGACTACGGAGGATGGTTCTGCCCGTGCCACGGTTCGCACTACGACATCTCTGGTAGAATAAGGAAGGGTCCTGCTCCTGTGAGTAAAACCAAGTTGAAGCCCGTAACGTCGCTGACCTTGCGAGATGATTCATAGCTTAACCTCGAAGTCCCTGTCTACGACTTTAGCGAGGACGAGAAGATTGTTGTTGGTTAAGCACGTAGCATGCGCAAGGAATGCCGTCGCCCGAGATCCAGCGGCGTTTCTCCGTTGTAGAATCAGTAATGAGCTTGGATCGATACTACAGCATACAGATGGACCACGCCGAGGCCGAGAGATCGTGGTGCAAACCAGCTCTCCCGCGTCAGGCGCCGTGGGCCGATCATCTTCCACTAAACCCGGAATTTTGCGAGTTCAAGGAAGACACGTCTAATACCACTCATACATCAGGAACAATATATTACAAGCCTATCCAACTAGATCGTCCGCACGGATTGTGCAGTGACGTTTGTCCGATTTTGATACGGTGATCTCCACCTAGTGTGCCACCCAATCCTGGGGTTAGGGGAAGCGGACTGTTGGGTGCGTCCATCATCGGACTATGCAGCGGAATTCCCGTACCACTAGTGTTCGAGGAGTGCGAAACGACTCGCCCATTAACGCTTCCAGCAGATGACGGCGTGTACCCGGGACCGTTCGGTAAATTGCTGACGCTTCCGTTGAAGGAGAGGAAGGACTCTGCATGCCACTCATACCACACCTTTTTCGATTTGGGATCTGTCAATCGCCAGATGTGAACATCGAGTTCTGCGCCGGATGGTAGATATAAGGGTTCCTGTAGGCCAAAAGTTAGCTAGCTTGCGCTGGACAGCGATTTGGAGTACACACCTTGAAAGGGAAGAATAACGGGAACCAGCTCATCATGTCGGGACTGATCATGCTCATACGCTCGGGATGGATACTCAGCCCAACATTGCCGTAAAGATGGGCCTCAAAGTATCCGGCAAGTCCGTGCAGTGTCCCGGCGGTAGGTATTCGGAAGGACAGATGTGCCGCACGAGTGTTGTGAGAGTTGGTATACGGCACGCCTGAAGCAGACTCGATTAGAACGGAACTATCTCGAGTCAAAGTAAGACCTACCCCTGGAGTCTAGAATCATGTCTCGTCGAGGGTGCTCGAAGCTCCAGCACTCTTGAATTCTCGGTCCACAACGGCCTGGACCCGTCTGGGCTCCGCTGAGGATGTTGACTTGCTGGAACATGACCACGTAAGGGGTCTCTGTAGCAATTTCCTGGTTCTTGTTCTTCTTCGTGGCATAATCTTGAACTTCACAATGAAGCTTAGACGAGGACACCGGAGCGAGATGAGCGGTGTACGAGGCGGGAATCGAGATGCCTTCCGCTATAATTGTTTTTGAAATCAGCCATGACCTCCCGTCAGCCGACTTAGTACGTACGTTTAAGGAATCTTCCTGCTCCGTCAAGGCATTCTGGACTGAGCTCATTGTCACCGAATGACCCCAGCAATTCGGAGACGATGATGTCTGCTAGCTCCGGCACGTCAATCTGCCTCATATCACCGAACAGAATTTTGACGGCTCCGCCCCATTCTAAAGCCTGTTTCTCTTGTAGTCTGAACGAGAGAATCAGCCAAAATCCCGCTGGAGAGTCCTCAACGACTCACGTGACAAATGCATTTGCATTCTTTTCCACTGCATAGATCCGTACCTTCCTTGAGGCACGCTCGGCCGCACGTATGGTGCCAGAAACCAGCGGCCCTCTGCCAGCGCCGACAACATAGATGACACTGCGAGCTCGAGGTCATTTCCTGGACATTTTCAGTCGCTGGAGAAAGACTCACGTCACGCCCTGTTCCGGCCTATCCTGCAACGCCTGACAAACGGCCTCTTCATACAGACGGTACTTGACAGGATCACGCTCGAAAACTTCGTATGTCGCACTACCGAGATCATCCATCAGCGGTTGCAGAGGTGCTTGCAGCCAGTCCGCATAATTTGCGATCTCGAGGCATTTCGTGGCGGCGCCATTTGCGTTGGTGGTCGGAACGGACGAGGGGTTTGTCAGAGCTGTATGCTCGATGTGTCGAACGTATTGTATGTATGCTTGTGGACCGCCCGCTGGATGTTTCGCATTGTTGGTCTCGGAAAGAATGATTGTGGGCTTGAGCTGGTAACAGAGGCCGCTGTAAGTATTGAGGCTTGGCTGATGACTGGTAGCACTAACCCTAACGAATCCTCGGACGAACGTCTGACATGCCTTGCTCAAAACGGGATAACCCTTGGCATTTGGAATGAAAGCTTGTGATGGCAGGAAGATGAATTGAGTCGGCTCCGCAAGCCATCGGTTCAAGCTCGTCAAGGACGATGGGAGTGGATTCGTCAAGTCGAGCGCTAAGTATCGTCGCGGTAATCTTTGTCAGTGAATTTTCCGCGCAAATTGCAGGCAAAACGTACTGAGACTCAGCCGGCGATGATAACCGCAAACGTTCCTTATGCAATCCCAGACCTCCCAACTCCAAGAGTGATAGTCGCCAGCGGCGGCTCCGGCAGCTCCACTCAACAAGCTATGCCTATGATGTTGCCCTGACGCGTTCGTTGCCGACCCGCCTGAAGGTTGTCCATATGACGAGTTTCGCACAGGTATACCCATGGAGGATTTGCGCTTGTGTCGTTTCTCCTCAACGATCGACAGTCCTGATGGCGTGTAGTCGTAGCTCGTTTGACGGCCGCCGTTAACGGAAGGTGCTGCGAGGCTCATCATGCTGTTTCCAGCAAAACCTTGTGTGCTGGGCGAAGTCACGGCTGTCGGCGGACGGTCGCTGATACCGATTCGTATACTGATACGCGTCTGAGCCCCTTCACCGCCCATCTCCAGTAGTGATGCAATAGCCCGAGCATATGACGGCAAGTGAGCGCGGTTCTCCGGCACAGGAGGGGGAATGATCAGAGTGGGAATTGAAAGGTGAAGAGCCAGAGCAAGTTCCTGGCGGAGAGCCTGTGGAGGAAGTGTGAGCGACATGCCAGCTATGACTTGCGAGGTACGCACTAGCTCTGAATCGAAGCGGATACCCTCATCTTCGGAATCAAGCTCGAGCCAGGATGACGCGAGCGCAATAGTTCTTTCGGTTTCCTCTATCATCAGGTATGCGTTGTCAGCGGCGAAGCCCAACATGCTTCGGAGGGCTCACCTAATCTTGTGATATTCAGTTCACTTCGCTTGAAACTTGCGTTGCTCCTCCAAGCTTCTGCTTCTTTAGCCGTCTCGAACCTCGCTCTTTCCCTCTCTACCCAATCCTTGGCTTCAGCCCTGTGATTCCCATCAAAGACGTCTTCTTCATCGTCTGGTGCACGCAGACATAGCCTCTCCCATCGTTCACGCCAAAGATCATTGGCGAGCGGAACGCAAACGAGGTCGTAGTCCGCCTTGAGTGCTTGCTCCGTGAGATGTTCGACGGGGCTGGATGTCGCTGCGACCGCGGATGATGGCGGCAAGGAATGCTGCGTGAGGTGAAGGGCAATGGGCAGACGAGATGCCGAGGCCATGTCGGATCGTCTCGAAGAGCAACGGCAATCCGAAATTAGTAGAACGTCAATGAATCTTTGCTGAAAAGTGCACTGCATTCGTTCCTCAATCCAGTTGAGCGCGTGTGGCCCTTACGCGAACGCGAGCTTCGAGGTGCGCCCGAGAAGCTGTCCGAGATCTAGCGGGAGATCTGGGTAGTCATCTGGGTACACCGCGACAAGGGAGCTGACAAGGGGTATAATCCCAGTATGCGTCAAAGGTCGAAGGTTTGGACACAATCGAACAAATGGCAGCAAAGGCTCAACGAATCCCTCATTCGCAACCCTGTGATAGCGGTATGCTAAAGGCGCGATGTCGGATTCCCAACGAATTGTCAGGAACTTCGTCGGTATCCGTTCCGTAA
The DNA here is from genome assembly GCA_023628075.1 of Naganishia sp. PG3902-1. Classification (NCBI taxonomy): domain Eukaryota; kingdom Fungi; phylum Basidiomycota; class Tremellomycetes; order Filobasidiales; family Filobasidiaceae; genus Naganishia; species Naganishia sp. PG3902-1. The sequence continues at coordinate 754,586 of JAMALH010000005.1, forward strand.
CCAGTTCTCGAAATAGGGCGACATTGTCTTGGTTACGGACATATTGCTCTACTCGCAGAAGTCTCTGAGCCCTACAGGACCGGCGAAGTGAATGAAAACCATAGTGCAGGTGCATAGACTGGAAACGCATATAGCGTACGAGTTATGCCTCCCAGTTGCCAGGAGCGGCTCCCTCGGGCTGTCTACCCTTAGATCACCCGCAATTCTCTCTTGCCTGTACGCTGGAATGCCCTTCTGAGTAGCGCTGTGCGTTCTGCCTGCAATGTCTGGTGGCTTGGGTAATTGCATCAGGGCTAAACAACCTTGCAGGTGCAACGTCAACTTGGCCCGGTTCTGCTCGAGAGGTGATGATGAGGTAATATCTGGCCTCTGCCTTCGTGTGCGTTCATGTGCACGCGTGGCGCCTGGTTGATTTTGTGAGACACTGGCTCTGTCCGACGCGTTCTGCGACGGGTCGAGCTTCGCAATAGACGTTCGAGGTCGAGGCAAGAGTCATTGTCCTCGTCATCATCCGGCGTCGCCTCGAAGGATATCGCATCATTCTGATCACATCGAGGCCTCGGGCACGCTTAAAAGCTGCCCCGATGGCTGCCAACTCCGTCCCCGACGACGCTGCAGTGTGGAAGCAGGTGCGAAAGTGCTTGAGTCTCGACGACGGTGATGATGTGACTGTGAGTCGACTCGCAAGGCTGCATCGACAACGACCACTTACTATGCTTTCTTTCAGCCTGTACCTCCGTTTTTGTTTGAACCAATCAAGCAATTCATGATAACGAACCCGGAAGACGATGAGTTTGTTATCGAATGTCACGTACCAGGTTCGGATACGGGTGAATTTGGCGTGGTTACTTGTATGTGGATTCTTGGACTGGCCTTTCGAAACGTACTAACGATGGTTCCATCACATCTCAGGTCTAGAGGGAGGCTGTCTTGCAGACATTCCCCTCACTCGCGACTACCGCAAACCTGATGGAGGCAAGATGATCGGGCTGGGGAGCTTCGACCCCTATCGGGTAAGTCGTTTCCATCTGCCTTTCCATTTATCATTTGACTCCCTGTTACCTTATCAGGTACACTGCCGCAATGATCCGGCGCATCGACTAGCAAGAGACAAGCGACAGGAGTCGAGGAAAAAGGTACAGCATTTCCTCTGATTCTCCACTTCGCAGTCTCAGATCCATATCAACAGAGAGAGGCGAAGAAAGCCAAAGCCGCGCAGGAAGCAGGCGGAAAAGCCCCTGCTGCATCGACATCATCGCGAAGTCAGCCTTCAGCCGCTATGTTGTGCAAGAACAGCTCGGGATCGTTTGGGACGTCGGCGAGTGAGCGAAAACCAACGTCCAGGGAAGTGATGTCTGGCTTTGACGGTGCAAGTGAACGCAAACCGAAAATTCAGCCCGAAGTATTGTTTAGCAACAGCAAGCCGACCAATGGTAAGACGCAGCACACTCGAATGTTCCGCAAATTATTCACTGACATCGTCCTTTGGTAGCGAGCAAGAGACCCATCTTTGTTGTGTCCGACAGCGAGAGCGATGATGACATGAAGTTCAAAAACAAGCGACTTCGACCATCAATTCCCGGAACAGCACCCGGGTTTGACGCACCATCAGAGGCGGATCGCAAGGACAGCGTGCAGGAACAACTCAATGCGATCGTGAACACCCGAAGGAAAAATCCCGCAAGGTCATCCCTGCATGGTTGCAGCTCCAGTTCTGCTGCGAATGTTCCACCTTCTGTTCCTTCCCTTCCTGCGATGGGAGATGTGAAGCCTCGACCCGATGCTCTGGCTACATCAGTGAACGCGACGGGTCAGGATGTCAAAGCCAATATGCCATGCTCCGGTACTTTGGGCGCTGCCGCTAGAGCGTTGCCTGCGGGTCCTGCCCTTTTTGACAACGATCCTGTCACCGAAGCAGGTAAGTCATGCTCGCGGCGCTCTGATATCGTGATGGCCGACCGTATCATGCGCCCTAGAACTCGATGTTGCGATACAGGTTGCCATGTGCCGAAAAGCGCCAACGTTACCAGAATTCAACAATACAGCCGCCAACATTTGCAAGCTCAAGAATTACATCCAGTATCTGGGAAATCATGAAGTGCGAAAGGAAGCGCCCGCCATGAAGGCTGCCACATTCTTTCCCGAGATCGCTCATCACCTGCAGAGCGTGACAGAGATCGTCAAGGCTGAGATGCGAGCGGTATGTGAGCCTCACAGATATACCCATACTGACACTTGGCTCACTTTGCTTCTCATGTATGTAGAAAGGACGCCTACCCCGAGAGGCCAGTCACATGTCCAGCTTGTCCAACAGCCTTGCTCCTCAAAATAGGTTTTTTCCCATGTACTCTGGAGCCGACGACATTACGAGGGCTATGGCGATAGCATCCGGCTTGGGCGGGTTTGGTGCTGGCGCTGACTACGAGGAAGCGATGGAGAATCGCCGACTCTCCGGTGGGAATGCGGAAGAGTAGGCCTTGCATATTCGAGTATTCTTCTATGTACCTGACGCTTCCTTCCTTAGCCTGCAAACATTCTTCAGGGATGCTCTTGACAACTTTTCGGAAAACGTCACAGTGGCTGAAGCCGCTCAAAAGCTTGGCTTGGCTCATATGGACGCTTTGCTGCCCGGTATGCAAGTAAAGTTGATGCCGCACCAGATCATCGGCGTTCAATGGATGGTCCAAATGGAAAAGGGCAAGCATCACGGTGGTATCTTGGCAGATTCCATGGGACTGGGCAAAACGATCCAGGCTACAGCCACCATGGTTGCCAACCCTTCTCAAGATATGAACTGCAAGACTACTCTGATCGTTGCGCCTTTGGCCTTGCTGGAACAGTGGAAACTCGAGATCGAACAAAAGACGTGTGGTCATCTCTCGGTCTTCGTCTTCCATGGTGCTGCCAACACCAGGGGCATGACCAAGAAGCGCTTGAAGAAGTACGACGTAGTACTCACCAGTAAGTCAACCTGCAATGTGATGTCGGCCCAGGTCATCAAACTCCCCATAGCTTATGGCACCCTCGTCCAACAATTTCCTCCCCCTGAGAAGCCAAAGAAGAAGAAGACCGCAAACGATTTCATCGAGGACTCGGCTGCAGACAGCGACGAATTCCGCTCCGCTCACAGAAAGCACGGGCCTCTTGCTCTTATTCACTGGTATCGAGTGATTCTCGATGAAGCGGCGCAGATCCGAAACAAACAAACTAGAGCCGCACAAGCCTGCTTTGAGCTGGATGCCGTCAACCGTTGGGTTCTAAGTGGAACTTTGATTGTCAACTCGCTTCAAGACATGTACTCCTATTTCCATTTCCTCGCTCTGAGTGAATGTGCCGATTGGGACACTTTCGTAAGTACAGCTACTTGCGATATGGCAATATCAGAGACTCATCACCATTGCTCCTGAAGCGCGACCGGATCATCAGACTGGAAAGCAAGGCCCCAAGGGTAGGTCCTATCTGAGTCTAGCTGTTCGTCTACCATTCTTACCCTGCTCGGCAGACCGCCTGCAATCGCATCCAAGCTATTCTAAAGTTCGGATGTATGCGACGAACCAAGGAGACCTTGATCGATGGCAAGCCTTTGTTGCAGTTGCCTGAGAAGACGGTCGAGATTCTTGAGGAGGACTTTGACGAAGATGAACGAAGCTTGTACACTGCTGGTAAGCGATTCTTTCTGATACTCCGCCGGAGATCATGCTGATCCCTTTGACTACACTCCAGTTGAAAAGAAGGCCCGATTGCAATTCAATCGATATCTGAAAGCCGGCACCGTGTTGAAAAACATGCGTCACGTTTTGATCATGATTCTCCGTCTTCGACAACTATGCGCTCATGCAATCTTGCTTGTACGAAAGGAAGGCGAAGTCGGACACCACGATGAGTACGTAAGGCGCTATGAAGGTGCCACGTCTGATGCTCACCCTGTAAAGGGAATATTAGCCTCCTTCTCGAGGCTGGAGACGATCGCTTGGCGAATCAGCAGGCATTCCATGATAATCAGAATCTCAATCCAGATGAAGAGGTGGCTAGGGTAAGTCTATTCAGCTCTTCACTGCAAGGCCTGGAACTAAGTGACTTCCCATACTAGGCTCGCAGATTTGGTGGTGATGCTTTGGTGGAGAGGATCAAACAAAAGTAAATCATCCTTGACGTCTAAAAATGCCTTGTTTTCACGTCAGTCTCGCTCGTCCAGATTGTCCAAGCGTCAAAGTGAAGATGAAGCGCAAGCGAGCGGCGAAGAAGGCGACTTCCAATGCGCTATCTGCTTCGAGCCATTCATGGACAACGAGCGAATCACTTGTGTGTTGAGGTGCATGCCTGCTCACAAACTTTGGCTGACCGTCTTTTTCCTGTCCCATAGCTTGTCTTCACTCTTACTGCCTGCATTGTGTGATGGATATTACAAGGAAGCACCAGCAGGACCTTGATTCCGGACTAGTAGCGCCGGGCAGCAAAACCGTACGTGACTTACCGGGTGTTCAGGTCATCATCGCTGAGCACATAAGCTTCTAGAGTTGTCCAATGTGCCGAGGAGGCATCAACGGCGACAATCTCTTCGTCGCATCTGCCTTTGAGCCCGAAAGGAAGGTCAAGGACGAAGACATTAAGCCTGAACAAGATGACATGCTTGACGTAAGTCGTCGGGCACGGTTGCAAGGGGCAGAAAACTTATTGCGACTTTCCCCAGGGACTGCAGATGGGGGCGATGAGTGACGTCCAAGGACAAGGCAAAGGGAAAGGGAAAGGCAAGGCAAGAGCGATGGAGCTCGATAATGAAGATGAGCCCGTTATCCTTCCGTATGTCGGCTTGTCCGAAATGCAGCTCATGCCAGCTGACATTCATTAACTCTAGGTCCGCGAAAATGAGGAAAACGAGTGAATTGGTCAACCGATGGCTTGCCGACAACGACGAGGACAAGGTCGTCATCTTCTCCCAGTTTGTCAGCTTCATCGACCTTGTGCGGGATAATCTCCAGATACAGGGCATCAAATGCTTTAAGTACACTGGTGGAATGTCAAAGGTTGACCGAGATCAGACTATTGCAAACTTTACCAACCCGAAAAATCCGGTTCGAGTCATCCTTATCTCGACCAAGGCCGGAGGAGTTGGCTTGAATCTAACCATTGGTATTTGATATCCTTGCCCTGTGCTCTGCTGTGTAGCTGATCATCCCTTGCGTTCAGCGAACAAGGCTATCTGTCTCGTAAGTGGATTCTTTCGTTCAGAGGTCTTTGTCACTGATCCATAGTCAGGATCTGGCATGGAACAACGCTACAGAGCAGCAGGTAGGATCCCTGACTCATGCGAAGTACGACGTTGACTGACGGTCTTTACCGGACAGGCGATTGACCGACTTCATCGTATTGGTCAGACGAAGCCCGTTGAAGTTCAGAGAATCGTCATTCCGAACTCGATCGAACAGAGAATTCTGGCTCTGCAGGAGAAGTAAGTCCAGCAATAATTTCCCATTGAAGACATTTTTTCTGATTTATCTGGGTTTACAGGAAAGCCGAACTTGCCGACGGAGCATACGGTGAAGGCAAGACCGGAAAGCTTGGTCGACTCACCTTGCAAGACTTGGTTGATCTCTTTGATATCCGACGAGACCGCCTTGGCGATGATCGGCAACCCTAGAAGTTGCAATGGACATTCGAAGTCGACAATACGCAGCTTCCTTAGATCCGAGAAAACCTGCAACGTCTCCGCACTCATTCCGCCGCTCTGTCGACTTCTCTTCTCGTCTTTCACATTCGACCTTTTCGTTCTGCACTCTTTCGATCTTGTGGGAAACTTGACGCATAATTTCACTATACGGACATTCCAGAAGATAAGCAAACGGTTGTATTCTCGTGCAAATGGCGAAAGTTGCCTCTCTCTGCTCGCTTTGACTCGATTCTGCGTATCGATCAGCGCGAGAAGAGGCGATGGCAACGTCAAACGGGCCATTATGAATATTGTGCTTACAGCTGTGTTCATTGTCGATGTCACACCGGTGGTGCTGTCCCGAATAATCGCCGAGGTTTATCGCAACGAAGATCCAACTACATATCGACCGCATTTAGTCTCAAGCACACGCGTGCGATGTTAAGTGGTGAAGCAAACATACTGGCTTGCCGCCGCCTCTGGGTCAAGTTCTGCTGCCTTGGGATGCGGTCAAGATTGAGGATAAGAAGCCGAGTTGGCAAGTATGCCATATCGAAGAGCGGGAGAGCGGCACTGACCTGCTATCTTATCTGAAACGGACATGTCCGCAAAAAGCGCCAAGACGCCGACTTCGGAAGTTCTCGTGACCGTGTCAGGTATGGCAGCGCGATAACAGCCCGGGCGAGTAATCTGAACGCTCGTGACCGTCAAGAGCTCTGTGAGGCTATGAACATCTACTGAGCTATGAAGAGATAGCTCGGGGACGGGATATTACCGTCAGACGGAAGCGCGCTCGCCATCCGTGAGGGTCCCGGACGGTAGGGTTCCGGACGGTGTTCTGAAGGGGTCCGGCAGCTGGTCCGGCCGACTATCCGCAACTCTCGCGTGGACCTCATCAGTCCTCACACCAGCTCTCACACCCCTCTAGACCTTATCTTCCAGGAGGCTTCAAGTAAACAACAGCAAGAAGATTGCTATCGAGATACGGGCGACGTTTCGACAACGATAAGGATGTCTCGTCTCGCTTCTCGCCGGTCTAAGCGATGAACAAGCCCTTCCCGAGACCTCTCCGGCAGGGCCCGCGCAACGCTCGAGGTGACATCGCGACACACAGTCTCTGAAGCTGTCCGGGAAAGCTGTCCGGGGTGTCGTCAAGTTGCCGGAGTAAACTAGATCCCGAGAAGCCATCGAATATCCGAGGTGAATTTGCCGCTTGGATCTGCCAGCCAAGCAAGGGAAAATTATCCGCTCAGTGTTGCCCTCATACTCTCTTGAAGGTTCATATCTCAGCGTCCTACCACCTTCCAACCTTATCGTTCCGCACCGCAAAGGTCAAAGCAAGGCCCACCGATAACGCCGATAAGCACTCAGTTCGATACCCTCCGCGGAACGATGAAGCTTAGGGTTGACATGTGCAAGCCCAGGTAAGCCGGCTGCGAGATCGGAAGAGCGATATAAACGGCGAAGATACCCATTCTTCGCCAATCCCTATGCTCGACGATCACAGCAAGGCAATTGCGACTAGACCCGATCTACGCGCCTGTCATGAAGGCCATCGCCACCGGACTATGCATTCTCGGTGTTCTTTCCTCCTGCTTCGCGGCTCCTGCTCCGAAAGTTAACGCAGTCCACCACCCCAAGCTTACCCGACCGCAGTTCCGCAAGCGTAACGGCTACACCAGCGCAATAAATGTGACCTCGACGGCACCTACAACTTCCGCTCCGAAGACGAACGTGTGGGCTTCGCTGTCGAACGATGAGGCGGCTTCGGTCATCTCTTTTCTGCACGAACAACCTGCCCTGAACTTGACCGCAGCGCAGGATTCTGGAGAGTAAGCCTGTCGAGACGTCTGATCGTGTGCGAAACTGATTCCTCTGTGCGTTTGACTAGATGGGACAACGCCATTCTTGTCGTAGATCTTGCCCATGTTAACAAGGCAGAGGCGATGTCCTATCTTTCTGGGACCGGGCCTGCTCCGGATCGGTACGCCAAGGCCACGATCAGTTTCGGCGCCACGGAAGAGCCGTACTATCAAGACTTCTATGTCGGCCCGATCGGAGGGAACATGACTTACACGAGCTACGACTGGGTTACGACGACCGGCACTGCAAAGATCCGAAATTACGACGCCGACTCCTCGAGGCAGTATGCGATGTGGTTCAACTTGTCCATGGAGGTGGAAGACATCATTCAAGATCTCCTTAATGCGGTATGTGTGATCCTGCTGGACTCTTTTCATTAATCGCTCAGACCTTTGCATTAGACCGTGGCGGATCTGGACATCTGGTATGTCGGTCCTACAGCGGGGTTTTGCGGATATTAACCTTACCATCTTGACTTGACAGGGGCATCGACCCGCTTTGGTGAGCTGTCTTCCTTTCACAGCTCAGCGCGACACTAACGCTTGGAAATCAGGCATGAACAAGGAAGAGTGATCAACTGGCTCACTTACTGGCGCCAGGTCGACGGTTTCGACGCTTCCACCCTGCAACCTCAGGTGAGTCGTCCATTATGTCGGTCCTCTCTGCGCGTCAACTCACATGGTCTGTCCAGGGTCTATTCTTCAAATGGGACGGAACTGGAAGGGATCCCTCGGGCTGGGGAGTCATCGGCTGGCTTTACAACGATGTCTATTACCCTTCCACCGAAGAGTTCCGAGCAGCCTGGGAAGCCGGAAAAATCGAGAAGGCCACCCCGAACATGGGTGGAGACTGGGTTACTACCGACAAGACTGGGCCGGATCTTCCCTTCGACACACTGCCTCCTCCTGTACAGATCCAACCGGCGGGTCAGCGCTTCGCGGTTGATGAAGAGCAGAAGTACATCGAATGGGGTGACTTTAGCTTCTACATCACCTTCACCCGAGACACCGGCTTGCGCCTTTTCAACATCAAGTTCAAGAACGACACCATCCTATACGAACTAGGCCTTCAAGAGGCTATCGCTCACTACGCTGGTAACGACCCTGTGCAAAGCGGTATCGGATACCTGGATTCGTACTATGGTGAGTCTGGTCACTCGACTCAAGTAGAGCCGATCTGACCACGAATATATGAGCAGGATTCGGGCCGTGGTCTTTCAATCTCGTCAAGGGGATGGATTGCCCTACTTATGCTCACTATCTTCCTGCCACTTGGCACGCTGACGAGCTGTCCAAGACCCACCCGATGGCCATTTGCTTGTTTGAATCTGACATGGGCTATCTTATGCAACGACACTCTTCCTCGGAGTATGTTTCCGCAACCAAGAACATCGGTTTCGTCGTAAGGACGGTTGCAACCGTCGGAAACTGTGAGCCCATTGCCATCTCAACATTCGCAGCATCGCTGACAGAATGCTCGTTGCAGACGACTATTCTTTCGACTACACGTTCTACCACGACGGCTCTCTGGAAACGACCGTGCGAGCTTCAGGATACATCCAGAGTGCCTACTATTCCAAAAACGATGATTACGGTAAGCCTTGGACCTGAAGGCACAAGCCGTTGTGCTAATTGTATGTCAACATAGGCTATCACATCCATGACGGACTCTCGGGCAGCATGCACGATCACGTCCTTACGTTCAAGGTAAGCACCACAAGCGACGCTCAGGAGAAATACTTACTGCTGTACCTTCTTCTAATTCCAAGGCTGACTTCGATATCATGGGTACTGCCAACACTCTGTACGCAAGCATTCTTGCATCTGGGTCCTCGTGCTGATGGTTTCTGCCTTGCTTCCGTTCAGAGCGATGCACTCTGTCGTGCCCGCCGAAGTCAAATACTCCTGGGCGAATGCCACTCGCTCGACGATGAAGTTGGACAAAAAGTATCTCGAAAACGAAGATCAGAGCAAAATCGATTATGACCACAACGGGCAGACTATGTATGTTATCGTCAACAAGGACAGTGTCAACAAGTTTGGGGAGCAAAGAGGCTACAGGATCTCGCCCAGTAAGTGGTTAGCACCATCCTGCATTCATTCTGATTTTATAACGACGACGTTACAGAGGTTGGCGGCGCACATCATCTCACCATCCAGGAGTCGCCAAACTTGCACAATGCGCAACACTTTGCGACTCACCCCCTCTACGTGACCAAGCAGAAAGACACAGAGGTAAGATCCGCGAAAACTCTTTTCAAGGATATTGACTAATAATTATCTATCACTCAATTCACAATAGCCCAATTGTGCAAACCCTTACAATAACCTAGATACGCGAAACCCTCTCGTTGACTTCAACGACTTCTTCGACGGAGAAAATCTCGTTCAGGAGGATCTCGTCGTTTGGGCGAATATTGCGATGCACCATGTCCCCATCGTAAGCAATGAGGGCGCGTGTTGCTGCTGGTCATACTGAGACTGCTACACTCTGTATCTGCAGACTGGTGACTTGCCGACAACGACCATGTCATTTGCACAGGGCTCCCTCGTATTCTCGCCTCACAATTACCTCTACCACGACGCTTCCAGGCAGACCGCTCAACAAGTTCGCATCCGCTACAACAATGATAACGTGACTGAAGTCGAGACTTTTGGTGCAAAGCCATTGGAAGGGATGGTAGACCTGGTGAGTCCCGTCGGTATCGAGACCGTGAGTCCTATTGAAATGAGACTGGTTGATCCAGGCGGCGACGGCCGTTGATCTCTGGGAGTATTCCGGAGATGTGGCGGTTCGAAAGTTCCCGTACGATCCTCTCAACCCCTTCAACGATACTGTTTCCATCTGATTAAGCGGACCGCTTGTGTACAACATCGGTACCCGACCGGCCATGATACAACATGGTGTCCTAGCAAAAGAGAGCTGCAGTAACATAATCACATATATTTCTTGTTATATAACATACGAAACAAATATAGAGTCGCATTTCGACATACACAATGAACATGGTAGTCGTATTGCTTTGAAGGTCTTGATTGGTATATTGGGAATCGCGAACGCGCTCGAGTTCTGCACGACCATTCAATTGAGGAATGCTGTGTACGACATAGGCCCTAATGTTGTGCTTGGCTTTACCGGAGAGCGACCGATAATTGCAACAGAAGAAGATGATAGATCTCACTGTGGGATTTTATGTACCAGCAGGTTTAGCTGAAGGCAGTGCTCGCAACAGGAATCATCAGCAGGTCGTCAATAGAGCTTGACCTCGAAACGGGTTATATGTCTATGTAAAAAAGCTGTTTATGTTCGTACCGGTAAGATACTTGGTTGTCCTGCCCATATCATTTTCAGCAAGAAGTTGTGAGGCGAGAATGCTTATACCATCTATATTCATTTAAGACTCGCACGCGAGCAAAGTAACTCGATCAAAGTCGAACGCACTCATCTGAGATCACTGATACGAGCACATTATTTACGTCACGCATCCGGAAGGTCTACGGTATAATCTGTATACCAGATCGACAATGTGAAGTTGGCTGGCTGACTGATTGGTTCTCAAGCTTGCCGTTGACGGCCGGGACCAGCGATCACCAGCAGCTTTACCATTCACGGAGAGGAGCATACGCGCCTAGAAATAATAGCACCACCGACGTGGCTACTCATGGCGGTACTACCGTATTCGCACTTAGCAGCTCCCACACGCGGCCGCACCAGCAGCTGCACCCGCTTGAGGAGCTCAATGACGTATCAGCCATTAGTGGTACGTGGTCGCTTCATCAAGATCAGGTAGTCGACCAGGTCGAGGACGCTGTCTCGATGGCTATACATGTTGATTTGCAGAGGGAAGCTCTCATAGCTTATCAGAATAGCTATCAGAATAGCTATCAGAATACTGACCATGCAGCTGACCATGCGATCGAGCTTTGTTTCAGTTGTCCAATTCGTGGTCGTCATCGTCATCGCAAATATGAATAGCAGCAATGGAATATGACAAAAATAAACGGCAGTCTTGGCAGTCTTGCTGTGAAACATGCGCATTCTGCACATGTGCACGATTGGGTTGGAACGCTACTGTCAAAGCATCACTTGCACAGCGCGTCGTCTTGTCAGATAGGCATATCGCGGTCGCCTGCGGCCTGCCTTTACGACGCTGACACCACCGATCCGTTCCTTTGTGAGTCGAAAGGCAGCATTTCAGAGCAGTCTACTTATACAATCGACATGGTCGCAGTCTGAAAAGGCTACAGACATTCTCCTCAGCTCCCACGCCAGACATACTAGGATTGATAGTCCCACAGGCGGTTGCGAAGTATAGCCTCCCGGATTTGGAGTTGACCAATATCGTTCGACTCCTTCAATCGATATAGCAACATGGGTGGATGGTCGTTCCCGAAGCAGCGTCGAAATTACTGGAAAGAGACGGACCATGCCTTCGCCACTGCCATCGAAGCGTTCACTCCCGAGCTGTTCCTCTTTTGCATGGGAACCGGAGGCCTGGCCGTCTTGATGCATCAAAACAACTATCAGTTCAAGGGCCTATGTGAGTAGGACCAGGCTTCATAGAACACGGCTAGTAACTGAATCTCTTCCCGCTTCCCTAGACGTTATCTCCACGGTGTTCTACGTTTTGGATCTTATCCTTTTCTCAATGATCTCCGCAGCATTCATCACTCGGTGGTTCATGTTTCCCGCCAAGACTCGTGCACTGTTCGAAACGGATGTGGAGCAGACAGCATATCTATCATGCAGCGGGATTGCGCTTGCCACCATCGTTGAGCTCACTGCTCTCATCCCTGGTTCAACATGGAGTCGATGGGAGGTTGTCTCTTTTTCGTTGTGGTGGGTCACAGTCGCCTACGCGCTCTTCGGATCCGCCGCTGTCTACTGGATCTTGATTCGACACGAACAAGTTCATCTACACAACCTGACGCCACAACTGCTATATCCGCTGACCGCGGTCTTGGCGACTTGCGCAGCGGGTAGCGTTGTCATTCAGTATACTCCCTTGTCGACTGGCTTGTCGGTCCCCGTCCTGGTTGTGTCCTACATGATGCTCGGAATGGGTGAGTTCTCGCGCCTGAACGTTGTTCAAAACCCTGTACTGAAGTAACTCTTCGAAGGCTTCTTCCTCACCCTTCTCACCCTGTCGGCATATTTCACGCGGCTCCTGTCTCACCAAACACCTCCGCCGGAGAAAGTCGCCGCTCAGCTGATTCCTGTTGCCGCGCTCTCGAATTCCGCCTACGCCTTCCCCACCCTGGGTTATCTGGCTGGTCCTGGTCGCCATCTATTCGCCGTCTATGGAAAAGGTATCGTCAAAGACGCAGGCGTAGGTGAGTTCATACCATTGCCCCCTTCCCACCAATGCCCGCTGATTAATCTGGGCAGGTCTTGGATTTTACGCCACTGGTGCATTCTTTGGCTGGCTTACCTGGGGCTTTGCCTTGTCAGTAGCTATTGCGCTATCGGGTGCTCAGAACGAATGCTCACCGTTGTCACAGCTTCTGGGTGGTCCTGGCGCTGATCGCCTACGTCAGGGACGGACGCCGCACAAACTTCAATTTGACGATGTGGAGTGCGGCCTATCCTATCGCCGTCTTCGGTATCGCTTGTACTGAAATCGCCAAGGATCTCGACTCGCCCGCATTTGAAGGCATCGCTTCTGCCCTACTCATTATCGCCGTTGTTCACTGGATTTGGCTGGTGATCTATACCATCCCCATGGTCCTCTCGGGCGAATTGTTCCTCTCCGAGGCCGACCATCTCCGTGAAGAGGAAGAAAAGGCAATGAAGGGCCTGCAGCAGGACAAGGAGGGTAGCCGAGCGGAAAACGTGAATCGGCAAATTGGAAGGAGGAGCGCGAGAGCCAGGGCTTCCGACGAGACCCAAGTATAAGTATAAGCGTCTGGTACTGTATCCTAACTGCCTACTGTATCTATAGTCTCCATTATAATCAACGTCGAAATGTACAAAAAGAGGCGACAATGCCCCCGGCCGACAATACTTGTAGTCTAATCGAATGTTTTCCTTGATGCTGTCGATCAGTCTTTTGTCGGATCTTCCACCTATCGGACAGCGTACGCGTAGCATGCACCCCACACTGATATCACTCTGTGTAGTACTTCTCCGCGGATCCCCCGCCACGATAAGGAAGCTGGTCAGAGTGGCAAATTGAATAGGAAAACATGCTCGGTATGACGAATGTATATTCCCGAAATCCTGAACCCTTCGCCTTTGCCAGCTCCTTTGCCCCCCAACTGTGTCAACGACGATCAGCTGATCGGCTTCGGTAGCTGCTTCGGTTGACTTTCATGTTGTTCTGAAACCTGCGGAGCAACATGCGTAGCCAGGGCCATATCCTGATATCCTGAGCTGTATCAGCTGCTGTATCCCGCTTGGACGGGCCGACAAAGGCCGATTGTGTCGAGCCCGATGCGCGACCGAGATGAGGAGGACCCGTAGCACTTACTGGACAGCGTCTAGGAGCCACTGACATTAAGTAAACGTCATCGCACTTCGCACTAGCATATAGACGAAAAATGGGAAATGCTTGCGCTATGCTGACATCGCCTTTTGCCGCTAAGCAGGGAGCAAACAGCTGATCATACAACAGGAGAACGTACATTAGGTCCCCATTTATGCTTGCTAGGGCAGCGGACAGGGCTCCACCCTTTCGCCCATGATCCTATGGATCTGGGCCAGACGGAACGTACAGCACTGGCACTCTGGATGAGAAAAATGGCAAGCAAAAAAGACTGGGAAGCGGATCCCCTCGCTGTTTGATGGGAGCTTCGCATAGTACTGGACCTTTTCAGACGAACTGTAACCTTGAAGAAAACTGAAACTGCCTCTTAGCTGTCAAGGTCCACGTATCGGACCTCCTTCAAAGCAGCTGTCCGATACCTTCCATCAGATCGCTGCATGGCCGCATCTCTCTGATCCATTTTCTTCAAAGCTTGATACTTCTTCAGCTAACTCAGTCCATTCCTCAAGCTTTCCGAGATTGCAAAATTCTGTGACTCCTTGCAGCTCTCTTTTGCCAACCAGAACGATTACCATAACTTGCCGGATCATCAGCTCCAACCTCGGCCTTTCCGTACTTCGTGAGCCTCTCACGGGCGCTTAGGAATCTGCCGATCGCGCTTCCCGACATCCCTTCTTACCGAACGCTATTTTCGGAACTCCCATCAAACCCGATGAAGACGCTGATGGAGGCCCCGGTTGCCACTTCCCTAGCAGAAAAATCTTTCCTTCCGACGCACTAGAGACGCAGATGAAGACGCCTTGGTTCACCTCGACCTTCGTACAGTCCGCTCATACAGTCCGCAGGGCGACCTTCAAACCAAAAGTTACGTGGAGACGGGGGCGGACGTAGCGCTCGAGCTCGCAAGCGATGTGCCCCGACCTAGATCCACCAGTCAAACGTCTCCGAATGTCTGATATCGCGACGCAGACGAATGCGCAGACGGTGGGGAACCTCTTTGGAATCAGCAGACCAGCCAGTCATTTCGCTCCGTGGCACGTGAGGAGGCGCCCTTGGAAATAAGCAGTCGAGAGGTCTCCACAGTTGGAATACCGGATTATGGTGTTGGCCATTCTATCTTTCAGACTCCGGTGCTGATGCCTGCTTCTTGACTGCCGCTTGCTTTGTAATTTTCGTCTAGTCGCTGCCATAGGCCTATTGAATCCTGGTCAGCGTTGGCTCTCGATATATTATTCATTGAGCTACGGAACATCAAGTAGAAAGAACACTTTGCGCACAATCGTCCTACAATCGGATCTCCTTGCCACATTCACCATTTATCACGCCCACATTCCTCTACCAACATGGCAGACATTGAAAAGCGTGGAGACACAGTCTTGGTAGACGATGATAACTTTGGTACGGACACCGGATCGCTCAAGGCCAACAGGGCCATTGTTACAGCTCCCGAGTTCGAGCAAGACATCTTTGCGGCCCAAGCCAACAGGGATGACGGCGACTATGTGGAATTCCGTACAATGGGATGGGTGCAAGCGGGTCTTGTGGCATTAGCGGAAGGAATCGCACTGGGAACGCTTTCCTTCCCCTCAATCTTCATGCGACTGGGTATCTTCGGAGGAGTCGTTGCGACAGTGGGTTTGGGAGCATTGGCATGGCTGGCAGCAGCTTGGATGGTGGACTTCAAGAAGCGGTTCCCAGGTGAGTCAGAGAAAGTTCAGACCTCACGGCGTGTTCTCATTATGCATTCCGCATGCTTAAAGCCACAATGAACTACGCCGATGCTGCCTTCGTAATCTACGGAAAATGGGGTTACCGAATCTGTGCTTTCGGCATGGTCGCCAAGGTGAGCGAGGCGACTTTTCTTGATCCCACGCAAGCTCAGACCAATGTTCATCAGAGTATCGGTCTTGCCGCATCACATGTCCTTGCCGGCAAGATCGCTCTCAACAACATGTCTGAAAACGCCACATGCCAATTGGTATTCTCGATCGTCACCATGGTCATCAGTGTTCTGGTGCGTTCACTGCAAGTGTATAGTACACTCTTGTCCTGATTCACAAATGCCTTCTAGCTCTCCCTTCAGCGACACTTTGGCAAATTGTACATGCCAATTGATGCTCAGCTCCCGCGCAATATCTCTAACCCAATCATTTCGCTCAGGACTATCATCTCAATCATCTCTGTGACTTGCATTGTCGCTGCCAGTTTCCTTACTGTCATCGCCACCGGCGTTCAGCCCGATGCACACTTGATTAAGAATGGCAAGCCTATCGTGTGGTATGCTTTCAACAGAGATGCTACTCTGTCTGACGTGGTAAGTACGAGAATGCGTGGTAGCTAGTTCTGAGCTGAATGACTTGCCTTATCCAGATCGGAGCTTTGACCAACATCTGCTTCACTTACGGCGGAGGAATGGCCTGTTTCACCTTTGCTTCTGAGGTATGTTGTGCGGAGAAGAAATATATGAGACTATACTAAAAGCTAGGCTTGTTGTGCTCGTAGATGAAGAATCCGAACGACTTCAAGAAGTCGTACGCTCTTGTCCAGATCGGATCCGTGACTGTCTACGTTCTCGTCGGATGCCTGATCTACGTTTTCGGCGGACAGGTGAGATTCCAATGATTGCCCTATGAACCGCATTAAACTGTCTGTCTAGTACACAACCAGTCCTGCGTTGACCATGACTGCGCACCCTGTTGCCACTACTGCGTGAGTATCGCATTCACACCTAAGCAATTCGAGGCTGACGCTGGCCATTCTGCAGCTACGCTCTCGCTTATGTGAATATCGAAGGAGTCTGACACTGAGTGATGAACTTACAGTCTTCTGGCTTCCCAGGTAACGATCATTGTCAGCGGTGTCGTAGCCGTCAATGTCGGTGCCAAGGTATGTTTGCAGCGATGCAAATCGCATTCTGGATCATGGCTGAGTTCCCGTATCACAGCTTCTTTACGTCATGTGGCTCCGTGATTCGCCACTTTTGACTTCCGGGTTAGTTGGCATGCGTGAACATATCCCCCGTCCATGTGACTCATATCCTCCCGCGCCTACAGATCGTGGAAGGCACAATTTTGGTGGGTCGGGATTGTTATTGGCATGTGGATCATCGGATGGGTGCTCGCCGAGTTGATCCCGGTAAGTGAAATCCAACTACATTCCAGCTGTGATCATTCAGTCTGACTTCCGGGTGTTTGCTTTACAGTTCTTCAACTCGCTCTTGACGATCGGTAGGCACCGACGATGGGGAAAATTCCCGACGTTTCTGACCTTCTATGTCCATCCGCAGTGTCTTCGCTCTTCTCGACTTGGTTCGCTTTCGGCCTTGCAAGTTTCCTTTGGTTCCATCTCCGAAAGATCAGTGGAAAGGGCTTGACCGGCGGCTGGTTGGTCAACTCACTGCTCATTGCAGCTGTCTTCATGGTCAGTAGATACTTCTCAGAGATTGTAGCACGACTCACTGATTCCACCTTCACAGGTTGTATTTTCCACTGCTATCACGCCATTGGGCATCTACAGTGCCATCGACACAATCATCGCAGGGGTAAGCCAGCAAAGCCGACTCGCTGTTCACCCGTATTTATCTTTTATCTCATAACAGTATCGCAAGGGCTCCTACTCGCACCCCTTCCAATGCTAAGGTCATTCAGGACTAGAGTCTGTTGGTGTGATGTATAATTGTGTGAAGTACCGTCTCAGGGGATACCTGTCAGCATATGATGTAGATTCTATTTACGAAGACGGCCAAGGTGTAATAGATGTTATCCAAAATAGAAAAGCGATAACGCAAGAAAAATGGGAACCCCTTGTAGCAAGACTCATTGAAGACTTTCCACATTTCGTGGCTCGATCCCGGGCAACCGGACGAGATGTCGTGAATGATGATTGCATTCCTTCCATTTGGATATATGGCATGTGAGTGCAGAGATCTCCTATCAAGGCCGCATAGCTTAGTCTTCGGCTTCGATCATCGAATAAGCCGGTGCGTTGAGCTTTTCATGACCCTGGGAGAAGTATAGGAGTCAGTGCTGGCCGAACACCTCAAGAGTTTCGCGACATACCTTCAAGAATGGAAGACCAACGATGAACAAGTATTCCAATGTCTTGCCACCGCACTTTTCAATCAGTTCACCAGCAGCGGAAGCGGAACCACCAGTCGCGATAAGGTCGCTATTGGTTAATTTTTAGCATCGATCGACGATTCGGTCAAACAAGCCACTATCCAGCTCACTCGATGACAATGCAGTTCTGTCCCGGCTGGATGGCGTCGGCTTGCATCTCGAATTCGTCCACTCCGTACTCCTTCTCGTAAGACACGACATTGACCTTTCCAGGCAACTTTCCCCTCTTCCGGACGGGAACAAAAGCAGCGCCGAAACGCAAAGCAAGAATAGGACCGAGAAGGAAGCCTCGGGCATCCAGACCGACAACAACATCAATTTTGCCAGAAGACGAGGACTCCTTGAGCTTAGGGAGGGTCTGCGTGAAGACATGGTTGGTCAAGTGGGAAACCAAGGCCTCGGTAGCGAGAGGGTCTCGGAGGACCGGCTGAAGGAGAAGGCAGGACAGTATGAGTACAGTATGAGTACAGGAGGGGGATATGTAGCCTTGACTCACGAACATGTCCAGGAAGGTAATTCCCTGGATAATTGTGTATCAGCCTCAGGTCCAGAATACCCAAAATATCCGCTTACCTTCTTGGGGAAATCCGGGTGGACGCCCAAAAGGGACTTGATCATTTGAACGTCAGCCATGTTGTCTGAAGGGATGAGTAGGTGAGGTTCTGGTATCAATGGAGCTTGAACGCTGCGGCGAGATAGTTGAAACATACTTCTACCACGTCCAGGCACAGGCGAGCTGAATTTCTCAGTCGATCGAGGATGCAAAACTCTTATCGCCGTTCAGATAGCTGTTCCGGCGATTCCGGCGGGATCCCGCGTTTCAAGGGGAAGCGGCTGTATTTCAATGAGGCAGACCTGAAACAGGATTGCGGGTATGCAAGATATGAGGCCAGGATAGTCGTGGACATTCGGGATACACGATATCCTGTTACAATTTGGTCGTGTATGCGATCGATAGCCCTGCAGCCCACTGTGGCGGGAATGAATAGATTTGAGCCGCTAACAATCGGTCCTGCAGTCGTGTCATGTCGGTTTTTTTTTTGTTCGTATCACCTGGGAGGAAGTGGCAAGGCTTCCAGCTTGGTACAAGTCATGGCCATTAAGCTGCAAGGTCACAGCTATCGGCTCAAGCCTTTGAGACCCGGTATCCGCTTTTCGTTCTCGCCAAAGATGATGCTTGAGAAGGGGAAGTCGTATCGCATATCGCACATGCCGTTCAGGACTGACTGACCTGGCGCCAAAAGCGTTGAATTCAAACAGCCATATCCTCCGCACTCTATATTGATGCCCTTGCCGTATCTCATGAGTTCTGACGACTCTCCCATTCATCATTGACATCACGCTCAAAGGACACGGTCCGTCGCGGCAGTTTCTCGAGTTCCCGTGATAGCGTAATTCCGTCGGCAGTATCCCGCAGCAAGACCAGAGCTCCAGTGTCGAGGTGAGATCATAGCAATTGGGGTTGCAGTCTATGCAATGCGGATTGCACGAACACTTGATCATACTTGAGAGTTTGGTTTTACAGACCTCAGTGATCCATGGAACCGAGACCTCTTTGACGATCCTTATTTCGTTGAATCTTCCTACATTGCGCATCTTACGAAGTCTAGGCATAATCCAGTTGGGGATTCTCAGATGCCTGTCCATGGGCGCGTGGCTTAGGCTGTAGGGGCCAAGCTGCCTTGAACGATTGATAGCATGTGAGACCAAGCATGCCGATCGCAAAAATACATGAGCTGTTTGGGTTCGATCTGTTTTGAGCCCTTTTGCATACATACTTATTCGCGCTTGGCCGAGCGTTGACTGGCGCCTTTCCCTTATCCGCCTGAGGAGTCCCCCGGACGCCGACTCTGTGCAACGGTGAGCGGAGGTGGTGGGAATAGCGAGTTTCAAGTCATTTCGGCCGGTTTCAGACGTCAATGACCTGCGCCCGCTCTCCTTCTGGTCACCCCTCGTCTATCTTTCCAAAGGCCAAGAAGAAGGATCATTCAAAATGGAGAACGACCAAGTCAGTATTATACACAACGCGATTTCGATTAGACGACTGTCGGGATCTCTCGCTGGATGGCACGGATACCTCGGAGTGCTCATGGACGTTTTGTGAAGACCAACGGGGAGCGGGATTGAGGGGATTTCAAGGGGAAATGGGCGGGGAATGGATGCTGTCGAATGAGCTCCCCGCGGTCGAGATTGAAGAGGGACGCGTCGGAGGAGATCAGCAGGGCAGGGAAGCGTTCAAAGACAGTCAGACGGGCAACAACACGCCCACTATCAGACGACAGCATCATTCAAGTCGCAATCGGCACGAACTCCGAGCACTCCGAGATCCAAGCAATCCAGCCAGACATGACCGGGCAGCGTCTCTTCCGCATATCTCTCAAATGCTCATTGATCTCTATTCCTAGGGAGAACTCGTCGACCTTTACGTCCCCCGAAAGTGCTCTGCCACTAGTAAGCCTCAAGATGGAACTGCCCAATGTGGATGGCAGCTTACGCACTTGTGCCTGCAGACCGGTTGATCACCTCCAAGGATCACGCCTCGATCCAGATCCAGATCGCCGATGTCGATCCCGAGACTGGTGTCGCCTTGAAGAACGGTGGTACCACCATCGCTCTCTGCGGTCAGGTGCGAGCTATGGGTGAAGCCGATGACTCGATCAACAGGATCGCCACCAAGGCCGGTGGTACGTGGAGCAGGAGATCAATTCGAGGATATAGCTAATCCACTATCATACCAATAGCTCTCCGAAATGTCTGGTCTTACCAGCAATAAATGCATAATCGAGTCTGATCGAGCCCTTTCGGTGGCCAAGCGCCTTCGCCTTTCACCATTCTTTCCGCCATTTCCGTCGTCCCGCACCGAAACAATATAGGATGTGGGGGAAGTCCTCGTTCTCAGTGCGAGCCGAGGTTGTAATCCAGATGGATGGAATCTCAGGTTGTATACGGGAGACGATGCACGATGCGTTACCGTGCGGGAACGATTATACGAGAGCATGCAAAACTGGGAATTTCTTTGGCTCAGGAGGGCTGTCAGGCGCCATGGATCCATCACTCGGCTCTCAGCCAGGTGGTTGAAGTCCATCGGAGCTTCATGAACCTGTCATGCAGTGGCCTTGAGTTGCTCGGAGATCCCACCCTTCAGGATCCATTTCCCATCTCCTTAATCGTGCTTTGAACTGCGTCTTCCGCTGTATACAAAGTCTGCACTGTTCCGTGCACGTAGTCGAGCCTGAAGTCGGCTTGCGACTGGAGCGCTTCCGAACCGCTTTCCAAACGGCTGAGGAACTTGAAGACCTGCTCGTGTTTTCATTAAAGTTGGAGCTTCGCACTTCTCGCTGCATCCGCGAGGGTTTCAATGTGATCGACAGCCGCAGAGGGCTGCTTCATCGTCTGAGTCCCATGGAAACGCCTCCTGATCTACTGCAAGGTACCTGATATAGCAGTCTTCCACGAGCACCCCTGGTAACGAGAATTGCGTCATCCATACATCATGGTCGACATCCAAGCGTCGTACCGCATCTGTCCACCAACGGGGACACCGGAAGTGTCAATAGCGACATCGGGACAACATGTCGTCCCTGTGAACCTGGATCAAGCTGTTGTTCAAAAGGATCCTCATCCCGTCAATGCAGAAGACTCGCCGTACTATTCAGCGCTGTTGGCTTCCCTAGCGAGCGCCAAGGAACAGCTCAACGCCGATCTGACGATATGGAAGGAAGCCATCGGGGACCGCGAAAAGCAAAAGGAAGCGGTACCGGCAACGCATAAGGGGAAGCAAGGCCTTGGGAAAGCGATGATGATGGTCAAGGCTGCGAAAGAAAATGACGCTTTGCCTGATGATGATGATGAGGAAGATAGCGACGAGGATGAGGACGACGAGGTGGCGGAGGAGGACTGAGCGAGAGAGTGAGTTGATGTTCGCAGTCCCAGTGGAAGTCATCTAACTTGAACAAGATCTCCGAACCTCTCTTTGGCATTTTCAATCGAATGGTAGCAGAAGATCTTGCACAAACCTCTATTTAACGTCAGCACCCGATGTCAGCAGTCGCATCCTCGTTGCGATAACTGCGCAAGCCCAAAGGCGAGCGGCGAATTCTTCTATCCCCGTTGAACACGCCAATCCCTGAATGGCAATGTGCTTTGCCGTACACGAACGTTGCGATCAGCCAGCAAAGATCACTGGGATCTCCTATATCGCCAGCGACGTTAGCCAACCCATCAAGTCCATGCATCGCCCCATGGCTTGCGTCGCTGCTGCTCAATGCCTATGTATAATGTGCTAGAATACATATATCCGCGACGCAAATCTGTCTATGATGATCTATCCTTACAATGCACTGGAGCCCGAGAGCTTTTCCTTCAACTTGGCCTCGACCGTCTTCATGTACACGTCCGTGGTGACCCAGTGTTCTCGAGTCATCTTGGCGCCGTACTGTGCCAATGCCAAATCCTTGGTCATGATGCCGTCCACGTCGATGGCCTCGACACATGCCTCCTCAAGGGCCTTTGCGAATCGAGCGACTTCGGGCGTGTCATCGAGCTTGGCTCGGTGTGCGAGGCCACGCGTCCATGCGAAGATGGAGGCGACCGGGTTGGTCGAGGTCTCCTTGCCCTTTTGGTATTCTCGGTAGTGTCGGGTGACAGTTCCTGCAAGGGGATGAGAAACGCGTTCTGGAGCGGGTTTGCATGAACATACCGTGAGCGGCCTCGGATTCCATGGTCTTTCCGTCCGGAGTGATCAATTCACTGGTCATCATACCCAGACTACCGAAACCTTGTGCCAAGATGTCACTCTGCGGTAGGAATGAGCTAATCATCCAGCGCGAAACTCAGCAATCATGCTTACCTGCACGTCACCGTCGTAGTTCTTGCATGCCCAAACGAATCCACCTGATGACTTGACAGCCTGCGCAACCATGTCGTCTAAAATCAAATCTTAGATTTCCGTAAAAGACCGCGCATCCAAGAAACTCACCGATCAATCGGTGCTCATACCAGATTCCGAGCTTTTCGAACTGCGGCTTGTACTCGGCATCGTAAATTTCCTGGAAAATGTCCTTGAATCGACCGTCGTACTTCTTCAAGATGGTATTCTTGGTCGACATGTAAAGCGGCATCTTCTTGGCAATGGCCATCTTGAAACTCGAGTGCGCGAAACCAGTGATCGATTCGTCGGTGTTGTACATGGCCATGGCGACGCCCTTGCCCTTGAAGTCGTAGACGTTCATGACGACAGGCTCACTGCCGCCTTCCGGCTTGTAGACGAGCTCGAGCTTTCCGGGTCCGGGGGCGACAAAGTCGGTCGATCGGTACTGGTCACCGAACGCGTGTCGACCGATAACGATGGGCTGCGTCCATCCCGGGATGGGCTTGGGGATTCGCTCGAGCATGATGGGCTCACGGAAGACGGTACCGCCAAGGATGTTTCGAATGGTTCCGTTTGGGGATCGCCACATCTGCTTGAGCTTGAATTCCTCGACTCGGGCTGAACGAGGGGTCAGGGCGAGTCGCGAGAAAGCATGTCTTATTACTCACCCTCATCTGGGGTAATGGTGGCGCACTTGACACCGACGTTGTACTTCTTGATAGCCTCGGCGGCGTCGATAGTGACTTGGTCGTCAGTCTGCAATTGAATCAGCGCGCAAGTCCGTAACAAAGATCGTCCTTCTCACCTGGTCACGGTACTCCATACCCAAATCAAAATACTTCAACTCGATGTCCAAGTTGGGCAAGATGAGCTCCTCCCTGATCTTCTTCCAGATGATTCGGGTCATCTCATCTCCATCAAGTTCAACGACCGGGTTCTTGACCTTGATCTTTTGCGAGACGGCAGGAGAGGCTCCAGAGGCCGCTAGAGAATGACAGTATGAGTATTTCTTTTTTCGTTCCGGACATTGTTCTTACCTCGTTGTTGCTGGGCTGAGGCGACAGACATCTTGGTGAATACGCTGGTTTGCTGTCGGGAAGCGTTGAGGGCGGTACGGGCAAAGGGAAGCTATGATGGACGAATAAGATGGTCAGGATTGGTGAGAGAAAGCAAGACTATATACCTACCATGGTGATCCGCTGTGGTGGACGTAAGCGGACGTTCGGACGTACGAGAAGAGCGCGAGACCAGGTGTAGAGCTTCGCGACGCTTTAACGAGAACGAGACACGAGGACGCACGGCGAGGGAGATCCCGTTGGCTGGGATCTGGGTTGCGCCCGAGCGCCCTGCTGTTTACTTTTTGACCGCGTGCCTGGTCCGAAATGCCCGAAAATGAAGCGACCCGCATCGGATGAGGCCGCCGCGACCGAAGACCCGCACGGAGTGGAGCCGCACTGCCGCGCTGGGGCGGCAGCTGGGCCGGCGCAGAA
The DNA here is from genome assembly GCA_023628075.1 of Naganishia sp. PG3902-1. NCBI lineage: Eukaryota > Fungi > Basidiomycota > Tremellomycetes > Filobasidiales > Filobasidiaceae > Naganishia > Naganishia sp. PG3902-1. The sequence continues at coordinate 779,058 of JAMALH010000005.1, forward strand.
ATGGTTTCGGGCCGTCAGTGGCTGCACCTTCATCGGTGCTTCTGGATCTGGTTGACTGCACCCTCATGCATGTAGGAAGCTATTATGAAACACCTGGCATAGGGCTTGGCAGATATACTTGTGAGCTAATCGCTGCAGCGCTGCTTCATTCGGGGAATCTCCTGACTCTAGGTAGCTCTCTAGGTTGTAGTGACAGCAGCAGTGACAGCCGCTGTGGCGACAGACGGTGCTGTCATTCAGTGATCAGTAGGACAGCTCGTAGGAGAGGACATGGAATGCAAAGCACCGTTCCAGCAGCTGCTCCAGCTACCGTTCCATCTCATGGAGGCGGTTGCAGTGTGGCTCAAGTCTGGTCACAGGACCTGGCTACGGCACGAAAGGCGGGTTCGAATTCGAATACACCGACGTTGTCGGCGTTCATGGCCTGCTGGCCTGACCAACTGCTTAGTCATCATTCTATCCAGCCCCGATCCATTCGATTTCATGAGCATTTCCTATCATGCTGTATTCTACCAACTTCGACCCATGCTATTCCGATGCATTGATCAGCAGGCTGTCGAGCTGCAAGCAACGCGCAGCATCCCAAACAGATGATCTATCGAGCACCACGTCAACGCTAATAGAATACGTCCCTGTCGTTCATCCGCTTGAGAATATGAACAGTTCTCAAGGATCGAGGAACAAGCAGTACCGACAAACAACTCCATAATGATCGTCATTCGTATACTCGCCAGACGAGTAAGAGCCGCAAGATCGCTACGTCGCGCGTCGGGACCCGCCGCGTTACCTCATCCCGTCATACCAAGTCGTAACACGAGAATGATTTCAAGCCCGGTGCAGGAATCAAGGCTCCAAGGTTCGAGAGCATCGGTCACTCAAGCATTCGGGCCGCCGCTCGAGCCGTTCAAGACCCACCCGCCATCTTCATATCCAGGCTCGCCGCTTGTCCACAGCTTCTACGACGACCCAAGCGCTACTTGGACATTCGTTACGGCGGATCCCAAGACGCGGAAAGCCATCGTCATCGATCCTGTCTTAGACTATGATCTATCGGCCGGGAAGGTTTCTCAGAAGAGCACCAAGGGGCTTGCGGCATTTCTCCAGAGGGAAGAGTATGAGGTCGTGCGGATCTGTGAGACGCATGTGCATGCAGACCACCTCACTGGTGCGTATGCGTTGAAGACTGTGAGTCACACAATGTCAAAGGAGTAGGATGGGTACTGATAGTCTGTCAGATGCTCCCAGAACACCCACCAGTCTACATCGGATCTCGCGTCGTCGACGTGCAGAAGAGATTTGCCTCCTTATACGGTCTCGAGCGAGACGAGCTTGAGCACGCATTCGACGGATACATGCATGACGGGGAGAGCTTTAACATCGGCCGTTTGACGGCCGTCGCACGAAGCCTCCCGGGACATACACCAGACAGTATGGGTATCCAGGTGGGCGATACCGTCTTCGCGGGCGATAGCTTGTTCCTGTGAGTCGCGTGCGCCGCCCGGCAGAGTCCTGAACTGACGCCGAATCTAGGCCCGACGTCGGCACAGCTCGAGTCGACTTCCCTGGAGGAGATGCCAACGCACTTTATAATTCGATCAAGAGCCTCTTCTCGCTCTCGGAAGACTTCCGCATATTTTCAGGCAAGTCCGCTGTGCTCATCGTATCTGACGCGCGTGCTGACTACTCACAGGTCATGACTACCCTGCGAACCGGGATAAATCATGTTACAGCACCGTCGCGGACCAGCTCGCACACAACAAGCACGTCGGCGGACCCGAGGCGAACTTGGATGCCTTCGTTGCGATGCGAAGTCAACGTGATGCGGGCTTGGGAGCGCCAAAACTCCTGCATCCGTCACTCCAGGTGAACTTGCGTGGAGGGCGGATGCCGAAGCCTGATGGATCGAGACAGAGCTGGATACGGATTCCGCTGTCGGGGGAGTTGCCATGAAGGTGGCAGTGGACACAAGGGGCGAGAACTTCTTACTGGAATGGTCTTGGCTGTTCATCCAATCTCAAGTGTCAGCGTTGCCTCTCTGCATTATGGCATACTGCATGGATGCAGATCACCATCTCGAAATGACCTCGTCAGGTCAAACGGTGTCGGAATCTTGCCGAGAGCTCGTGGGGTACGTTCTCCATATCATGCTGTGTAGCGAGGGCATCACTTCTCAATCATGTCGGTGACTGAGCAGACGAGCTCCACAGGCTCTCGCAATTCCTACACCATGTAAATTGCTCGAGGCATAGCTCTCTCAGTCTTGATCACCATCGGTTTGGTTACAAATCTTGCTGCGAGTGCTTCGAAATTCTTCGCGTGCAATATATGAGAACGACATAGCATTCTTTAAGGTTCCCGGAAACCTAATACAAAGTACATTTTACAGAGAGCCCGCAACGGAAAAGATCGCGTTGCCAATAAGCATTTCGACAATTGGTTTCGCCCGAGTCGGTCTCGCGGTGTTGTCTTTAAGACATCTACTCTGCGGCCATGAGAACCTCGCCGTCTTTGACGGCAATGGTCTGCTTCCTGCGAGACGCAAATGGAGGATAGGGCTGCGATTTGGAGATCGTCAGCAATCGGTTTGGCTACACATCCGCGAGGCCGACTCACGGCATTATAGACCTCGTCCAGTTCTTCCAGCGACTTTCCACAACTTTCGACGCCCAAAAAGTGCCATGCAAGAGCTTCGAGAAGATCCCACCCTGCAGACATGAATTTAGTCACTTGACACATAAGACGTCTCCCTTCGTGACTCACCGACGAAGACGAAGACGTATCTATGCTTGATGTTGGCGAGGGCGATTGGGCCGGCATAGGTATTGATAAAACCGATGAGACTGACACAAACTCCGGAGAACGCCATACCTTTGGCTCGAGCGGTGTTTTCGAGACTCTCTGTGGGAACGACGCCCTGAAGTGGGGTGTAGGTGAAGGAGAAGAGCGCGTTGAACAAGAAGTAGGCGGCTAGAGCACCTTGACCAACGGCTAGGTTGGGGTTGATCACTTTCCCGTCGCTGTCGACCGGCTGCTTGGACCAGACTTCGGAGAGACCTGCATTGATGGCAAGGAAGACGGCGCAACCTGCCGTACCCCATGTGAGAATCTTGACTCTGGGCATCCTATCGGTGAAGGCGGCAGCGGTCAAAGCGCACATCGCTGAAACGACCTGATTTGCCAAGTTGAGAGCGAGCTGGACGGCGGATGAGGTGTACCCAAGGTTCTGGTAAATAACGACGTTGAAATAACCCAATCCGTTTCCAGAGAATTGACCAAAAACAGAGATCATCATGACCTGGAGGAAGCGGTATCTGGCATTCTTGGTGGACAACAACGCTCTGTAGTCCCACCATCGTTTGTCGGAGGCGTCGAGCTTGATGTTTTCCTTGAACTCCACCCATTGCAGCTGCACGAGGGCCGAGTCGGGGTCTCCGTTGCCATGATACTTGGTGAGGAAAGCAAGTGCTTCCTCCTCTCGTCCATTGGCCATCAACCAACGGGGTCTAGGTAACGATACCATCAGATGCGCTCATGGAAGCGGATAGGAAGAGCCGGCTTACGATTCAGGTATGAAGTATACAGCGCACATCACGATGGCAGGAGCAACACCTGAAAGCTACCTTGTCAGCCTATACACGATCTTCAACCGCTGTAGCACTCGCCTTGGAAGATCATCGGAAGTCTCCATCCCCATTGACTCGTCATATAGTTGGTACCGAAGGTAATGGCGGCCGCTGGGATAGCACCTGCATCGAAAGTAACAATCAGTCCAGATTACAGCCTAGACATTCACTTCATGTCCCTTACCGCCGAACCAGCCGCAGTTGTAAAAGCCAACGAATTTCCCTCGCCAATGCGGGGGCGCGATCTCGACACAGTAACTTGGTGCCGCCACGGTCATAATAGCGATACCCCAACCCAGAACAAATCGTCCACCGACCAGTTGCTCGAGCTTGTTCGCCGATGAAACAATGGCCATTCCGACCACGATAACGGCTCCACCAACGAACATTCCCCATTTGCGACCGAATCTGACGTACATGCACGGTCAGACGGGGTTGACACAAGATTGAATCGTGGTAAGACTTACCTGTCCGAGATAGGACCCGCGGAGAAGGCGCTACGAAGTCCAAGAAGGTTAGTCCTTGCCAGGGTCCGCAAGGGGATACACGAACCCAATGAGAGATCCGACCCTGTGAAGCGGGGCAACATAAGTCATTTGTCCTCCCAGAGAAGCGTTTGACACTTACGTATACATGGAGAAAACTTGCGAAACAAGAGGCCCGTCCTTGCCAGTCTCAAAGTATTCTTGGTAGGTGTCCATGCCTACAAAGTTGCGCTGTCAGAATTGCGCTGATTCCGCCAAGAGGCGATCATTCTTCGATTGACGTACCGTTCACACCATTGAAAAGACTTCCATCATACTGTCAAGCGGTCGTGTTCAGTTTGACTCTCCAATAACGCGATCAAGGGAAACATACGCCGTTGGCACAAGCACAAAGGCTAAGAGGAACAAGGATCAGCCAAGGTTTTGTTGGCGAATCTTGAAGACAGGCGACTCACAAAGTGATAAAGCAACAAGCGTACAACGTGAAACTCTCCTTGCTTGTCGCATTGATCTTGCTTTTGGATAAGGCAGCAGCAAGGGCGGCGCTGCCCACCTGCTTGGTTTGGGCTGAAGCGAGTTGTGTGGAATCATGGACGACCTTTACGCCAATGGCCTCGAGCGCGTTCTTTGGTACCGCATCTTGGTGCGCGTACTCTTGCTTGAAGTCTGCTGCATACTTCTCCTCGGATGGAGAGTCGAACGACATCTTGACTTTGATTTGACAGGCGAGGTTGATTTCCGCTGCGGAGTCACTGGATGGGCTGAGCCACCTGATTGCCTGTCACCTCGCTTAGCGACATTCTATATAACAGTCAATTCCGGAACAACTGTTGGCTAGCAGGTATTCACATGCCTTTCGGAATATCATCTGTCCAAAACGATTGTCAGGACCATGCATCTGCAAGCCACGAAAGTTGCATGTAGATCCGAGCGAAAACACCGGGATAAGCCCAGACCTGGTTACAATATTTGGATGGTGTAGCTATTTGGGCTGTCCTGCAACATGGGCTGCGCGAGCAAAGCTGTGAGCCAGTGACCGCTCGTGCTGATGAGCTTCAACCCAAACTGAGTGAGTTGTCACGTTCGGAAACTTGTCGGTGTATCGTCAGACATCTTGGGTCCAAACCAATGTCACATGTGAGCCCGCAAATCTGCCCGCAATCCCCTGGGCAGGGCCAGAGCAGGGCCCCACGGAATTTCGGACCCAAACCAAGCCCTTAGGAGATCAAGCCTCATCGTGATCTAATCTCTCTCTTTAGCTCGGGCGCGTCCGCTACGCCTGCTGCGCTCCTCTGTCACCAAGACCAAGCTCGCGCCTACACGCGTTGGCCCTGCATCAACAGCACTGCTCTTCACGTGTGGAGACACGTATGGAAACCGTCTGAATATCGGATGACAGGTCCCTCCAGAAAGCTCTCCGGAGGCCCTGGCAAGCTCAGCTGCAAGCTCCTTGACATGGTCGTCCGGGCTAGCTTCAGAGACGATAAAACACTGTGTCTATCAGTTAAGCTTCGCTGGCTGGTGTACTGGTTACAGCTCAGCTAAAGAACAGCATGTCAACAGCATTGCACAATGACTGGAGTTTCGCGTACAAGTCTATCCCAGCTTCGCTTGTCAGATTCGCTTGTCACAGTCAAGAACGGCGTTGCTCAAATGGATCAGCCTGCGTATCAGCCTACGTATCAGCCTGCCGCAGCTCCTGTAGCCGTGGACGTTTGTCCTCGTCCTCCCGGTAGCGCGTTGACAGCGCGTTGCGCTATGGTGTATTCTCGGCTTTTAAAGATGCCACAAGGCTAGACGGGCCGGCTTCTCCCAGCGGTGTTATGTGACTATGTCTACCGTGAGAATTGCGAATCACGCCTGTGGTCTACGGTAGAGCAAGCTTCGCCATGTCCTTGAAAGTATGCTGCGCCTAGCTCTGCTCGCTTCTGCTCTGCTCGGCTCTGCTCGGCTCTTTTCAGAACGAACATCTTAGGAAGGGCAAATAGGAAGCTCCTTGCAACGATCGTCACAACACTTCTTCACAAGACCTTGGTTTTACGGTCAGTCGAAGGTGCCTCACGTCAGTGTGTCAGACCATGATTCGCCAAGAAGTACCACAGATGTCCGACCCTGTTGGCAGCAGGATGTTCTGCGATACGGGCCACAGAGACGAGACGATGACCTGCTTCCCTCGCCACTAACCCCCGTAGTCGCGCGAAGGAATGACCTCCAAAGCGAAATTCACATCGACGCTTTCTTGGCGTTATAGCATGGACTGGGGGATCGACGATACATTCGACACAGAGCAAATGCATGTCGGTGGGGGCGAGTAACACGTTATTCCTTTACTGACGATATGGTGTGGACGATACGTATGCCTAGGAACGTGACGACAGGACAACACGCAACCAATGACAATCAGCGACTCAAGGCACACCGCCACTCGAGTCTCGAAGGACATTCATTCCTTGATGTTTCTTCACCAATAGGAGAAGGGCTCGATGATCTACTTACTCAAAGAAGTATCTATATGACAATGGCAAAGTCCCTCTTCTGCCGTTCTGCGAATCCGATTCAACGGGCCTCTGGTTGGCCGAATCGACGGCCCGACGATCTGGGCAGCGCTTATCCCGGCGGCATCCATCGATCTGCAGCGTTACACTGGCGACTCTGGGGAGTCAGAATAGTGTATGAAAGATCGGTTGTGGCAAAGAAGACAATAGGTGAGCGGGGTGTCCACTCGCAGGTCCGCAAAAACGGATCCAACGAAACGACCTAATCGTTATCGCTTACTACCATTAATCAGCGCTGCTCAACTCAAAGCGTTGAGGGGCTCTCAATCTCATCGAGGTCAGTACCGTCGTCGTCCATCTTTTGCTTATTCGCTTGGATAGCGATCCCGAGGTCTTGGAGAGATAGACGCCGATGTAGGCTACATATGCGACCAAGTCTCGCTTGAGCCGCATTCATGGCGTTCTGTTGTCTGTACATGCTCTGTAGAACCGAGTATCTGATGACAGATGATAGTAATGTTCACAAGATTGTCTTGATCGAATGGACCTAGACTGGACTCGCGGCACAGGCGACTTGGCCCTAGCGATACTACCGATAACGCGATTCCGCACTGTTGGTGTCAGCTCTTACCCAAAAGACGCGTTACCGATAAAGAAACGGCTCTTTGTAAGGATTATCATGAAAGACACCCGCAACGCCTCCTTCGGTCATCCGCCGACTGCTTGAAGCAGCTGCTTGGGGGAAGATGTCAGACCAGCAAAAGAGCAAACCAGGGATGGCGTTTCATCTCGCCGGACCAAGTTGCCCGGGGCCCGGTTGATTCCGCGCTCGGTAGGAAGCGAAAAGTTGTTTGGAAGAGGGGCGAGACATCAAGATGAAGACGTTCAAACGATCATCTTGCCTCTACTCCCTCTTAATCTCCATCACTCTCGACTCCCCGTCACCTCCGTCACCTCCCTCCCCTCACCAAATCCTCATATCTCACACATCTCAAAATGGGTGGTGGAAACGTGAGTCTGTAAAGGAGGATCGCTTCGCATCTGTTAATCGTACACCTTGTCCCCCTTGTAGGGCGCTAAAGCAGCAATGAAGAGGGACAAGAACGCGGCGACGGGCGCCAAGGCTGGATCCCAGTTGAAGGCCAACGCTGTCAGTCTAGATTGTTCCGCTGAAGTCATTCGAGGCTGAAATTCCGCTTCACAGGCCTCGCAAACCATCCAGTGCAAGACCTGTTTCCAGACCTTCCAGTCTACGACCAAGATTCCCGAGTACGTTCGCAATGGCAGCATGACCGAAGACTCGCTCACCATGCTTGCACATTCAGGTTGACGCAGCACGCCGAGAACAAGCACAGCAAGACCCTGGCCGTTTGTTTCCCGACCGCCAAGTAAATGTCCAAGACTGCTGGACTGGAAGATGGGGAGACGGGCTGGCCTTGCTTTAGGTCAGGTAGACTGTTCATGACTGGTAGGACGTCGGTCATCCTGTACTTTGTTAATACACTCTTTAGATGCGTCCGATCCATACAACATTATTAGGTCTGAGCAGATTCGGAATATTGGGTATAGCGCGATTCCGTCAACCTGATTTCCACATCTGGCGATTTTTTTCTGTGTCATGTGCGGGATGAGGGTACGGGGTCTGTATGCCGCCGTGTAGCTTGGGACCATTCTCGGGCATCGGCATCACTGACGACCTGCAACGTTGGCGCTCTGAGCTCTGCGCGGAGTGCTCTGGAATGAGAATCGAGTCTTGTGGGTAAGTGGTCCTCCCGTTCAGGATGCATGTTCGGCTTCAACACTGATTCATCGAGAAACCAAGTACCCGCTCGTTTAAGCCTTTCTATCGGAATGCATGATCGTATTCTCGGCCCAGCGCCGAACTATTCCTCTGCCATGCTCCTGTTCGGGGAACTTGATACCATCTCTGAATTGGAATATCAGCTTCGAGGCCCTGAACACCGCCTTCGAACACTCACCTTACGACGATCGCCGCATGAGCATTGCCCACCATAGGCAGCCACGTCAGCCACTTCCTGAAGCGCTGCTGATCAATGCCTTCATTGAGATTCTTGATGATACGCCTTTGTACGTCGCTCAGTTGCAGCTTGACATCCTTTTTCTCCGTCAGATCCGGTCGCTGCGGCGATGCATTTGGATCATGGGCGGGATGCGGATAGGGCTTCGGTTCGGAATCGATGTACTTTGTTCGATCTGCCGACATGGATACTGTCCGACTGGATGGCAGCAAACCGGAATTCTCCACCGGCACATTCGGCGGTTGCACGTGGTCATCCCGAGACTTAGCAGGAATACTTGTTGGCCAATTCCTGATACTGCCAAGCATCAGGCCAAGCCCATCGTCTCCAGCGGCAGGAGACTCGTTAACGAGCGTGAATTCCGATTGCGTCGATTCCGCAGAACTGGACCTCCTGCTTTCGCTTCCATTACTGTCCAGCTCAGACTGGTGCTCGCCTAGTCTGATGGCCCCTTCATCGTCGCTCTCCCCCTCCGACTCGGGAGCAAAACCCGTAGTCCGGCGGATCATACCGTTACTGAACGATCTTGCTGCCGTGTTTAGCCTTCTTCGAACCATATTCATCGAGCCAGCTGTTTGCAGCGAAGAATGTCGGACGCTTGCTGGCTCAGGTGCAACGGATCCAGAATCTGACCCTTCTCCGGCGCCATCCTGAGATTGCCGGACAAGGGCGACAGCTGTGGCAATCGTTTCATTTATTGGTTCTTCTTCCGAGACCGCTGCGGCACGTCGCCTTGACCTTCCAGAGTCTATCACGAAAGCGACAACCACTCCAACCATGAAGACTGGCATGAAAACAGGCGTCAAGGCGTAAAAGATCCAGTTGAAAGGCGGTTGAAATGTCAAAAATGGCGGAAGGATCGAGGGTTTTATCCGCTTGGCGTCTAGTCTCATTCGTTTTGGCTGCCGTCGACTGGATGACAAAGCCCGTGACATATCTGGCCGTCGAGCGGAAGATGCTGATGTTGAGACATGTCGAGGGACGGGTGGCGGAGCTGGCAAGTGTCCTTGCTTGACGCCATCCTGAATGGGGACAGTATACCAGCGCTGGATAATCCTAGCCTCATCCGTTTCCACGATGACTTCTTCCGAGACTGAAGCCTTTGCAGGCGTCTCGACGAAAGGATCGTCGAAATTGATCGCGCCCGTGGGATATGTCACCGTGTGATCTTGGACACTGGATGTGGACAATCAATTTTGGACCTCCAGATATTGTCATCTGTCACTCACGCATTTGCGAAGAAATCTACCCGCTCGAAATTGTTGAGTGCTTGAATGAAAATGCCCTCTATGGTACAGCGCCGAGTCGTCAGGGACATTTGTAATTTCTTCGTTGATAGAAAACGTACCAGGGTCCGACATGACCTCGAGCAGAGGTCGCGAATCAGACGTGGAGAAGGTATCCCAAGCATACAGCTGGTCCCCAGTTCTACCGAGGAGGGAGTAGCCCCATTTTACCGCAACCCACTGCCAGAAACGACCCCGATACTTCATGATTCCGACGTGTGGAGCGGCAAGCGTAGTGAAGTTGATTGGCCGATGTTTACTGAAGAAGGAGGGATTGCGGGTGTGTAAGACGGCAATGACATAACGGGCAATCACTGAAGTCGATTGTATATCAGTATCAATTCGTGAGATGGCAGAAGTTGACAACCTACACCCGCCAACACTGTATCCCATGATACTGAAATCACGGACAACACGAGACCCGTCCTTCTCGATCCCTCTGACCTCCCTGTCGATTTCTTTGGCGACTCTGCCGGCGCAGACGTCGATCCCATCGTAGGTGTGTGTGCCCTCGTTACCCTGCGCAACGACAGCGTGTAGTTCCGGTATATCGGCAACATTGCCTTCTTGACGAGCCTTCTCGATGGCCTGTTCGTGCGCTTGCTGCAACTCTTCATGTGCGACTGCAAGATGTCTAGGATTGCCTGATGATATGAAGAGTTGAGAACTTGGCGATCGCTCGACGGGACAAACTCACCCCATAGCCCATGCACCAAGACAACCAGGTGGACGTTCTTCGGGTTTCGGGTCTGAGAAGCCATAACGAAGGGGCTCGACTCGCGACGACGTGAATGATACCCGTCGGCTGCAGTGAATATGAGTGATCGAGAGGTGGTTCGCGAGGTGGGATTGCGATAGGTATTGAAGGATGGGGACCAGTGATGCGTTGTCGCTGGCCAGGATAAAATCGAGAGTCGCTTCAGAGACCTCAGTTGGCCGACGGCATTCATGTATCAATCGTGAAAGGATTCTTGTCGAAAGGCAGTTTCGATCGCGGTAAAGGAGATCTATGCCAGAAGATCGACCCTATCGCCTGTGACTGATAGGACGATCCACCGTAAACGTTATTCGGTTTGCAGAAAACTGTCGAGCTGGAATGCGTTCGCCGAGAATCGTTGGCGCTGGTGGCGATGTTGCAATCGCCATGACGGATTCCGAGGGAGTTACCCAACTCTTCCTCTGCCCATTACCGCCGAGGCTGCGCGGGAGGGATTCCCGCTGTGATGTCTGCGCGGTAGCCGTTCCGGCTCTCATCGTCGGGGCCAGGGCAAGAGTACCGAAACGAATCATGCTGATTCCCGAGAAGATGAGGCTCGAGAGCCGGTCGTTGGAATCGACCTGGAATCCATTTCCGACGCTCGGGCACATGAGATCCACGCGAAATGTCTGGCATGACGACATCATCTCCCGCGTCACGTGTGAGCGCATCCCTCGGACCGCCTTTCCGACGTGACTTTTGCCGACCTGGCAATCTCGTTGACATATGGTCGGTGCGAACAGTGCTTCGAAATGTAGATGCTCGTTTGGGCCTCGGTAGATGATGGAATGGCAGATGGAATGCTACTCGGCCTTCCTCGCGGTTTGCATTATACGATGTCGACTTGAATGGCTAGTATACCGCTTCAGAGCGAAGTACATAGAATCTCTTAATGTAGTGGTTTTCACGATCATGCAAGAGAGCCGCCTATCGTCCAAGCGTCGTCATTCTCATCATTGTGGACCAGCAGAAGAGACAAAGCGGGCAGCTGTATTTGCTCAAGCTATGCGCATAGTACCCGATGCAACTGCAATGGGAGTAAGGGTATCAGCAAGAATGCAATGAACAATATCTTCGGTCTATGCACTCACCCTCGACAGCACTCCCCCTCAGCAACACGCGCTCCTCATCCTCTAGCCAAACGCAGCGAATCTCACCCTTCCTCTTTCCACCTTGTACGCCCATGATCTCGTCCCCAGGTTTGATACCCGGCAGCCGCGTTGACCAGTAAGGTGCAAGAGTGCAATGGTACGAGCCGGTGACGGGATCTTCGTTAACGCCGAGCAGAGGACCGAATACGCGAGTGACGATGTGTGGATGAGAATCGGTGCCGCACCTCGCGGTGAAGCCGACGAGAGGGTGCTTTTCAATCCTCTGTTATGATGGACTTCAGCATGGAACAGCGAGATACGATAGTTGTAGAGTACACTCACGAGATGTTCAACGTTCACAGTCCAGTCTCCCAGTTGCTCGCTTGCCGATTCGTCAAACTCGACGACCAGATACTTTTCTTCCGCATAAATTCCCTTGATCTCTGGTGAAGATCCGACAATGGACCGCTTGATGGTGTCTTCATATTCCGAGTATTCGCTGCCGGTTATCTTCTGCGGCATGATCGCGGGAAAGTTCATCTCCAGAGATCCGTCTTGCAGCTTTCGTGTTGTCAACTCGCCCGACATAGTGTTGAATTTGAAGGTCTCGATATTCGAAAGCTCCGGCCGAAGTGCAAGAGCAAACCCTGACGCAAGAGTAGCGTGGCCGCACAGGTTGACCTCCTCTGTCGGCGTGAACCATCGCAAGCCATACGTTCCGGGCGTCGAAGTCGGTGTAATAAAAGCCGTTTCGCTAAGATTGAATTCGCCGGCGATCTTGAACATGAGGTCTTCTGTGAGGACCGCTTTCAACTCGTCGTCCACGAGGACCACTGCCGCCGGATTACCACCAAAGGGCGTGCTGGAGAATGCATCGACGATGGTATATGAGAATGACTTTGGATTGGCCATTTGCTGAGAAGTCGCAAGCTTTTGAAGCCGGTTTTATTGAGTGAATGTCACTGTTCTGATCCACGTTATGTCCCGTGTCCTGATGAGATATAACTCTTTCTATGGCTACTTATCAGCAATTTGGTTGCGGTACTAGGCTGATGAGTCACGAGTTGGCAGATCTGAGTCATATTCCTCGCTGGTTTGATTCCGCAACCGTTCGCAAGACCGTGAAAGCCGTATTAGAAGCTCGGACTTCGGGTCCTCGATGCTTTCGGATAATGGATTGGACCATCTCTCACGGCCTGGGTGCGCAATGTTTGACAACGGAGCTACGGAATCGCAACATGGCGTCCCAGAACAGGTGCACGGACGAGCGACAAAGAAACCCTCGATCTCAATTGCGCTCCGGAGCGGCCGTGATTCCGCACTCGCTCTGCATGCCGCATGAACTTGTCGAATCGCTTGAGAGCCAGGTCATTATAAAATCGTACAACGATATTCTTGTCACACAATGATAGTTCGCCACTCTTTTTCCTGTTCGCTATTCCATTTCGGTCGCTGTGTCTCAGCGAAATGGGGTGCGCCGATTCCGAGTCAATGTCTAGTAAGGCCGAGGTTGCACGCCGATGCACTCCGAGGCATTGTAAGAGGGACAGACAGCCTAGTGTACCGTGTCAGTTGTACTCTAGCTACGAACAGCCACGGTGCTCACCTCGAAGACGTATTGCTTCCCTGTCCAGATTGCCTCGGAGAGAGGCGGATTTGGCACGAACGGCGACTCGGTCCCAAAGTTGGTTTCGAATCCGGTGAAGAGCGCCATAAGGTCACCGACCAGTCTGAGGGGCCAGAGAATGTGAGCTTTCATTCAAATAGCGTTGAAGGACGACTTACCTGCCGAACAGTTCTTGACCACCAAGGTTCAGATGGGTGTTGTCTGCCGGAAGACGGTTCATTAGGTGAGCGGCATCCGGACCGATGTTTTGCAAGTAATTGATCGAGGCCTCCAATAGTGGCAGCAGAGTTGTATTGGTCTGAGTGGCGACACCGCGCGCGGCTGAAGAGAAGAGTCAGTAGGGCGCCTCGACGGGTCAAGCGTACGAGCTCACCGTCTGCCCACGGACCCAGCGTATCATTGATGGTTACGTTGTCGCTCTTGAATCCTCTTCGTGACAGTGGAGTCAAGATGATAGGGTGGGCACCCAACCCTCGGATGTCCGATACGAACTGGGTCATGTTGACAGCCATTGATTCTGGACCGGCAATCTTCATATCGTCTGGCATGCTTTCCGTCAGCCCGAGAGTTCCGCAGGGTTCAAATCTAGCCAGACTCACTGTGGCCGAACTGTATTGTGACAAAGACGCTCTTGCCACTCGCAACTTCCGACCTGGCAGTGTCGAGCGCTTGGCCGTACAGTCCTCGAGTCACAATGGTTCCCGTGGTTGCGCCGTTCGATCCGAAATTGGCTGTCGATGACGCTAAGTGGCCAGACTTCGGAACATGATAAAGGACTTACCGCATCCAATTCCTGGTTGCAGGGAGGCGCAGAAGCCGTTGCCCCAACCTCCCGCTAAGAGAGCATCGCATCAGGCGCTACTCTATATTGACATACAGATTGCTTACAGTTTGGGGTAACGGTATTATTGTTGGTTGTACTGTCCCCGATCAAGACAAATGAAGCATCCAGGAGTTCCCCCTTCTTCTTTTTATCATTTTTTGCTGCAGTGCCATCGATTACTGCAGCAACAGCCCAAAGACCAAAGAGGGTGGTGAACTTCATTCCGGTTGAGGTAAGGGCTAATGATCGAATAAGAGACCAGCCGTGAGGGATGGCGGAATGAGAACAACTCGGTTGTGAATACCTTTAAATAGCGAATTGAATCAGTGATGATACAGCCATGTCGTGAGTGGAGAGCGGGGTGTTCAATCTATCTGGTATATGCTTGTGCGGCCCGGAGCCCCGTACGACACTGGCATACTAAATAGTACTCCTCTATTGGCGAACAGGCACGGTGCCATGAATGCTGGTGACCTCCGCAGGAAGCCTACCGAGCCGTCGTTCATTGAGCTGTTGATTTGGTCATCAGATCTTGACCAGTACTTGCTACACAGGTTGGTATACACTGCAGGGACACTGGAGGACTACTGAGCTGATTACTGTAGGCGAGTTGTGGGTGGGATTGTCTCCAGGACGCTAAAACGATTCTAGCGTCATCCACCGGGCCGGGGCGAGTAACCACTTCGGGCTTTCAATGGTAAGAAAACCAGCTAGTAATGTGAGCTGTAAAGACCCTAGCCATCATGTCAGACCGAGGGAAGAGAAGGGTGGCTCGAAGGTGGAAAGCCGCGCTGTACGGACGTAATGGCCGCCCACCTTCTTGACGAATTCGCCGTGCAATCGAATACGCCCCATGACTCATGAATCCACCTTCCGGGCTGGTACTGTCGACCGGCATCGACCCCCAGAGAGTTTTGTACATGAGTTGTATGACCAAAACCATTTATCAACCGGTCCCTTGGTGCAGTGGTAGCATAGCAGACTTCGATCGTCTGGTTTTTCAACCTCTTTTCGTAGGCATCTGTCGGTCGTCGGTTCGAATCCGGCAGGGATCTAATAGGACAACTTTTTGCTCTCGAGAAGCTCTCTCTCAATGCCAGGCGCTTGCTGGTCCGAGCGGAAATCGCAACGATGAGAGATCCAAGGGTATGAAGGTTTCTTCCGGTTTTCTGGGGCGCCATTACCTTTCTGGCCTTGCAATCGGTATCCACATGACGTCCTGCTTAGTCTCATTCCCCCGATACCTGAACGATCTCTTTCGGGCCGTATTGAGCGATACAAACTGGAAAGAGGCCGCAGGAGTCCGAACGGTCAAAACTTTTTTATCTTTCGCAAAATCGATCGTAATGTCTCACTTGTTTGAAGCCGTTTCATCCCGCGTTTCAGGTTGGTTTTATCGCGGATTGCATCGCAGGCAAGAAGACAGACCTCAGGATGGCGCAGTTGAGCCAACTGACAGTCGTTGTCAATGCATGCCTCGTCCTCTAGTGCAGCCTACAGGTCCTCGAAGCCGCAATTTACAGGAGAAAACAACCCACCTGAAGTTTCACCTGATGTTTGGGGGGCACCCGGACGGCAATCATCTTCACCCTGCTGATCAATGTTTTGGCAATCGCTCCTGCTGGCTTCATCTTGCGCAGTGGCATCTGTCCTGTCCGTCGACGCTTATAGTCATCCCACCCGCACACCGAGCGGCAACTCGGCGTCATTCCACCTGAGCGACGTCGACCATCCCCGCTGTCAAGACACTCTTCTATCCCGATTCAGAAACGTCAACAAGCACAAGGATGGCTAGCGATGACAAACAGCCAGCACCCGACTATGAGGCTCTCAACAATACCTTTTACTCAATTGTTGATTCCTGGTTACCCAAAGATTTCGGCAAGAAGGGCGTGCATCAGCAAGACGCGGATGTCTTGGTGAAAATTAGGAAAGCAAAGGAGAAGGAAAGGCATCGGTGAGTCGGTTGTTGTGAGCGTTTTCCATAGTCCCAGACTGATCGGCCTGGTTGATATAGTGCTTCCAACATAGAGAATGGAGGTGCATCCACCTCGAATATACCCCACGCTGGTCTTTTGAAACGGAAACTACAAAGTGGCTCGTCAAGCAAGTCGAAAGACCCGGTTACACAGGAAGCAGCAGAATCAGACGACGCTGAATCCGAAGATGAATCACGGACGAGATCCATAGCGAAGAAGGCGAAAACTGGATTCGATGCGTTCGGCAAGCCGAGCAAGAACAAAGCCAAGGGGAAACAAAAAGACGATGGGTCCGGCTTGACGTCTAAGGCTGTTACTGTGAAGGATACGCAGGAGTTGACGGGCAACGCTTCCGCGCGCGGTGCAGGCAGTGCGGCAATCGCACAGAAATATTCCAATCCGTTCGCCATGCCATCTGCCACGGATCCCTCGACGATATCGCCCGCTGATACACCGATCGCCTCTTCATCTCCCGCAACAATACCTCCCGCCGTCGACACAACAAGCTCGCAAGATACGGCTGTAGCCAACGCAGACGGTCTGACAAAGCGCCAGCGGAAGAAGCAACGGAAGAAGGAGAAGAAGGCTTTGGCGAGGGAGGAGGCTGCCAAGGAGCAGCAGTTGTCACTGGGCAAGTTGGCTGTGGCGTTGTGAAACGGGTCGCTCCAGATACTCTGCGTCATGTAGCTATGAGCGCACAGAGCGATAGTCTGTATATAATTTCTCACACATCGCTGCAATGTCACAAGTTGGCATATGGTTGGCATATGATACCCTCGATTAGCACTTGTTGGTAACTCTTGAGCTACCCCTGTGATGAAGGTCGCGGCTTGACCCAACTGAACTGACCTGCTTTCCAGGAAAATCCCGTTGAGCTGAACAGCTCGAAGAGGGGGCATGGCTCTCGTAGCTGATCTCGTGCGCAAGGTGGATCGTCCCACGCCGTTTCCGTGAACCTCAAGTGCAACGAAATACCGTCAACTGGGGCGTCAATCGCAGTTGGCGATAGACAACGCGCTCACGGAGCCCGTATTTCAAGGCCAAGTAGAATGAATATCGCAGCATCTGACCAAATCTACTGTGATACACATCGAGAAAAGCTGTCCTCCCGTCCGAAAATGCCTGAATCCCATACGTTTTTTCTTATGAGATGGCGAGACGCTTATTCGGCGGCGGTGGCTCGGGCTAAGGACATCAAGGAGATGGATTAGTGAATTGCAAAGTAGACAGGATTGTAGAAACGACGTACTGTAAACCCATTGACCGTGGTGGTGAACAACCTTCTTGATGAGACCCTGGGCCTCCAAAGTCCTCATGGCCTTTCGGGCGACAGATCCGTTGATCTTCATTCGCTCGATCAAGATGGATTGCGAGATCATCTTGTAAGTCGGGACTTCCTTGAAGATCTTGTCGCTACGGACGAGGAACGTGGTAAGAAAGCTGGCAAAAGGAGATTGTTGGCGGAGACTTACTAGGTGGGCTGGTCAACCATGACGGCGTTGTTGGCCTTGTCCTTCACCTTTCCCTTGGACCACTTCTTCTTCTTACTGTTTCGCAGAACAGGGTAAGCTCCTTGTCAAACACCTGCCAACGCAGAAGTCGGGTCGTGCACCCATCCTCCCTTTCCCGAACGCCATCTGCCCTCATCCTCCCTTTCCTGTACTCGGCTCATCCATCCTTTGCAACGACCCAACTTCTCGTTTTCCAGCGACTACCGACACTCACCCGGACTTGGAACCAGCCGTGGCGGCGAGAGCGATCTGGGCCTTGGTCTTGGGAGGCTGTCATGGGAAGAAAACGAAAGCGTTCAGCCATGATGGCGGTCGTACGATTGCGAAAGTGGCTCACCATCTTGACGAATTCTTGGGAAACTGTCTCCTAGGGCAACTCTGGTACGTCTTCGCGAGATGTTCAAGTGGTGTCGATTCTGGTGATTCCCGAACGTCGGAGTCCTCGGTGAGGATGGCAACGGGTGACCAGCCGCCCGTGCAAGGCGGCTCCCAGGGCTCCCAAGGCTCCCGCGCTTAAGAATTGAGGAACACCTGAATTGTCAGTTTTCAAATCGCGCTTTTTGCTCTTAGCGCCACAGATCTTGCCGCTGCAGGTTCTCCCCCTAGCAGCTGCCTCCGCACGCCGTGACACCGTTCTCTCCACTGACTGCACCGGTGGATCCGACGTCGGCAACGGCGAAGGCCTATCTTTCGGACAACCAGTTGAGGTCAAGTTGAGCGTGAAACAGACGCCCGCCCTTGCCCCCGGAACTCTAGCAGTTGTCAGCAAATTATTCAAGATGGTTTCCCGTGGGTATCATTTTTCTTGCAAGCATCCCGTCGGGCGGCATGTTCTGGATTCAACGGGACGGAATGGCCACACGTTGGAAGGACACCATGGGAGGGAACAGCGGTGCGAAAAATGGAAGGAGTCGGAGAAGGAGGAGAGGTTATTCCACACATCCGACCACGACACGCGACACCGAAGGTGCCTCGCAAATCGACGTTGACATTTGCTGAATGGGGAAGGAAAAGTCGTCAACGTATGCGGAAGGAGCAGTCTTGCAAGAGACCTCATCAGTACAATCAGCGACATCATCGGCCTATTTCTTGCAAAATCCGTTCACGCTCATTCCGGCCCTGTCACTGGCCACACCGCAATATCCCGTTGAATCCAGAAGACTGTCGCCCGCGAAATACGAAAGATGCAAGCACGCAAGCTGACGTTATTGCATTTCCGCAGTCATTGCTCACGACCGACGAAAGTCCCGAAAGGCCCACTTCGCCGCCTCCTCCGGCGAGAAGCGAAAGATCATGTCTTCTCCCTTGAACAAGGAGTTGCGGGCCAAGCACAACGTGAGTCGTAGCATCGGGGAAAGCCAACGGGGATGGGATGTTGAAGAGTACTTTTCAGGTGCGATCCATCCCGATCCGAAAGGACGATGAGGTCTTGATCGTTCGAGGCAAGTACAAGGGCAAGGAGGGAAAGGTCACTCAGGTACGTCCGCTCGCATCCCCTCCTACTCGCCGGCCGCTCATCTTTCCCCGCAGGTCTACCGAAAGAAGTGGGTCATCCACGTCGAGCGAGTCACCAAGGACCGATCCAACGGCGCCACCGTCCAAATCGGTATCCACCCTTCCAACGTCGTCATTACTTCCCTCAAGCTTGACGCCGACCGAAAGGCTATCTTGGAGCGAAAGTCGACCGCCAAGAAGGCCGCCTCGGGTGACGTTGAGATGTCGTCTTAAACCAAAAATGAGGGCGCGGAGGGTTGAGACCAGGTCGGCACCGCACCACTTGTCTCGCACGTCAGTAGTTGTAACATACTAGTGCTCGGCTGGTTTCAGTTCTTTTCTTTCTCTTTCTGATTGGATGGCAATTCGGGGGAACTCGTGCGTTAGGGCGGTGTGTCAAGGGCTGAGACATGTGCTTTATAGCTCCCAGGTGTGGCTCAGCGTTTCTGGAGCTCAATCCACAGAGAAGACTCGTCAGCGGCCGTTCAAATACTGTGTTGTGCGCAGATTTTTGCCAATAGTCCCGCTATCTCGCTGCCGTCTAAGCTGGCATCTGCTGCTGCGTTCTTCTGTACGCTTGGGACAGTTCGAGCCCGCCCGACGCAGAGCAGTCAGCTGAGCACTTTAGATGGGGCAGTCACATGTACGCTAAAGCTAGCTTTCCGGGCAAGCTACATGTAGCGAATGTCAGGCAACAAATTTGGCTTCCGATTTGGTCGCCGTTGAACGCCAGCGCGATGATGACTCATCACGCGCGACGATGGCAGTCAGTCATCTTGATCCCTCGACATACTTATCATTCTACTCTGCGCAGTCATCCTGCATCCATCTCTGCCTTCACACAACTATGAACCTCTTTGAGCAGCTCTCCTCACAGGAGCCTCTCAATCTCCTGCGCTGGTCCGCCGTATGTTAGCCCTCTTCCGACCATTACAAACGCTCACAGATCCCCTTTCCCAGTTCGTCTCCCTGATCACATTTTACGACGGCATCGGTGGCTATAACCTTCCCATCACCCTCTTCGGCATCGTCGCGCACCAACAAACATCCTCCTCGGAATCGTGGAAGCAATTCCTCATCATCCTCTGCTCGTCCTTCTTTCTTGACGTATTCGGGCTCTTCGGCCGTGCATCGGGGTTGGGGTTTTTGTTGGGGATTGTGCTGGTGGGACTCAAGGCGGCCGTATACTTCAGCGGGATGAGGATACTGAGAGAACGAGGGGATGATTTGCGGTGGGGCAGTGTCGGGGATATGGTCAGGAACCCGAGGGGCACTTTCCAGCGTGCCGGACCGGCAACGGATAACGGTAATAACAGTCAGACCAGTGAGTGGAAACCCCTCTGCGCAGATCGCTCGACTGAACATGCGCCGAAAGTATGGCAAATGCCTGGAGGTTTCAACGGCGGGGGAGCGCCGGCTGGCACTCCTCCTACTTTCCCCTCGGGAGGCGGCTTCCGCCTCGGTACGGCCGATGAAGACCCCGAACGCGATGCCGGGCAAGGCCACCCTGCCCCCTCCGGCGCACCCGGTCGTGGCGAATACCAGGCGTTGCCGTAGAATCTTCATTGTCACTAAGCAGGCCATTTGTACGGGATGGCCAAAATTCAGGCACATGGTATAGATCATTGTGGCCCGGACCCGAACCGGAGGAACCCTCGAGCGCCCGTCACTTTGCACACGCCCGTCGCGACCCTGGCCCCTCGTGCCCCGACATCCGAAAAGAAAAAGCCGCCCTCACTGCCCGCTGCGAACCCTTGCTGTGCCTCCGATTCCCCTCCCGCGACCGCCGAGGCGTCGGTGATGTATTCTTCTTGCGGGAGGGTTATAAATGAGATTTCATTGGCCCCGGGCTGGGACGTTGGCACCGTTGCGGGTGGTTTATGCATAAACTGTATGAATGCGGACGATCAGCGAACATAAGACGTCCCCACGGGCGCGTGACGACGCACCTGTACTTTCTGCCCGGTCAAGAGCGGCTCCTCCATCTCGAGCGAGATAGCCCCACGCGACGGATCCCCGCTCATGATTTTGACAACCTGATACGGCTGACCCCGCCACCGAGCGCGCCATGTTAGCCCCTTACCCACCACGCACACGCCAAAAACGTACCTCTGACCCATCCTGATCATACAATGCAAGATAATACTCCTCCTCCTTCATGCCCTTACCTATACTGATTGCCCGTGCGGCCGACGCCGCCTCCGCCGGACGAGGCAATGAAGGCGAAGCGGCGCGAAAGGCGTTGATCGCGCGGATGAGTGCCTGGGTCGGGTTCGTGAGTCCTGCGACGGCGGAGGATGGTTCGAGCCGGAGGAGCAGGTTGCCTTGCGCTCTACACGGGTCTCTGAGCATGAAGAAAAGCGAAAATGGGAAAGGGGACACGACGTACTGCGCGATGACCTCCACCGGTCCTAACGGTTCCAGCCCCGGATATTCGACGCCTCCCTGCGGCCGCTCCCGCGTCCCCGAAAGCGCGATCCCGACTGCGCCGTGTTCGTGTACTGCTTGATCGTGGAATAACGTATAAGGGCGATTGGTCAAGAACGGCGTCGGGTACGTAATCAGGCCGAGCTTTGGGATTCCATCAGCTTAAAGGATGTGAAGGCTGGGTGAAGGCACACCTTTTGCACGTCCGGATACCGCGTGTTCAGCATCCGCAGCAACGCATCAGGCTGTCCATCCGCAAGCAGCAGCATCGTCTGCACATCCTCCAATCCCTGCAGCTCCCTTGGCAGAGGTTCGGAATCACCTGCACCATCTCTCCCGCTCCGCCAAAGGGCATCCCATCCCATCACCCGCGCGCCGCTTCCCTCTGCGGCGCCACCGGATGCCCCGAGGCCCAACATGACGCGCTCCATCTCGCCGACTTCTTCCCCCTTGCGGTCCTCCTCGCGCTTCCCCTTGCCAACTTTGCGCGCATGCATGAGGGGATCGCGTTGCCATTTCCCGACCTGTGCCGCCGGGCGACCTGTGATGGGTGCGTGGAATGTGGTAAGGCGTTCCGAATGGGTGGTGGGCGTACACCGAACGATGTTGATGCACGGGTCGATGCCAGGCGGCGCAAGGGCGATAGAGCCGACACTGGGTATCTGTAGTGATTGGAATGTCTTTACAAGGGCGCCGAGGTCGGGAAGGTCGGGATGGAGCGTGTAGAGGATTGCGGAGCCGGGCGTTGCGGGTTGAGAAGCGATGTGGGAGGCGAGGGTTGCCGGTGTCGGGCGGGACAGGGTGTGTGTTGCGACGTGCAGTGAGCGACGAGCCCGTGACCGCGAGGGCGGTGCACATTTGAGGCGGAGCATCGTGACCTTGGGGCTGACTGACTCGGGCGGAACACGGGCCGCCGATCTCTGAGAGAAGTAAGAAGCACAGGAAGCACGCGCTCGGTGATCGGCGGCGCGATCGGGAGTGATTCGTCACCCTGAAACACGGTCAACCGGCTGGTATTATACCAGAATTTCCCCTATCCACCCTCCTCTCCTCAGCCGTAATGACGTCCCCCGCCCTCGCCCGTATCGAGCAGACAACAGCTCACCAGCTACTCAGTGCCGTGAGGTATACCAGTACGTGCTCTCCTCGAGACGTGGAGCGTAGCTGATGAGTTCCGCAGCATCACCGCTCGGCCCAACGTTCATTTCCTCGCTCGACGCGTTCCTCTCCACCTCTGACAACACACCGCAAGATGGCCCCGCCGCCGATGAGGATCGGTCAGGGATCCATTCAAGCATCAATCGCGGCGACATGATCGAGATCCAAGGGCCATCCGGCTGCGGGAAAACCCAGCTGGCGCTCTTTCTGGTGATGACGACGCTCCTTCCCTCCCACATCAGATTTCGCGACTCGTCAACGGTGATTCGAGAAGTGGAAATAGGGGGCAAGTCTCAGACGGCGACCTTTGTTCACCCGGCGCCACATGGAAGCCCCGTGCGGAGGCTAGCGCAGCTGATGAGCACGCATGTGCGTGCGTGTCTCCTTTCGCTTGACCTTGCGCCGGACGACCGAGATTCTATCGTTCGTTCGACAGTCATCCGGTCCCTCGGTCGTCTTACGGTTTATACACTCCCGCCGATACAGAGATCATTCACGACGTCCTCGTCCTCACCCTACGCACCGCTTATCGCCACCCTGCACGCCATCCACCGTCGCCCGCACCCAACAAAAGAGCTGGCACTCCTCATCGTCGACGGCATAGGCGACGCCTTCTGGCCCGCCCGAGCGCACGTCCGCCCAAAGACCACCCGTGCCATTCGGGGCGAAGCCGATCCGACAATGGAGGATCTTGTACGCGCCATTGATGCCGTCAGGCGGGACGTCGGGTGCGCCGTTATCGTGACGAATCAAGCGATCTGGCGGCCGATGGTCCAGCGCGATGCAGCGCAACGCGACAACGCCGCACCGGTCGGGGATCCGTTTTGGGCACAACATCTCCCGCCACCGTACCCCTCCCCTTTCTCCTCATCAACCCGCCCAACCGACGCCTGGCCGCTGACGACACATATCACCCTTCTCCCCACCTCGCTCACGCAGATCAGACCGGACGTGACGCTCGTGGAGGTGCTCAAACCTGGAGGAGAAGGCGATAAACGAGAACGTGCGCGGGCGGCGGCGAAGGCGAGGGGTGTGGTAAGGCGTGGGGATCGGGCGCGCGTCGGAGAATTCGAGTTTGTAGTGGGCGAGGGCGAGGTGTTGAGTTGGTGAAGGCGGATGGCTGTTGGGGGAGTTGTTATGCTTGTATGGTGGGTTTCTAGGAGAACTTCTCTGACAGATGTTGTGGTTGAGGGAGAAAGACGGATGAGGTGCCGAACTACGGGGACAGAGAGGCACCACATAGCTTGGATGCAAGATACGACCGTATATGCTTATGGACATTCCTGTAGACTCATAGTGCTTGGGTCCCTGGTTCACGCCAAGCCCAAGACACGTGCCTCCCGCCCTTGTCACTCTTGCCCGATCGATGCGACAACTGTGACAGCGTTCGAGTTAAGATCAAACGTTCAGTGAATGAAAGAGCGGCTTTCGAGTGCCCCGGGTGTTCTGCCCAAGGCCAGAAGATGCTGGGGCTCCGCCTGCGAGGGTTCTACCGCCGCATATCTCCGGGGAACAGATCGAAGCCAAAGGCAATGCATAAGCCAAGTCGCGATGAACATGCATACGAACATTTCACTAGACAGTAATCCATAAAATGCCGTCTCTTAAGGCGATTCAACGCTGAAGAATCACCCCAATTGGCACGGCGAAATACAAAAGGGAAAATGAAAGGCAGAATCAGTCATGGATGAGATCCTCGCGTTTCTGGTCGTAATGGGTCGTTAAGCACGCAAGCGTAAAAGGTCGTAAAGGAAGATTAAGGAAACGTCAACGCATGGCGTCGGCTTCGTCGTGCAGCGTGACGTTGCTGAATGTCCTCCGTTGCCTGAGGAGTGACTGTCACGGTCACCGTCTTGGTTACGATTTGACACTTCAAGTGGCCGCCGTGGTGAGCGACGTCGCTGGTCCCGGGGCTTGCGGAAACGTTCGCGGCAGAAGTAGGCTGACGGGCAGACGACGCGACATCGCCGATGGCAAGCTTGTTGACGACGGGCAGCGGCGTCGCTTGGGCAGTGGCAGACGTAGACGAAGACGAGGCAGAGGCAGCACTCAGGTGTACGGCGAGATTCGCCGCACCGGTAATAACGACATCGTTCTGGCCAGCCTGACCAGCCACAGCTGTGTAAGCATCGTCGGTGCCGACCGTTCCTGTCGGTACTTGGCTCGAAACGGTCGTGGCTGAGCCAACCGCTGCTACGGCGTCAAAGGTGCCATCACTACAGCCCATACGTCAGTATATTTTGCGGAAAACGTTGCGAGGCGACTTACACGAGGTACACTGAGTCGTAGAAAGTGCCGTCCACGTTGCCTCCACAAATTTGGGCAGAGTTGACGGTGCATTTGGCTTGGCCTGCAAAGTGGTCAGTGACCTCGACCCTAATCGGCACTGCGCACACTTACAGCTGAATTCGGCCACTCTACCCTCCAATGCTCCTGGGTGGATGTATTCGTTGCCGCAATTGCAGTACTTGGCATTTGTGAGCCCAAAGTACTTGTAGCCTTTGCAGAAGGCGCGACAGGTGTCGACGTCCTCGTGTTCGGGGCTGAACAGCCCTTGAATCGTGCCCGATTTGAAGCAACCTAAGTACGACTTATCACTATCGCTCGGTTGCTTGGGCCCGGCGAGCGCCACGGCCGAGTTGTGGTAGGTGTTGTAAGTGCCATCTGCACCACAGCTTGTGCTATCGTCGCCTATGAAACGTTTGGTCAACGCACGATCGCATTCCCAGAGCGAAAACCTACCGGTGCAAGGCTTCGAGCACTTATGGTCATCCATGTGATATGATGCAGTGTTCATATTTTTGGAGCACATGCATTGATAGCCTAGAGTCTGCCCGGGGTATTCAGTATCCGTCAAACGGTCTGAATTCTCAACTCACGGTCGCAGCGTATGGGTATCCAATCTCGGCACAAAAGTCGTGGCAATTGTCGTTGGTCATCTTGTGCCAGTCCTGCCACATGGTCTTGTTGCCGAGATTAAAGACGAAGGCATCCATACATCCAATCTTTTCCCACGTGTTCACTGGTTTGGCGTTGGCAGCCACCGCTCTATCTGCAGGTATGACGTCGGGTCCGGGGGTTACGCCAAGGAAGCTGTTGATGTTGGGAAGAGCGGGAGTCTCGGTGCATTTGGGTTTCGCTCCAGACGACCCTGCACAACCTTACTTTAATCTTCACGCTCGTAGAAGGGCGTGTGCAGTACTCACATGGCAAATTGCAGCCAGGAAGTCGGTCAACAGATTCATTGTCGGTGGTCCCCGGCTCGTTGACGTATCCGTGCATAGGTTTGCAGGCTCGGGCCTTCGCAACGTCTGCATCCACGTCGATCGCCAAGGATGGACATTTCACGGCTGGACTACGTCGACGGAAGGATGGAGAAATGTCAGCTCTCCTTGTTGATGTCTCGCTACTGGTGAACATACATCGACTTGTCGAGCAGACACGCAGGATCCTCCAGAGCCTTTTTTAGGAACGCCGTGTTCCAGCCTGTCCAGGTAGAGCGCAAAGCATAAGTCTTAAGCAGCGGATGGACATGGTCGCATTGACTTGCCTGCTGAAAAGTCTGCATGAAATGCATAGCCGGTAGTGTCCCCGTTTGCCCAAATGAAGTGACCGTCAAATACTGAACCAGACATCTTGGTCCTCTGAACCTTCCAGGTGTTTTCGAGCATGATGGCCGGCAGACGGATGGGGTGACTGTAGGGACAGGCTATTGCAAGGGAATGTGAGCCTAGCTTTGCAAGACCTCAACTAATTGTACTTACGGCCATATAGCGTCTGTGCGGGGTACGCCATGTGGGACATATCCTCCCTCCAGAGATTCTTCCCGTCCCAGCATGAAGGAAACTTCAACTCCGTCTTGAGTTCGACACAGGCTTTCGGAAAATTGAAGTTATCCGCGATCACGTTGAGGTCCGGTCGAGCGGGGTCTTGGCAAACGCTTCAGATGGTTCTTCAGCAGAGTACGACTGAGAGTTTGCCCTACTCACAAAGTCAAAGCTTTTTCAGGTAAACCCGTTTCAGCGTACGATTTCGCGCTCTGATTACCCACAAGCAGTCTAAGATTCTCGGGGAAAGGTGCCACCGGGACATCTTTGAAGGAGCGGTCCAGAAAGTAGTAGAATCGATGATCAGACGGAACGACCGTGTACGTGTTTGTCGCAGAATTGGCGTCCTTGTCGGTGGCGTACAGTTGTGGAACCCTGCAACCGAACATTGTCGGCGACTATCATACGAGTATCTCTATCGACTTACCAGTAGTTGCTCTTGTCTTCTTGAACATAGATGGAAGAACAGTTGCCCTTTTGAGACTCTTCATAGGAATATGCAGCTGCAAAGTTGTTTCCGCCCCAGATACGATGAACGTGACTTGCGACCTTGTTCTCGGAGATGATGGGATCCAATCGAGCCAGCAGGAGCGTTGACTGCACGTCGAAATGCCATGCACTAGCTCCAGCTTCGACCTGCTTAGGGATGACGAGCATAGCTATCAAAGCATAACCCACGGCGGCTTGAATATTTGCAAAGCCCATGCTAAAAGTGTGGCCTCCTGGCAGATCCGTGCCGAGACTGATTGACAGTGGGGTGATCAGGGAAGGAACGAGCGTTGATGGCGAACGAGTGTAGTTCGGGATCGACCTGGCCTTGACAGAATTGATTGCAGTTGAGCAACGAGTCGATAGCAAACTTTTGACGTCCCTGAGCGGTACCGAGACGGATCGGAAGCGCGAGTGTCGGGAATGACTTGTGGTTGGTGTTAATGGAGTGATAAAGGAGTGAAAGGAAAGGTACAACCGAAACGCGCAGCGTGTCGTCTGATGTCGGGAGTCGGGAGAGAAAGGGAAGGGGGGATGGCGGGGTACTGATAGGCCACAAGCACAGATCACCTGCCTTTCAAAGATATATACCTCTCTCCCACGAACCATCCCTTACAGGCAGACAGGCGAGCTGACTCGCGGTACCGAAAAAGGAAACGAGGCAGACAACAACAAACAAAGCAGATCCCACGATCGCTCGGATGGAACTCAAAGGGAATACCGCTAGAAAGTTTTGGAATGGCCTTTCATCCTCGCGTGAATTCTGAAACGGCATTCGATGCATCCGATTCACTTCTAGCGCTACATGACGGCACCGCGATGGGCGAGCTGTCCGGCGGACGGTCCAACGCGTCCAACGCGTAGGGTGTGGATATACCAGTAGAAAGGCTTCTGGACATTCACTTGCAGGCTGGAAAATTCCCTGCGACTTCCTGACACTTCTCCTGGCAGACGGAGGGAGGCCTCAGAACAAAACAGCGTTCTTCTGAAACGCGAAACGCCAGTTGAAACGCCTTTATATCAGAAAAGGGGCCTCTAGCTGGATCTCTATCGGATACGAATTCCGCAATAATTGATGCAATCACGTGTTCCTCGTAATTCTAGAATCATCAGCAGCTGAATCATCGAACGTTGAAGATATCGATCTAAAGATGAACCTCAAACTTCAGGATGCGCAATATGCGTACGAAGTCCAAATTCTTCCCAAGGCGCAGCAGATACACCGTTTCCTGCAACTTGTTCTGCAAAAGAGTGGGCTGTAGAGTGAGTGCATATCTCTTTCGCCAACATCGCGTATTCAGAATTCAGGTCACTGGATAGGGTCTGTTATTGATCTGGTCAATTCCAGCCACCCTCCTGCCCCAGACGGCAAGGTCGCTAGGAGCAAGAGATCCTGAACGCGAGGGGCATATCCCGCGTCAGTTTTGTCATCGATATCTATCGTCATTCACGCCCCGGACTTGCTTTTCCCGACATAGAGTCGAAGCAACCAGGCGGGACGTCAATTCATGATTCGTGTCTTTGATGTGTTTAGATGCGCATGTAGCGGAAAGTATTACAACGATAAATGATCAACCTTCGCGATATGCCATTTCCGCAACCCAGCGGTAGGCGAGTGGCGCGAGAGCTATCAGTCTTCCTCATGTCCAAAGACGCTGCCATCTTCAGGTGATCCGCATCTTCTGCGAAGCTTGAAGGATGTATCGCCCACATGCGGTAGCCTACAGCTCAGCGAGCATCTGTTCCTTGAGCTTCTTGGTGGCTCTAGGTACCTTGGTCTTGATACGGTAGGGACTGGGATTGTAGCCATTCATCGCGATATGCTGGTCGCTTTAAAACAAAGTGTCCACTCGCGGGTCAGCTTCGCCGGAGGAGGCAAGGCTCTGATCTGCAACCTACCTGTCGATGACGACTTGCATCTGAATGGGTCCATTGCCCAACTTCAACTTTTTCTGCTCCAACTTGAAAGCTAGCATCTGGATGGCAACGCATTAGCATTAGCTCAAACACTAGCAGGCTCCATTTACTAATACCTACCTGGTTCAAAGCGAGATAGAGCTGCCTCGACTCCTCCTGCTGCAGACCAGCGAGAACAGTCCCCATGAAGAAGATGTCAAGGGACATCTGTTGCGCCTCCGTGTACAACATGCTTTCCTTCTTGTCGTGCAGCCTTTTGTAGAGTTCAACCGTGTAGGAGAAGAAGTCACAGAGACGGTCTGAAGGTAGGGGAATATGAGCGTTGGTGTTAGGGTTCTTCCTTCCGCTTACCGATCAATTGTCCCTTTACAAAGCTCTTCCCAGCATAAGCGCCCCAGACCTCATTCCCGTACGTATGGTGAAACTTGACAAACTTCTGAACCATGGATGTGGCCGCGTCTTTGCCGGAAGCCGGAGCAGCAGAGCCTCGTTGATGAATGTAGTTGACGATTCGACTTTGCAATTCTCGTACTTCCACTTGCATCCTATCGACACCGACAGGGGTAAAGTCGACTTGTCCGATAGCAGGACCGGTGAACCCTTCAGTGAAGTCGTCACGAGGAGAGGATGTCATCTTCAGATCGCAGGTGGGGGATAGGGGATGTATGGCTTGCAGTATGTGGAGGGTTTCGCTTTGCGATTGCTTGCGTTGTTATCGTGCGATTGTGGGCGGCTGGTTGCGATGAAGAGGATGTCGGGAGTCAAGCGCGAGAGATGGAATATCCTTGGGAGTGAAGATGACACTTTGATCCTCGAATTATGGAAATGGAGATTGAGCCGCTCCTTCCGATGAGCGCGCCCAAGCAAACGCTGAAACACGACTCGTACCGGAACGTCATTATGCTCTTCCCCTTACTTTAATTAGCTGCGAGACCCGTTCTCAGCTATCAGCACATTCAGCCTTTTCGCTGCCGTCTTAACCGATGTGTCTGTGAGATCGAGAATTGCTTCATAATGGGGTAGTCCCCAAAGGGTCGACGATTTCAAGAGACCGCGTACTGATACATCGCAGTGGCGCGGTAGGGCGAACGGGTTGAAGGGTAGAAGGGTAGAAAGGCGATCCGGGGATGCGCGTTTCCGACGACTGAGGCGCGCGTTATAATCATTCCGCACGCGCGCAGCAGCTCGCGCGGCCGGGCCAACCGCATAGCTGCCAGCATGCATTCACGAGCCGCTGTTCTGTCCGACTCGCCACACCAATCAGCCGCGTCCCATCAGGCTTCGACACCTGGACTCAATCCAAGCACCTGCTCAAAGACACATAGTATGTCGCCCACAAAAGTCTTCCTGTCAATTGCAAGAGGGGACGCGGAAGCCCATTCCGTCAAGCAGAACGCTCATCAAAACGTCGTTGACTGGTTGTTCAAGAACGCACAAACCTATGGACTACCGGATAGCGTCGAAGGCCTAGATGAAGTTCAGCGGGAAACGCTGCAGAGCCTGTATGAAGGGGAGAATGTGAGTACAAGTTATGGGATCGTTCGCTTGTGATGCTCATAACTGCTTCGTCGGATGATAAGGTAGCCAGAGAAAGAGTGCTTGATTGACGAGCCGCAGTCACTAGTCATAGGCAAGCTTATCTTCGAGCTGTCAGATAAACCGAGTAAGTAGTGAGGCCGGCTGGCGAAATCAGGTTCTCTATAACCCTAAACCTTGCGCATTGCAGACTTCACCAAATTCACCCAGAATTTCGAAACGCTATGCACGGGCGCACAGGAACACGGCGTAAACAAGAAAGGACTCAGCTACAAAAGCACGCCAATCCACCGATACGTGCCGGGCTTCGTGCTGCAAGGCGGCGACGTGACAAGGTTTGACGGGAGCGGTGGAGAGAGTGTCTGTGAGTACTCTTTCAGTTGTCTTTGGCGAGCGTGACACTGACGGCGCTTTTTCAGTTGGCGGATCAATGACCGATCCGAAACCACCTCTTTCCAAGCACGACTATGGCACGCTCTCTATGGCATCCGGCTCGGCCAAAAACTCATCGACTAGTCAATTCTTCATCTGCCTCGCTAAAGCAGGCTCGCCCGAAGCCACCAAGAAGTTGGACGGCAAGTACTATGTATTCGGAAACCTTGTAGAGGGAGCAGACGTTTTGCGGATACTTGAGGAGGAACTGGATGAGCATCGAAAGAAGCTTGGAGTGAAGGGAGATTCTCCGGGGATGAAGGTCTGGGTTGCGGATTGTGGGCTATCGCCATGATTATACGTATCTTTCACTTACGCTGGAGAGCTATCCAATGAATGCATGTCTCCTATAGGCTGATGTCTTGCTGCTGCTCCTGGGGCCAATGATAAAGCCTTTCCTGCTTCGAGAGCTCAAGATTTCGTCCGATCATGAACGAAATATGCCGCTGCAGTCGACGTTGACTGGGTAATGGGCGCGCAAGGTTATGAAGCTCGTCCTAGGCGCTCAAAGAAATGCAACCTGACTGTTGGACCATCGGCCGTAGCTTCGGCCATGCTCGATTCAGCGGATACTCTACCAGTCTCCAATAAAGTGGCAGAATCCAGTTACCGCCGAGTGGCTTCAACGCCGTTCGGGCCTGGCTTCCACTGATCGGATATCACCGGGCAGTCTGTAACCTCGGCCTTCTTCCATTGGTGACAGAGTGTTGAGAATTGATCAAGTGATTGAACAGCTGGTTAGATGCCTGTCGAGAGCGCTGTTGTACGCTTAGACAGTCAACAGGACAATATATATCCTTTATCTCTGCCGGCCAACGAAGAGCAACAACGACCTGTCCGGCAGGCTTTTCTCGAGTATAGACCAGACGTCTGCGGAATCATCGCTTCCAGGAGCTTCCCAACAACTACTCGCAGACTCGACAAAGGGCTTTCCAGATCTAGCCCTTCACCTCTGCATCGATCATCTCAGAGCATATATCAACCTTTTCATCGAAGACGGATATTCTGGTTAGGAAGAGACCGAAAGGTACGCTATCCCTTCCACGCCTGGCCGGATATCGCATATTCCGTGAATTAATCCTCTCCTTTGCGTCGACTCAGCTACGCCCCAAGACCGTCCCTCTCTCACGACTTCGGCGGAGCTCGACAGAGCCACAGTGTACTATCCATCCATGCGATTTCCCATACCTTCCAGAACTGTCATTCGTCAGTACATGACCACCGCAATGCCCAAGTCCGGAGCGCATACTACCAAGTTAGCAATGCTATACCAGGTCCGTCATCCTTCTTCTTCTCCTGTTATGACTCTACTCATCATACCTATCTTATCAGGCGACAGCGCCCCCTTCGTTCGGAGGCGTAGTCAAGCCTCGGAAGGAAAGTGGTTACCGGGACTCATGCGCCGACATCGCCGTCGCGATCAGCAAGATAACCAATGCGACTCATCCAAACGCCAACATCGAAGTCGTGCTCCCGCATCATACCAAAGACAATCCCCCTGCCGAGACAGACGACGCCGCATGGAGCTGTAAGTCAACACCGGGGCATAGAATCTGATTTAAACGAAGCTGATATATTTCTATCTAGTCCCCGATACACAAGAAGGAATTCAGGATGCCATCAACCGAGGAGCCAACACGCTTTGGCTGAACACGGTGATACATCGCAAGCATCCGCTATTTGAACTCTACAAGCCAGTCCTAGATGGCTCGGTTCAGGCATCTCTACGCTTTGTTGGACAGCTTCCGGAACACTCGGAAGACTACGATGACAAGGCAGTGGTCAATCCTTGGCTCGCAAGCACCGATGAAATCGGGACTCTGGCAAATGGCTTCCCGAAAAGCCTGGTCCTTTCCCAACAAGCTACCGTCACGCAAGAGGGATTTGATGACGGCATGAAACAGATCAAGGAGAAATTGGGTTTACCGTGTGTACTGAAGGTGAGCCGGGGCTATCGCGAAACGTCTCTATCTCTGACCATGACTCTTGCAGCCTATCAGAGGGCGAGGCTCCCATGGAGTGGCTGTAGTCAAAGACGAGCAAGAACTGCGCGCTCACTCCGCTAAGCTGTTCAAGGAGTGTCCCGAAATTCTGGCAGAAGAGTTCCTCAATGGAGAGGAGATCACAATAGCTATCATGCCTCCTGGGACGTTTGATGTAAGCTGCTGCCATCTCATCAGAGCATCCGCGCTGACCTCATGGCACTGTAGGCCCCTGTCGGGGAGAAAAAGACTCACTGGACTTTGCCCATTGTAATTCGGTCGCAACATGTCAACGATATCACGCCATACAACGGTGTGCAACCAGTCGCAGAGAACTCGGCCGCAATCACCCCTCAACAGTACGCCAAAGATCCAACAGAATACGCAAAAGTCGAAGAAAGAGTCAGGCGCGCAGGCGAGATTATGAAGCTCAGGGCTGTTGGGCGTATCGACTGCAGGCGTAATCACGAAGGGGAGTTCAAGCTCTTTGACGTTAACATGAAACCGGTGAGTCGTATTTGACCCTGAAATCTGGTTGAGGTTTTGCGTACTCATCTGCATCGTTTCATGTGACAGAATGCAACGGGTCCGTCTAGGCCCGGCCGGGAGAAGCAGACTTCGCTGGTTGGCATGGCAGCTGAAGCTATGGGTTGGGATTACCCTACGCTCTTGCTCAACCAGATTCGTGCAGCGACGCCGCTGAAGGCTATCAAGTAAAGGCCTCACCGTCACGGGTTGTCGTCATCGACACACTCGGCTGCACGACCACATGGAATATGCATATCATGTAACTGTTAATGTTCAGATGCTATTTCGGTGAATTCTGTGCATGCAAACCTTAAGCACATCTTCGCTGTTGCCCCTGGAAAACTCCCGGAGGTCTTGTGAAATAGCAAGGCACATGAGGCGGATGAATGGTGCCCCCGAGTTCATTGCACGTCGTGCGTGCAACGCGTTTTGCTAACAGCTGTCCGGGTCACCTTTGATGCTATTCCCTTGTATGTTGGACTTTCTCGAGCGTTCAAAACAGCTTCTAGTAAACCCTGATCACCATCAGCCGTTGAGACAGAGTGTACCGAGAATTCATTGAAGACTGCACGCAGTTTCGGGGCATTCAACAACACTTGACCCGTTCGATCCGCCGCGCGACAGACGGTCTGCACAAACAAAACACCTCGCACCTAGTTGCGCTCCGCTTTCGTCATACGCCTACTTCCGCAATATTAATCCACTAGATCATCGGCGGTAGCCCGAATATGGCGCCAGTTGCGGCAAAGGACGTGTCTGTGGATGTCAACCAAGCTGGATCAGCTTTGAACGACACCGCGCCGGCCCGTCGAGGAAAGAAGAGATCGGCCGATACACCGAATCCGGTAGACGACAAGCTAGATGCAAAACGACTGAAGAGCGGGGACAACTCTATACAGAAGCATGAGCCAAATGCCAGCAATGGCGAGGATGTGATCACGGTGCAGGAGGAGGAGCTGGTCAGCAAGAGAAGGGAAGTTCAGGATTTTGTAAAGCTTGTCACGAAAGCAGTAACAGCCGCAAAGGATGATGCGTGAGTATATGGGCTGTAACTTCGTATAGCCGTGTGGTTTTATCACACCTACTGACGCAACATGTCCAGTGGCCGCGCCTTATCTGCGGAGTTCAGACACCTGCCAGATAAGGTAAGTCTTTCCTTCATGTCGCTTGCCAGGTTCTGACGGGAGTTGTCATGACCAGAATTTGTTTGTCGATTACTATGAAGGTACAGCTTGTGTTGTGAAGAGTCCTCTACCAACCATGTTGCTGATCCAATTGCCTCTTCTAGTCATCCGGTCGCCTGTCTCCCTCGAGACCATCCGCAGCAAGAGTTCACTTGTCGATAAATTCCTCAAGCAGTACGACAAGACGAAAGATGTTAGAGGCAAGAAGGCTTTGCTACAGCAAGAGTATGAGGGATATGCGGACTGGAAGGAAGCAGAGCATGATTTCGACATGATGTGGAGAAATGCGAAGCGGTGTAAGCCCCTGATACCTTGTATCCTTCGCTGGCTAGCTGACCCCAAATCAGACAACGTCAAGGGTGCACAAATCTACGAAGACGCTCAAAAGCTTCACGTGAGATGCTCCTGCTGGGGTCCACTAGCCATTCACTGACAGGCCATCATCACACAGAAATTCACCAAGACTCTAAGCGACGAATTCTCTAGGAAGATCTCGGGGCAGGAAAGCGTTGCAGCGGAATTGCCTCAATCGAGTAGCAGCTCGTCTCTTATCCGTATCCCGACAACCCTCTACAAGCAGGTCAAACAAGGCATGAAGCTAATAGAAGCCACTATGAGTCCAGAGTGAGTTATCGCGCTTGGCCAGCGCACCGTCAGTCGGCTGATCCTTGATGTTTGCAGTGGTACCCGATCTGCCACAGAATTTTTTCACGAGTTGCCTGATAAGAACGAGTATGCGGACTACTATCAATTAATCCTAAACCCGATCAGTCTGGCCGAGATAACTGTAGGTTTCCGCCGTTTCATGTCTGCAACTTGTGTTGACCAGGATGTGCAGGCCAAAATGCAGCAGAGGTCATACAGCGATATCGACCAATGGATGCGTGACGTAGACCTGATGTGTGACAACGCAATGCAGTACAACATGGAGGGTAGTGGGATCTATCAGGATGCCGAGGCAATCAAGGTGAGCGATGACTTCCCTGTTTGTCAGCATTTCCGTCACTCACGCATCGCCTGCCCAGAGCGAATTGAACCGAGTTAGGCAGGCGTTTCAGCAGGCCTCTCGCGAACAGGAGGCAGATGTGCAATCTACCTCAAATGCAACCCCAGTACCAGGATCATCTTCAGGTCCGAAGCTCAAGCTTAACCTGTCAGGACCGAAAGAGCGGGGTTCCGCCGCTTCTGTCTCTCGTCCGATCAAGGACAAGGTTATCCGAGTGAAGAGACCAGCATTGCCGGAAAAGCAGGTGTCGAAAGAGATTGTGGCATCCCTGTCGCAATACGACGAATTGGAAAGAGCGGCTTGGTCCGCGACGCTGAACGCCAAACAGACCAAGGAATTGATACAATTGCTGAAGGAGCAGGATGAGACGGAGCCTCCGAAACCCAGTATCGTTGAAGCGCCGGCGTCCATTCCGAAAGCAGATAGCGGAGAGACGAGTCTGGTGGATAAGTCGAAGCCGCAAATCAGCATCCCATCTGGTACGGGAACTTCCAAGGCTCACGAAACAACGCAACAGCGGCCCGATACCATCTCGAAACAGCCGCCTTCTGTTACGCCTGCAGCGTCGCTACCGTTAACAACGTCGAAAACCACGCCTCATCCGGCTACACTGCCTTCCCCTTTGGCCCCTCCTCCGCCGCCAACTACACACCCTGCTGCGAATCAACTTCACGCGCAATCACGTATCATGCCATACACCGCGCCTTCTGGCTTACAACACAATTCAACACCAACATCGCTCACTTATAGATCCATCAGCAATCTTGTTCGACCGACAACATCGCCATTATATGCGTCGTATACAATTCCAGCGCCAATACCCAGGCCGCAGCCGCAAACTCTACCCAAGATATATCTGCCCACGCAGCCTCCATCACTTCTGCCTCTGCTCCGACACTTCAGCTTCACCTATGATCTCCTCGCTCCTCCAGTCGATCCTCGTCAACCCACGCATCGAACCGAATTAC
The DNA here is from genome assembly GCA_023628075.1 of Naganishia sp. PG3902-1. NCBI lineage: Eukaryota > Fungi > Basidiomycota > Tremellomycetes > Filobasidiales > Filobasidiaceae > Naganishia > Naganishia sp. PG3902-1. The sequence continues at coordinate 815,722 of JAMALH010000005.1, forward strand.
AAAATACTATCAGGCTCAGGAATATGCGAGGTATCACCAGCCATATCGTTGCGATTGACCGGGCAACTCGAAATATCGAGGTCACTGCATTTTTAGAAGAGGGATACTACAACCTGAATCCACTCATACTGAATGAACGGTCCGAGCCCATCGGTCATAATGATCGAACACCTCTGGTTGATACCCTGAGCTATGCGCCTCTCCCTGAGCTATCCCTCGAGTGTAACGGCAAGACACCCAAGGGCGAGCTTGTGCACCCCGGAGGCGATGTGACAAAGCGGCCTATCGCACACAAGTGGTCGTTCCCGGTGGACCCGGCTATCGTCAATTTCGTCGTCGAGGTTCATGCCCATCGACCTGCAGAACAAGTAGAAGATGGGCGAAAGGAGTTGAAGGAGACATCGATGATATTCGTCAATCGCCAGTGAGAACGAAGACGACTGCCGGCCACAGTCAGGAGGGATTCGACCTGGAGCATGGGGTTCCACACAGATGGAGGGAGTATGTGTCCATCCGGGGCTATAAATTTCGGGCCTACCGACTTTACGCCGTCGTAATGCAGGTGCAAGAGAGACGGTTGCTTAGATATATTATGAAAATAGTGACACAAAATGCTTTTGCGTCGGCGACCTACATAGAGTAGAAGTTGGTAATCTGGTAGTACAACGGGCATGCGTGTGGGCAACGCTGCGATACAGCTGAGAAGCAACATAGGTTGATGTGACAGTCTTAGAGATGACACGGCGACCGAGATCCTGGAGTGAACTTCAATAGACAACCTATCCACCAATTCCCTCAACCCCGTCGCCCGCGTGCTGTGGGCCAACAGCCACAGGAACGACCACCTCGCCTACTTGCTTCGCATGACCTGACGCATCTTCCGCTACAATCTTGGCAACCTTGTTGATACCGTCGCCCTCCCCTGTCCCGCTCACCAACTTTCGCTTCTTGTTTTTGCCCGGAGCGAATTCCCCAAATCCTTCGGCCTCATACAGGAGATCCGTTCGAATGACAACCTTCCAGCCACCATCGCCGACCGGCGACCCTTCATGAAGAAGGGATCCACGCGCATCTCCGTGCGGGAAGACCAGGACAGCGCCTTGCACGGGCGCGATGCGGAACGAGAGAAGCGTGCCGATCGAGTCCGGTGATGGGAGGAAGAACGTGGTCGCGCCTGGTACTGATGGCGCAGCGGCGGTGTTGTTGATGTCCGAGTTGAGGTAGATGAGAAGCGTGAAACGCGACCAAAGCGGGTCGTCTGCTGGCGATGAGCTGGATGCAGGGCATTAGCTTCAATGGGGAATTCGGACAGCAGCAAACTCACTCATGAAGATATTCTCCGGTCTCCTTGTCGATTCCAGCGGCGGGCCAAGCGCCATCTATGTGAGGCTGGAAGATGGTGAGAAGGCATCAGCACGGTATTTACCTAACGCTATTATCCTTGACCTACCCTGTACACCTGCTTCGGCCCATAACGATAGACACGGAAACGACGATTGATCGCTCTAACCTTTCCTCCACCAACCTGCTCCTGCACGAACGGCTTGACCCTAGCGAACAGTTCGCCCACGAATTCCTCATCAGCCAGCCAAACGACATTATGCGCCAAGACACTGGTCTTATCCACGGCTGAACCACCCGCTGCCTGATCCGCTTCCCAGCCAAGGGTGTTGGCGGTGTTGATTATGTTTTCACACGTAGAGGGTGGAAGAATATTGGCAAGCATCTTGAGAGATGGGATGGCGGGGTGTGATACCGCAAACGCCGGTTGCGCACAAGCGGGGAATGGAACAGGTGACGGTGTTATAGACGCAAAGACCGTCGAGTCGTAGACGTTTGGTGGTCTCCGAAGAGGTCCTGGCGTTTTCTGGATAGCGTAGAACGAGGGAACAATCGATTTTGTGTTGGCTTTCGATGCAAATTAGCCAATGATTTATCAGGAAATGCTAGAGCCTCACCTTCAAAGCCCTTTTGAATCAAATTCCAGAGCGGCACCTCGTCCTGCAGCTTTTGACCACCGGTGGCGTCCAGCTCATTTCGCACATTCCAGACCTTCATCCTTCGCACCACGCCCGTCTTGCCGTCCTTTTCCTCAAGATCCTCGACCAGTTTTTCACTGATACTCTGCTCTCCCCCACCACATACACGCAGGACCATGTCCAGACATTTCAGGACAATGTTCCTCTCCTCCTCTTCTTCGGCGGTCAGGGTTTTGCCGGGACGGCTCGTCGCATCGCATTCACGAACCCATCGTTGCAGGGAACCGAGCTTTGTTGGCGTCTTGTTGATGTAGATGTCGAACAGGTGGACGAGAGCTTGGCGATAGAGCGAAAGTGACAAGAGGTGTGAGATCTTTGAATGAATTGATACACCTGTAAAGAGATGAATAATGTGTCGTCCTGCTTGAAATCAGCTATAACTCACCAGCATGACCCGCTGCAGCGCCCTGCTCTTGCAACACCTTTGCCAGATCCCACCCCGCGCTCTTCAGCCTCTTGTACCTCTGATTCATCAACGCCTCTGGCTCCTCGACGAGCGTACTCAACACATTGACAGCAATCTCCAGGTCTTCCGGGTCGATGCCCAATTCTGCGTCTTCTCCATCCTGCGCGGCGGTTATCGAAGGAGGGAGAGCGGTGGTCGCAGCCGCTTGGAGGCGGTAAGCCTTTTGCTTGGCGGCCTTGCTTTTGTTCTTGTTTTGTTTGGCCATGATGGTGTGTACAGTGAGGGTCTGCTGAACTCACACTCGGAAAGTGCAAACCATGTGGTGCGTCTTAAGGCAAATCCCTCGCTCCTGACTTTGTGAGTCTGCATCCGCGCCTCCACTTCCGAACGGCACCATCAGTGTGCTGCAGCACAGAAATGCATCCCAACAGCTGTCCCAACTCCTTCATCAGCTTTAATCTGACTGACTATGATAGCGCCGCGCCGGCTGAGGAATGTTCCGAGTCGCGGACAGGCAAGTGTAGACGAGCTAGAGCGAGACATGCCATGGTGCGGAGGTGCTCTTAGGCAATGCGGCATACGACCGATCAAATACAATTCGCGCTTGCGACAAACTTGCATTCCTGTGTGACATTCAGGCCTGTGTTGCCGGACACCAGTGCCTTGACTAGGTTGGCTCGAGACCCATCGACAGGACTTCAACATCCTGGAGACTCGGCGTGAAACATGTCGGGCCAGGAGGCATTTAGATCTCCGCATGACGTCAGCTATCATCTCGATCAAACGCGATTTCTGAGGGAAGCAGAGAGGCCCTTTCAGCAGTCGTGTTGCACCTTTCAGCGGTCTTCCTGGAAATCCTCACGGATACACGGTCGTTACCGTAGGAGAGAGTCAACAGTCTCACTCCAACGCAACATGAACACGTCCAGTCTGCTGACAAGGCATATGCTACGCTTGACCGCTCGACTACGGCTTGGTGAGTGTGGTAGTCGTCGTATGCTTCTTGTTGCCGACTTCCGACTTCGCCCTCACAGCAAATGGTAGATCAATAGCACAGAAGACCTCGCTTCGCTGGTCCAGTGATGAAGCGAGCCAGAGATACCCTATTCCGCCACAAAGCAATTATGCTTCAACTTTGAAGAATCTGAACATCCGGTCGAATGCGAAGACGGTAGTCATTGGTTCTTCCCAAAAGGTACGAGAGCTCTGCTTCGGTATAACGGTCTCGAGGCTCACTTCTTCCTTAGCTGGACGCGATTAGCAATTTTGGCACGAACGTTGTGGGATTCGTCGACGATGCATCAGGCGACCTGTCTGGTTCAATCCAGAATGTAAGCTTGGATGGTCCTGTCGCCTGTGTATTGCACTGACGAGAAGACGACATCATCAGGTTCTGAAAGACGCATTGCCTTGGGTGCTCTACATATCCACCAAGGAACCATCGCCAGTGTTGGATGCATTGCGATGCGCGACAGAGGTCCAAGTTCCGCTCGTCGTGTGCTCTACAACAGACTTTGGACAATCCGAAATGAATCAGGTGCGCGCTAATACTGGACTGGCGACACTCTGCACGGCTCATGATGCTGTCGGAATCCCTAGCTGCGTGAGATTCTGGATCAAAGTGCCATGACCAGACTACTCGGTCCCGGATCGTCAGTGTTCGCGGCGCCTCATAGTGGGTTTGCGGTATGGGACAAGGTGATCGACGGCGTCAAGGCTGGCACAATAGGTACGTCGCTTGAGGTTCCTTATATGCGATGCTGATGTATCGTCGTTTTGCAGGAATCGTTGGTAGTGGATACGATTCTATTGTGAAAGCCGTCGAGGCCACAAGAGCCTACGGCCATTCCGCGGTCTTTGACCTGGGCAACAGTGAACGTGCAGGAACGCGTCCAGCGGAGGTTGCGGAATGGTTGTTCAGCGATGATGGCACGGAAAGTCAGTAGTCATGCGAAGGCGCAGATGGTCACTGACGGGATTTTTAATAGTCCTGCTTGTCCTCGGCAACGGAATGCCTGAAAGTAAGTGGGAATCGAATAATGTTGCAGTGTCTGCTCATGATTAACATGCACGCGCTCGCAGTGGAAGCAGAAGTCGCTACCGCACACAAAGCATACGCCGAAAGAACGCCGGATAATCAAAGACGTAAACGGATGATCGGCGTCGTTGGTGGGGAGAATAGAAGTCTATGGGAAGATGCGGGCATTTTGGTAGCGGCGGACATTTCCGAGGCGGCTTCTTTGGTCAAGAGAGAGACGGAGAGGATGGTGGACAGGCGGGAGGAAGTAGCACAGACTACAAAGCAGGATCCGGAAAAGGTGTCTGTTACTGATCTATAGCCTTGATAGCGATACATTTGTTATGTCGGTATAATGCATAACGAGTGGCCAGGTTGCGGCCGATCCGTCGTTTACAAAATGCTAGTCTATTTCTGCCACACGGATTTACGAGAACTCCTCTGCTTTTCCGGACTGAATTCAACGAAAAGAGGCTGATAGTTAGTCGATCTGATATCAAAGCCTTCGAATGCCTTACAATCAGGAGACCAACTGGTCGACGAGAAAGGGTCAGCTAAGTCCCTGCGTACTTCCCTAGCGGAGACTTACCGATCAAACCGAACAGACCGAGAACTGATCCAAAAATCTGATAGAGGGTCAAATCCGCGCTGAGGAGCCGATCTTCGACAGACTCACTTCGACAATCAAGATCTTAACGAACAATGATGGATCCGCGGCGTCGGCCAAGGCTGCAGTTGAACCGGTGATCCCGACAGAGATACCGCACAGAAGGTTACATAAACCGACTGCAAGACCTCCCCAGAACAGCGCGAATCCTATGAGAAACAAGCAGACCTTCAGTATCGACTTGGGCGTCTGATACCTCTTAGAACTGACCCGTGTAGTAGTTGCCTGTGCTGTACAGATTCTCTGTGCTGACACCTGTGATCTTCGCGGAGAAAACGATTGCCATGATAACACCTAGCGAGATGGCAGGAAGATAGGTGAAGCCGGTCAAGTCGCTTGAGTGCGGAGAACGAACCGTAGATAGCGACGACTTCACAGAAAATGATGCTGGAAGATAGTAATCAGCTTTCAGATCCGGGTAGGATGTCGGCTGAGGTACTCACGAGATCAAGTTCTTTGTTCGAATTCGAGGTGCACGCACACCACCACCTAGAATCGAGGCTCCGGTGATGAAGATACCCCTAGAGAGGCCCGGAAGATTGTCAAGTTGACGCACGGTCAAGACCTATTCTCTCCTGCTCACCATCCAGCCCCGACCACGCTCAAACCGATACAAAGGCCTATACCCAACAAGGCCCACGCATATGGCGATGATTCCTCCAAGAATCGCCCAATGTTGAATGACTCTCCTTGTCCTAGGAGCCAATGATTAGCCATCAAGTTCAGGCAGCAAAGGTCTTGTAAGGGGCTTACCCGTGAATAGCAGATACAGGGCGATCGTTGTGGCTATCGAAGCACCGCCGGCGAGGACGCCGTATGCATAATAGCCCATTATTGCTAGTCGATTTGCCGGTTGAAGTGTGGACGAAGACTAGAACGGATCTCCCCAAGAACGGATGTATGAGAACTGGCCGACTGGGTTGTTGCTTTACAAAGAAAGAGGGACTGCAGCCAACAACACCGTGGAGACGAATATGAACGATGATTTCATCATCGCAGGACAGCGTGAGGCGGAATGGCGGAACCGAACCAAAGCGATCGCGCTCGACTTGATCAACGTTTCCGACCACTTTCCTTAACTCCTCACCTTTCCGACTTGAACCCCTGAGTACAGGACATTTACCTCTGCAGCAGGCATTTCATTAGCAAAGATCATCAGTCTCACTATGCAAAGTTCTATCTCACGAGTCGCGGCCCGGTCGACAGCGATGCGCAATCGGCCGTTCAGCTGCATTCAGTCATCTCGGGCGATACTCAAAATCCATGCTCTTCGCGGAGGTCCGACAAGAGGTTTCATGATGTCGGCTCGGCGAAGCAATCAACCGTCCGAAGTTGTCAACTCAGAAGCATCCGCAATGAAGATCAATACAAACATTCCTAGGACAATATATACGGGGCCTTTGACGAAGACTTTCAAATACTTGAAGTGAGTGCGTATAACTGTGGCAGCTTTGAGCGGAGAAGGCCATAACTGAACGCCATTCTATTAAGGCTGTTTTCATTGTCGTCGTTGGCCTTGTCATCCGCATTGTCGCCATTCATCTTTATCCTTGAGAGCTCGTTGCCCATGTCGGGCCGTATCTTTCTCGCCGTAACGGCGGTATCGGTATGCCCCAGCGCCTTCTCGTCAGTGACAGCAAAGCTGACCGACGCATCCGAGGATACAGACTACCACTCTCTCCACTTTCTTGATCTCCACTTTCACCTCGCCATACGTAACATCGATCACCGCAAACCCGGCTTCCTCGCCGTATAGCCATACTCTTACAACAACCTCCCTCTTCCTCAAGCCGCGTCACACCTCCATCACGTCGCCATTGGCGGCCCTCGTTCCATCGGAGCGGCCCATGACGACATGGAAACTCCGCGAATCTATCGAGAACGGTGCAGATGTTGGCGCCGAATGCGGAAGCGCGAGGGAGGCTCAGGTGGAGGAGGGCGTCTTGGCCGTTACCGAGGACGAGCAAGGTAACACTTTGGGCAAGTGGACAGTGATGGGCATGGATAGCCAGGGCCGACAGGAGTGCTTACCGAAGGGGAAGATTGTCAGGTGAGATTGTTGGCGAGATAGTGTTCCCTGGCGTGAGTTGAAAGAATCTCCCATTTGCAGGTATTTCAACGTGCATCCTGAAATGCTGAAGGAGCCGATTGAGGTCGGGTCCGGCTCTACATTACCTTAGTCAGAGATGACTCAAGGCGGAATAGTGATATCGGAGGCAGAAAGAACCTAGCATCTACGCGAGCTGTATCCTATATGCTAAATAACTAGATCATCTGCTCAATCAGAGGGACCTAGTCAAGTCCTCCGTCTGACAATGCTCGCTATACGCCATTCGACATGCCCCTATTCATAAAATATAGCGGTTACCCAACGCTGAGACATTCAAAGGGGAAGGCTGTAAAGAAGCGTTACATCGAATAGAATCACATATCAAAGGCTACCACAACTAGAAACGGTTCCCATGATGATCGGTGAGCGCAACGTATTCGGCCGATGCTGCGCGATTGTCTTAGCTTGAAGTTGTAGCCTTTCGGGAATGGACGGTTTTGCGGAGGCTGAACGCCAGCGTTACAAGTACAAATAGTGGAGCAAACGAGCGTCGTAAGGAATACAATAATGTCCTCATAAAAACGGAAAAAGGGAGCGTTACCACCGGTGCCTGGTGGACAGGATAGGAGACACCTCGAAATGTTGAAACATCGTCGCACTCTAGTACTTTCGGTACGTGCATGCGGCCACGACGTAGGGAAACACGCTGAGGGCGGAACAAGCGAAAGCCACCCAGGTCAAGTCTGAAGAGGATAGTCAGTTTACGTCGGCGAACCAAAGCCCAGGCGCAAAACATACACAAAGAGGGACCCGCGGTCACGTTGATGCCGAGACTCCTGCCGCCCTGAACTTTGACAATGTTGAGGAAGTTGTTCTTATTGATAAGAACGGTCCAAACGGCAGCGCCACTATAATATTATTTTACGTTAGTCATGATGTATCGTCGAGAGATAACGTGATGACGCACATGCATAGACCGACGGCGGACACGATCGTGCCAACAGCGGCTACGAGATAGGTCAAACGGTTGGGAATAAGACCGGCGACGAGTGCCACGAGTGCAGCGCAGCCTCCAATCTAGTGAGTTTACGTGTTATCAGACGAGTCACAATTAGCGATCGGATTCGCCTTACAAAGGCCGTCCAGAAAGCGACTCGTGAGAGGCTCTTGTTATATGAGTCGTCCTTGAATGTAGACTTGGGGATGATGGCCTCGGTCCTGTCACAACCATGTCAGTACAGCCATTCGGATCCAGCACAAGCATAGATGCCTACTGAATGGAGAACTTGGCAGGCGTGTCACTGAGAATGGCAGCCAAAGGAGTAAAAGCGTGACCGAACGAGGTCGAGTTGCAGATTCCGTCGCCGCCGTTAACGTAGGCACACGATCCGAGGTAGTTCCACCTGTAGTTTTGTCGGAGACCTGTTGAAGCTATGATAAGCGCAACATCAAATACGTTTGGAAAGAGACTTGCCGAGCTTGGCTCCCAACGCATCTTTTGCCTTTGTGTCATAGAGACCGCCGACCGAGGTGTTGGTGGCGCCCGAAAGGCCAGCTCCGTAGCTGTTGCAAGTACCGTTTGAGTATATGCGAGAGCAAAATAGTTAACATGACTTACGCTGCCATATCCACCTTGATCATGTAAATATCCTTAGTCAACTGATGTCGCGCACATCTTTCCCGTTAGCATCATACATTCACCTAAATGTAACGTGTTCCTCACTGTTCCAGGATTGACTTGACCGATCTGGAAGACACAAGAGCGATAAGACAACGGGAACAACCCCTCGCGTTCACCTCACTTACCATGGCGAAGACCATCAGGACAACAGAGACGAAACTGTACATTGACCGCAAGCATGAGTGCTCCTTATCTTTATCAACCTGTCCAGCATCGCAGAGGGCTTACGTGAAAAAGGAAGCGCCAGCGACGCAGTCTGCCAGAACACGAACATGTCAGTAACGACAGGTAGGGAATCCCCACCGGCGACTCACATTCTCCCCTCATTTTGGCAAGAGGACGCGATAAAGAGTTGATGGGATGGGGTGAAGCGAGGAGTGAGATTGAAGATTGAGGACGAGCGCTTGGTGAGATAGCGGATTGCAGCAAGAGGACTGATGGATTACAATTGTTCGATGGCTATGGAGGTATAGGAGACGCGATGGGGTGAGGGAAAGGGGATCAGCGAAAATCGAGGATCGCCCGCACAAGGCATGTCGTGCACACGGCAGCTCTCCGGGCCAAGCAAACAACAATGCTGAGTACATGATTATTCTGAGACACGCCATGCTGGCATCGGAAGCTAGTTCGGAAGCCCCCCGAAAGCACCCGTCCTCTTCCGCCTTAATCCAGAACCCATATTGAGCCCCCTTTTGGGTCACTTCGCATTCAAGATTCCTCGGTTCCGCGCTTATTACGTACACCGAAATCAGCTCCGGATAATTGAAGCGCGTACCGGCCTTGAGCGTCCATCGCGTTTGATGGTGTGCATATGCTGACTTGTCCGCCTTCCTTGCAACTTGGCATTCTTCATCGCCGCCATCATCAGTAGGGGATACGATATGGCTCACATTACTCTGCCTTGAGCGAGTTCTCCGTCATCGACCGCACAACACTCCCCTTCAGGACTACAGCAACCGGTACCGGTGTTCCGCTCGCTTCATTCACGAACCAACGTCCTTCGGGCCGATGCATATTTCGGAGAGCGCAGGATCGCGAACTTAACACGTATCCATAACCATTCGGGACGACCGGTATGGCAGTATCGCCTCGACAAGTAGCGCAACCCGAGCCGTACCCATCGTATACCATCCGTGATCCGCAGCATCTCGACCCTACAGGCCTTGATACCAGCAATAAAGCTAGCCGAGTCAACAACGTTCAATCAAAACGCCTGCTTTCTTACAAGTCGCTGTCCTCGTTAAGGGATACGAGCCGGTCGACTTTGCCCTCTTCTTCTATGTCTTCCGCATCTGCAACGCAAACCACCTCGAAATCAAAGAAAAGATTCAAGGACTTTTTCCAAAAGATCGGTCCAAAGAACGCATCATCAGACGGCCAGGTGCCTGCATCAAGAGAAGATTACCACATCGGCAGTCAGCCACAGCCTACAGAATCGCCTTCGGAACGGTCGCAACGCGAGACCAATCAGAAAGCCGACCCAGACACCTCTTTAATCAGTGAACAGAGCTGGGGACCGGGCATCGGACTCAGCCCTGATTTCGTCACAGCAACTCTATCGGATCAAGTGGATCAGGATACCTACGCTCAGCCTAACGACACCTATCTCGGTGAAAACGGCATCACCCATCAGCCATTCGAATCCATTCCTCCGCCGTCATCGCCGCGCTTTGCGCATCTTTCACCGAACGGAGAACTGGGCCGAATCCAAGAGGAGCAAGGTGGCGATAAAACGTCAAACTCAGCGTGCAGCGGTCTCGAGAGTGATAGCGGGGGAGGCTTAAGGACCGAACAGAGACCGACAGTCGTGATTCCGATCTCGACAAACGACCACCCCGACAGTTCGAAATCTCCCTCGACGCCGGCTTCGACCCATTTCACACCGCAGTCTGAACACCCTTCGCGACGATCTTCTCGAACGACGGAATACGTGACGGACAAGCCCATCAATTCTTCCCCTCGTTCCAATACCACTAGATCCTTGTCTTCCGGTATCGCATTTGTAGCGACAACTCCTTCTTCGACATTCAGGAACGGTAGCTTGGAGCCAAGTGGTAGAGGATCCACCCCATCAGATCGTCTCAATTACTCGACGGATCAGGGATCCATCACGGGACACTACACGGTGCATCATCAGGCCTCCAAGTTATCGAATCAGTCTGGGCCATTAGATCACGAGGACAGAGGTCAGCAGTACATCAACGTGCATTCGCCGCCGACAACGACCTTTAAGACCAGGTTGTTTCCGTCGTTCGGACTAGCAGGGAAGCAGCAAGCATCCTTCTCACTAGATCCCGCAGTGCTGCAGAAAAAGGCAAATAAATCAGATAAACTCAAGACGCTTGGCCGCTTAGGCCACCCGGTTACTTCATCAAACAAAAGGCATCCCACCGCTCCGGTTCCAGCAGCGCACGTCCAGCAGCAGATCATCGCGGCGTCAACATACGTACCGGTCCCGGTAGCTCACGAACCACTCAGGGCTTCCCCGACAGAGGAAAAGACCACATTCGCGAAACGGCTCATTCGGAGGGTGGCTTCTGCACCGAACGCCAAGGGTCTATTCGCCGCAAGTGGCGGTACATTAGGAGGTAGTGGAGTAGTCAACGTTGCTTCTGGCAACACGACCCGAGTCCATTCGCCGCCCATCATGATGCCGACAGGATACGCGGCTTCGGGTAACAACGACTCGACTACATACGTTGAATCTGCTAATCTTGCCAAGCTGAACATTTCCGACGAGGTAGAGGGTGGACAACAATCCTTGCAGTCCCCTCTTGGTGCCTTTGCGCCATTCAGCAGAAATCAGACGTTGGTGTCTTCGCCAAAACAGTCCTCGGCCCCAATGTCTATGCCAAAGTCTCCCGTCATGAGCAATCCCTATCTCGGGGCATCAACATCCACGCTGGGATCAACATCCACCGGAGCCCAGGCAAGCGCAAGGGGCATCGGACCCATGGGGGCCAGGGAAGGCCGTGCCAATTCCGTTGGTGTGCTTCAACACAAATCTTCAAGCGGAAATCTGCTCGGGATTAATGGTGTTCCTAGCGTAAACGGAAAACCAGTTCGACCGAATGCCTTGACGGCGGATCAGGGTAAAGGATCGTTCCGCAGAACGTATAGTTCGAATTCTATTCGCACAAAGACTGTAGGTTGGCGTAAAGCAGCTGGTTTGGAGATCAGCGGTTGACGTTTCTTGTCAGGTCGAGGTTCAGCCTTCGTCATTCCAAAAAGTGAAGCTATTAGGCAAAGGAGACGTTGGCAAGGTGTATCTTGTACGGGAAAAGAAGACAGACAAGCTCTATGCCATGAAAGGTAAGCATTGATTCATCGTAACAGCTGTGGGCCGACAGATATATAACAACCCTCCAGTACTTTCGAAAAAGGAGATGATCAAACGAAACAAGATCAAAAGAGCCCTGGCAGAACAGGTGAGGATTAGCGTTGAATATGGACCGAATCATGCTCATCCCATTGTCTGCGTAGGAAATCTTGGCCACCTCAAATCACCCATTTATCGTAACACTATATCATTCTTTCCAGTCCGATGAGTACCTCTACTTCTGCATGGGTATGTATCGAATGCCAGGGTGATACATCGTTGCAATCCTGATTCCTCCCGTCCAGAATACTGCATGGGTGGAGAATTCTTCAGGGCACTTCAAACCAGGCCAGGGAAATGTCTCTCGGAGGAACATGCACGGTTCTACGCAGCAGAGGTCACAGCTGCGCTAGAATACCTGCATCTCATGGGGATCTGTTACCGAGACTTGAAGCCAGAGAGTCAGTTAGGCTCTGACTCCTCCGCCCATGTGTGCTAACAAAATACATTTGCAGACATTCTGCTGCATGAGTCAGGACACATCATGCTGTCCGATTTCGATTTGTCGAAACCGACGACGGAGCCAGGAGGTGCTCCGGCAGTGATGAAGCAGAGCGCTCAGGGAGGAGTGAGTCATCACATTCACTGCCTGGATTCACGTACTCGGTTGACTTCTCGCTGTGCAACCAGGTTATGGTAGTGGATACGAGGAGCTGCCTGGCTGATTTCCGAACCAACTCGTTTGTCGGAACTGAGGGTGAGTACCATTACATGCGTATGGCAACAGTACTTCATCACGATGCTTCACATCGCTACAGAGTACATCTCGCCCGAAGTTATCAAAGGAAATGGTCATACTTTCGCTGTAGACTTTTGGTGTCTCGGTATCTTGATATACGAAATGATCGTAAGTCGACTGCACGCTGATGGCGAAATACTGTGTTGACCACCTCCACGGCGCCTTCCAAAGTTTGCAACAACCCCTTTCAAAGGCGCCAACCGAGTAGCAACCTTTGCGAATGTCCTGAAGCACGATGTCACCTTTCCAGATTCTCCGCACGTGACGTCGTGAGTGTTTTGCGGCGCTGTTTTGACACAGGCCACTCAAATTCACTCGCGTCCCGAATCGACAGGAACTGCAAGTCGCTCATAAGAAAGCTTCTCATCAAGGACGAGCACAAGCGTTTGGGTTCCGCTTCAGGAGCTTCTGAGGTCAAGTTGCACAAGTGGTTTACTCCTATCAATTGGGGTCTTTTACGGCATCAGATACCACCGGTAAGCACCGTAATAGAGCCATTACGGTCAATGCGCTCACACTTGGTCCGAATTCTCCAGATTTCTCCCCAGGCTAGTAATGGCGTTGATACGGTCAACTTCCGCACTATGCGCGATAGCAAGAGTCTTGATTTTGATAAGCATGGAACCGTAGGTCTTTAGAGTCATCTTCGCCGATTTCGTTCAATGACTGACCGTTTACTGCACGTAGACGATAATACAAGGACAAGCCGGTAGCCCAAGTGCAGCTGATCCAGGTACTCCTGGCATGCTCACGCCCAAGGAGTTGACGGTCGAAGGCTCCGCAGAAACCAATCCGTTCCACGAGTTTACGAGCGTTACGAGAGAATTCGACGAATGACTGCGTCATCACTAGTCACGGAGACATAGAATGACCGATGATGCCCTGATGTAGACTTAGAGTCTTACAATATATAAAAGACCCTGGTCATTTGACGAATACGCCTTATGCAATATATGACATGCAGGCAAGGCGCGACGCTGAGCGCATACTAATGAACGTAAGCTCGATATGGTACAGGAAGGGGCCTTGAGGTCCCGATATGTTGTGATTTGCGTCACATTGGCAAGCTTCCATGGATTTCCTTCGCGCGTTTGGTCAATTTTGGCTCTTCGTTTCCGTTGAGATCGCTCGGAGATCGAGTCTCGCCTTCGACCACGACGGTGGACTGGAAGCGAATGATTCCGTCGCCTTTGGAATTCTCAAAGGATCGACGATTCTTGACGACGACCGGTGGAGGTGCTTCGATCACCGAAGACGTAGAGGCTGATGTGGCGATGGAATCGGGTAAGCCAGTCTTTGAATCGACCTTCATGTCAGGGTTGTTTGCTGTCGTCGCGCAATCGGAGGAGACCTGTAGGTCATGTTCATCCAACAATCCGCTATCGGTGGGTAGATCAGTCGGAGCCTGGGTAAGACGTGTCACAGCAGAGTTCAAGGGCCCTGAGCTGGCGAATGTTGCACCGGCCGAGCGCGTGATCGTTAGACGGCGGACGCCCGAGAAAGTTTTCGCGATCGGGATGGTCATGCCTAAAGGCAAAACGCATCAGCTTGTAGTTTCCACATTCTGTAATGATAGCATACCGTGCACGATGACGGATGTCAGTACGAGAAAGTAAACGACAGGAGTAATGACACTGCAAGGCCAGCCGACATGAGCTACGGACACATCGATGCACAGATCGTGACTCACGCTCGCGCCTCCTCACGTTCCTTTGGCAATCGCTCCAGAGCAACCTGAACGTAGAATACGGCCCCAACTCCGATGGGTCCGAAGAAGCCCGCAAAAGCGCTTTCTTTCCACGTTGGCAGTGTCGGGATCCAACGATGCTGTAGAACGTCCCAATGGTCAGAGATGAAGTCTGTCGAGTCCGCATCTCGTGCCTCACTAAGGCCACAACCCAAGGCAACCTTCGGAGAATCATGACAGCGATCCCCAGCACGACAAGGCGCCAAGGCTGGATGCCAAAGAACCCTCCGCCGAATTCTGACCAGGGCAGAATGCTTCCGATGTACAGGAAGATGGCGCTGTTGAGCAAGGTGTCGATTACATCCTGAAATGAGTGATCTTCTGTCTGAATGCGAAACCAGTCATCCCAAGTCTGATGGCATGATTCATGCCCGCACCTAGATCAGCGTTTGTCCGCAAGAAAAAGACGTCTCGTTCAGCAGAGCACTCACGAAAGAGTTCCCGACGATGAAACCGGCAAAAATGTCGTCGGATCCGATAAGGCCGACAACACCAAGAGTAAAGAAAGTGAGCCCGACGCCATAAGCAAGAAAATTATCATGATCGACCCATTGCCGCTGTTCCGCCCACTTTAGCGTCTTGCGAGCGATACTACGTGAACAAATTTCAATCCATCCTGCGTTCATTCCGGAACATGATCGAACTCACTAGCCAATGGCTGCACCAATCACTACAGAGAGTGCGATTTCGTAGAGAAGGATATTGTAGACCCTGTCTTCCGCATTTTAACAGGAGAGCTGCACCGAAATCAATAGCTGCAGACTTACCATTCTCCAATAGCGCCTCCGATAGTATGGACCGGATGTTGTGAAGTCTGGCGGAGGATGAGGTATAGTCCCATATAGAGAAATGGAAAACTGTAGGAAGCCCTTCAGTCCATCAACGCCAAGCAGACTATGTTCACGGCCATACCCAAGTCCATCGTTCGCTCCGCTTTCCGCCACTGCCGATCAAGACAAGTAAGCATGCGCCATTTCGAAAAAAAGCTTAACGAATATGTACAAATGATGTTCCGAACATGCAGGGGCACATATCTGAGTTGCAAAGAGTCACGATGGTCAGCATCATTGTAAGGGGGCGCACATGACCTCGATCTTCGACACTGACTTCTCGGCAAATCTACCCTTGCAGATCGACTAGATGCGAGTCAGTACAATTCAACCTGTCCAGAATCGCACTCATACATTTGCTAGGACTGGATCCGTCGGAGTGACGCAAGCAGCGATCGTCAGAGACTCAAGCTGCAAGGGAAGAGCAAGCAGACTCTTCAGCTTGATTCCCCTTTGTCGAATCTGGGCGCGCGTACGAATGTCAAGCCAGGTATCAAACCCCAGATAAGCAGAGCGCTGGAAAACCAAGCCAGGAGCATGATCGGGATAAGGAGCATAGCAAGCGAGGCTTTTTCTTTCCAGAGATATGCTCTGCGACGAATCCAATCGCTCAGCGAACGGTAACGCATAATCAGAGTGGGGGCTTACTTGGGCAAGGAGATACCTGTCCAGTCGAAACCGAACGCTCAGATAGTGGTGGAAATCATGCGTTCCAAAGGGCACCTACCCGTGAAGAGCACCTGAATACCGATGACGATCCTCGTGACTGGACACCATGGCGATTAGTCCGGGAATGACTCCATAGCCCGAGAATACAACGTACTCTCAAACCTACGGTTTCAAGTGAGTCGGATTGACAACGAACTGGTCGATGAGATTCGACTTACGTTAATGTGTTGAGATCTTCTTGACTGCCAGCCCATCTTAAAGGCGAAAACCAGTCCAGCGCTATAGGTCCGACAGCGATACCTAGTCCTAGGGCCAACAGGGCTTCCGCTAGACGCGACATCGAGAATCTTGAATAAGAAAGAAGGCTCTGCGATCATCTCTGTCAAGAAAGCTCACACAGGAAGAGCCTATTTTTGAGGAAGTAGCTGACCGGTCCGACTGTAACGATGTAGAATCTGAGATACACATGTCAACACCTTAGCCGTTGATGAGACTCGCGGGAACTCCTACCCTAGAATAGCGATAGCCTTCGAGGTTTCTGAAATGTCAAGCTGGACCATTGTAGATTTAAAGACGATCCCTTTCGATGATCTTTTTTGAAATGGACTGAGAGCTGTGAGCTCGAGATTTGATGTTATTCAACCTTGATAGCCAGAACGATGTCCTCGGCGGGAATGCTTGAGCTGAGATACTGATCCTGCTCCGTGACAGGCGCACTCATTCGTAAGTTGCCGCGGATGGGGGAGGCGATGTCGAGCTCGAATGACAACGTTTGTAGACCTCTTTCGTCTGATCTTCTGGCACGCTCGAAGACGATAATCCGAAGATGCTCTTTGTGTACCGACACCAATAACGTAAAAAGGGATATGAGACAGTGTCTGCGATCTCGGAGCGATCCAGCAGTTCAGACCGAGACGTTTACCGATATGCATGTTGAGGCGTTCACTACGAATGATCACGTGTACTCCCAGTTACTTTGTCTCCGCAGTGTCTATTTTAATCCCTCGAGGGATATCTGTTGCGATGACGTTCGATAGCTCGTTCGACGCGTACGTTGAGGGTCCCATCAGCTCCTCATCACCGTTTCAACAGCTGACATCTCTTGACGCTCCATACTCGTTCATCCTTTGGCAGACCATGATCTCCTGCCTAGTCATCAAGATACATCTTGAGTCCAGCATGCATTTCTTACCCATCTGCTAGTATAGATATTGGGTAGCATATGCGCAGACAGCAGAGCCATAGAGAGAAGAAGAAGCGTACACGTCTGCTGGCTTTCGGCGGATTGACATGCCCGAAATTATAAATCTTTATCCTAATACGTCTGACTGTAGCTCGTCACGCTGGCTTCACGTATTCCTCGCCCTCTACATCGCTGCCGAAGCAGGATTGGATCCAGCAGTAACCCACAATCGGCTACAACCCCATATCTCCTCATGGCTATTTGCTAATCCTGTCTCGCATCTTCTTCAACATGCTCGTCTTTCGCTTCACGGTAGCACCGCTGCCGTAACTAGCCTGTAAGGCTTCCTCGTCCCGCGAACGATAAGCCGATCCGTCTGCGGGCAAGTCCCAATCTGGGAAAACGGGTCCAGGTGGCGGAGGCGGAGGTGGCAAAGCCTTGTCGCGACCCTCATGCCTTCCCCTGGCGGTCGACTGTTGGCTGTAGTCGGTGGTCGATGAGTATGGGTCTGAAGTCGGGAAATAGCCGGAACTGTTCTTCAGAATGCCTTTAGTCGGGGTTGGAGTAAACTTGTTATCACCGACCGCTGGTGGCGATGTTGGGTATTCTTTTCCAGGTGTGACCAAGTATTCCTCCTTGTCGTAGGCTGTTTCATCACTCTTGAATTCGTCTGCCAGGTTTACAGGCGCCTCTGCATAAGTTGTCGGGGTGCCAGTACCACTTGAACCCATCTTGGAGGGCCTGCGCCTCGACAGGAACGAATTTCTTCGCTTAGTCGTTGCTCCGGATACTGAAGGCTGGGTGCTAGCAGAGGACCCAGTTCGAGGGCTTTCCTCGTCCTCTGGCACGGATCCACGAATACCCAACGTATCTTCATTGAAGGGAGAGTGAGGTGAATTCGATCGCTGCTCCTCGTGATACGGGTGTGCGGGTACATTAGGATTGTCGCGCTGAGATGAGATCAGGTAAGATGGCAGCATAGAACGTTGAAGCGAAACCAACCATTGCCCGCAATCTCTGCATCAAACTTTTTGTACGCTTCACGCCAGGCTTTGGAATATTGACACCCTGTGGAGAAATCGGAGAACTCGATTCACCACCGGCGTGTCGGGATGAGACTTGGTAGTCTTCACCACCCATTTCCTTGGTATTCAGGCCAAGTCTGGATGATGATGATCGTACTGGTTGTACCGGTACGTTCGATGTGAGTTTTTGCGCCGAAGATAACGGCTCATCGACTGCAAAAAGTGGAATGCATCATTAGCTTTCCGCGTGTCAGGCTTGCAATAACTGACAATGATTTGGTTCTTCGTAACGGGGTGAATAACCGAATTCCTCAAAAGGTTCGGCTGTTTTACAAAGTGTCAGCCCTCTCGCTGCATATGCTTAGATTAAGCGATCGATACTTACGTTCGTCGATGCCCCACGCAGCCTGAAGCGCCTTGTGTTTATGTTCCCTTTCACGTTCCCTGCGTCTCCTCTCATCCGCTTCCCAACCATTCTGGTCATCTCCTGTTTGCCTTGCAGCATGAGGGAAATACCCGCCACTGACTGGCAGACTGGTCGAGTATTGTCCAGAAAGACCTTCCCCTCGAGGCGATGTCATCTGGCCATGCTTGGAGCTGTGCTTCTCGAGATGCGTCTTGTGCGGCGGTCGACGGGAGGCATCGTACGTCGAAGATCCTAGAACCGGCAGGTAATTCTTGTCCATGTCAGACGGAGACATCGGCGAGGTTGCTAGATTGTCTTCAAAGGGATTCTCCGAGAAGCCAGCCTCAGAAGGCCGCTTTGCTGGCGCAGGGCGATTGATGCCGATTGCCGCGGGATCGACTCCACCCGAAACGTCCTGAAAAGCTTTCATCGGTGCGCGGCTCTGTCCAACTTTCTTGACGTCGTTACGACTAGGTGCAGCAGCATCGTAGGGTCCGGAGTGGTGAAGCATGGACCTGCCGAAGCCAGATCCATCCCATTCATCGATAACGTCTGCGTGACGAGATCCCACTTTCTGCTGGATTGGCACAATGTTCAGGTTTCGAATCGGTTCAAGAAGAGCATTGTCATTTGGAATGGCAGATGAGACCGAATGCGCTCGCCGGTTTGAGGGTTTCGTTGGACCGGGATTCGAGTCACTGATTATGAAGTAACGATGACAGTCTCCGTAAGCCACACTTCATGCTAACGGGGCAGAATCGTACATACCCTGTAGTGTTCCTGTGAAACTTGACCCTTGTCGGTTCGACCCTGCCGTTCGACTCTTCCGCGAAAGGGTCGCCCTGAGACTGACCGGGTACCATCCGTATCGTGCTTCCACTGGTTGATGAGGGCAAGAGCGGGAATCCATCTGGATCTACGGGTGCACGGCTCATGGTTACGATAGCGAGCGAGGCTGGTTAAAGTTATCAGGTGAATATGCCTTGTCGGCGAATTGAGGTTGAGTGTGTTGTTCCTGTCGATCCGCGCAGGGCGAAACGCTTCGATAAATGAAGACGTCGTCGCGGTTCAAGCTTGCTTCGTCACACCTGCTGATACTCCGCAATTCGTACACGAAAGGAGTGAATGAACGTCGTTGAAGAGGTGAAGCTGTCCTGACAGACTTGTGCTCAGAAGAGAAGGTTGATTCCGAGCATTCTCCTGCTACCAGCGAGCACGCACACACGTAAGAGAAGGGATATTGATCGCGCGCGAGAGCGGATGACAGACAAGGCGCTCGCAGTCCGGCCCTTTGCCCTTTGTTGTGACTTTTCGCACCATATTGGGCCATGCTATTCAACTCCGACCTCGGCGCGATCTCGGCTAAGCGGGGAAGACGTTCGCTTCACGCTTGATTATTATTACGATCATGTGTGGTTCCCCCTCGCAGGAAGCCAAGGGGACTTCAGCTGCCAACAGCAATAAGAGATGGAACAGCTCATGGATATTGCAAGTGGCAGGGATGACATGCCCAAGCGACAAGTAATGGTGCATGTTCGCATTTTCGCCCGCACAATTCACGTAAACCATTCGCCTTAGAGCGCGATCGGAGCTCAGATGTCGCCCGAGGTCGACATCGCCCCGGCCGAAGTCCCGGCCGTGCGTGCCCATCACATATCCATACGATCAGCAATACCACCGCTATCTCATCCGCAGCATTAAGAGACTATAACAAGTATTGGCCGTGGAAGCATGTACAGCTGTTCTGCAGAACAGCGCGCTATCAAGATATCGCCATCGGCGATATCCTGCGCTGCGCCGCCTCTGATCTGATTGCTCGCATTGAATGTCCATATGTATGTCCAGCCTGCATTATATTTCCATTATACCTTGTAGAAAGTTTAGTCCTATACCTTGTCCAGAGGTTCACCTGACGTGCTCAGGCGCCAACGGATATAGGAGTGTCGTCGCCCGCGCCGACGCGCTCGAGCACCATATCTAGCTTGGCCTTCTTCTTCAAGTCTTCCGCCTTTTTCGGCACCGGAATCCAGAGCAAGAAGCAGACAGCTAGCATTGCCACGATGACGGGCTGCATAGTCTTGACGCCGAACTGTGGGAACGGCGAGTTGCGACCATTCAGGTTTTGTCTGAACGCCCCAACACTCGTTCTAACTCACCCTTTCTGACAGAGCACCCGTGATGAAGGGAAATAGAGCCGCTCCGGCTGCACCGGTACTGGAAGAGAGAGATTCATACTGGATATCAGAGACCGGTGGGAGCTGAACAGTGCATTAGAGCTTACCTTGCGATGAGACCACAAGCACCGGTCAACATACTCAAAGGGTACACCTTCGCAGCTCTTCGAACCGAGAGTTAGTGCTCAGCCCGATATAGCAGAACGAGCTACTTACACATTCATGACCAGGGGGAAGATTGGTCCCTGTGATGGTGATTAGTGATAATGACGAAGACCACGAGGGGGTTGGTCTGTCTTACGAGGAACATGCCCATGAAAGATACAGCCACTGCGTTGGCAATGACGTTTGGCGCAAACCAGACAACGAACTCCAACGCAAAGACTACAGCGAGGCTGAATGGCGATCATACTCAGAATTTGTGAAGCGAATACTATTCGCGCCACACTTACTAGACATATATAGCAAGAGCATCACCGAGCTATGGGTCCAACGTCAACTGTTGACTTTACGAAGAGCGACACGTCAGAGCTCACCTTCCTGTTTACAGGTATCAGCACGATCCTCCCCACAGCCAGTCCTTAGGATCAGAAGGAGCATCAGCAATGCCTTTGTGATGCCAGTATCAAAGTAACATACCTCCCCAGAAGCCTGTGGCGACGTATCCGGACGACGTTCCTCCGCCACGATATTCCAGGATATAGGTTACCTGGGTGGCAAGAATGACTCGATTTCAGGAAGATTTTCTGACCAGACTTTGATGTCCTTACAATCCAGCCTCCGATAGTGACTTCAAGTCCGACATAGAACAAGAGCTCGAGAGCCATCAGGTAGGTACGGGACAACGACAGCAATTTCTTGAACTTTTGCGTGGACGTTCGCTCCTCGGTATCCGTCACGTCCCGTCCGAAGATCCCCTCATGGGTCTTGAAGCGGAAAATAGCGACGAGATTACAGGTGTTTGCGGTGCAGATGCCCACCGATACCAGGAAATGGAAGTAGAAACGTCTTGGTTGATGCGAGACGAATAATGTAGCGACAAAAGGTGCACAGGTGGCTCCTAAGCGTAAGATATCCATATCATGTCAGGGCAGAGACAGAGCAGTCGCAAAACCCCGGACTTATCATATGCGGCATGGATGTATTGCATCTTGGCATCGGAATTGCTGAATCGCGTTATCACGCCGTTTGCCTGCGCATCCTGTTGGGAAAGAAAGAGGAAATGCTGAGTCTGATAGCTCAAAGGGCGGCCCAGACGGACTCACTTGAAGGCCGGTACCCAGGCCATTGAGATACATTGCAAACACAAATACTCCAAAGGGCGGCGCCCAGCAGATGAGTGAGAAAGAAACGAGCTGTACAGCCGCACCGGTAGCGATGACCTGCCGAGAAAAGCGACGATGAATCTAACGTCCTTCAAGCGTGTCATCTGGAGTCCTGGTACTGACTGCTCCAAATCCGAATCTATCGGTCAGCCAAACATTGATTACAGCTGCCGATGCGAAGCCACAAAATGACAAGATGAAAATCAAAGAGACTATGCGACCATCGAAATGTAACATCAGCAGGCGTCCAGACGTCGGAGCGGTCGGGCAGCACGTACCCACCGTGTAATTCACCTGTCGCGCATGATTAAGACTCAGCAAAACTCATTGTTTACTGCCGGGGGTGCTGGTGTCGTGTCGACGAAGACGGACTCACATGATAGTGATCTTGTAAGCTTGGGATCAAAGGGCCCACAGACGCGTCATTCCATCCCGCAACTGAGAGGATTAAGTCAGAGAATAACTCAGATCTACACTTCCGGACGGTATTCAAAGCTGACTCACCAAACAGCGCGATGCAGAGCGCTGTCATCATGACAGCTTCTGTTCGTTTCGACAGAAACTTGTTCTTTGGAGCCTCGTCATCCTGCTCTTCTCCTTGCGGAAGGGTGGCGAGATTCCATACTGCTTCCTTGGATTGCTCGTCCTTCAGGTCGGTTGGGGAGAATGGCTCTTGCGCATGTAGGTCTTTAGATGCCACCTTATCCATCATTTGAGCGCGATAAGCTTTTCGATTCGTCAAAGAGGAACGATTGAGCAGTAACGAGCGGCAATCTCGGGAGTTGCGTGTTTGCCAGGATCTGACACAGAATTGCACGTTGACAAGAATGGCACTCAATCCTCGCTGAGGGAGAAGTTGCCGTTGGGGTCGAAGACTGGTGAGCGTAGGTTAACCTTACGTCCAAACGGCCATATGATCATCTTCTGATCCTCATCGTTCCTCGAAATTTGTGAGCTTGCTCAGCATCATCGTTTCATCGGCAGAATTTCTGTCACCGCTGGAAAGATTCGGTCGGCGTTGACAAGTGCGTTGACTCGAAAATGAATGGCTTTCCTTCCACACCGGTTACCCCAGACTCGAATACCCCGTAAAAGCCTGACACGGGGAAACAAAATGCGGGGAAGGATGTTCGGCGAATAAAGAGCTGACTTGCCAAGCTCTAGCGCTCACCTCGCTCGGGATTTCGTCGGGACGTCTTCGTTGCAATCTCGGTCAGAAACCTGTGGAAAGATTTGCGGGAACTGGGAAGATAACCGGTCGCATATATGATGCTGATCTTATGCGAACTCTGAAAACGATATTCCTAAGCTATTTCTCAACATCAGCTGATCAGACCGACTCAGTTCGCGCTCATCATCTAGGAATACTGTGGCATTGGGAAGCTCATTGGGACCATTGCGACAGCTGTTGCGACTAGTAAAGAGAGGATGTCGTAGCTTGCTCAGCTCGTCAACGTCTCCGTTTGATGAGGTGCAGCTACTGTAGATCTGACTCAGATAAACAAGGACTTGCGCAGATACGCCGCTTGCAGTTTCTGCTGCAACCATCAACTTTCTGTAGACGTTTATCGATGCTAGGATGCGTAACTTTGAACCACAAAAGGCGCCCTTCGGAACATATCCGACTGATGAGGGAGCATTGGCGTTCAGCCGCACTAACGGCTGTTGAGGAATCTGCCAGATACGACAAAGTGGTTTTCTCCTCGTCATCGAATCGCTTGTACTCTCATATACAGAGCGAGCTGCGTCACGCCGGTCGTGAATTGTCCTATGGAAAACCAGTTGAATGTCGCACAGAAACGGTGGCGGTCTCAAAATCGTTGCGAAGGTGCTGCTGAGATTTCGAACAAGAGTACAACATGTACATGTATCAGAAGTATAGGAAGAAATCTCTATCGAGTAGCGAAGAGTACGATCATGAACAGCAAAGCCATGACATTGACGAAAACAATTGCGAGAAACATGAAAACAGCAATCAGGAATCCTTGAGAGATCAAGCAGAGCTTTACCACATCGTAATGAGAGCCCAAGACATTCTTCTCCCTCATCCTGTTGTTTTTGATGAGCGCATCCTCGAATTTGCTAAGGAACCTGAGTACTGCCTGGGCGATACCTCCCTTCTTGTCTTTGGTGGAGATACTGGAAGGCGGAGTTGCAAGTTGGGTCGAAGGCCCGCTGTCAGCCTCGAAGCGGACAACGGACTTGGCCTTCTTCGATTTCTTCTCTGGATCTGCCTTGACCTTTTCTTTTGCTTTGACAGCTTCTTGAGGTACTCCAGTCGATGATCCCTGCTTCTCCCTAACGGCAGAATGAGAGGTCCATGCGAGAGAAGCGCCTCCCTCACTGCATCGCTTTACCAGGTTGATGCATCCTTCACAGAGAGGACCGCTCACGTCGGTAGTGCGACTGCCCAAACCAGGACGATTCCTTCCGCCCGGAATGATCTTGCACCAGATCATTCGTCCTTCTGCGTCATACACCTCCTTAACAAGCGACTCAAGAACCCCAGATGTATTGTTCACTTGGTACTCCTTAACCATGGGTCCAGAGCCTGAGGTGCGATAACACGTCAGCACATTCCGGTCCGTATCCTACCCTTGGACAAAAAGAGAAACTAAACTCACACTTCTCCGGAACACCCGAAGCAGGCGTCGTTTCCTTTCCGGTGTAGGTTGCACGGCAGCCTCCCATGCCGTCAGAATCTTCTGCAAACCGTGTGACCCCGACATCATCCTTGGGGAGCGCTTTTGAAGCGCGACGGGCTGAGCTGTTCGCCCCCTTGTCAAGGTCAATTGGCTTCTTTGCCGCCTCCCCTGGAGCTGTCCTGTCCCCTGCTTGCTCCGTCTTGGTATTGGCCGTCTCCGTGGACTTGTTCTCAGCGAAGTCGCTTCGGTCTGGAAGATGCTGGTCACTGTAAGGTCACAAAAAAGAGGTGTGATCTCGGTGAAAGGTGATTAGTCTTTCAGGTGAGCTTACCTGCATTCGACATTTGCACTTTCTGTAGGGGCCTCGGGGGATGAAAGAGTGTGTTCGAATGTCATATCGTATCGAGAGCGGCGAAGAATGTTTTCGGAGCAGACGTCGCGTTCGAAAGGGAGACACGAAATTGAGGTCAACTGGTTTCCGACCCAGTACTGTCCTATCGAGAATCACGGCATATATACTCTGCCTGATGGAACCAGTAGCTGTGTGGAGGGGGCGCGAGGGTGTGGCTTCAAAGGAAGGTCGCCTCCTCTTACAACTGATCAAAGGAATTATGCTGATTTCCCACTGGTGAAACAGACTACAGAGGTCCTGCCGTACTTGCCAATATCGTCATACTGTAAAGGGAGAAGATGGCTTGGGCAAAAGCGAAGACTCGTTCTCGTTATGCATATAGCCAAAGCGGATCGTTGCGTACTCTTGTACAGACGTCACGGTAAACCCCAATAGTCCTGCCTGATCATCTCCTCCACATCTTGAGCGACAGCCAGGCTGCTAGTCAGACCCGGAGAATTAAAGCCACAAAGCGCAATCAATCCAGGTCGCTTTTCAGGGTTGTAGCTGATATGGAAATCTGTAAAGGGGCTTCCGGGCGGTGCCAAGTTCGGGCGGATCCCCGCGTAGTCTGGTGTAAGTAGATCGGGATCGATGTTTGGGAGCTAAGGGCGAAGCGAAAGGCCATCAGCTCTTGTCGGCCCGATCGTGCTTGGAATGCGCTTACGTAGTCTTGAATCGCTCGCGCCATCTCTTCTTTCCGCTGAGCGGAAGGGTTGAGATGCGCTTGCCACCAGTCCGAGTCTTCCTCATTTTCGGCATCACCCGTTCCAGCCTCAGTCCCGCCCTCGGAGGTGCCCTTAGCAAAGAGGTGTTCTACATCTGGACCGAACTTGATGTTACCTGCGAGATCGATTGTCTATAACCAAGATAGAGTCAACGACTAGGCAAGGCACATTATGCGAGAAAGCGTTTCTTACGAGATGGGTTCCTAGCCCTGCTAGACCCTCCTGAGGGCAAGGATACAGCAATCTTCGCACAGAGTTCACTCCGCGGCCC
The DNA here is from genome assembly GCA_023628075.1 of Naganishia sp. PG3902-1. NCBI lineage: Eukaryota > Fungi > Basidiomycota > Tremellomycetes > Filobasidiales > Filobasidiaceae > Naganishia > Naganishia sp. PG3902-1. The sequence goes on from JAMALH010000005.1 coordinate 842,094, forward strand.
TTGTATGATAGGTAGGAGCCTTGAAAAGCTGTTTGAGTGGTCCAACAGCTAAGTCTCTCTTGCGGTGAACTGACCCTTTGCATAATACGCTGTTAGTCGCTCCTTCGGAGGGAGTAGGGGATTGAGCAAATGTACACAGCTCAAACCGGCCGAGAGTATGAGAGCTTTGGTCAAGATCGTGTCTGGCTGCGTTGATCCTTCTGTGAGCGTTTGAACGACCCATCCTGATTCGGGACCCGAGTGCCGACCTAAGAAGCGAGTTGACCTCAGTCTACGAAGTCTCTCTGAAAGGAGATGGCTTACCCCCAGATTCATCCCTATAAGGATCAATCCTCACAGCCTTGGTACCCAAGACGACGCTACCATTCCCGGAATCCAAAGTACCCCCTTGCGTAGGGAGTTGGCCAGTAACTTCCGCCTCCAAGCTTTCCATCAGCGCATGACTGTCGACAATCCCGCTCTCTGTGCTGAGCATCGCGGCCAGCACGTTTGGTCCTAGGTCAGGTTCGAGATCCATGGCCTCGTTTGGGCCCAGAAAATATGTTGGCACGCCTAGCCCGGTCATGGGCGAATGGGTCTTGGTTTGAAGGATTGGGTGTTGTAGGGAAGCATGTAATTGGTCAAGGTATTGAATTTGATCTTTCGACGTGGCCAGGATAAGCTGCAAGAGAATCAGTATATGGCACAAGTTTGCTCGCGGTACCGACCTTTCCTGTCTTCTCATGTCCAATCCCTAAGCGTCCGCATCGCTCGTACAATAGTTCCCTCCCTCTCACGCAATACTGCGATTTTAACGAATTCAGCGGGTAGTATATGCCTGCATGGATGACTTCCGAATTACGAGAGCTGATGAAACGGCGTCAGAAGTTGGGCGAGAGCCTTCGGAACATACCTACCTTGTTTCTTGACCGATCTATAGTGCAGTAACGCATCTGCTCAATCACGTGAATGCGCGTTCCATTAGATCAGGTGCTCACTTTACTATGCCTCTCGACCAGATATGTCGTCTTATCAGGTAGAGCTGTGACCAACTTGGCTGCACAGGCCAGACCAATCACGCCTCCTCCTACGACGAGATGATCCACTTCGAAATCGGGTTGGCGGTATTCGTGTCGAGGCTTTGCGTTTCGTAGGGCGGCGCCATGTGTCGCCCGTAGGAGGTGTCTGCTGCCCCTCATGGCTTGCGGTCGGTTTGCCTTATGACTTTCCCTGTGGATCTCTCTGTCGAGTGAGAGACAGACATCCCCAGGATGTCGATGAAGAAAGAATGTCTGGATGACTGCATTGCGAAGAGCGGCCGTGTCTCAGACGGAGCGATATCGCGTTCGATCGAACAACATCTCAATGACGAATACCGCACGGCCTTGGCGCAGTATCTAGTTGCTGGTCCTGGTCGTTGAAGAGCAACGGGCAGACTGCACTTCGTGAGATTCGTGCAGAGTATACCCCGACAGAAGCAAGTCTATAGAACTCGATACTCTGGTTTCGACAAATCGCGCGCGATGAGCGATATCGGAGGAGATCAAGCAGCCAATCCTTGGATGTCCCCCACGGCCTTCAAGTATCGAAGCACAGGGGTTTATCAAGAGCCGGATCTGGACGACGATGGAAACATTACGGTAGCACCAATATCATACCCACCTCCATCTCAGAATCCGTTCAATCAGTCTCGGCCTTCGGTTCAGAAGTTTGGAAATCCGGGAAGTTCGGCGACGAGCGGAAGATCGACGAGTGACGCGGATACCTCAAGTCGGATATCATCTGTCCCATCGCAGTCCAACAACGATCTTGCAAATACAGAGTCATCGCCAACAGATAGAGGACCTCTCAAGTACGATAGCACCCCGAAGATTCCGTCATCTGGCGGAAACCCATCGCGCGAGCCAGTCGTTTTGGGTGTCGCGGTCGTAGACTTCAACCATCTGGTCGGCCCGACAGTCGAATGGTCCTACCCCGAATCCTTGACGAATGCTCTGAGAAAGGATGAAGAGCTCACAAGGCTCCTACCTTTTTTGGCATTGCCGGATGGCGCCCATTTGGCAAGTATTCCTCCTCTTTCCGTTGACCTCTGTACTTATTATGGTGTACACTGACGAAATGCAGAGCGAGGAGGACTACTCTTACTTTGTGAGTGATCATACACTGGGTCCGGCGCGATGGTCGACCTGACCTCGAACTACAGCATTGCGTGTATTCGCCGTCGCAAACATACAACAACGCAGAAGAGCAGTCTAAGGCGGATGATGGCGAGATAGACGCATTCCCCGCCAAGCAGACCCTATTCGGGATTTCGTGAGTATCTACCTATCACGCTTTTCCTTACAAGCCATCTGACACGCGGGCCGCAGTTGTAATCGTCAAATAGCGGCCTCGGACTTGCTTCAGAAGGCATCGGATGTCACACGGAGTACGGTGCAGAAAGCCGTAGTGGTCCTGGCGTCACGTCCAGTATTCGTGAGTCGACTCCATTTCCAGGTAGCAAGAGGGGAATCTAATTCTCCGCGATACTATAGGGCCCGATACGGTGAGATTCCTAACTGGAAGCTTGATGCACTTCTAGTACTGAGCGATTTCCAGCGACAAGCTAGGCGTTGTGACCAGGGCCTTCTTCGCCCAACGGTGCGTCTTGACTGAGTGATAGCGATTTATCTCCATCACCTTACTATCGGCGATTGGTGCAGTGATTTCTCCCAAACCGATCTTCTGCCACAGTTCTACTCAAGCCTGGAGTTTGGGTTACAGGGCAAGGAAAGCGAAGGAGGCATGTATATTGGTAGGCCTGAAGTGTCTTGAACAGCCTGTGGAGCCTGACAAGCGCCTCTTTAGGCACAAGCCTTCGCGATTTTTTATATAAGTTCCGGCATCGTACTCTTACCCTCGTGAAGATGATGATGTTGCAGAAGCGCGTGAGTGCAAGTCCGCTGAATTCGACATATGCTGACAGGATGACTACTTCTTTCCCCAGATACTCTTCTACGGATATCCTGTTGAGAAATTATGCACCTATCAATATTCGTTGATCTCGCTCATGCCAGGTAAGTGGAGCGAGAGCGTTCGGCAATAAATGTATCCAGTATTCTAACCTCGATCCATGTGCCGTTACGATAGGTCTGCTGATGAACCTGGCTGATGCTGGCGATCCGGCGCTCGATTTCCGATCCGAGTCTGCCAAGAAGCCGACATCTCTGCGGACCAGCGACCGTAATAGTCTATTAAGATATATGGGCCTACCACTGCACACGTTCGGCAAGGTTCGTCGGGACGCTCGTGGCCGAATCCCTACATCGCTGAATATCATCGCTTGCGCAGGACTCATTCTTTCAGCCTTACCTACCGTTACAGCAAATAGACATGCTCACCGCAAAGTCTTGGTTGGTCGGCACGACAAACAGTATCGTCACGCAGCAACGAGATTGCCAGTGGGACTTGTTGATCAATGTAAGTCCCGCCCTTAGACCCACTTCAGCTGAAGACGATTCTGATGTTCTGTGAACCATAACAGATCGAGCAAAATACCTTCGAATTTCACGACAAGGAACTCGAAAGACTTGTCACTTTGACGCCCAGTGATCGGGCTTGGATGGATCAGGTAGTACGATCTGTCGAAGACACGTGGAATCCGGTGAGGGGTATTCGCTCTTTTTATCGTGATACCTAGGATTGACGGTTATGCATAGGCCGATCCGACGAGACCAATGGGTATGGTGTAAGTCGCTGTCTCGTGTCGAGAACAGATTAGGATGCAGTTGATTTCCCCTTGGTTAGTTTCCGTGGTAGCGATGACGATCTGCGCAGCAAGTTCGAGGAATATATTTGCAGTGTCTTGGCTACCTTGAAGTATTCCGATTATGTTCGAAACGGCCAGAACACTGTAATGCCTGGAGGAGGTGAGCGATACCTCTTGATTACTGCGACTCGGCGAGACTCTGACAATGCTTTCACCCTTCACAGAAGTCGCACCAAATTTTGCTCAACCCTATTCAGAGAAATGGTTGGACGCTTTCAGACACACCGCGGCTTATGATACATGGAACAAGAGCACAGATGATCTGCTCTTCGACATTTGCGAACCTAGGTAGGACATTACGCATCGGAATCAATGGTATCAGACTGATATTCGTTCCCCTTCTCTCAGACATCCTTGCGAGGGAAAGGCCAGCGCTGTGTCTGACATTGGAATCAGATTAGCGGGTAGGTATCTCTTTCTCTGCGACTCATACGATCACTCACGCGCACCTGCTGTAGAGGGGTTCCACGATCTGCACCTCCACGAACAGCTGGGTCCGACACGCGAGGCAATCGGAACCGCAATCGCCGCTGGATCTACTAGCCTTTTCAGAGCTTTCGATGGTGTGCGCAGTGAAGTAGCCAGCCGATTACGCGAGCGCGAAGGCGCTCCTTCAAACGCCGTCAAAGAATCGAGCAATGTAACAACGGACACCGCGTCAGTAGATGCTTCCTCGTCCACGCTTGCAGCCATTCCAGATATCCGGAGTACCATCGGCGGATTTGGCAGCTTCTTCGGATCCAAGCTCGCTTCGATCCAGCAAGCGGTTTCGAATCCACGATCATCCGCAACATCAGCAACAACGTCTCAAACCCCCACCAAGACGGGTCTACGGCCCCTAAATCTGTCCGCCGCGGCATCACCTCCCAAAAAGTCCCGCGAGAGCCGTCCAACATCCTCTTCGTCCAACATATGATGCTTGATAGGCGTGAGAGGACTCTCCTAAGGGAGAGATGCGATATTTGGTGAATACAACGTGATTTACTATAATACAGTGTGCGGCAGTTGTAGACGTGTGGCACCAGCATGCGACTCGACTGTCCGTCCACTTAATCGCTCTCTGGTAGTGCACTATAAAGCATGATCATATCAGCAACACAGGAAGGATCAGATTCACAGAGTATCCCACTCACCTGCTTTCGGAACGACCAGTTGATGGATAATACACACTCCACTCGAAATGATTCCCGACAAAGCTTCCAGGGTTGAAAACATGACAACCTTCATACGTTAGATCATACCTCTCGTGCTTGTCGGCGAGGATTAGCTATTCGGATTCGACGGAATGAGCTCGTGTCTGGCAGTGCGCTGTTGCACTCACTGTGGATGGCATCGGATACAGACGCAGCGTATGATCCCACTCCCATAGTGTTGGCCGAACATTCAGAGATAATGGTGATAGGTGAGTTTGGTCCAGTATCGTTTGTACCAACTGACGATGTTAAGCGTTGATGCGATGTCGCTCTTAACAAGATGCAACTTACGAATCGTCGCATATCACCCGCCTCGTCCTTCACGCTTACTAGGTTTCTTAACATTCTGCCCATGAGGTCCTCTCGGAAGATGACAATTTCCTGGTTGAAGTATTGTATGCGCGCGGGATTGCTTGTAAATGTCGCCTTCGGCAATTTGTCTCGAATGTACTGGGTAAAGGTTTCAGGGATCGCAGGACGTGGCAGGGTTGTCGATGACCACGGGTCATGCGGTCCCGGAACGAATATAAAATGGCAATGAGCCGCAAGCAAAGGGTATTCCAGAATGGCGGCGCCGAGCGCCTTGAATCCGGCTGTTGGATTTGGCGTATCGTTAGCGGGTCGCGTCTCACAGATTTTGAAGGGAAATACTTGCAAGAGTACGTTTCAATGTCATCCGCGCCTGTCCAACCTTTTGTGGAGAAATCACCACAGAAGATGAATGCGTACGGGCGGAATTCCGCTTGAGAATAACCGGCAAACACTTTTCGCAGGTTCGGCAATGTTTTCGGATGATCGAGCCACAAATCTGACAAAACAACGAAACTGATGTCTTCATTGGCTTCGACGATGGATTGGAATTTCGTCTGACGGCAAAGATGAGTTGTAGCCCGCGGGATGAGTCAGCTTCGCGACTGACCTCTTCCTTGATGGACGTAGCACCTATGCCCAAGAAGTCGATATGTCCGTATATTCCCCTGACCGATGAGAAGTTAATCTTCAGCACTTAGGGTGACGCGTGATCCAAGTTACCTCGCTATCTCCCGTTTTTCGCTTGGCGGGTGACCCATCGCAAGCACTCTTATCGATTCATCGACCGTATATTCGCCTTCTATCAGTACCATACAGCCTTCCGTAAACAGCCCCTCTCCGGGGACCTGTGAGACGACCGGCCATCGGGGTCATTCAATTACGTTCTTCGGAACATAAGCCGCAGTACTTACGGCATCCTCCATATCCAGCGTGACCATTCCTTCTCCGTCTTCCAAACACAGCTTTCCTTCCGGATTTCTCGAGAGCATTCCGAACAACAAGAACAATTGACCCTGCCGTCCCAACAGATTCCGTGTGGATGTCAACTGTACCGCGAGGAAAGCCAAACTTCAGTAGCCGCGATTGGGTGACATGATTCATGCTAACCTTCAGGTATTCTCCCCGATCGTGACCACCAATAACCGGTGGCGTGAAGTTTTCGTTTCGCACGACAAGCTAATTTCGGGTGTCAACATCGCCTCTTCTTCTGCGAGAGAACTTGCGAGCTTGCCTGTCTTATGATAGACCAACGCTCACGGAGGAACGCTGCTCTAGCTGAAGGAGGTCCCGCTATAGCGGGCTTATGGTGAGGCCTGTGGTCAATCCGGATATCCTTAGCACCATAGTGTGGGAGGATTCATCTGGCCAAAGACTCACGTCACAAAAGTACCACGAACTGCATCGAATCTCATGCCCGGGATATCAAAAGAGTTTATGACGTGAAAGTGCGAATCGACGTGGGTATCCAAAGGATCGTGACCCATTCCACGAGCCAGACCGTAGCTATGGGACTGGCTGGCGTAATTCTGTGAAGGCTCATCGTCGAAGTCGGTCTACGAAAGACGGTAAACAACAGTCGAGACGGAGATTGAACAGAACGCCGCCATACCTTGAGCTGGAGTGACTCATACGCCCTCTTCAACGCCTCTAATGATACCAGGGGCGAAGGATCTGACAATAGGGTAAGTAAGCGGATGCTATAACGCAATTGGCTTTAATCCGATAATGCGCTGCAGCACTCACCTTCCCCCTTCAAGTACTCTTTAGCAAGTAGATCCAAGCCAGCCTGCCATTCCTCCTCGCCAATATCGTGCTAGCAGGAATATTCATGCAGAAGTTGTGAGCTTTGTGCGCCGGACGAACCATAGTCGATATGCTGCTCACCTCCTGCATCACATTTTCGATATACAGCAAGGTCTGCGTCGGCAGGGTCAAAGAATACTTCGTGGAAAAGACCTGGCGGGGACCGAAGACGCTATGATGAGCCTCGGGTAATCAGAAAATAAACCAATTTCACAACACACCTTGAGGATGATGTTTCTCAACCTCGAGTTGGCCATTGTGATGGTTTTTCCGTGTTGCGCGAGTCTTGCCTAAGATGGCTGGATTTCCCTGGTGCAGTGGTTCTGGGGGTGATTGACACGCAGCAAGGGTGCTGGGTAGCTCGAATTGAATATGCAGCAACCGACAATCCAGTATGAGCAGCAATGACTATTTCAAGCGGTTTCAGATAGCATCTTTCCCCTTCATGTGCGCAATTTCGAGAGCTCAGGCGCGTCGCGAAACGCGTCTCAAAGCGCGATGAGTCGTGGCTCTGGCGTATCTACGAGTCTCGAGTATCACGAGACCGCCACGCCCTTCAAATGAACTGCAGACGACTCCCCTCCTCCCAAGACCTTGCTAAAAATTAGCGGTGCTGGAAACTTGCCACTATAGCATGCTCCATAGCTTCTCAAAAATGGGGCACTATCGCTCTCCCGCAAGCTAAATTGCATTTCCGCCTACTTGCATGCGGCTAATGATATCACAACTGTAAGAGCGCTTACGGGAATCAGGCGGCCACCATCTGCCTCTGCGAACCATCGTGACCGTCATCTTGCGCCGAACCATCGTCAGCCTCCATCATCAAGCCACTGAGCGCCTTCACACGATCCACAGCGCTGCCAGCCGTTGAACGTCCCAAAGAGCCACCATCGGCATGTCGTGCTCGATAACTCTGCAACGCATCTGCAGACACACCTCCCAGATCCTTGTTGAATGATCCTTGATACCGTCGCGAAGATGACGCGCGTAGAGAGCCCAGTTCATCGTCATCGAAATGACCGGGAGTTGGAAGGCTGAATCCCGTTGTCGTGAGCGAGTCCGCACCGGAACGCGAGAGATAGGAGTGGGAGAGGCTCGCGTTAGGCGCGAGAAGACCGAGCGTTTGCGAGGCTGACAGCTGTGATTGTTTTTGAAGCAATCGAGAAAGCGGCAGTCTGGACGGTGTCGCTTGCTCCGGTTGCCTAGAGCTATCGGGCTGGCTTGTCTGTCCTTTCTCGGTTTCGCCCGACGCAATGGTTTGTTTCTTCTGTGTCTCGTCGTTTCGTTTGCTGTCTGGTTGCGGTGTCAAGCGGCGCCGCAGGGAGTCAGACGACATCGTAACGGGGAAAGCAGGATGGCTCATGGGCGAGTCCGGTAGGGATCGAGTCTGAACAGCAGGCAAAGGAACACGGTCAGGATGGAACGTTCGTGCGAGCAGCTGAAGGTCATGATAGCTCACCAACGACGCTCGAACTCGAGTACTCGGATTCGGACCTGGAGCAGGTATAGCAAGAGGAGCTGGCGCACTAGCCTCCTTGCTGTCCGGCTGCAGCAACCGGGTAGCGGTCGAATTGGTGTACACAGCGTAGAGTGCTTGAAGGATGTTCCATACCAGGATGGCATATATGGGAGTTTCTGGTCGCGCGAAAGATATCAGTGTTGCATCAGCGTCATCTGCGGATTACTAACCAAAAACCCATTCGAAGGCTTCGCTTGCCCTCTCCCTCCGCACAACTTCGCTCGTCACACCGCGAACCCTTTGGTCCTGTCCAACATCCCACATTTTCAGGATCGCCTGCATCAATCGGATCCCGAACGACTTTTTGAGGATGTATGTATAGAAATCCGAGTGTATCCAGACGTAGAAAGCGACGAGTGCCGGTACATTGAGCTTCAAGCGCTCCAGGGCGATAGTCCGGATGGGCGAGTCTGCGCTCGGAAGAGCTGGCGTGTACGATGCAACTGTCGACATGACAGCGACGGAAGCTTGACGAGTCGAAGGTGTAGCAGAAAGCCAAAGGACGCTGCGCCGAATAATGGAAGTTGATTCGATAGACCGAGGCACCGCTTCTTTGCCCGTTTGTCAAGGTATCGACTTTCGCGCAGATAAGTCCAGGATATCGACCTGGCGGTCGGTCTACGAAGTGATAGGTAAAATGAAAAGGGATAGCGAAGCCGTTTAAGGGAAGACGACAATGTCAACAGAGGCTTGCCCACTCGCTCTCCAATTACAACTTCAATCTGCGAGATGATGATCGAAGAAGCGGATCAGAATTGGTTCATAAGTTGCCCTAGAAAGGAGAAAGGGACGTAAAGAACATAATTCAGGGTATTTTTACCAATCAATGTAATAACGCCGATCATCAAGGATCAGGCACAAGCCCGCTTGCGGCTTGGGTTGTCGCTCGCTCGACCACCGAAGTGGTTTGCATCTGAGTAGCTATCTGGTGGTAGACATCTTCATTTGGTGCAGCTGTGATAGACTCTGCCGCTCTGTTCGTGGGCAAGCAGATATGTCTTCCACACGGATGATGTCTGCTCGCGTCGCTCGAAATCTCCGACAGCGTTACCCGGGCACACAAACTATCGCAGCGATACACAGTTCGGTTAGCCGTCGGAACCTGCCTCAATGGCCGAATCCTCCAGTACCTCAGCCCGTTGCAACGCCGTACGAGGACCCTCGAGGGCAGCAAGGTGGTGCAGGAGGTGCGAAGAATGGCGGTGGAAAGGAGCAGGGTCCTCATTGGAAAAACATATTGGAGAATCTGTCGACGAACCCGCTCTTCGGTGCCATGTTGACGACAGTGATAGGATTGGCCGCAGTGTAAGCATATACAATCAGCTCGTAGCTTCCCCACTGAAACTTTGAAACTGTCCTCAGTTTTGGCGGAGGAGTCGGTTATCTCGCATGGTATAAGGCTCATGTTCTGAACAAGGTATCGATATTTGACATGTATGGGAAGCCTCGAAGGCCCGCTGACTCCCCATATCTATTGGTCAGATGATGAAGGCTTTCGAGGCTGGCTACGACCCGGTGCTTGAACTCGGCAAGTTTCACCAGCGGAAACAGAAAGCAGCCCTACCAGAGCTGGACCCTTCAGATCCAGCTGGAGGATTGACTTCCCGCGATGAGGAGAGCGACAATGATGACGATGACGAGGATATCCCGACCCACATCTTGCGCAAAGAACAAGCAATAGTGGATAGGATTGTTCGGGGCGAGGAAACGGGAAGCTATTGGTTGATTATCGGCAGCAAGGGAACCGGCAAGGGAACCATGATCATTGAGTAGGTTTGCCGGGCACAACGGCGGATTAAGCAAGAAGACTTGATCCTGACTTATTCATGCAGCGCTATGAGAGATATTCAAGCCGAGGGATCTGCATTCTGCGAAGCACATTCCGACCTCGAGGTATTCAGACTCCGTCTAGGCAAGGCTTTACATTACGAATATCAGTAAGTCTCGCGCTCAGAAGCTTCTCGGCTAAAAATTGGGCACTCATGCGAAGATTCCTACATCGCCTCTCTATAGCGAAGATTGGCAAGGCGAGTTCAAATGGACAAGCGCCATGCACTCTGACTGACTTCTTGATTGGCAATATCTTGCAGGTGGTCTCTTTTCTCGAGCAGATCCTCGTGAGGGCGGACCTGCTCTGGATGTCGAGAGAGGTAAGTGGGGTACCTTACTTCGTTAATGCAGCTTACGTATCCTTTCCGTGCCCGTACAGCCATGAACAAACTAGACAAGGTAGCCTTGAGATATACATTACGGAAAGGCCGTCCCATTGTGCTCGTTTTCAACAGTCCGTCTCGATCTCTCCGCTTGGCAGATTTCCTCGCTCATACCCTCGTCTACAGATCTTCATTTGCTGCCCAATAACGAGGAAGGACATGCAATGATTCATCAACTTCAGCAACGAGCCGAAGCTTGGGCAGAAGCGGTACGCCTGTTGAAAGGTGCTCCTTCTTTCACCTTCGACTGACATCCTGCCTGACAGGGCATCTGCAATATGGTATTTTCCACTGACGACTATTGTAAGCTCGCCTGATATCCGTTCCCACCGCTCTGAGTTGGCATCATGCTTAGGGTGCTTGGACGCCATGAAGAAGAATGCGAGTCGAATGAAGGTGCGTCAGACACATCGTCCCATATATACGATAAGCTTAGCCCGTATAACACAGGTCTTATCAGTGCAAGACCTTTCGGCAGAAGATGCTGCAAAGTCACTGCGTTTCCTGCGTGCCTCAGTGGGGCCGAATCACGGCTTCGTCTCAAAACTTGATCGGGAGCAGATACCAGAGGTTTTGAAGCTTACCGGTGGCAGGACGAGCTTCCTTTCTAGGGTCGCCCGGGCACCGGATATGCTGGGCAAGTGTCTCTTGGGTCTTTTCCCTCCATACTTGCTCACTATTTCGGTCAGAGGAAGCACGGAATATGGTTGAAGTCGAGAAGAATTGGATGCTATCAAAGTGGGTCTGGTCTAGCGTCTCGGAAAGAGTTTCTGATGGCTTGCGTTCCAGGGTCGGAATGACAGGCGAGACGACGGATGACGACGTTATGGACGATCAGAAGTAAGCAATGAAATGTTACAACTCAGTCTGATCCGCTGGATTCACAATCAACCTTGGCCCTCTTCAACAGGTGGTCCTAGTCAGTGTTACGAACCTGATTCTTTGTGTCACAGCGATAATCAATCGCTTCTTTCTTCATTACAGCACCGCGTGGCTGCTCATGAAAGAGTTTGTCAGGATTCACGAAGCTGCCAAGAAGGAGGCGGAAGAAAAAAGTATACCGTTCGAGGGCGAATACCAAACACCCAAGCTCTCCTACTACAAAGTCAGACAGGTCAGTCGCGCCTGTTTCTGAGAGGCGAATGTCGACCTCATATCGTCACCATGCGCAGGTTATGACGCGAGGAGATTTCGTCGCGGATCTTGACAAGTATAATGTAAGCTCGAGATTCCCCATCGAAAGCTACAATTTGCGCTGATAATCAATGTCTTCACTCTTAGATCATCTCCATCGATGTAAGTATGAAAACCGTTTCGAGCCGGTTCACGTTCTTGACTTGTATCTGTGCCAAATAACTTTTTAGGTCAATCACCATGTCCGCCCGGATTCGATGGTCACCTACCGAGCCGCCAAAGAGGTGGTGGAGGAGGAAGGCTTCGAAGACTTGCTCGAGGAGACCATGGATCGAGTCGACGAGATCGAAGGTACGCAGTATCGCTGCGCAATGCAGTATTCCCCCTTCCTGACTGATGGACTTGTCTTCTGGTCTCTAGGTTTGCATCGTCAGAGCGAACTGACAGTCAAGGAGCCTTTCCAAATCAACATCTCGGGACGCAGCCTCTGGTCATGGCTTTGGCCAGGCAAACCCAACACCCAGACAATTGAAGTAGAAGGATTGGGCGCGTCGTTTGTGCCTGCTGAGAAAGATAACGATAAGGCCTAGTGTATGAGTGTGAGATCACGACCTCTTGTCGTGGGCGATGTAAGCTTATCTAGGGCTTTACATGATCGCGGTATGGCACAATATAACACACATATACTACTGTACGGAGCTGAAGGGCGAGTGACAGAATTCCGTCGCTTTTGTCCCGGAATCAGCGGACCTTGACTCTGTCAGGAACTGAATATATTTTAAAAGTCTATCTGCCTGATACTGTCAGCAGCGATGTACGTTGATTGAGAGAAGAGACGGATCTGCTATCGCGTCAAAGCGGGGAAAGGGGCACAGCTTGGAGTAGGCGATATAAGCTTAAGCGAGATTGAGAGCGCGGATGCAGATGCCAGCGGGCTTCAGCGGCCAGGCTCCTGCTGCCTGCTGCTTGCCTGCCTCCTATCTGCTTGACTAATCCGCTCACTTGCGCTCACTTGGATTTCCTTCTGCAGCAATCTATCGTCAAGCAGGTCGACAAGTGTGAGTCCACGTAGCACGAACGAACAAAGAAACCGGACGAGAGCCCTTTGCTACCACCTGCATGGAGCCCTAAGGGGATATCATCAATTAGCCGATTGCAACGACTTCGATCTCTGTCTAGTACGCAATCGTCAGCTCCAGCTCCGTCCGCCTTACCAGCAGTCCAGCTATCATGTCTATGCGACCAGCACCGCCACGCCCGGGAGAACCTTCCCGACCACAGGCGATTCCATCGAACCCGAATGGTCAGTCTGGGCCCACCACGAACAGACATGCAGAGGGGACCAGTGTGACCAGTTCGCAAGGCTTTCAGGGGACGAGTGTTCCGGCTGGAGGAAGTAGTCATGGGCATGGTCAAACAGCACCAGGCTCAAAGGTGGTCAGGATAGGACAGTACGAATTGGGATCCACGCTTGGTGTAGGCAGTTTCGGCAAGGTGAAACGTGAGTCTCCTATCTGTTCTCCTCGTGGGCGGTCGTTTGCTTCTCCGTTGGAGCGCTGCGCTGATTGCCGTTGACAGTCGCTACCCATTCTTTAACCGGTCACAAGGTGGCAATGAAGATCATCAATCTGAGAAAGATGAACCAGACGGAAATGAATGGACGAGTGAAGCGGGAAATCCAGTACCTCAAGGTTCTGCGGCATCCGCACATCATCAAGCTGTAAGGACGATAATTTTTGCCCAGATTTTAAGACTGAATCTCCTTTGCTTTCTTCTTGGTGCAGGTATGAGGTCATCACGACGCCAACAGACATCATCATGGTGATCGAGTATGCCGGAGGAGAGCTGTTTAACTACATTGTTGAAAAAGGGAAGGTAGGTCATGATGGGTTGTGCCACCGAATAGAGCTCAAGACGTTACGATGTCCAGATGCACGAATCCGAAGCTCGTAGATTCTTCCAACAGATCATCTGTGCGATGGAATACTGCCATAGACACGGAATCGTACATCGAGACCTGAAACCTGAAAAGTAGGTCGCATTCGAAAGGAAATGTATCGGATCACTGATCCTCTCTCGTCCGGTTCTACTCAGCCTTCTGTTGGACGATTATCTGAATATCAAGATTGCTGATTTCGGGCTGAGTAACATCATGACCGACGGGTCATTCCTGAAAACGTCGTGCGGAAGCCCGAATTACGCCGCCCCAGAGGTCATTGGTGGAAAGTGAGTCAGTGCGTAAATGATGAGACATAGTTGGCTCAGGAAGTCCTTCCGCAGACAATATGCTGGACCGGAGATTGACGTCTGGAGTTGCGGGGTTATCCTTTACGTTATGCTGTGCGGCAGATTGCCGTTCGATGATGAATATATCCCAAATTTGTTCAAGAAGATCAACGGTACGCATCGGTTTTCAGTACCAGGCTTGATGTGCTCAGTATAATGATCTTCTACCAGGGGGCGTCTACACTCTTCCCAGCCATCTATCGCCGGACGCCAAGCATCTGCTCAGCCGAATGCTGGTTGTGGATCCCGTGAAACGAATCACCATCCCTCAGATTCGTGAACTGCCATGGTTCCAGGAGAATCTACCTCAATACTTGCAACCTCTACCGGCAACGCCATCCATCGAGCGTCCAGGAGAACTCGGTAATCTGATGGAAGTTTCAACGGGCCCTGGTGGATGTGTGGATGATGAGACACAGCAAAAGATCGCAGAGGCAAAGGGCCTTGTATGGACCAAGGATCTAGGAATCATCGAGCCGCACATAGTTGACGAGCTCTGTGACAAGATGGCGGGTTTCTCTAGGGCGGATGTTTGGGATGCACTGAAAAAGGAAAAAGATAATCAGATCAAGGTGGCGTATCAGCTAGTGAGGGATCACAAACGGATGTTGCAGGACTGTGAGTTCCACCTTTCCGGCACTCTTCGGATGCAAAGGATGAAAGAGCTGATAATCCTCAGCGGCATATGGCTTTGGAGCGGATGATCATGTCATGGAAAGTTTCTTGTCATCGTCACCGCCGCCATGGAATGCAGGTTTGGAGAACGTGGGTATACAACGGTCTGTCTGCCTTTCTACGTGTTCTGACACCCTGACCTGGTTGTAGAATGTCAAGCGCTCCACTTCGATCAAGAAACGCCTGGAGCCCAATGCAGAGGAGCAGGATAACTGGAATGATGCCGAAGATATCGAAGACATACCCAATTCCAATTTCCAAATTCTGGAGACTTCCCTGCCAGGGCGACTGGACGGTGAGTACTGCTCGTCTTGAATGTCCTATGCATGTGCCAATGCCCGCATTTGTCTTTACCTGAAGAACACGGAGATCCAGCATACGATGTAGCTGGATTCCACTCACAAAGTCTGCAGTCACACGAAGACGCCCATCGAGCTGCGCAAGCCTTGGTACAACATCAGACAAGTCGCAGTGGCAAGAGCAAACAGTCGAAAGTGCGCTGGCACTTCGGAATCCGATCGCGTTCTCCGCCCATGGAGGTGATGCACGAGATCTACAAGACGCTGCAGCAGCTTGGTATGCAGTGGAAGCGGAAACCGGAATTCGTGGATGAACATGGAAAGCCTGTACCTCAGACGTCACAGAGGGACAAAAGGGCAAAAGACAAACAGAACGAAATCAACCAGGGCTTGTACTTTGTGGAGACGCGTTGCAAGATTGACGATGTCGTAGTAAGTTCCTGCGAACTCGAACAATACGCACACTCTGCTCACTGGTTGTTGTTATTAGGTGAGGATGGATTTACAACTGTACAGAGTTGACCAGGACAACTACCTGGTAGACTTTAGGAATGTCGGCTATTACTGCACAGATCCGAACGAGCCTGGATTCGAGCGCATACGGCGCGGATCACAAACGACGGACAACGGCTCGGTCAGCTTCGATCACAACCACGGCGATGTGTCGACCATGTCAGAGAAGGATATGACTGAACAGGGGGATCATCACGCGCATCAACATCAGCGTCGTATCCGGGAAGTATGCTCACCATTCGTCTTCCTCGAATGTGCATGCAGGTTGATTGTCGCGCTGGCTTCTCCCGGTGCTGAAGCCAGCTAGAAGAATGATAACGGTAGAGCCGTCGTCGGATGAGCGGAGAGAACAGTGGAATGATGGGATTAATGAAGGCCTCTCGGGTCGTGACTCTCAGCGTCACGAACCCTTATGTAATAGCGTAACAATGGCAGTTTCGGGACAATGCCGAATTCATGCCCTAATTTATGAACGGGATATCAGAGCAACGACCACGGGAAGATTGTCAATATGGAGAGAGGGGATGCCAGATAGACCCGTGAGACGTCAAGGCCTCAAAAACGCTCTAGAGGGGCAAGGTGGCTGATGCTGAGACCTATTTTCATTTTCGCGCATCCTAATTTGGCTGAAGGCTTGCAGCGCACGTGTTCGACTTTCAACTCGATCACCACTAGCAACTCGTCCATTTGTTGCTTTCTGCCAGTCAATTGCATGTAGAGCACAGCTTATCCCCTCATCGTCTTGGATGGAGACTTTCGCTCGCATCGCTTTCGAAAGACTTCCGGTACACCACCGACCGCGCGACTTGAAAGCCATCCCGGTCTCAGTTCACCCGTCCTCCATCAATCAACCGAAATGCCACCATTTTGACTCCCTCGACCATCCTCCTCTGACACTGGCTACCATACTTGGATGGCTAGATCCTCGACACGACATACGGCTGCATCATTGACGCTCTTCGTGATCGGTGGAAAAGAAGGGATTGGCTAATATCCCATATCTTATGAGATTCGACTCAATTACAACTTCGGTATCATACATTATCACGGAACGCCTTGCCGAATATCTCTAGCCATCCAACGAATGATCGCTCTTCGCTGCGCTCCTGTATTGTCTCCATTCTATCATGTCCGCTGCAGCCGGTTCCAAATCAGACGACGCTCCGGTCCCGCCTGCGATCATCTCAAGAGATTTCCTCATTTCGCCTGGAGAAGGTGTCCTACCGGGGACGCCGCAAACTCGTGCGCCAGAGCGTGATATCACGTCCGTACCCGCGACGATGTCGACGCCTGTTTCGGGGTATCAGTTTCCCCGGGTGTACGACTCAGCCGCTCGTGCGGGCATGACGACCACGACGCCAGTCCGGGTACCCCAGTTTGCTGAAGAATTCACGCCTCAGGCACTCAAATCCCGCAAGCACCGCACGGACCGAGGCAGAGATCAGCAAATACCGATACCAGTCGCTGGCAGTTCCCAAGCAGGATGGTTTGACGCAGACGAAGGAGACTTGTATCGAGGCGCTTCCACGCATCCTGGGACATTGGACGGATTCTCCAAACCCCCGGGAAAGGCTGGTGACACGGCTTCGGTGAAGACTGCCGGCAGTTCCCCATCTTCGCTCTCCGGGCTTGAATTAGGACGCCGAGTCACACAGGCAATAGACAGAGTTGGGGATGCGCTACATTTGCGACGGGGTTCCGATTCGTCAACCGATACAAAGACCGATACATTGACGACGATCACAACCAGGGACTCGTCAAGCTCAACATCGACCAGTGACTCGGACACATCCTCGTCTTCGAGTTCCTCGGATGATGGCGCGACGTCGAGTGGAATCTTCCGACGTCGTAGACACAAGCGCCGTTCAGTACGCTCTAAAACGGGGAGCAGAAGGTCGCAATCGCCGGACGCCCTTTCTACCGGCACCATGAGAAGAAGGCAAATTCCTACGCGGAGAGAGTTCACATTGATGCTACCAAGGCCGATAGGAGAAGACGACATATCGGAAACAACGCTAGCTGAAACTCAGCCTTCAACAACCACTCGAGTTAGAATCGCATTACCGCCCTCCGCACCAGAATCGCTATACACGGGCCCGGTCGGTCTATCGCCCCTGGATCAACCAGCTCACGACTGGCACGGAAGATTGATCACGACCCCCGCCTTGAAAGCTGTAATCGACAGAATCCGTGAGGAGCGACAGAAGTCTGGCTATGAGGCTGCATTCCAAGCCGAAACAGAAAAGAGAGAAGCGAGAGAACGAAGGAAAAGGAAGCGGCGATCACACGGACATCACAATAGCCGAATGGGGGCGGATACTTTCGATCCGGCAGGATCTCACCCGTCCAGCGAAGAAGGCAGGCGTAAAGGTCATTCCGCAGAGGATCGGCGCAATCAATCAAGTCGCAAGCGCTCGTCCCGGAACAGAGTGGAACAACTTCGCACGACACGCGAGCATCACAAAGTCAGGTTTGATGACGGTTCCGAGACCTTATCCCGCCAGAACGTTTCGGAAATTGCATTGCCAGAGCTTCGTGACCGCTTTCGGTGTTCGGACCCTGAGCTGACGGAAAACGATATCATTCGTCCGAAAAGCGCTTCCGATCTTCTGGGTTTGAAAAATGCTCTGTCTTCGTCTTCCACCAGCATCAAAAGCATGGAGCAAGTAAACCCAGCCCGGCCACTGCCCAAAAGGGGCCATCCCTTCAAGCTTCCTCCGAGGCCGGTCTTCAATCGAGCGCATACTGTCATCGGTCCTGCTTCGGTGTTCGCAAAGCCCGCTGTTGCCAGTGAGGATGCACTTGAAATCAAAAAAGGTTGTTGGTGGCTTGATGTCAGTTGTCCGACCTGGGAAGATCTGCGAGACCTCGGAGAGGTGAGTTGTCCCCGAGATGACCAAGCGTCGATTACTGATGGAAATGATCAACAGCTTCTACATTTGCATCCCCTGACACTGGAGGACGTATTGCAGCAGGATCCGCGAGAAAAAATCGACGTCTTCGAGAATCTGGGATACCACTTCATCGTCTTCCGAGCCATTGATGAAACATATTTCAAATACACGGCCCCAGAAACTAACGGAAAGGGTGGATACACTCGCGGCAGGAGCGGTAGGGGCAAACTGGAGATTGTCGAAAATCGACCCGGAAAGGAAGGTTTGGAAGGCCTCGGTGTTGGTGGTCTTAATGTCTATATCGTCGTCTTTGCTGACGGTGTAGTCAGTGTGAGTGTCGTCACTGCCTCATCCGAGTCTGTAACTGAGCCTCAATCTAGTTTCACAATGACGATATCTCCAAGCACACGGAGCGGGTTCGAGAGAAAATCTTGACGCTCCAGCGTGATACAGCTAGTCCAGGTACGTGGAACCTTTCGGGATCTTGATTGCGAAGTTGATCATCTCGCAGAATGGATAGCGCATGGTTTGCTGGACTCCATCGTAGATGCCTTCTTTCCCTTGATCAGCCATATCGATGATGAAGTGGATGAAATCGATACTCTAGTCATAGATCCCTCAAACACGGCCAAGAAGGAAAAGAGTAAACCCGAACACCTGCCTTTAGAAGCTCTCAATATCAGCTCCGGTAAAACGGACGTCATCGAATTACAGGAAAAAGAGGTCGCCACTGGTAACTTTGCGAAACCGAAGCCGAAAAAGAAGAAGCGACGGCCTCTTTCCAAACGAATTCGTCGAGGATGGAAGCAGTTGCGCAAGGGCGTAAACAAAAGACGCCACCATTTACAGATGTGGTTCATTCGAAGCCATCTCGGCAAGGGCATGAATGCTGTAATTTTGTATCTCCGGCGCACTTTTGGTAGTCGACATACGAACCGTCTGGATGCTTCGCCCGCCTTCCAGCCAGTCTACGATAGGACCTCTCTATTACACCGGATGACAACAATGCGAAGGCTTGTGACGGGTCTCACTCGGTTGCTCGGTGCAAAACACCAAGTTGTGACCCGTCTGCGGAAACGCGCCGCACTTGGTGGTGGAGAAGTAGGCGTGTATATCAGTGACGTTCAAGGTAAGCGAATTTGTTAGGTCAGTCATGATTCTAGGACTGAGATACTGTACAGATCACATCATTATGCTGCAAACATCCCTCTTGCATTACGAATACATCCTGTCGCATTGCCAGCCGGCGTATATGGCCCATCTCAGCGTAACATTCGCCATCACCCGTAGTGGAACTTCCGATCTCATCTTGGCGTTATCTATCGTCGGTATCGGCATTTTGCCATTGCAACTACTCACCAGTATGTTTCAATAGGCAATTATCAATCGCCGCCAGCGCTGATATCCCACCCGATTTGTAGGTCTCTGCGGCACAAACGTTACCGTACCCCACAATGGTGATGCCGACTTCTTAAACCCGGACGGGACTGTGGCTGGATATTCCGCATTCGGCATCGTATTGGCCATTTCCGTCCTTATTATCATAGGATATGGCTGCCTTGTCAAATTCTGGAAGAAACAAGCAAGAGAGAAGGGCATAGCAATTCAAGCGGACCAGGCAAAGCTTAATAGCGGTTTCGGCGTCACCACTGCTTTGCGGCGACAGTGGGATAGAGCGGCGATACGCTTTCGAAAAGGCGTGTAGCGAGCCATGCTCATATCGATCGTCCGCTGTAACACTTTGCATCTTGGCATGGTCTAATACGATTGTAGAAATATAGTATGGAATCTAGATATCAAAATCGTTTACCGTTCTTTTGGGCGTTATAGGTTCGCTGAACAGACGAGCGATGCTGATCAGATGGCAGTACAAGGGATCCGCATCGTTCCACTCACCCATGCCGAGAATGCAAACACACAAAAGAACACCAGACCAGTCGCTTTCAAGAAGAAGAGGAACCAAGATGCGAACCCGGACCCCGAGCGAGCCTTGGAGCTTGGCGCCTTGTGTGATTGTGCTACGTTGAGTGGCGGTGCGCCGTACGTCTTGTTTGTGTATATCTGGTTTGTGGAGACGGAAATGATACTGGGAACAAGGGCAAGTTAATGAGTATCGTAGCCGTTTGGCGTGATTCAGATCTCGGACGTACTCGTGGGCATCAGATACATCACCCGTCGCAGCTGAGAATCCGAGATAGATCTCGCCAGCAGGCATTTCGAAGTCGGACACCTCGAAGCAAACCCTCCATTCTTCCCATTTCTCGGTCTGAAGCTTCAACTGGGAAGATTTAACCATGTAAGTACAAGGAGAGCGATGATGGAGAATTAGACAAATGCGCACCTGCAATTTCTTCAGTTCACCCAGATACGTCAATCTGAGCTTTGTGCCGATCTCTCTCCGTCTAACGTCAACCTAGAGCAAATCAGTCAGCTAAAGAAGAATTGCGAAGGTAACCACTTACTGAGCAGCCCGCTAACTGCGTGAGCGGTAAAGTAACAGAAAATGAGCGGTCGTCCGACATTGCAAGCACGAACTGTCTCACCTCTGTCTTTTCATTGTCGTGGTCATGATCATACGCCGTCCTTCCGTCTCCCAGCATTGCAGTGACTCTCGGGAACGAGTATGAATGTCGAGAATTAGCGTATCTGTGTTGCAGTACACATAAAGATCAGGGACGTCCGCGTTAATAAGTGATGCTTGGGAGGGATTTACGTATCCATGAAGACAGCGAGACCGGTAAAGTAGTCCACACTGCCGAATACCGGTCCAGGTTGGGCTCGGTCCTTGGTGAGCCAAAGCGCAAGCCCATCACCGAACAGTGAATGTCCTTTGCCATTGATCTAGCAAAACAAAAAGAAGTCAACGAGCAAAGACGGAGAAAAGCGATTGTCAGAGCATACCTTGAACTCGACGTCGACTTGATAATTTGTGACGCGTATTGGCATACGGGACCACAGCCATCCCACCTCGGATTGCCGATCCTGCGTGAGTCGGATATGTTTGTTTGTGTTCTGGATCAGCGGGGTGCGGGTGGAAGAGAAGATGCACGAGATGAGCATAGGCATCGCCTCTGCCGCTAGTATCTAGGAAAGGAGCTCACAATGATGGCATCACCGCCAAAGTCCCACCTGATCCCCCAAATCGTAGTCCATTAGCATGCTTTCCGCAAGCTGGTGTGTCTTAGCTAGGGCTTACCATCGATTCTAAGTGGGCGAAGGGAGATCAGCTGGATGTTGCGGTGGGAACAGAACCCACTTCGAGCTCACCTGAAGGTCTTGATCTACATACGGCGCATACAGCGTATGCGTCCGCAACGGCACCAACTGTAGAACACCTCTTGTATTAGCTTCATTATGCCTTTCCGCCTATCTTGCGACGTACCCGTTCAACATGACTGGACACGGTATCTTCGACTTGCTCCTTTCCCGCAGTACTCGGGATCGCCAGCAGCAGCGACAGTGAGGATAGTAGAGCTCTGTGCCACTTCATGGTCGTTGATTGGCGTATCGACAATGCCTTGCACGCAGTGCAAGAGCGCGCAGCGATACTTGTGAAGCAGGGAGATCAGGGCGTCCTGCTTGCCGCGTCACGCTGTACGAGCGATCGACGGTTGATCGACAAGAGGTTGCGAGTCCGGCTTGCCCAGTCTTGCAGGATGAGGTGAATGACGGACAGCCTCGTTGACAGGCACTCAGGGTGCTTTACCCACGCCGTTGAGCTCTACCACCATGCAGTCGTCCCGGGCATCTTTCTCGATCTGGTCAGGCTTCGTGCGCCACGGCCCTCGACGCGACTCAATCCTAATGCGGTCCAACTTCAACATACCCGGCAGAAATGCACAACGTAGCGGAATCAAGCGCTCACACCGTCAAGCCTCTACGAAATCATCCCGTTCGACGCCTCACCAGCATCGCATGTCGCCCGATGATCCCTTCTTCATTCCCAAGCCGGATCCGAGCCAATTTCCTCCGATATCTCAGCGTTTAAAACCGCTGATCCCGTTCCTCATCTATTGGACGATATTGACGTCTCTCGCCTACAATCTGCTCCGGCTACGCACTATGAAAAAGGAGGAAGGCGCCAGGAGAGATGCTCAGATCAGCGTTCTGGAGGGCCTGATCAATCGATATCGTGCCGCGGCTGGATTCAAAACGGGAACTGACCTCGACCAGCAAGATGTTGCATGGCCGGATGAAGCAGAAGTCGAGAGAGAGCTCGAGATGGTTGGATTGAGGGAGAGGACACATCCGGCAGATGAAAACTTGGAGCTGGCCGAGTTCCAGGAAGCGCGCAGCGTCGGATGGAAGGAAGTGTTGTTTGGCAGAAAGAGGGCAAAGCTGACCAAGGAGGAAGAGGAGAAGGCAGCGGAGAAGGAATGGCGAGATGGTGAGTCTACTCGGGAAGACTTATATCCAGCAGATCTGAATGAGTGCTTGTTAGTCGTCATTGCAGCTGCGGAGAGCACGCAGCTGCCCGCCACACAAGCAACACGCTCTCCTACGCATCCTTCAAGCATTGAACCAACATCACAGGGCGTAGAGATGTCGGCAACCACAAAATCGAGACGCGCTCCGTCTTCTGCAGTTTTCATGTAGCCCGGCCTATGTGGAACTGGTGCTGAGATGGCTTTACCGAAATCCATGGTTGATTAGCTACCGGGACGGAATGTAATTGTATGCAGGCATGCACACAGCCCGCTGGACAATGCATCCAGCCGATGCAAGTCTTCGGTCGTCATAATAAGAATATTAAAGCGTAGAAGAGAGAAATCGAATTACAAAAGCGTAGTTATGGAGGTGCCTTGACTATGGCAGCCATACCTGAGAGAGATCAGACTCAGTTCGGCCTCAACTGCCAGCGTTAACGACGTTTCGCTTACCTTGATCGTCTGATCTACGGATCCCGTCGCCAGTACGTTTACCCGCCTCTTCAACTCTTTACCCGCCGTGGCGCCATTCGCTCCGGTGGATGTCGTTGCGCCCGTCGTAGTCCTTCCCCATGTAAGGCACGAGACGAAATGATCGTGCGCATCTATCGTTTTCCATAGCTTGCCCAGAGACAGATCCCATACACGAATCGTCTTGTCATCTGATGCGGAGAGAAGGTACTTTCCGTTTGGATGGAATGCAAGAGCTCGAATCCAGTTGTCGTGTCCCGTCTTTGACATTTTCCGTCAAACACGGTGCTTCTGAATCGAGCTAGATACTCACCAGAATCTTGACACACTGCCCTGTCAAACCGTCCCATATGCGTATCGTCTTGTCTCGCGAACCAGTTGCGACAAAGCAACCTGGCTGTTTTGCTCTTTCATCCGTTGCAGAAGCCTGAAGGTCGAGATTAATCGACAAGCCCGCCTGAGCTTTCGTGAACTTACCCGTATTCCCGTCATTTGCCTTAAGACCGCATATGATGCTACTGGGGCAAACTCTGCAGCTTCTACTACATTCTCATGGCCTCTCAGCTGCAGCTTTTCCTCGCCTGTTGTCCTGTCGAAGATGATCGACGTCTGGCAGAACATTGCGATGCGGTGTTAGCGTCAAACCGGTGAATTACGATCACTTGGGGAACACATACCAAGTCACTCGACGCCGTTACCAGTAGCTTTCCGTCTTCCGATGGCGAGACGCTCCGTACCCATTGTTCGTGGCCCCAAAGCGTTTTGACGCAGTATCTGAGCGAGGGAAAGGTAAGTCAGGGCCCGTTCCTTCGCTTTTGTACGACTTACCCTGTAGCTACCTCCCATATCCGTACCGTCTTATCCCTGCTGGCGCTGACGATGAAATCACCCTGTGGCGGCAGGAAGCGGACCGATGAGACCGAATGATCGTGTCCTTGAAGAGTCTTTGTGTTCTTGTACGAATTTTGAGTGTCCCAGATCTTGATTGACATATCGTTCGAACATGATACTGAAGAGCCTGGTTAATGATCGAACGAGTCATGAACGGACCGATGACAGACTCACCCAGAAGGTCACCTTTCGGATCGAAATCCACATCCATCACCGCTTTCGTATGCCCCTTTAACGTCCGCTCACATTCCCCTGCCTCCCAATCCCAGATCTTGATACTCGCGTCCTCGCTTGCCGAAGCAAGCACATTCCACACCGGATGGAAAGCCACTTTGGAAATCGGACCTCTATGCCCTGGCAATGTATGACGATGCGGTGGACGTGGGACCCAGTCGGGGTTATTCGATGCTGTTGTTGAGGAAGAGCGTCCGGGTAGAGCCAGCTCGGCCTGTAATGTTGCGTTACGTGCTTCTAGGTCCATGATCTAGGGAAACAGAACAGAATATCTACTAAGTCTTTGAGACAGCAGACTGAGGACCAATCCCTTCTGATCTTACTGACCTTCTTTTGCAGCCTGATCACGCTTGTCCACTTCTTCTCCAATAGTCCGTGATATCTCGTCGCAGCTCCTGGTTCATCCATCTGTATGTCGGTATTATTTGACTCGATTTTGAGTGCATCAAATGTTGAATGCATTCCCGAGTTGTAGAGGTATGATAGCATCGCTTTATGTCTATCATATCGCGATTTGATGAGTTTCGAGGTATTCAGGTTGACTAAGGACTCACAGTTCTTCCTTCTGTCGCTCCGTCAGGAGACTCATCGAGTATGACATCGCTGAAGCGGATATCGCTGAACGGTGGTTCGTATGTGTGTGACCTTTCCTGTGCGTTTGTCCTTGCCTTCGGTTTCTCTCAGTGCAGAACCAGTGATCCGGAGACAGAACTGAGCCTGAGAGAGGGATCATCACTCAACATCTACCCTCACCGTACTCGCGATGTTGGCTCGTTGAAGCGATCGAGCTGAGGTAACGCGCATCGGAATGACCTCCGTACGGTCAGCTTGTTGGGCTTGTTGATGCGATGAGGCGATGAGAACCAAGACCCATGACTATCGTCACCCCTTCGCAGCCCGTCCACAGGTCTGCCGATCCCTTTGCATTCAAGGATGCAAGTTCCATCTGCGGAACGCGTCAACGAAATCCAGATGCAAAATACCGAATTATCAGGATAGCTCGCAATGGACTTGGGAAATCTGTGAGTGGGTCTCTTCCATCTCTTCCTTGCCATCGCCAGACGGGACAGTCCGAAGCCTACATGATGTCATGACTAGTAAAAGGTCTGATCGCTCTTCCGACAACGTCTGACGACAGCGACAACGTGAAATATCGACCTTCGGCAAGAACAGTCTGTACGCCACAGCTTCCTTCCTCCAAGTATGCCACGAGGATCAGGGCTCCTCTCGCCCTCCCGTCTGATCATGTGTAAAGTGGACAGTGGGTCGGACGAGACGAGCCTGAAGTCGTAAAAGGCCGGACTACAGCAAACCCCATACCTTGCAACCCCGTGCAACATATGCCCGTTCCGTAACCGTTTCGGTTTAGGTGCGGCCGCGTGTTGTGGGTAGGTCGCCCGGGAATGGACGCCTACACCTTCCTCTTATCACCAGCGCGATGGAGATTTACAAGGGCTTTAGGCGCAAAGGCCGGGGCGAACACATCAGGAGACCTAGTCTCAGAGGCTGGAGGAACGAATTTCGGAGGAAGGCCAGCCAGTGATCTTTATTCACCAATGGTCACATAGTTGACTATCGCTCACGCGATAATTTCCTGAAGGCCCTTCGTATCCACTCGGATTGAGGAGTCTGTCAAGCGCCCTGCCAGCCAGTCATACTGCCGCCGGACGTGAAATGCGGGAAATATAACATGTCTTCATGCGCGGGATCCATACTCAGCATGTCAACACGATCCGGTACAACAGCCGATTCGTTCGCGAGGTCATTTCCGACGACGCGATCGGTATATGTCCGGATCGTACATCGAAGATCACTGTGCAAACTTTCGGTCGCTGTCGTCCCCAGTCTCTGGAAAGGCGTTCGTCGGATACGGGAGCGAATGATCACGACTTGCCCGTCAAGGGCATGCGAGATTACCTCTCCTATACCTTCTTCAGGGAAAGGAAAGGAATCCACTGATAGGGCTTGATTCGGGTTGTCCTGTCTGACGATGCTTTCGCCATCAGATTGCGCTGAAATAATAAGCTGATCCACTAGTTCCTTCCTCTAGATTCTTCCGTGAGCGCATACTGCAAGCCTCCGGCTAGAGAAATAAGAGGACGTCAACACGCCCTGGAAACCAACACCTCTGGCACATTTTTGCCTTCGCGTGTTGATGAATCTGAACGCCTCCTAATCTGACCGTGATGGGTATGTCTCATGCGCGTGCAGACGCAATTGTTCAACTTATTCTCCTGCATTGCTTTCCTGGGTATGTCGTCGTATACAGACTGTGGCAATGTCGCACCGCTGCGTTTGCCGTAACGTGGCTGCGGTCCTCTGGCGCCTCATCCGGCTGCTGACCGTTTGAAACGTAACCTCAGAACCCGATTTGATCATGACGACACTTGACAGGCCAACCCTTGTTGAGCGTTTGATCGCTCGCATCTCGGTTGTACAGCCTGTATGTTCGGCAAGAAGAGGAAGCTAGAGATAAGTCGACAAGCTCAATATCGATGTCATCTGCGTATGAATCTGTTCGCCCTCCCTCTCTCTCTCTCTCTCTCTCTCTCTCTCTCTCTCTCTCTCTCTCTCTCTCTCTCTCTCTCTCTCTCTCTCTCTCTCTTTCTCTCTTTCTCTCTATGATAGAGCTGACATGCCAGCCATGCGATTTTCCGCGTCCTTCTCGTCTTATATGTGCACCATCGTTCCTGTTTGGTGTATTGTTGTCATGCCCTTTCCGTCACTTTAGCTCTCATACACCAGCACCTGCACCAGCTCATACACCTTGAACAATCAGCTGAACAATTCGTCGGCTCATTCGGATCATTCGGATCATTCGGGTCGAGTTCGGGTCGAACTGCCCTCTCGCGACTCTGGTTTGAACGCCGATCAAGCTCCTCAGGTCTCGGGTCTTGCGGTGATGCTCGCTCGATCAGCAGAATGTCATTGCTATTCGGGGTTCTCCGTCATGCCTTAAAATTCAGCCCGCAGAGCTGCCCACAGACGATGAAGGACACCGATACACTCTACCAGCTCGGGTCAATCATCGGGTCATCCCGCAATATCTGTCTTCGATCAGTATACCCCAGTGACTCACGCCGACCACATGAGTCGTTGATATCATCGTTCTGTGTCTCAGAATTTCGACCGTCGACGCCGAACTCGCAAGATGGACATACCGCAACAACCAGTACCAAGCACAAAAGCAGCGGGTGAAGTGGCTGGAACTCCGCCCGCTGCTGAGGAGGCGGAGACCTACGAGCTTCACCAAGTCTCAACGGGGCAGTCACGCCTCTCGTACAATAGAGATGGAGAATACCCAACACGGTCGATGTCCTTGCCCTTGCAGGAACACCATGCGCACTTCGACCTTCCTCCAGGTGAACCGAAAGAAGCCGAGGAGTCAATGCAACTACCTGTCGTCGATATAGAACACACCCCTGTGGACGATGATCCCAGAGAATGGAGTCATAGGAAAAAAGTAAGCAATTGTGGTCGAGAGGACGAAAGGCAATACCTGAACATCTGGTGTCACCAGACTATCATTTTAGCCATGATTTCAATAGCGTCCATCTCCCCGACTATGGGAGCTTCAATATACAATCCAGCATTCGACGAGCTCCGGGAAGAACTACGCGCGACCGATAACCAATTAGCACTCTCCATATCCATATTCATTCTGCTCCAGGGGGGTTTCCCAGTAGGTGCGTTGACAGTCTACTTACCCTTGTCCCAAATCGGCGAGCTGACAAGCCGCCATCTTTCTCAGTGTGGTCGACTGTTGCAGAGATCACAGGGCGAAAGGTAGTGTCTGGTTTCAACCATGCAAGATTATCGTCTAATGACTGTCCTCCCTGTCTGCTTTGCAAGATCATTTACCTTGTTTCCAATGCAGTATGTCATATAGAACGAACTGCCAGCCAGCCGCTGACTGTATTCCTCACAGCTCTTCATTACCGGCACTATCGTCGCCGGACGAGCAAACTCAATGACCCTTCTGAGTAAGCATGGTACTTGTTTTGTAGGTCAACAAGCTCATGCCTCCCGGCATCAGTCATTA
The DNA here is from genome assembly GCA_023628075.1 of Naganishia sp. PG3902-1. Taxonomy (NCBI): domain Eukaryota; kingdom Fungi; phylum Basidiomycota; class Tremellomycetes; order Filobasidiales; family Filobasidiaceae; genus Naganishia; species Naganishia sp. PG3902-1. The sequence continues at coordinate 870,787 of JAMALH010000005.1, forward strand.
TGAGATTGCTTCAGGCGTTTGGATCATCTGCAGTCCTTGCTATCGGAGCCGGAACCCTGGCAGATATCTATGAAAAGCATGAAAGAGGCAGCAAGTGAGTAACGAGGTTCCTCCTCTTAATTGATGCCGACCCAGATATCTCTTCTAGAATGGGCCTATACTACGCCGTGCCCCTCCTCGGACCATCCCTTGGTCCCGTAATCGGCGGTCTTCTGACGAAAGGGTTCTCCTGGCGAGCGACTTTCTACTTTTTGGCCGCTTTCGGAGGTGTCTCCTTTTGCAGTTTTCTTTTCTTCCCGGACTCGTACCGGAAAGAACGCTCGCACATCTACCAGGCTGCCACGAAGAGAGCGCTCAAGAGGGCCTTGGCGCATCACGAAAGCGCAGAAAAGAAACGGATCAAGAAGATCCAAAGGGGCTTGTCTTCGTCTGATCCGACGCCTGGCACAACAGTGCCGCCTACACCGACCGCTCGGACGGGGTTCCACACGCCCGCGGAGGGTGAGGAAGACACACTTGTCACATCCTCTACTATGGACGTCAAATCGGGCTCAGCTCCGACGGCGCTCTCAGGAACGCCGACTTCGACCAACCGCTTGGCCCATGAGCGGGCCATCCAGGACGTCGAAGACATGCATCCGGTGATGAAACGCCGCAATTGGAAGTTTTGGGAAAAACCAAATGTAACGGAACATGATGAGAACGAAATCGAGATACAGCTATCGTTGAAGGACATCAATCCTCTGCCGGCGATGTGGCACATCCTCAAACGGCCCAACAACTCCTTGGGCGTTGTATGCTCAGGTAAGGTAATTGTATCAAATGCATCAACAGCAAGCTAATCGTTTGGACCAGGATGCCTCTTTGCTGTGCAATACACCATCGCCTTCACAGGAGCAGTTCTATTTGCCGAGTAGGTAGCGTTGAGGCTAGAAAAAATCTAGGTGATGGGCGCTAACTCGCTCGGCTCGGCTCGTCCTCTGCAGGCCTCCTTACAACTACTCTGCGCTCAAAGTTGGATTGGCCCTTCTTTCATTCGGTATGTCGCTTTCGCCACGCTGCGTTCTTACGTCATATTGAGATCCCTCGGAACGGAACTAGGTGGCGGAAATGTCGTGGGCAGTATCTTGGGCGGTAAATACAGCGATATCATGCTTCGAAGGTTGAAGAAGAAAAACGGTGGCGTTGGAGAGCCCGAGATGCGACTGAAGTCCACTGTACCAGGTAAGTTGTTCCGATCCCCGACTGCCTGCCGATCCTGACTCGAGTCGCCTTTGAAGCAATGTTTATCATGATCCCTTCGTTACTGGTCTACGCGTGGACCGCCAACGCAAAGACGAACGCAGCCGGCCCCTTGATTGCACTCTTCTTCAATGGCTTTAGCATTATGTCAGTATTTAGTCATCGTGACCTGTGTTGCGGCGGATGTTGACTCTGTGTTTTGTAGGGTGATCTACTCGTCGACTCTGGCCTATCTCGTGGATGCCAACCCAGGTCGTAGCTCGTCGGCTGTAGGTGATGGCGGAAGTCGAGCTTAGGAGACGCTGGCACTCATGACTTTCGCCTGATTGGTTTCAGGTCGCGTGTAATTCCCTGTTTCGAGGCGCGTTTGCATGCGTTGCCAGTCAAGTAGCGCTTCCAATACGGGTCAGTAATAAGGCGATTGTCCCATATGCACGCATCATTGATTGCCGCCTCCCATCTCAGAATGCCATAGGCGACGGCGGTCTCTACACAATATTGACAGGGGTTCTGGTTATGTCTTGTCTGGGATTCTGGGTGGTTATCAGGAAAGGGAAACGTTGGAGAGATCCTTCGTGGACTTTTAAGAAAGGAGTGAGGAGTGAAGAGAAGTAGGGCTTGAATGCGGACAGACGACAGGTCTGTCTCGGTGACAGAGCTCTCGAACTGGGCTTGCCGTCACGCGGTAGTGAAATGGAGATGCAGGTTACAGGAAGGGCGGCGAACAGTCTCAGTCATGATAATGCAGCAGCACAAGCCACGACATCGCATGCAGCTACCACGCTGCTGCACTATAATTGTATATATTGAGCGATGCAACGATCACAAGTTCCCTCTCAAAGGATGAACATGCAGACGCGTACGAGATAGAAATCGCCTCTGTCTGAGAGAAACAGGGAAATGTGCTGACGTAATAAAGTCCGCGTTTTGACCACAAAAGCGCGGTGCCGGCTACCTGACCTGACTGCTCCTGCTTCCCGTTGTGCATGGACCTGGGCTGTTGATCAGCTGTTCGACGACCGTGCTGGGATCCGCCACGACACCGGCATCACTGGCGTAGTCTCGTGCAACGCATCAACCGGCATCGCAGACGACAGCGCGCGAAACACGCAACGCGTGAAATGAATCGCACATCACGAAATTAGGGCATTTCAACTCCCAGCACGCGCAGAGCATCCGCTTTCGTCGTAGAACCTGTCTCAACCTCGTTCATACGGCGTACTACAGGCCACCGTGCCCCTCCTGTTCGGTCGCTCTCCGGCCTCGATGCAGCCATCGGCCGTTGCATCAGAGGAACCAGTTACCACCCCACCGCTACTCGCTGAACAGCACCAACATCACAGTTCCCGCGGCACCCCATCAGAACCACCTCCACCAGCTCCAACGGCCTTGTCCCTCGCGTATTCGAAGGACATCCCATACTCGAGCTACGAACAATCGCTCCTTCAGGCAGCGCCCTTGGCCTTTCCCTCCCTGGACGCGTTTGCCGAACGGGAATCGCTCTTCAGGAGTCAAGACAGAAAAATCAAGAAGCAGAAGCAGGAGAAAGCGATGAAACAGCAAGGTTAGCACGCATCTTCTTTCCTTGCTCCGCCCGCTTCTGACAATCGGCGATCCGCCCACAGGCTACCATCCCGAAAGAGGTGTAGGAAACACCTTTTTCCTCTCCATCAGATCCGGCATCAAAGAGGAGATCGACTCGGCCCTTCCCGTTATCCTGGATTACTCTCGCCGTGACGGCCCACCCTCCGACTTCACCGTCTACCCGGGCAGTATCGAGGCTCTGCTCGGACTCGCGGACTTGTGGCTCGAGGACTGGGAGGAACATCAGCAACGGTCGGAACAAGGCGCAGAGGGAGAGTGGTTGCAAGGCCAAGACGAGGCCGATCATGAACGTTGGGCGCTGAGTGCCTTCCTCGCTATTCGGAATGCATGCATTGCGCACGAAAAGGTGTCCCAGCTCCTGGTTGGGGTTCGGGGAAAGTACACGGCGGAAGACTTGGCCAAGCTGCGGAACACTGGCGGGGTCAATGGGTCCACGGCGACGTTGCCGTATCTGCCACCTCGGATCCTGCTCTTCATGAGCAAGCTTCTTCGGCGACAAGACATCTCCGACCTAGCGTTGCGAATGCCAGAACTGCTACTCTACATCTTGGACATCCTCATCCTCATTCTCCCTTGCGTCATCCACACCGTCGATCGAGCATTGCCATTGTCTCCGCCCGGTGTAGATGCCAACAACAAGTACGCTACTCCCGCCGTCGACGTGACTTCGAACCACAAAGACGCATCGGAAGACACTCTCCGACAGACAGGGCATCTGCTCAGAGATATCATCTTTGACAGCATTCCGGCTCTGTTCAGCAAGACGAGCGATCTAGCCATGATCAAGGCGTGCATACAACTCTTCACTGCGATTCCGGCACCGATGCTTCCGCTCGACGAAATTGTCGATCGGCTGGCGACATTCCTCGTGCTTACACCATCACAGCACGAGCAGAGTCCATGGCCGAGAGAGCTGTTCCTGCAGTCTCTGGGATTGCTGTATCACATCACCTCGAACTCATCTCTTGCAACCACAACGCTCAAACGACAAGATTTGGACGGCCTACTGCGGATCTTGATCGGATTGACCCGATACGGCACGAAATCGCTGTACAAGCAGATGCGGGCATATGGACCCCTAGGTCGGATCCAGGAGATATCGCCAATTATCGGAGTCGGATCCATGACGAACGTGAAAGGATCAGAAGGTGCTGGCAGATGGATGGCGCCGTGTTTAGCAGACGACGATGGCCAGGATCTTACCGGCGAAGGCATCGGATTGGGCCCTAAGATCGTGCTGGATGCGGACCTCGAGCAAAGAATACGGTCGATGCGTGAACCCGAGCGCTCTTACGCATGGTAGGTACCCCAACGTATGCCACACGCAGCGTTCACTTGTTGATATGCGTCTATTTCCAGGATGCGAGAATGTCTTATGTATCAACCGCAATCGTACATGACTCAAGTCACATTTTGGCAAGCATACCAAAAGTTTGTCGCTGAAAATCCCAATGGCCCGACAATTCCACCGCCTGCAGTGGCAGGAGATGTGATCAAAGCGGCGACAGCAGTCTTCCCTGGTGCAGCCGCCATGGTCATTCGCGAGGATGCGCAGGGACGAGCTATTCAACCGAAATTCGTCATCAATGGTTTGCGGTTCAAGCGCAGTCTTGGTGCGTAGTTTCGAAGGGGCAATGCTCTGAGATCCTAGATCTAATTCCTTCGATAGGTCGAAAGCGGAACTACATGTGCAAATGGCAGGGATGTACCGATAGGCTAGGTCCGATGTCGAATGCCGAACTCCTCGCCCACATCAGGACGAGTCACCTGGCCGGTCCAACGTTCCCAGATGGCACAGCTCGCCCCGTCAAGTGTCGTTGGGCACTCTGCACTTGCGACAATGCAACGGCGACGCACATGATGACTCACTTGCCCCTTCCAATCGATCCGACCAAGGTACCGGAACCGAAGCGTGTCGTCATTCATCCCGATGACCCGGCCGTCAAGATCTACTCGGGTATCTCTGGCTTCCAATCAGATTGGCGAAGGGTACCACCACTTTCCTACTTGTCGACCATCTCCAATCCGCAGCAAGGGTTCTCCAACAACGACATTGTGCATCCCTTGTCATACTTTGGCCTCGAGTTTCCGACGGACAAGACCGGTCAGCCGATGCAGGAGGGCTACTATGCGTGTATGGTTTTGAAGAACTTGGCCAGAGCGCTCCGGGACGATATCGAACGCGCCGGCAACGAAGACTGGCTCGATATGGAGCGCGATGGCCCCGGGCTCGGAGAGGACGGCGCGCAAGATCGCGGGCCATCAAGCAGGAACAGAAAGAAGCGAAAACTGGATCGACTCGGCGCGTTCGGTCTGCCGGCACCGCCTGGATTGCTGGAGGGAACCTACATCGATCCGGCGTTGCAAACCACAAACGGCACGGACGACAAGCAGAACGACGCGGTAGAGGTCGCAGCGGAACGCATTGCGCCGTTGGAGCGAGACGAAAGGCAGCGAGCGCGACTTGCTTTCAGGAGTATCGTACAGGAGCCCGTATTGCAGATGCTAGAGCTTAGTGGCAGCGAGATTGCCAAACGGCTGGTGGAATGCCTCGGATTTTAGATGCACGCCACGTCTTGAGCGGAGAAAACGTTGTACGGGAGATATCGGTTCTTACATATGCGTTCGGCGTACTGGCCATTTACAAACAGTGACATTGCATTCATCTCCATTTCTTGGCAAAACTCTATCACGCGTGGCCGTTCACCCCAACAGATCCTCAAAGCCACCCGAGCTCGGCTTATGCTGTGCCGGCGATGCCGTCGTGGCGGTGGAAGAACCCCACAGACTGGCCATGGTCTTTTCCCTCTCCATCTCGGCGATCGTCTTTTTCCCGGCCGCGGCGACGGGGGACTTGCTGCCGCCAGCGGACGAGAGCGACGTGTTCCACAGGTCATCGAACCCACCCAGACCGCCCGCCGAGTGGCTCGACGTCGTTCCGGGCTTTGACGCCGCCAAGCCGGGATTGGCCGTCTTTGGTTGCGGTGCCGCACCGGCGCCGGCGCCGAACGCGCCCAATGACGGCGCCTGCAGCGCGGGGCTGGTCGCGGGGAAGGCGGGGGACGGAACGGCGGGACGGTGCGATGCGGCTGGAACGGCGTCGAGCAAGTCAAAGACGTTGCCGCCGGCCGCGGGCGGAGCGGACGTTGGTGCGGGCGCGGGCGCGGGTGCGGGCGCTGACGTTGGAGCGGCTTGAAAGTCTGCAAACTCGTCTGTACACAGCCACGCGACGGTCAACTAGAGATCACTTGGCGCATACGGGGAGGAAGAACTTGCCGTCATCTACGAGATCAGCCGCTGGCGCTGCAGCCGCAGCCGCAGCCGCATCGGGCGCAGGCAGATCATCATCAAAGTCAAACAAGTTGACGACCGGCTTTGCGGCCGGTGCCGGTGGTGCCGCAGCAGGCTGTGCGGAAGCCCGTGCGCTGCCGCCGACCGAGGCTTTGCCCTTTGACGCGCGTGCGGCCGTTCGCGCATTCGACGACGGTCGAGCCGTGACCGAGACGTCTTCGTCGTCGCCCGCGTCGTACTGATCGAAATCGGCCGACGACGCACCGGCACGGGAGGAAGAGCCGCTGTGGCCCCGATGCGGAACGCCGCCGCGATAGAGATCTAGGATGCCTCGGGGATGAGCCTGGGTGTAACGGGGGGGGGGGGCTTCGAAAACGGGAAGGGAAGACATACCGCCAGCATCATACTCATCCCGCCCGTACCCGCGCGAGCCGCTCCTTGCGGCATCATACCCGCCGCTCTCGCTCCCGAACCCGCCGTACCGCCCACCGCCTCCGCCTCCGCCGCCACTGCCCATGCCGCCCGACATGCCGCCATACTTGTTCCGATTCTGCTTGGCTTTCCGTCGTTCCTGTCGGATACGATCGACGTCGGCCAGCAGCTCTGCGAGCTCTTTTGCCCGGTTCCGTACTACACCCGCGCGCGAATCCCCGCAAGAGATCAACATTCTGTTCCCCCCGGAGCTCGGAACGAACCGGGTCGTCGGGCTTACCGTTGATGCCTTGGTCCTTGCCCTTTTCGTCCGTGTAGTGGAACGAACGGAGCATCTTGATCGTCGACACGTGCGACCTCGCATCATCCACGACACGCTCCGAGCCGTTCTTGACGAGGTACTCGAGGAGGGTGAGGGCCTGCGTGCGAGGGATGAGGCGTCAGCTAGGCCGGCAGTATGAGAACGTGGGGCGAACATTACCTTGTAGATCTGACGCCAATCTCGGGCCTCGCATTCGTGGAATCGGGACCAGATGAGGGGCAGGATTTCGTTGAATTGTTGGCTATGCGCGCGCGTGCGGGGAAGGGTCATTCTTGCTCTGACGCGGGAAATAAAGAGAGAATGCGGCGTACAAGTTGTGCGTTCTGCGCGACGAATCGAGTTGAGTGCGCACGCTCTGTCGGGCTGGGAGAAGCAAGAGAGACTCACCCTTGCGCAATCTCCTGCATCAACGTCGACGACGCGCCCCTATTTGCACACCATCAGCGCGCGCGCGCGCCCGCGGCCCCGCCATCCAACGTGCTCACCAAGAATCATCATTCGTCGCTTCCCGTACTTTGGCCTCCATCTCGCTGACGTTGAGGACGGCATTCTTGGCCTGGTTGTAGTAGGACTTGATGTCGTATATCGAGATCTGGGATGCCTGTTTGGCGAGTTCTGGCACGGGGCACGGGGAGGGGTGGGGTGAGGCTGGGGATGGCCAGGGAGGGGCTGATGAAACGTACGTTCGACGAGGTCCATGGTGGGCTGTGTGCGAGGGGACGATGGCCGCCCAGGAAGGATGCCCGCGCGATCCAGGCCGACAAGAAGGGGCCGCCCGGGGGACACGCGCGCCACGTCATGTCACGTGAGCGACCCGGGCTCTGGCATTATCTTCCGTGGCCGTGGGAGAGGAGAACGCCCGGGCATGCCCCGCGACGCCACCTCAAGCATGGCCCTCCCAAACCTCAGACGTACGCCCACCTCCCCTCCCGCTGCACAGTCCCGCCACTGACCACCCCCCCTTTCCCGCCAGACATCTTTGCGTCCTCCCGAACATCCGACGAAGAGCGCCAGCTCTCCCGCACGACGTTCTACAAATTGTGCGCGCCGTCCCTCTTCCTTGACCTGTAAAGCCCATCCTGATGGATATCGTATCATAGCGCGGCATTTGTCGGATCGTGCGTCGTGATCAGTCTCCTCGCGTCGCGCGGGGCTGCCACGGCGGCGGCGGCGGCTCATCATCGTTGAGGACCCCGCAATCACGCAAGACGTCAGCGCACGGGGCAAGTCGCGAATGCAGGGCACCCGCTGTGAGGCCAATGGCCGATGGGAACGCAAATAGCAACGCAAACCGCAACGCAACGCAACGCAACGCAACGCAACGCACCGCAACGCAACGCAACGAAGCCATCCGCCGTTCGGGAAGCCTTCCGCGTAAACACGCGCGCGCGCTGTGCAAGGCAAGAGGCCGTGTCCCCTCGCTCGGTCGAGTCATGGTCATTCCGGCGCGCAACTCCTGCTCCCTGGCAGCGCGTTCGATCGGACACACCGCCACTCGCTGAGCGTCGGCACAGACGCCGCCGTCGAAATAACGGATACATAATCACACTGTAAATACACTGTTGCAGTTTCAATGAGACCATGCCCTGGCGCCTTCTCCGACCTACTGCGTCGGCGGCGGCGCGAGGTTCCGTAAGGTGATATCATACACGACATCCTCGCACCGCTTGACGTCGTACTTGAGACTATCAAACCGCCGCCGGAGGGCATCGTTTCGGAGGTTCAACTGCCGGCGAGCGGGCGCACACAAAACCGTGAGCAAGAAGCATGGAGGGGTGGGGTTGCGCGGGCGAGAACGTACGAGCGAGAAGCCGGCAAAGAGGTCCTTTTCGAACGCGGCGATGCGCAGGGGGAGCGAAAAGTTGCGGAGCGTGACGGCATTCATCGCGAGTCGGGCCTTTGTCGCGCGTGTGTGTGTGCGAACGACGAGTCAGATTGGTCTGCTAGATGGACGGAATGCACAAGGGGAGGTGGGAAACATACGAGTTCGTTCGAGGCGCCAATGACGCCTTGGAGGTAGTCGTCCGGTGAAAGCTGTAGCCTATCCGCCCACTCGGGCTTGACTATATATTCCAGCATCAGGACAAGTCAATGGTCCGTTCTTATCCTTTCAAATAACCAAAGAGCGCGAGCGGGAGCACTCACTTCCGATCGTCTCGGCTGCGAGCGGGAGCGGCATCAGGTCGTCATGCAGTAAAAAGTAGGCGAGCGTGATAGCCGTCACGAGCGGCTTGAGGATGAATGACGGCTGGTACGCGTATCTGTCGTACCCCAGAAACGCAAGGCACCGCATCATGATTCAGCAGGAGGGTACGGGAAGAGATAAGCCACTAGGGACTTGCCGGTGGTATTCCCCGCGCGGGATCTTTTCGGCGACGACTTGCCATTGCGCCGAGGAGGCTCTCACCTGATCGAGCGTCTGCTGCGCGAGGGTCTCCACTACACAGGTTGACGTCGGTCGTCAGTGGAAGGGAAGGATCATGCCTGATCGTTTGGAGACTCACGTTGATCTGCTGGCGTTGAGTGCACGCGGTTGATCAGCGCTGTGACGGCACGGGATAACGTATCGAGCGGTTGCAGTGATTCCTTGATCGACTGTGCGCAGGAAAGAGACGCGTTGGCGCGAGCACAACGCACAAGGGGAGAAATGGACCGCACCTCTTTGAGCGTCTGTTCGGCCTCGAGGTCTGCGCTGATGCGCGTGAGGGTATCCGTGAGAGAGACAGCGATCTTGCTCGTTGGCGCTGGAGTCATCGGGTCGTCCATCTTCGTGGCTGTGGCTGACCGAGTCTGGGTAATTTCTCTTCGGCGAGCGTGCCCCCTTGCATGCATTCAAGAGGGACGAGATGATGCATCGATCGCGCGCGGGCATCCAGCTTATTTACCAGCTAAAGCGGCCCTTTCTTGCGGATTACCAGTTGTTTCCCCCCCTTTTTCGGCTGGCTGGATGAGTCACGCATTAGTCATACGGGGATAGGATGGCCCGACTTCCTGACGGTTTCTCTATTAATAACCGCCGTTCCCTGCCCGTCGCTGACTATATATCCCATCGCCCCAGATCATGTCCCTCCGCCGGTCACGCCTCTCCCAGATCACAAAGACCGCGTTCCGCTCCTCCTGCACCGCACGAAGCGTACCCCGTCTTGCCGTTTCTTGCCTCACCCCTTTCCACCAATACCGCGCCATGTCGACGTCCATTCCCGAAAAGATGAAGTGTATCCTCATCAAGGATGGCAAAGGTTCCGCTGATGACCTGTATATGGGTCAAGAAAAGGTGCCGACGTTGGAAAAGGGTCAAGTGCTCGTCAAGGTGCGCTCTCTCCAGGTCCATTCATGCCGGACACGGCTCCAACATCCTTTTCCGTCCTCAGGTCCGCGCATTCGGTCTCAACAGAATGGACATCATGCAAAGAGAGGGCAAGTACCCGTTGCCGCCCCAAGCATCCAAGACGATCATGGGCGTCGAGTTCTCGGGCGAGATCGTTTCGATGCCGGAGCAAGGGCTCAAGAGCTTTAACGGGGAAGAATGGAAGGAAGGCGATGAGGTGTTTGGCCTTGCTTATGGTGTACGTCCAGCCCTTCTCTCTCCGTACAGAACCACTAAGACAGGGCTGCATCGGATAGGGTGCCTATGCCGAATACATTGCCATTTCCTCCAAAATGATCATCCGCAAGCCCGAATCCCTCTCGTGGATCGAAGCGGCGGGCATCCCCGAGAACTGGATGACGGCGTTCCAGGCGCTGTTCCTCGAGGGTGGGTTCAAGAAGGGCGAGAATGTGCTGGTGCATGCGGTCAGTCGATACTTTGCTGGTACATTGCTTCCCGGCTGACGCGTGGACATCCAGGGCGCATCCGGTGTGGGAGTGGCCGCGAACCAGTTGGCAGGTACGTCTTTCCTTACTCCCTCCACGGATGTGCAAAGCGCGAGCTGATCTTGGTGTCACCCCGTCAAGTCGGCTTCGGTGCCAACAAGGTATTCACTACGGCCGGCACGGCCGATAAAGTGGCGTTCCTCGACAAGCTCTCGAACGGAAAAGTGCATCCGATCAACTACCGCGAACAGAGTGAGTGCTCTTGTGCAACTGTCTTGCGTCGAAGCGTTGATGATCCCCGCAGACTTTGAGGAGGAAGTGCGCAAGGTTGATGAAAAGGGCGTGGACGTCATTGTTGATTTCGGTGAGCCGAGGACATTGGACATCACCATGGCATGGCTAATCATATCAAAGTGGGACCCAACTACTGGAACAAGGTACGGACGGTACAGGAATGGGAAACTAACGATCCACTGACTCCTCCTCCCTTGCGCAGAACATCTCCCTTCTCCGTCAAGACGGTCGTCTCATCATCCTCGCCTTCCTCTCCGGCGCCACCCTCCCGGACAAGGCATCCTTTGCGCCGCTCTTGTTCAAACGGCTCACCGTGCGCGGCACGACCCTGAGGTCGCGGTCGCCCGAGTACCAGGGCGAGCTGTTGGGCCGGTTTGAGAAGGAGGCGTTGCCGATGATCGTCAAGGGGGAGATGAAGGTCAGCGTCCATGATGTTTATGGGTGGGAGCGTGTCGCCGAGGCGCACAAGGAGATGGAGGCGAACAAGAATAGCGGCAAGGTGAGTTGGTCGTTACAATGATCTGAATCATTCAGAGGCTGATGATGAGGTTTCACAGATCGTTCTGGAGATCAAGTAGATGCATATACACAAGGAACCAGTCATGATGTAATAATGAATGCAATAAACGGAATGCAAACGCCGAACAGAATGTTTGGGATCCGGACATCCAGGGCTCCGCGACGTCGCCGTCATTCGATGCTTGGAGCGGAAAGTTGGCAACGATGATCCGGATCCCCTTCTTAGCGTCGTGTTGGTCCGTATTTGTCCAGAGTTTGAGAACCATAGCTTGGGCTTGGCCGGCCGTACAACAATGCAGAAAGTACAACGATACAACAGAGAGGTGCTGGGTAGCGGTTCGCTTCCCTAGGTCGGTCGTTATGGATAGAGGTCTGCCGTTCATGACGCCTATCCCCATGCCTGCGTGGTACTGTGTATGGATGATCAAGAAACCGTTACTATTCAGAGACCTCGGCGCCGTCTTACCTGTAATTGACAATCAAGTGTCCATCCGTATTGAAGCACTGCGGAGACCACAAAGAAATGCGCGGATGAGCAAGATAGTAGGCTTTGTGTTGGAAGGGAAGACAGCGAAGACATACCTTGAACAGCGCCGCGACGGAATCGTCCGGGGCAGGCGCAAACGACGAGTTGATATAAGTAAACTGCGAGAGGATCCATACCGATGAGCACTCCCAATGTCCCACCCTCAGGCTTCCCTCTCGCCTGCGCACACACCAATGGATCCTCGGCCTTCCACCGCAACTCTTTGCGCAGGAACTGCACGACAGCCTGAAACTTGTGCGACGCGGTGATCTTGAAGAAGTTTTGCTTCATGATCGGTGCCGAGCCGACGGATTTGAAGCGAATGACGACTGGCGTAGGAGATGACGGGGAGGGATCAGGCTGGAATTCGGGACGGAGACGAAGGGAGGAGCCGACCTTTGGTATCTGGGAGCTTTTTGTAGCTTGCGAGGGCTTCCTCTGTCGCGGATAGCTTTGCTGGATCTGGGAGAGCAGGGGGGATGAGTGACGGTATGGGCTAGTTGGAACTGACTTGCCTGGTGGGAGTTCCTTGTCCATTGTGTACTGAGTACAGGCGAAGGGATGAACCGGTCAGGAAGGGTCGCGAGCGTAGACCGACGATCAACCTGTCGCCCGGCTGGTCGACGTCGGGGATGATGACTCATCCACACGATCGCTCAGCCTTGCCAACTGCCTGGCTCCCTGGATGCATGTTATCAGCGACGAATAGCTCCCACCCGATCCCGTGTCGGCCGTTCCCCGACACGCCCAATGTCCTGCCAAGACGACCTGACAGCCGTAGACCTGCATTCTGGCGTGGCAGTCGACGTGCTCGAGAGAGTGTCGGCGGTACGTCGCGCGCGGGCTTTTGACAGCGATAGCGTTTTACTAAAGGACACTGCCTCGAATGGATTGACAGGGTGAAGGAAGGGACGAGAATCTGTATGGGTTCATCGATCATCACAAGTGAGTCCTTGAAAATGGTCAATACTGCTTCTTCACTGATGGCAGGGCTTTGTGCTGCATAGCGTGACGGGACTGAATATCGAGGATCCCGAGGCGGCACGCAGGATCATCAAGCCGTGGGATGAACGGCACGATATGCAGGTGTTTTGCGAGAGCGGCGTGGACGACCAGGTAAGTGGCGGGCCACCTCTTCCACAGACGACCTTGTCGTCTTATTCGGCATGATTCTTTCCTCTGCAGATGATCATACACATCCCCTTCATTCACTCCCTCCGCCTCCGCTCCTTGCTCATCCTCCCACCACAACCCGACTCGCACTCCCGCCCCACGCGCATCCAGCTGTATACCAACCTCCCGCACGCCCCTACTTTTTCCGACATTGAGGCGATGCAGCCCGTACAAGAGATCGGAATCGCCCAGAGCCCAGCCGGGTGGCAGGTGGGAGTGGATGAGGAAGGGCGGGGCGCCGGTGGGCGCAGAGAGGTGGAGGAGTGGCCGTTGAAGGTGCAGAAGATGGCGAGCGTGTGGAGTGTGACGTTGATGATTGTGGGTTCTCGATGGGAAAACCAGCCTTCTTGCTCCGTTCGCGTATGCTGATTTCCATGGCCCAAAGTCCGATTCGGAGGGCGGCGACAAGAGCCGGTTATACTACCTCGGCTTCAAGGTAACCGCATAACCTTGGTTGAAGATACATCGCCGGCTAACTATCTCCTTCCAGGGCGAATCTCGAGCACCCAAACGCACCGAGACGGAAGGCGGGACGGTGCCCGCGGCGAACGCGGCGGATGCGCCGGTGCCCAAGATTGCAGAGAAGCAGGGGGCGAGTCATTCGGTCGTGCGATAGGGTGGATATTGCGCGTCATGTCGTTGTATTCCTACTTGTAGCGTTGCTTATTAGGCATATGTACCTGTTGTCTGTGGTGGCGAAACCATGTTTCGATATATAGCTTGCCAGGCGATTCGTCATCACCAACGTCAATCGGCGCGCGCGCATACAGGGCAGCGACGTCAACTGGACGTTTGGACCGTCCGTATCCAACCGGCGGTTTCCTCCAGCGGCACCTCTTCACCATGGACGTCGCCCAAAAGACATTCGAGCTGAACAACGCCATCCAGGTAACATCCTCCTCAAAATTCCCGTACTGGTTCGATGCTCATACACCTCCTTTCCATAGACGCTCGACGTCAATGATGAAATCTTCCGCTATGATAGGGACGAACAGATGGCGTTGCTTAAAGCCGAGCCCTGGGCATCAGAGTAAGCCATCTTTTCCTCTCTTCCGACGCATCACTGACACACATGCTTTCACCGACTCAGTCCGCACTACTTTCAATCCGTGAAAATCTCCGCCGTCGCGCTCCTCAAAATGGTCATCCACGCCCGTTCCGGCGGCCAGTACGAGATCATGGGCCTCATGAATGGCAAGATCCGCGACCGGACGTTCTATGTTATGGATTCCTTTGCGTTACCTGTGCAAGGCACCGAGACGCGCGTGAATGCCGGGAATGAAGCGATGGAGTATATGGTGAATTATAATGAGGGGAATAGCCGGGTGGAGAAGAACGAGTTGGTCGTGGGATGGTATCATAGGTCGGTTTACAAGGAGGTGGTGGGCCACGAGCACGAGACGCTGATGATCGCCCAACAGTCATCCCGGCTACGGTTGCTGGCTATCGGGAATCGACGTGAATACGCAGCTGACGAATCAAAAGTTCAGCGACCCGTACCTTGCTGTTGTGGTGAGTTTACGAGCTTGTTCGATCCGGAAATAGCGCTCAACAGTCCGCAGATCGATCCCAACAGGACCATCTCTGCCGGAAAAGTCGAGATTGGCGCGTTCCGATGCTATCCAGAGGTAAAGCATCCACTCTGCTCGAGAGGAGAAGCATTCCAGCTGACATTACCAAACGATAAGGGATACACACCGCCTACGGCCTCGACGTCCGAGTACCAGCCAATCCCTCTGGACAAGGTCGAAGACTTTGGTGTTCACGCCAACGCGTACTACCAGCTTGACATCTCCATCTTCAAGAGCAGTCTCGACACGCAGCTGCTCAATTCGCTATGGAACAAATACTGGGTCAACACGCTCAGCCAAAGTCCGCTCATCTCGGTACGTGACGTCCCCCCCCCCCCCTGTTAGAACGTAATTTGCTGCTGACAACTTTGACGTGCCCAAGTCCCGGTCATACGCCATCTCACAGCTCAAAGACCTCTCCGCCAAACTCGGACATGCCCAAGCGGCGCTCAAACGTGGCTCGGCCGAGTCGACATCGACATCGGTCTCTAGGAAGACGGGAGAGAATGGGAAACCGGGAACGTGGGAGGAGAAGGACAGCGCGATGCGCAAGGCGGCCAAGGATGGGTATGTCGCCTTTTTTGGCAGAATTTTCGAGCGTGCGGCATGATGCTGATCTTTGCGCAGTATCAGGATCTCGGCGGAAAGCCAGCATGGTCTCATCGCGCAAGTGCTCAAGGATCGACTCTTCAACACCGATCTCAAAGTCAAGCCGCCTCTTGGTCCGCCGGCGGCGTTGATGCAACAGCCCGATGCGTAGAGACTTGAGGTTCACTTTGGACATGGGCGATGGAGGACTTGACGAGTTTCGACTGTACTTTTATGGAGACTTTGCGTGTACGTTGCCAAGCGATTTGAATGGCTTCCGAATGAGCGACCCAAGCTGGCTGCGCCAAACAACGCATGTAATGCTATTGTATTCCATCTACTTGTGCGTGTAGATACAACGGGGACACCTCGAGTCACCCTTTTCTCTATATTTGCATGTCCTCGGCGTCGTAGTTTTCGTTCTTTTTGACAATGACCTGTGGAGATACCCAATTCAGTAACGCGCATGTCACATACCGCGATTCCACTTACGATACCCTCCAGCTGACCGTAAGGGAACCATTCGTTGGTACCGAATTCCGCTCTTTCGCCAACAGCCACGCGCACTGGCGTTTGATGTGTTTGGAACTGCAAGCCGAGGATGAGCCGTGATCCAAAGGACCGTTGGGAAGAGAGGAAGAAACTTACACCGCTGATACCCATACGCTGACCAGCGAGACCGACAGTGTTGACCGCCTGACCGACACGGACTGTCACTGCCTGTTCCTCGAGTTCTTCGTTTAGCGTGATCAGGAATTGCGGGTACATGGCCGTCACGATCCAGTACAGCATCCAGTGAGACTTGTCAAGCACGACTGGGCATCAGGGTCAGCCATGGCAGCAATGCGGTCGTGAACAAGAACTCACATGACTTGGCATCGGTAAACGAAACGAGCAGTGATAGCAGACCTGCCACTGCACCCGGCGACATAACATTGCGATCCGCAAAGAAGGGGTTGATACCAATGGTGCCCTTGCCCATATGAACGAGACCCTGAGCGATGCGGACCATGAACAAGCAATTTGGCTCCTTGTTATAGTATCCCGCCAGCTGTCTCAGCATCTGCGCCAATCGAGCGTTGTTTGTACCAGCACCAATCATGCCCATGGCCAGAATTGCATTGACGGCGACCTCGAGGTCATTATCATGGGAGTACCGAGACAGGGTTTCCAGGATGGATAGCTGTGGGTTAGATGCCGAGATCAAACCGAGCGCAAGCGGCACGGCTTTCCGCACGACAGGGTCGCCATATGCCATCTGGGAAGGCAATCAGCTAGGATTCCTGTGTTATGTCGACACAACGTACCAAATGGTTGAATTGCCTCAAACACATGGCCGCGCCGACTTCCTCGCCCATCGCGATGAGTGCGATACCGATCACAGCGAAAGCCTGATACGTCATGTCCTGTTCCACTTTCTCCTTTTCCTTCTCCTCTGTACCGTTAGTGCCGGCCGATGCGGCCGCCGGTTCCGTTGTCGAGGCGGCGGCGTCTGCCTTTTCCTCCTTGTCCTCTGGCTTTTCGGCGTGATCGGTACAATGATGAAGCATCTCCTGGACAAGCAGGACATTGCCCGTAGCGGCATACGAGCATGTCTGAACCAGAATCTCGCACTGCTTGCCAATGGGGTGCTCGATGGCTCGCAGTAGCTGAATCGTCGGGTCCGACTCGTCTTGCTTGCCCAAAAAGACCAAACCCAGAGCAACGCCCATGAAACGCGCCCACTTGTTGTTCAAGTCCTTCTCTTCGCGTTCCATGATGGCCTGTACGATGTCACCAGCAATGTCTCCGGCACCGGATCCGGCAAAGATGAATCCGAGAGAGAGCGCCGCTGTCGCTGCCACCTCCATCGTACTGGCATCGTCCAAGACGTAGGGCAGCAGTTTTTCGACGATATCGAGACGTTGCTGTCCAACCGACGCGATGGCAATACTGAGAGGAACGTTAGGCACGGTGAAAATGGGAATGGCGGACACTTACCCATTCATGGCGGCACACTTGAGCGGGACGGACTTGTTGTCGACGTGTTCCTCCAATAGGGCATACGCAACATCCAACTCTGCGCGGACGCCATTATGCAGAATACCAGTCGCGAGCAGGGCACCAGCCTGAGCTTTCATCAGCGTTGTACGTAATCCAGACACAACGGTACTCACCTTGATATGCTCTTCAGCGGAATACGAATACTTGTCTACCTGACTGACACCCATCTCGGTATCCCAAAGCATGCTCATACCCAGGGAAGCGGTAGCGCTCATCATGCCGTGGTCCTTGTTCTTGTAGATGTAGCTCTGGCCCTCCTCGACGTCGACCATGAGCTTGTCGTTGCCGAAACCAGCGTTGACGAACGCGTTGACGAATACGCCCGCCAAGTTGGCACGGGCAGAATCGATGTTGGACGCGCCTGCAGGAACGTAAGCGACAATAGCTCCTCCTGAAGCGAAACACTTACGCGTGTTGTCCAAGTGCGTCTTGTAAATATCCTCCAGGCTCTTGGGCTCAAACACGTCGAGCTCCTTGCCGAACCGCTTGAAGTGATCACTCAGCTTTTGGTTGCCAAGGCATTCCAGCAGGTCGTCGTCGAGCTCGGGTGGCGGTGTGGCAAGGATCGCTTCAGCAGCCGATGATGAGATGGATGATTTGGTCTCGGTATCGGCCGTCGAGGTGTGCGTGGGTTCCGGCGCGACATAGGATTCCGGATCTGAGCAGTGAACCCATGAGACGGGGATTTGAGCGCGCGCGAGGAAGAAGGCGAGTTGCTTGCGCATGATTCTGCGCGAGGTCAGCAACGAAGGGACGCGGAGAGTTCTCGACTCACGGGTTCTTGGGCGCCTCAAAGTACTTGCGAACCAGCGCGCGATCACGCATGCGTACGGCCAGTGCGAGCGCTTCCGGGTACTTGTCATGCGAAGCATAGATGGCGGCGGCGGTCCGAAGGAACTCCTTGTCATCCGGTGCAAAGAGCAGCGGCACACAGCTGACCATGTACTGACATACACGCGCGAAAATGTCTTCGCCCTTTTTACCCTCGAGGAAGCCCTCGTCTACGAGGCTCTCGATGCTTTCCACCTCGAGCAGCAGATCGACGGCGTCGGCTTCGGCGTTGTGGGCGAGGAAAAAAGGAACGAGCTGGAGGGCGAGATCGAGCAATTGCTGTCGAGACTTGAGCGGACGGTTCGCCGGCTGGACCTGCAGCGCGGTCGTCGGCGCTGGCACGGCCTCGGCACCGCTGCCGATCGGCTCGTCGGGCTTTTCCGGGTTGATGTCGGTCGTCTTGACGTCGGGCTGAATATCGATCATGCCAGCCTGCTCCCGAATCAACAGGTTGTACTCTTCGCCCAACTCGGCGGCCAAGTGGCGGACGTATTCGTTGCCCCATTCTCCCGGGGATTCGCTCGAGTTGGAGACAATGCGGTAATGTAGCGTATCGCGCTGACCGTTGTCTGAATAGGTCATGGCGAGGACGGAGATGATTGAAGCGAGCAGGGACTGCGGGACGGGGTTAGCGGGTGTTGCAGGTAGATTCTGGACGGCGGAAACGGAGACGCGAGGAAATGCCGCGACAAAGAAAACAGATGCTCTACAGCGTTCAACCAGTACCGTACTGCAGGAAAGAGACCGGTATGCGTCACTTTTTCACATCCTGCAGTGCCGTTGGCGATTTCCCACAACGGATCTGGCGCGCCGTCTGCAACTTTCACGCATTTTCGCCGCTTTCGAAAGCCACGAGCGAGCATGCTCTTATGCCCTCTGCTTGACGTGTGAACGCAATCTCGACCTTGTACCCGACGCTTGGACGCGGGGAAGAAGATCGTGCTTGCAACGCGAGGCATGCTCGGGCGGCTTGCGACGACCTCCTCAACCCTAAATTGGCGGGGCCATGAATCTCGCCCGGGCAACACTGACAATCGCTCGTCGGGAAACTTTGGCCTAAGGCGCTGCTCGCTTCGCTCGACGGTCATGCCTGCGGCGCCATCCCGCTGCGCTCAACGAATGCTCCGCCGTCCTGCGACAGCCTGGAAGGCCCTTGCCTGCGGCGCCGTGATGCTCGCTGCGCTCGAGTCTGTCCGTCGCTCGCTCCTCGCACTCACCTTTCCCTCCCCCTCGTCCCATCCCTCCCACACGCCCACCAACTCGCCAAACCTCGGCCTCAGAAACTTCAACGGCTTGGGCACACTCGTCATACTGCTCGTACTCGTCTTGATCGCCGTCCTGAGCGCCTCGAGTGCGGGCATGTGTAATGACTTGTCGGATTCCTGCGGGGATTGCGATCAAGGGATAAGCTTGATTCCCTGGAACGATTCGTCGATCGGACGGGACGAACCTTGATCCGCTCCACGAGCATCTCCAACTCGTTCCTCAACTGCATATCTTCCTCGCTCTTTCAGACACATATCAGCATCTCTCCCCGCCTTGCACCTCGCGAAAAACGCACCATCTCATCCCCGGCATCCTTGTCGTCCTTTCCCGCCTCGCGCACCTTTTGCGCCTCGGCGTGCACGGGCTCATCCGCGTTCTTCTTGGGCGGGTCCTGCGTGGGGACGGCCATGGTCTCCGTGGGGATATGCTCTTGGTCCGACATCCTCGTGGGGCGATGGTATGGAGCGGGGCGATGGACGGCGGCGAGCGGAGGATGCGGTTCAAGTGATGGACGATCGCTCGCTCGCTCGACGCTGACGCCGCGCAGGCTGGATGACTCATGGCGCGGAAAACGCGGAGACCGGGGGAGTATGTCCGCGTGAGACACGGGCAGCCTGGGCGGCCCACCTTGATGGACGGGAATCCCTCACGCTGCATGCCTCCCCCCTGCCTTGCCTTCCCCTCCCCCCACCCACCTCCGCCATGTCCCCCGCGCCCTCGCCCCTCGACACGCAGTACCTCCTCGCACAACTCGACACCATCTCCACCGAGATCCCCGCGACGATCGCCTACCTCGCGCAAGCCATCGCCACACTGCGCGATATCGATCCGGCAAGGGGGGACGTCTGGGTGCGCAACCTGGCGGGACTCGGGGGCCAGTACTATGGAAGACTCGATGTGAGCGTCTCTCTCTTCCCCCCCGTTTCCTCTGTTTCTCGTCCCGTGTGTTGATGAAATCGGGGGGGTTCTAAAGCGGATTCAGACGACGCTGCGGCGGGTCGTGAGAGCGCTGCGGGAACGTAACGCATCACCGTACGCCATCCGTCCGCCACTCCCCTCTGCCTCCCTACCGTTGGCATTCTCGCCCGCCACCTCGCCGCCAACCGTTCAACCATCCGCACAAGGCGAACCGACCGCTCCACCACGCGAAGCGACGGAATCCGCCGAGCAAGGCTTGAGCACGTACGCCCTTCGGCTCGAGGTATCCGCATTGGCAGACCTACACGACGCGCTGCGGGAGATGCAACGTGAAGTGGCGGACGTGGCGGGTGAGCGGGGCATGACGGTCGTTTAGCGTAGCGATGCGAAGCGGTGATTCTCGCGAGCGGTTGTATAGGGGGGAATATGCCAGATGGACAATCATGATCAAACGGTTGACCGGGGGGGATATGTTGACCGGTCCTTTGGGAATTCGGCAGCGAGAACCCGTGCGCAGTTTCGCTGGGAACGCCGCGTCCGAGGGAAGAGCAACGGCAAGATCGGAGAGCAGGAACATTCACGCACTTCCCTTCCGTACTTTTCCCTTTCGTGGCGCAGAAAGTGTCCACGGCGCCGAGGGGGTATCTGTTTGACCCACAGCAAAGCCTTGGCCCGTGATGAGGTACCCGATGATGTGTCTTGATCCTCTAGCTGTACTTTTGCACCCAGGGTATGCCAACATCCGGTGCCCAGTACAATGTCCCTGATACGGTGATACCCCCCCAACTGCGGGACGCTTTCGGTCTCTACTTCTCGCCGCGTAAGATGTCCTGACCACTGATGAGCTTCGCGCTCATACTACAGCCGCACTCTTTCCATCTTCCAAAGAAGTATATTATAGACCGTGATGCGATGACGCCTGTGAGCCATTGCGCGATGCATCATCCAACGCGGTCGGTTCAGGTAGACGCAGGGCGATCTGCCCGGGTGGGGTAACCGATACATCCATTACCGAGCCGCGCCGGTCTTCAGGTGGTCCACCAATCGCTGAGGGCGTTTTTGAGCGTAGATGGCATGAATGAGTGGTGGGATGTACGAGTGGACGTGAGAGGTACGGGGAATAGGCCAGGGCGGTTTGGCACGGAGGAGGAAGACCACCCCACCCACCTAGTTGGTCGGGGGAGCTGGCCAGTAATGTACAGACACTCTGCTGGAATATTCTGGCGATCCAGGTTCTCTGCATGTTGTGAGTCGGAAAGGTTGTTGACTCTGTTTGAACTAGGATGGAATACCGCTAGGGATGGCTCACATGATGCCGCCCTTTACTGCAAATAACATTGCGGTTTCACAACCTACGATCTGAGTTAGGACCGCGAGAGGTGCGGTGACTTGGCATCGGGGACGAACCTCTTTCGGACATGGGAAGGATATCGTTTGATAACTCGGTCGCGAGAAACATCCAGGATACATCTAGTAGGGAGTTTGAACCTCGCGCTTGCTAGTGCTTGCAACAGTAATATTTGCAGCATCGGATGTATGCAATTCGTCCTCGCATCGATCCTGTCCGATATCACAAAGAGAACACAACGACGATGTATCCTACTGATTCTGTCCATCAAGCGCGACGAACTTTTTCTTGCCCTCCACAGCTTGAACCCTCTCCAAAGCGCCAATCCCCTACTCTCCTTGACCGGGAGAGTCGTATCGTCAGCTTCATTCAAGCACGTTCAACTGAGTCTTGCGCTCGTCTGCCACCTTTGGGAACCACAGTCCCAAATAGTAAAAATGATTCTTTTGCTGTCCCGGGAGTCCTCAATGGGCAGGATGCGGATGTTCTCCTTTCGTGTTCCAGTTTGCAGATTAATAGCGAGAGCCAGACGCAGTTCCTACCCATGACTGCGCTTTCATCATCTTTGCAGATGTCGAAAGTACCCGTTGTCCGACTTTCAGCGCAACTCGATGTTGCCTAATTAAGAAGCTGAGTGTAAAAGTTGTTGAATAAACCCCGTCGCAAAATCCCTGCTTAAGACTCCATTGTTACTTCGGGAGGTGTCGCTCAATCTGTCGTGTCCAAGGTCGCACCCGCACCTTTAAGAGTCCTTCTTTCTATACATGTACCATCTCAAACATGTTCATCGATGAACGGACCGCCGATAAATTTTGCTCCTTTCAGCTGTACGGTCTACGGGAAACATGTCCGCGAATGTGACTGACTGGACATCATCTTGAGAGGCATCAGTGAAGCATACGTTCTTTCAAGAATACTCTCCTCCGGACGCTGCGCCCTCGGAATTCACCTCCGCGCTCGAATGCATGCGCGAAGCGATTGCTATTCCGGACTCTGGTCCATGGCAAGTACCATAATATATCGTTCGAGGCGATACTCTTCTGACACCTCACGGTCAATATCACCAGCTAGGTATTCCACCAGAGGGAATGCACAATTGAGCGATCGGTACGGAGTGCCGGATGAGTCTTTCGCGCAGCAATGTCTTCAGAGGGAATCTCTGGCGTCGCATGGGTCACAGCTATATAGTGTAGCACGACTTGAAAATCCCAGCTTGAGCTCGCATCTTATCACCTTCCGCAGCAGGACACAAGGATCAATCGCGAAGCGCTGTAATGCTTCGGTCTCGCCGACGCAAATAGGGAGCGCTTCTGGCGGTTTGGTCGTGTTCGATAAACTAATCGGATTCTCCCTGCTTATTCATACAAGGCATACAAGTACAATACCGCTTGGACTTCTGCATTGGCTTGGGATTTCATACGTCAACGTTCATGCATTTCGATCGGCTCGTAGGTTGCACTTCCTGAGCCTGAGCGACTAAAGCGGAAGTTTGCATTGAAGTCATCCCGCATCTCCCGGCAAGCTCCTGCAGGATTGACCAGATCAGTCAGCAGGATTTCACAAACGGCTATGATGCACGTACGCTTGATTCGAGAAACCAAATTTGGGCTGCTGTCCGAAGGGCCGCTTGTCCGGACCGTCAGATAATAGGCTGGTACCCCAGCTGCGATGAAGGCTGCAACGTGCAACAGTCAGGAGAGCAGCCGACCGATGACGGGATCGGAGAAGACATACCGGCAGCAGCCACGGCCTCGAGCGGAGCGGCCACGATAGGCATCAGCAGCAAGAATACGGCAATGATGCAGAAGATTATTGGCGTAATTATAAAAGTCTTGTATGGTCTATAAGGCGCCTTAGAATCGTCATTCCGCTGTCATCGAGGACTAACCTCTCTAGAGTGGGTTCAGTATACCGCAAGACGACCAATCCAGCCACCTAGAAGGCAATCAGCAGAGTTTCGGCCTCGATTCCTTCAAGGCTCACCGTCAAAAGGTAAAATGTCCAACTGGCTACACTCAAAAAATTTACTAGTCCGCGGAAACCGCCGCCGAATGTCACGAACGTTAGCGTCAGGCCTGCCTGCAGCGCGAGCGCATTGTCCGGTGTATTTCGTGTAGATAGATGGGTAAACGCCTTGGGAAGGAAAGAGTCTTTGGCGGACGATTGGATTAGCCGGACAGCTGCATGGTAATCAGCAACCTCGACATTGGCAGCAATCATCAAGGAACATACTCGTGTAGAAGCTACCGTTCAGCGCTCCGACACAGCTGACCACCACCACGACAGAGAAGATCGCGCCTCCTATCCGGCCAAAGACCTTGATGCCGAAATCGAGCGCGACTGTGTTGGACTGGGCAACGATGGACAGGGGAAGCACAAGAAAGTAGGCGATGTTGGTCGCCAGAAAAAGGGCGAGTACGGTCACCATCGAGATGTGTATGACCCGGGGTAAGTCTTTTGCCGGTCTCTTCAACTGCCCTGCTACATACTGGTAGTGGCGAGGAAGCGATCAGTTCTAGAGTATATGGATAGTCAAGAACCGACTCACGTTCGCCTGGTCGTATCCGTCAAAGGCCCAAAGCCCCGAATACAGCGCGATAGCATAGCTGGATAGTTCAGTTGACGCTCCCTCGAAAAGGCCTTGGGAATTGCTAAACGTCGATCCAGGCCCCTTGGTCCCCCAACTGACGATTCCGAGGATGATGATGAACAGCAAGGAAGCGGCCTATCACAAGGATCATAGTCGGTCATGGTCTGCCGCCGTTCCGACCTAGAGCCGGCTCACCTTCAGACCGGTCAAGATGACCTGCGCCCTTGATCCCGCCTTTGCGCTGATGAGCTGAATGGAAGTGATTAGGAAGATTACGGCAGCCGCAGTGACCTATGCTACTCGTTGTCAACCGGGCAAGACACGCCATTGTTGAGTCTTCCCACCTTCACGGTCCAGTCAGGCACGAGAGGGTGTTCTTCCTGACTGATTAAAGTCGCTATAAGACGGTTGAGATATTCCCTCCACAGAGGTCAGTATCTGTATGCATTAGTGAGTATGAGGCAAGTACTCACCCGAAGATCAGGGATATGATGGCACAGGACGAGGGCTTGAGGACGGATATTGCAGTCCAGCAAAAGAGGTAAGACACAAACGGCCCATACTTTGAAAGGGCATAAGTACCCGGGTGCAAGATGCTCTAACAGCGGATTCACTCACCGCAAAAAAGAGATACGCCTGAGCTCCCCCGTTCTGGGGAATCATGCTTCCGAGCTCCGCAAAGCTGCTTGCTCCCGTCCACGTCAGGAGCCCACTGACTAGCCAGACGACGAGACTGCTCCCCACGCTTTTCGTCGAATGCACGATCACGCCCGGCGACGAAAAGATTCCCGAACCAATCTGCATTCCGACGACCAGAGCGATGGCTTCAAGGATGCCGAGCTCGTGGTGCCGCTGTTCGGGATCATCGTCGTGAGATATCGAGCGGGCAAGGTAAGACGGCAACGTTGGCGGGATGAACGTGAAGGACGCTATGGATGCTTCGGATGCTTGTCGTGCGTGGGATCCTGGTCTGATGACATCCCGCTCATCCTCGTGCGGTGGCGGTGAGATTCCGGTAGGATCCGCCATTTGCGGTGCTGTGACATCGACTCCCGAGTGCGGCAAGCTATGTGCGTCAAACGGAGCGCAAAGGCAGAAGTAAATGGACGGCGTCGAGGCGGAACAGGTGATCGGACAGACATGAGACAATCTTGAAACGCAGTTGATACAGATTCTACGTCGACGTCACGAGCACCGCGTATCGCATAAGCTATCGCATATGCATCTCCGAGGTTTCCTCCTCTGACGCTGACACTGTCACTTGCCCTAATAGCACGCCAGGACTCCGTCTCTCGAGAGCTGCCCTTTGACAGCGTTTCAGGGTAAGATGCTGCAAAGAACGATGCACAAGGTAACATTTCATGTCTGCAATCATGACTCTGTCTTCTGTCTCTTGGATACAACGTGGACATTAACACTTCCGACTACTATCAATGCTATCGACCCGACCCATTCCATTAAGGAGACCTGCTCCTCGATCGCGATCGACTCATACTGGAGAGCGAAGAGTCGGACCTCGACAGTGACCTCCCCCTTCTTGGCTTTCGGTCGTCATCCTCATTTCGCCTGTCCCGTGGTGACGGCGACCTCGAGGCCGGACGGAGGTTTCGACGCGGAGGGGAGGAACGAGAAGGCGAGCCCATTTGACGACCAGCCGGGCGTCGAACGGGACTGCGTGATGAAGTTGATGAGCGCGAGTCTCGGCGGCGTCGTGGTGGCGAACGCGAGACCGATGATGATGCAGCGCGACGACGGCGCGGCGGGCTGTCGGGTGAACGGGAAGGCGAGTCACGTCGAGTCCGTTTGACCGGACGAGGAGATCGTGAGCGGCTGAGCGAATCGGCGCGACCGCTGCGACGGGGCGGGGTTCGAGAAATAGAGCGACCTCGAGGTGAAGGCGACCGCGAGGGAAGACGTCTTCGAGGCGGGGATGGCGATCGACTGTCATCGCGACGTCGACGAGGTGGTGATCGCGCATTGCGAGGCGGCGATCCATACGGGAGCGGGGGCGAACGAGGTCTCGAACGTTCGGTCTGAGCCTTTTCGGCATCGAGACGTGCTTGATACTCTCGACGACGACGCAGACGCTCTTGCTCCTTAAACTCTGCCTCTCGCCTTTCACGCTCCTGCTCTCGCTGGAGAATCTCCTCGGCACGCTTGCGTTCGGCTTCTTCCCTGCGCTGCGCCCTCTCGATGCGCTCCAGTTCGGCATCCTTGCGAGAGAATGCACCACCTTCAACATAACCAGCGCCGATACCAAGGGCTCGACCCATCTTATTCATCTCTGCCTGTTTGGCAGCGGCCAGTGCATGCGAATCGGATGGCTTGAGGTTGCGAATGTCGATGTGCGAACTGGCCTGCGATTGCGCCAAGAGCCGAGCACGCAATGTCGCGACTTCTGACTCGATGGTATCTTCGTCAACACTAAAGCAGAAGGTCGATCAGCCACTGCATGACACTCAAAGTCGAGAGGAAAGAGAAAGAAATGTTGCTGCAACTTTACACCCCCCTCCCCACTGTTATGCCATATTGACAAGAGGAAGCGGGCTCTACGCCACTACGGAAAAGAATTCCTTGTTTCGATCTTCGCAAAGCCGGATCGCCACGTTTTCTTGTAGGTAGGCAAGTAACGGGCACTGTCTATAAGGGCTGCGAGTGGTGCGCGAACGCGGGGAAGGAAGGAAGAACCCAGTCTTTTGCTCACCCTTTCTCCTCCAGCTCATCTCTCAGCTCGAGACAACGAATTTCCACCTTGCGTTTCTTTTCGTGATCGAGGATGCCCTGATCGGGTTGTCGATGAACGGGTGGGCCGTTATCATTGCCAAAGCCTCCTGATGACCCATAGTCTCCTGGCCTGCCGCCGGGCGGCCCATCACGCGGTCTTAGATGGGAAAGATTGCGAACAATGTATCCATTGGTTCCACTATAGGCAATCGGTAAGCGTGGTTACGGTTATGGGCACGAAGAGATACATACGTTCCTCGAGCAGTCTGAAGACCGACGCCGTTGTAACTCATGATGCAATAGAGACAGGGGAAAAGATGGCTTGGGTTATATACCAGATCCCGCAACCCTGATCTGTTATATGGCCAACGCGCTTTTTCTCGAGGGAACGCGCTAGTCAACGCGCTTTGGTTTGCCACGTCATGGCTGCCGATACTGTACGACTAGCTATACGGTTCGTCGCCTTGGATGGCTTTCATGGGTTGATATCTCACTGCATACAACGGAACAACCGACACCATGAGCCTGGTCAGAGATACAACGTGTTGATACAGCTTTGCTCACGCCTGGCCGCGCAGCTGTGAAAGGATGTCTCCAAAACACTTTTCCGCTCTGAGCATCCTCCTTCGATCGAGATGCCATGAGCCCGTCGTTGCGCCGCCCGCAAACGTCTCACGCGCTAGCAGATTCGGTCCATAGGTCGGTGTGACGACGTTGGCGTCTTTCGCTTGAGCGGGGCCTGATTTCGGAGACTTGTGTGGTGTCGCCTCCTCTTTCGCAGATTTGGCAGGTACAGGTGGGGGAAGTTCGAGGAAATCGAAACCGCCAAAGATAGCAGGTTCGGCACCGGTCGGTTCGGTTTTGGGTACATCGCTCTGTGTAGGCGGCGGTACCGTCGCGATCGGTTCCTCCTTGCTCGACTTTTTCCCCTGTCCGGCTGCTTCCTGACCTGCCACTCGACCGGCAAGCTCTCCATATGCACGTCGCATGACCAGTCCCTCGAGCAGCACATGCTCTCGCCGCACAGAATCGAGCAGCGCCGTGAATTCATGCAGAGCCGCCAAGGGATGCGCATCCCAATCCTCGTCTTGCGCGTCCTCGGCCGCAAACGCCCCGAGCCGTCGACGGTTCTCTTCCGACTGAAGTGCTGCCTGGGCGCGTCTCCGTGCCTTTTTCCGAGATTCACCGCCGAATCCAGCACCCGCGCCCTGAGGTTCGTTTCCGCGTGGCGGCTCACCGCGGTATACGCGCAGGCAGTCGTCAAAGGACATGGTCCGACCGGGCACATTGCGCTTGTCGCCAACGGTGTGAATCTTGCAGTCGAGTTTTCGAACACACGGGTTACCCAAATCGTTTTGTACGCCGCAGTGCTTGTCGGGCTCATACTCTTTGATCGCTGAGAGGGCATCAGGGCGAGGTCAAAACGGAGCTAGCGTCTCGGGACTGAACTTACGTTTCGGTCCAACCTTTTTCACCTTTGGCATCAAGGGATTCGGCGGAGCAGGTTCCGCTGCAGCGGTGATGGCACCACTAGCGATCCCCGCCTTGATCCTATCACGCTCCGCGAGCTCTTCTCTGCGCAACACACGCCGCTCCTCGGCCAAACGCTTGCTCATCTGCTTTTTAGTTTCCTTCCGTCCGTTCTCGAGCCACATCCTGCCATCGTCGGAATCGATATTACCGGGCGTCTTGAATTTGTCTTTTGTGGCTGACGCTATGTCGGCCTGACTGGCGGCCGGAGTGACTTGCAAGGTATAGGAGTCGTCTACGCTTCCGACAGATCTCGATGGCGAGTATCGTGCGCGCTTCTTGGAAGGAGTCTCGGATGGCGAAGGCGAGACTGCTCGAGAGTGAGAACAAGCTCGGGGATCCAGTTACTTGGTTCTCACCTTCGCTCTCTCCCCGCTTGAGCCCATTCTTGCCCTTTTTGTATCCCGAGCCAGGGCCATTGTTGATCACCGGGCCGGGCTTACGTGCGCCTGAATTGAGATCGCTGCGAGCGGTACATGAAGCTAAATAGGGGTCAGTCAGAATATAGTTAAACCTAGAGTAGCGATGTGGCAGGAAACCTCATGTCGCGCATTGCTGGGAGACGTGCTTTGGGAGGACCTTCATGATGCAGATGGTGGTGACTGAATCATGTGGGTGTATCGCGAGTGTGATTGGACAATCAACCATCGAGCTGAGCTGATCACGAAGGTTCGACTGCCCTCCGAAGGGATATTGGGCTTGAGAAGACGATTTTCTTCATTGCGGTGCTCGGGCCGCGCCCATGAGTTTGAGTGTCCTGCTCCGCCGGCACTAGCGTATAACTCTGACTAATGTCGCGCCGCACTTGAACATCTTTTTCGTCTGCGACCCCTTTTTCCCGCCGCGGGGCGGATGCTCGGACGTCCTACGACGGCCTAGGCGCATCCAGAATCGGCATGGCTCTGTGATTCTCGCTTCACTCGTATGATACTGATCCTCGCTATACTAGGGAAGCTGATCGTCGGTGTCGCTCGAGAGACCGATACTCGCTTCGCACCGACTGATCCCCGCCCCCGACTCGCCGTCGTTCCTGTGGTCCGCTTCTCGACCCGCTCCTACTCACCCACATGCCCCGCCAACCCAGCCGCCGTCACCACCCTTCCACACCCAGCCGGGCACCTATACACGGCTCCCTCCCTCCCTTGATCGTCCATCGGCCGCGCCCCGTACACCCTCATCCCGGCCTCATCAAACCGCGTGCTCGGCGCCGCTGGTCCATCCTCGGACGGTGTGGGTGGAGACGGAAGCGCGAATGTAAATGGCTGGTCCGGAGATGTCGGTGGAGATGATACGAGGCGGAAGGGGGACATGGCTGGTGGCGACACTGCTGCTCTCCCCTATGGACCTTTGTTGCGATTGCTGTTGTACCACAAAAGGCACAAAAGGCACGAAAGGATCCCCTGAGCGGTGAGCGTGTTTCATCCCTCCTAAGCGAGCCGCCGATCACCCGCGCCGCCCCGCCCCCGTCAACTCTGCATCCGGTCCGCCCTTCCTCGCTGCAGTCTCTGCCTGCCTCCCCTCACCCGATGCCCCGCCTCCTCGCCACAGGCTCCAACGGCCACGGCCAACTCGGCATCGCCCACCGCGCCGACGTCTCACGCTTCACGCCATGTCGCTTCCCGGACAGCAGCAACAGCAGCAATCCCCTCGATGACAGCTCGACGCACATCCTCGCCCTCGAATCGGGCGGGAACCATTCCGTGCTCTTGCTTGCGTCGCACCGGGGGCGGAATACCATCTGGGTGACGGGAAGCAATGTGCACGGTGAATTGGGTCGAATTCGGGGATCGACGACGGACGTATGGACGCCGTTGGATCTTGCGGCCATTCGTCGCGCTGCGGGACTCGTGGACGAGGGAACGACATACGAGCCCATCGCCATCGGCTGCACGTGGTCGTCAACTTTCATTGCTCTCTCTCGGTGCCTCGACTCCAAAAATGGACGCAGGTTATCAGACGTCGTCGTTTCATTTGGATCCAATAATTTCGGGGAGCTAGGATGCGGCAACATCGGCACTTCCACAGATGATGCAGGAAAGGTACATATCGTTCGACTGCCCGGATGGGATGCGCGCGATACACGGTCAAGGATGGAGATTCAGCATCTAGCAACGGGCCAACGGCACGTCGTCTGCTCTTTCCACGTCTCAGTCAATGAACACCAAGAGCAAAAACTCTATGGATGGGGTGCAGCGCGGCACGGCCAGCTCTCCGTCTTGAGTCATTCCGATCTACTGGGCGCTCCCATCGCTGGACCCTCGAGAACACCCACTCGCCGCACCTCAAAGTACCCCACAACACATCCCACCCCAACACAGCTCGACATCCAGCCCCTGGTCGGGTCAGAATCACACATCACACATATCGCCTGCGGCGCATCGCATACCGTTCTGCGCACCTCTGCCGGAACACTTATCACGCTCGGCTCCAACGTCAAGCGCCAGCGGGACGTACCCGCGTCATGTATCGCCGTCGCATGTACGTGGAACGGGACCGTCGGGTGGGATGGAGACGGCGTGTGGGCCGTCGGCAGTAACACGCACGGTCAGCTCGGACGTTGTCGTCCCTCTGCCTCGAGTAGGGACCGCATACCCCTCGGCGACGGCAATGCACCGCCGCACATCCAGGGCCTCGTATGCGGAAGCGAACACACCTTGATTCTCACGCGGCGGGGGACGCTGTACGCCTGGGGTTGGAACGAGCACGGGAACCTCGGTGTCGGGTCACTGGATGATCAGTGGGCGCCGCGGGAGGTGGCGGTGACGGGTGAAGATGGTGCAATGAAGACGGTGCGCGGTATGTGGGCCGGATGTGGGACGAGTTGGGTCTTGGTGGATGATTAGCTTCGCGGAAGAGCGACCCCGGCCCTTGAGATGGACGCTGGATGTAGTCCTGTCTTTTGCGTGATGTCGCATTATGATGCATGCATATTCTGTACACTTGGCAATGATGTTGGATTTGCTACAACCGTCCCTGTCTCACTCTCGAATCGTGACCTAGATTCGCCTGTCTCCGGGCCTCTGCCAGTTCAACAACGCATAACCGGCGTTCAAGTAGGTGGCGTATCCCAACCAGGCGACATACGGCACCGTCAACCAGTTGGCCGAGATCGGGGTCGTGTAAATGTCGCTCATGTCGAGCGCCCATTTGGCGGCGGTGGCGGTGAGGGCGACAATGTTAACGAGGGCGATCTTGGGTGATTTCGAGCCAAAGAAGATGGGCGACCAGAGAAGATTGAGGGCGAGCTGGGCCCAGTAGAGTTCGAGGGCGTTGATGGCCTTACCGCTGGAGGGAGTAGATGAGACTTGTCAGCGCCAAACTTGTAGAAGAGTTTTGGCAAACTCACGTGGCCTGAGGGGTTCCGGCGCTCTGGAGACTCTTGGCGGCGAGATGCGAGGCGTAGCCCATACCGGCATACAACAGAGTCCAAACGGTCGGGAAGGCGGCCTTGGGCGGAACACCAGGAGGAGAGACCATGCTCTGCGGGGAGGACGATATATGTTTAACATGGAGGCCAACCAGATCCACTGCTATCACTCACCTCATACCAGCCGGTGGTCTTGTTGCTAGACCTCGGCGAAGAAACGAGGCCACTCAACATACCGAGACCGACCGGCAAGCCGACGGCGAGACTACGACGCAGAGGCAGGATTAGCCATGTGCAGAATGAACCATTGAGGGGCGTACGTACATTGGGTTTCGCGGAAGCGCGAAGAAGATATCGGGCAAGGGAGACATGTTGATAAAGTGTGCGCGAGTTGGTGCTTTGTGAACAAACTTGTCTTGCACCCGCGAAGAAGCGGAAGAAGCCAACGTATATATGTATGCGCCGTCAGCCCGTGCTTGCGGCTGTTGGCTGAATGCGAAATTGCATCCGTCATTGACGTCATGAGCGGAAAGTCGGGCCACACAAGCCAACTTGGCCGGGAAGGGACATCCAGCGAGCGATGTCCGCCCACCTCATCTGAAACCGGAGCGGACCGTTGGATGCCGCGGCCGGGACGGACATGGGCAGCCAGCGGGCAAGGGGCATGGCAGGAATGCAGGAATACTTAGGGTCATGGGCTGAGCCTTGCTGGCAAGAGTCTCGACAAGACGCAGCGACCCAAGTCTCCCAGGATGCCAGCCTCTCTACCAACGCGAAAACTTGGCAAGAATGGACCGCAGGTGACCGCCATCGGGTTCGGGACGATGTGATTATCCCTTTTCCATCCGGTAGAATCGTACTAATCGATATGTATCAGGGGCCTGTCTGCCTTCTACGGCAAGGTCGACAGCGATGAAGAGCGCTTTAGAGTGCTCGACCGCGCCTACGAGCTCGGTGAAACCCATTGGGATAGTACGTCCTTCACCGTACTCATCGAAATCACGCCTTTGACCCTCTCTCCCTATCCAGGTGCAGACATCTACGGCGACTCCGAAGACCTGCTCGGAAAATGGTTCGCGAGAACGGGCAAGAGGGACGAGATCTTTCTCACGACCAAGTTTGCCAACAAGGTTCTCGGAGGCGGCGGGGCCAAGCGGGAGATCGATTCATCGCCCGAGTACTGTAAAGAGGCGTGTGCAAAGTCTTTGAAGAGGCTTGGAGTGGATTGCATCGATTTGTTCTACTGGTAAGCGTGGAAGTTCGACTCCTTGGTCTTGCCAATTGACAGCCTTCAGTCACCGAGTTGACAAGAAGACGCCCATCGAAAAGACCATCGAAGCCATGGTAGAACTCAAAAAGTACGTTGCCACTTCACATCCTGTCAGCGATACCTGACGGTAACGGTCTCACAGTGAGGGCAAAATCAAGTACATCGGTCTCTCCGAAGTATCCGCCGATACACTCCGTCGGGCCTGTAAAGTCCACCACGTCGATGCCGTCCAGCTCGAATACAGTCCCTTCTCACTCGAAGTCGAGCAGTTTGGGCTGCTGGATGCGTGTCGAGAATTGGGTGTCGCGCTCGTCGCTTATAGTCCGCTAGGTATGTCGTATGAGGCTGCTGTGAAGCGGTGGCTGATGGCAGGTTCTAGGTCGGGGTATGCTTACCGGAAAGTACACAAAGCCAACAGACTTTGAGGAAGGTGACTTCCGGCGAATCAATCCTCGGTTCTCGGAGGAGGTAAGGCGCTCATCTTCGCAGCTTCCTGATCACTTGCTCACACCTATCTCGTGGCTCTTGTAGAACTTCCCCAAGAACCTGCGGGCCGCCGAAGCCATCGCCGAGATCGCACAACGCAAGGGATGTACCGCGGGTCAACTCAGCCTCGCCTGGCTGCTCGCACAGGATCCCCTCGTCATTCCCATTCCGGGTACCAAGAAGATCAAGTACCTCGAGGAGAATGTCAAAGCCCTCGATGTTCATCTTTCAGAAGACGAGTCGCTCGAGATTCGAAAAGCTTTGGAGGGCGCAACTGCTCAGGGTTTGCGATATCCCGAGGCAATGTTGTCCGCCTTGTATGCGGACACTGTGCCGTTGTAGCGTGAAGGCGAGAATCGGGGCAGCCCTGAGACCTCCCAGTGCCTCAGTGAACAACGTCAAAACCAATGCATCGATACAAATTACAGACTGCTCAGCTTATCAGAAAGAACGAAGAAAGGTATATTTGAGATACAAACTTGAAGCCAGTGTTTCTTGAGTACTTCCAGCTACTTCCTTGCGCGCGTCACCCTCTTAGGGATCCCAGAGATTTCGGCGGCTTCTGTACCTTCCGCAATCGTCGCCGTGGCAGCACGAGTCTTGCGTACTGGCGCAGCAGGTGCCGCCGCAGGCGGTGGTGTAGCCCTGGCTTTGCTAGATGCGGTTGGCGCCGTCAAGCGGGACCCGGCCGCTGCCCTAGTAGCTCGTTTCGGTGCTGGTGCAATAACTTCCTCCGTTTCGGTACTGCTCTTGAGGACTCGAGATGTCGGAGCAGTCGCTGTGCGCGTGCGTGTCTTTGGCATTTCCACTTCCGGGCTCTCAGCTTTCGCGCTAGGCTGTGGCAAAGCAGATCTTGTTGCCAACGGACGTACGCTGGCGGTCCGCGCAGCGGTTGTGGTACGGGTGGTCTTCCGGATTGGTTTAATGTCCTCTGGGTCAGGC
This sequence comes from Naganishia sp. PG3902-1, assembly GCA_023628075.1. Lineage (NCBI taxonomy): Eukaryota > Fungi > Basidiomycota > Tremellomycetes > Filobasidiales > Filobasidiaceae > Naganishia > Naganishia sp. PG3902-1. Next base: position 905,478 of record JAMALH010000005.1, read on the forward strand.
TCTGGTACCGAAATATCACCGAGCGGATCGGCCTCGCCATCTTCTTGCTCCAGAACGGCGGGTTCGGGAGCGGCAGACTTGGCGCGCGTACGAACAGCCGCAGTCCTGGTGACGGCTTTAGCAGCAGCCTTGACCGCTGATCTCTCCTCCACTTCCGCAGTTGCCGTGCGAGTCCTGACGGGCCTTGTCGTAGTCTTCTTGACCGGTGCGGAAGGTTCCTCTGTTGAAGTGCTGCTAGCGAGCTCCTGTGCCTGGCGTGTTCGCGTGACCTTTGGCTTTGCGCTCGAAGTCCCAGGTTCTGACGCGGGCGGTGCCCGAGCGCGCCTGATGCCTGAGCTGATAGTCGACGCGGTAGATTGGCTGGTAGAACTTGCTTCCACAGCTGGCTTTGCCCTAGTCCTCGTTACTGGAGCAGTTACCCGGGTTGCCATCTTTGTCGGAACAGGGAGCTTGCCGGTCGGGCCTGCAATTCTGTTTCGCGTTGGAAGTCTAGAAGCAGACGGCCCGGCGGTTGAAGCCGTTTCTGAGTCCTGCTCTACTATTGCCTTCCCCCTGGAGGAAGCCAGTTCGGGGAATAAGTCGACGATCCCCGACATCTCCGGCGTGGCCAGCTCAGGCTTTTCGGCAAACATCTCTCTCATGCCAGCAAACTTCGGGGTCCCGGGTTGCGCCTTTGGAGTTCGCATCATCTCCCGAAGTCCCTTCAGCATCGATGTGGCGGGACTGTCCGACTCATCGTTTGGCCCCGCCTTGTCGTCCTGTCGCAATCCGATCTCGTCCGCCGATGAATGGCCTTCTACCTCCTTACCTTCGTGCTGCTCCTCTTGTGCTTGGATGTTTTGCTCCTCTGACTCGCCTCGAGATGACAAGTCATCGCCCTCGATGTGAAGGCTGTCTTCTGTATCGTTTTCTGCCGGTTCCTCCGCGTTTGCCGGATCGCAACCGACATCACCTGCTAAGCCGTCGCCGTGCATCTGTCCGCGCGCGTTCTCCAGCTTAGGCATGAAGCGCGATAATGGCGCGGCAGAGCTCAATCCACGATGCTCGAAACCGCTGCTGCGGGTCTTTGGCGTATCGAAACTCGAAACACCAAAAGTGGCCCTACGATCGAACGGCTTCTCATCTGCAGCATCTTCCTGTTTAACGTGAATGCTCTTTCTGCGCAGATCCTTGAGCTTGTTCTTGAGACCTTGCAGCGGGGTAGATACCACCTCGATCGCAGATGATTCGTTATCGGAAACAGACATAGCTGGATGTCGAGAAGTCGTAGGCGGAGTGACGAATTGATTGCTTTCCACTTTGACATCCCGTTCCGGAGAAGCCTGAAGATAACCTTCTTTAGTCATATATATCCTCGACAATATCCAATATCCTTTGCTCACCGATCCTTCCCTCATCTCCTCATCTTGCTCTTCCTGCTTCATAGCATCTCGCTCACCAATGGACATGCGGGCAAACGCATTCTTCATTGGAGCAAGATCGCTCCTGGGAGTGCCGCGAACGGCGGGGCCACCGAGACTCGATAGCGACTTCCGGCCAAACATACCGCGTCTGTCAGTCTTGCGGTTGAGTGGTTGAGGCGTGTAATACTCTTCCGCCAAGTTTCGGCGAACCTGTTTGGCGCGAAAGAGTTCAGCTGCTAGGACTTCACGGGCAATTGCGTCCTTACAGCTCGAGAAGGCGATGCAGGAGTGCTGGGCACTTCTTCTAAGATGTGCCCATGCGGTTCATCGCTGTCCGACACGGGCTCATTCTCCTTGTCGTCCTCTTCTTCGTCCGATTCTACACTGATAACATCGGCTTGCGGCTGGTCTGCATCCTGCGCCAGCGGATACTCTTCCGATTCCTCGTGTTCATCCTCAGTTTCGCCCCCGGTTTCTTCATCACTGACTTCCTGGGAGACATCGAGGCTGCGATCAACCAGATCGTCATCCGTGTCCATTTCGTGCGATGGGAATAGAGTCTGACTTGTGGAAGGGCTCGGGAACTAACGGGTATTAGCAGTGAGTTTCAAGTTCCTCACACGAATTGGCCATGAACATACCTGCACAGCATCTGCGCCGTCCACGCCGTCGAAGTACACCGCCTGTTGGGCCGCTCCGTCATCCGTATGGACAGCCGGGGAAACAGCAGAACTACCAGTTCCTCGGGAATAAATCTGTTCGCCCTCTTCGTTATCAGTCTCCCCCTCCGCGTCTTCATCTTCTCCATCTTCTTCGTCTTCTCCAGCGTCGGTCTGATACATGGCTAGGGAAACATGGCCATCTTCATTGTCGTCATGATCCTTCAGTGGCTCAGTATAGTCTGTCGGCGTTTCGACCTCGTCCTCCTCGAATGACGCTTCATACTGCGTGCCTCCTGGCGACGGCAAGGCAACTCGTGAAGGCGTCATCTGCGCAGTTTGCTCGGCCGCGTAGTTGGGCGTCGGCGTAGTAGGCACCTCGGTCTGTGCAGCAGATTCGGTGATTGGGCTCATCCTCCCCGACACCGGAATTACCATCGATGACCTGTCAGCGCCACGCTGGGGTCTCATCGGCGTTCCGATCAACCCACTTCCAACGCCCATCGTGCGTCGCATGTCGCGCCTGCTCGCTTGCTCTTGCATGACCTTATGCGCACTCCGAAGCAAAAGTCGCCGTCGGAGGGATACGGGCCCATCCAGTGGTCGAATCGCACGAGGTGTTTCAGGCATAGTCATTGACGGTTCTTCCCGCTCCGGAGACGTCGGATCTGGTGTGGGTGCAAACGCTGACACGGGAGTTGCAGGCATTCCGTGATAAGGCGTCTCGCCGCCCATTGGCAATGGAATGTTACGTGGCGTAACCGGAGTGGTCATAGCCAGAAGATGCGGCGTGGGAGATCGGCTCTTTTCTGGGGAAAGCTGCTGGTGGCAATCCTCGAATTGGGAAACGTCCTCCATTTCCACATCTTCGACCTCTCCTGCATCCAGTTGAGACCCATATGATGCGGAAACATATGGGGTATTCCCGCCGATTGGCAGAGGGATTTCTCGTGGAGTTTGATATGTTTGTGCCGCATGCGATTGCGGTGTGGGCGTTTGGGGCATTGCAAAGGAGCTCAGTTGATCGAGTGACGGATAGATCGAGGGAGTCGACGAAGTTGCATGTTGCGGGGCTGCATGATAAGGTGTTTCCGCCAGCGGCGGAAGAGGGATAGAGCTTGGTGTTTGAGGGGTTTGCTCGGTTGCATCGGCATCGATTGTTCCAGTAGTAATTGTTGCAGGAGGCTTTTCCGTCTGTGTTGCCTGTACAAGGGTGAGCGTCAAGAGGATTCCTGGAAGCCGCATGACTAACCTTCTTCGTGCGAGGAGCAAGGCTGGTTCGAGGTACTCGGGTAATCTTCTTCGCAGGCTGCGGTGTCGAAAATGCGGACAGCTGGGTGGGCTTGTTCAAGGGCCGACTAGCGTATCGGGTTTCGTCATCACGGACGGCAACAGCCTGATAGTTTAGAAAGAGTCAAGAGCGATTTTCAGCTTCTCGCGGACCTTGTGATTCACATATGACTCACCTGAAGTTGAGACGTCTCCGCAGTCTCCTCGGCATCCAACTCCTCTCGATCTTCCAGATATACGAAATCCTCCTTTCGAGCCTTGCGTCCCGGTGTACCACTTCGTACGTCGTCATCCTGCCCCTGCGCAGATTCAACCTTGGCACCGATATGGACCAACGCGGAACGAACTTCCTCTGACGCGTAATCTTTCGGAAACAGATGCATTCTCGTCGATGGCGCCTGACGAAGTGGCGTTGGTGCGATTCTGGCAGATGATCGTCTTGCTGGAGATGCAAAGTTGCTTGGGCCCGGCGATGGAGGGATTATAGGTTGCGCGAGAGAGGGACGGAAGGCGGAGCGAGGCTCGCTATTTGTAGAGAGAGTGCTCATCGACACTTCATCTTGTTCATCGTAGACGCCTGACGCGTATTCAAAGCGGAATTTGCGATCCATGACGTTGATAATATCGTCATCTCGGAGATTGTAGGTCGCTCCTCCGGCAAGGAGAACTTTGTTAAGCTTCAATCCATGGCTTGACAGTACATGCAGAGTCGCCTGATGGATTTGCGAAACAGATATTCAGCATCACACAATGCCTCGCCTGCCTTGCTTACTCACCTGTCCAGTCAACAGGTCAATCGTGATTTTACAATGCTTCCTCGACACGTTATCCGCGTAGATCCTGATATCACAACTCTCCTCCCGGCCAAAGACGACCTGTAAAGCATCAATGCTGTACACCTGCTTGGACTTGCCCTCCTTTGCTGCCGAGGATTTGCCACGGAAGTGATGAAGTCGGGCATAGACGACGGGCTGCGGGATATCGGGGCTAGGTGAGCGTTCTTGAAGCATTCTCGCTTGTGGCGGCGTCTGTGGCGAATGCATTACGAGACGCCCCTAGAGGATCTCAAGCACGACAGAAGAGTACGACACTGTAGTTGAGTGATCATCTATCCCGCCTTGTTTATCTTGTGCGGAAGCGTGCCAAAGCGCGATCGACGACTGCGCTAGCGAGAATGCATTAGCTAAGCCGCTCTCTGCCATTTTCGGAAGCGAGACCGCGAGAGAAGTCCAGATAGAGGCAAGAGGAGGCTGGGAGGGCATACTGCAGGATATCGCACGACCTCTTCTGACATTCGCTCTCGTGCTAGCTTCGTCGTGACAACCCACCCCCGGCGCCATAGGTGAGTCTTTCCGTCCTTTACGTCTGGCCGCCATACCCGTCAGCGCTGTCTGCAGACGCGTTGCAAGGCAACCAGCTGGTGGATCACGGAATGCGGATCTGATTCTGGATCTGGCATTGGCATTAGCAGCGGTTCTACTTGAACGGCTTGCCGAACAACGACATTGAATCTGTCGAAATTCTCAGAAACACTGATTCGAACAAACTATCTCCCATCATGCTACCATTCTACCCAGACCAATAGCGACAACATTACCAATCCGTCCCATCTTTTTCGCTTTATCGTTTCGTCTGGTGTCGCCACCCTTCGTCATCCGTCATATGCACTACCATCAGCAACGAGCATTCATCACCTAGTCACATTCTCCCCGAAATTTGATCCTAGCAAACATCAAACTTGATCCAACATTGGCACAACATCAGAGCTGACCGGCACTGGGCATCATGGAATCTGGATCGACTTCGCCGCGCGGTCGGAAGCGCGACCGTCTAGGCAACGAAAAGGGCGGCGCCATGCAATCGCCGACGCCGTCCGGAGCGAACACTCCGACGGGATCTGCTCGCAAGCGCCCATCTGCTGTAGTCAATGATCCAGATAGGGAGCCACGATTTGTCGGTGATCCCGACTTTCTCGAGGTGAGTAATGAAACAGAAGAGAGCCTCCTGTGATCCCAACAGTCAGGCTTGGAATACTCATGGCGATTACTCTATCATCTTCCCATCTCCAGGATTTCCGCAAGACTCAGATCTACCTGCAGCTTCTAGCATATCGTCGCGAAGCAAAACGTGCCACATCTCTGCTGGAACAGCGGACTGAGAAACTACAAATTGTCGAGGCGAATGCGCGGGCTCTGGCGGGTATGTGGCAAGATGTCGAGACGTGTGCACGGTATCAAGCTTCCGAGCCGAATGCCGAGGATGCTGTAATGATAGAGGAAATCAAGGAAGCAGGTAAGCTCAAGGGTGTGGCTAAGTGCGTTTCAGCGGCTCATTCCAAGATGGCATTTCCAGCGATTTATACACCGCACCTTGAAACAGCTCTGTCCGAGCGTTTCCAGTCACTGAAATCTGTCATTGGGACAATACAACCGCCATCTACCACAACGACCGTTACGCTTCAAGCACAACTTGCAGCTCTCCGCATAGCGCATGCAGCGCTAAAGGCCGAATATGCGGATTTGCAGAAGAGGCACGATAGCGCCGTCGAGGCCAGTGAGAAATCAGCTCGATATTCTGACGAATTGAAGCTAGAGCTTGCACGCTCCGGTGGCCATCTGGACTCCGTCAAGGCCGAGTCCCCAGATACGATGCAACCTCCGCCGCCGCCTGCGTCTGCTGGAAACGGAGATGGATCTCCTGCCCAGCGGGACGTCAAATCCGAGGTCAAGCAGGAATCAAGTGCAATGCTGGCCGACAGTGTGCTCGCGAACGGAACAGGGGAAAGTCTTACGGTCAAGGCACCAACGAACGGTGCAATAACACCGCAGGAGGCACCCGCAGACGCGAAATACCTGCTCGATCACCAGTCCCGGGAAATCGCATCACTTCGTGCCGAATGTTTGCAGCTCCGAAAGGATAAAGACGAAATCAGTGCATGGGTCATTGCGCCGACGGACGAAATCATTGCTCAGACTCCGCTGTACAAAGCATTGGTGGAGAAGTTTGCGGAAAATATGGTTGGATATAAGACACGGAGCGTCAGGGGCGAAGAAGCGATTGAGGCTGCGAATGCGATGAGGGATGACATGGAGCGATTCAGGGAGAGCGCTTTGGTATGTCGTTAAGGAGATGCGAAAATACCGATTGGATCTGACAAACGCTTCGTCCCCATCATTAGCACGAACATCGCATGGCCCTCGAAAGTATACGCACGCAACTTCGTGGCAAGGAATCCGAAGTCGCTAGACTGCGGGGACAGAGAGACGTACTTCGGGAGGAGAATGACATGCGAAAGGCTCAGCAAGCAGTCTCAAACAAAGCGTCAAAGGAGATCGAAGAATTTGCGCAATTCCAAGAGGTCAGTCGGGGCTACATTTGTGCTATTGTCATTTCTGCTTATCTTGTGATTGCTTATCTTGTGATATATACAACAGGAACGCGTCAAGGTGCTGGTTGCAGAGGCAAAGCGGCTACATGCCCAACTGGCAGCGATTGGCGGCGAAAAAGATTACCTCGGATTTCTGTTGCAAAGAGAAGGGTCGGATCTGGATTACGTGAGATCCCTTGAGGAACAGCTTCGGTGAGTTTGAGAATTACGACTTGCGCACTTGACACTCATTCCACCATTTCAGAGAAGCCAAGGAAAGCCGGAGACTTTTGGAGGAACAGCTCGCGACTTTCACAGCGTCCTCGCCGGATATCGAGTCGATACGACAGGAATTGACAACAGCTCGAGAGGAAGCTACCGCGAGCAAACGAAGGCTAGAAGACCGAGAGAGGTTGTGCGTTACGGGGCCGGACGCGGGTCGCATACAAGCGAGCGAAGAGACTGCAAAGCAGATTCAGAGTCTAAGGTTGCAGGTAGAGCAAGCCAACACGGTAGGTCATTTACGCCTTTCACCTTTTCGCGCGACTGACAATGGCCTTGCACCAGGCTGTCAATTCGCTATATCAGGAAATCGACCAGCTTACTCAAGCTTATGAAGGCATGCAGCGGATGGCGCAGACGAAGGTGTACAACTTGAAAGCTTTGGAAACACAAGTGGTAGACTTGAGCACAGTTGTGAGTAGTCTCGTTCACGATAATAGCTGACGGCTTGCTGAATCTAGCACTTCCGCAGAAAGCAAAAGCAGAACACAAGTTCTTTGCGGTGTCGCGAGAAAACCTCGGACTGAAAGAGCAGGAAGTGGCTTTGAAAAAGAGCATAGATCTGCAACGTGCGGCTTTGGAGAAAGCCAGAGCTGTGGAAGACGGTCTACATGCCCAACTGGTATGTCTCTCATGACCTTGTTGTCGCAGAAATGGATCTGACCGACGAGATAGTCCAACCAAGAGAAAGAGTTGACGCTACTGCGGACGACGATCTACAAGTATGAAGCTGAACTGCAAAGTCTGCACACGGAGCTATCGAGAGCAAAAGCGGAAGCCAAGGCAGAAGAGGTCCGCATGACCGCTGTAAGTCTGTTGGTCGAGAAGTTGGACTTGTGTGTCTGATTCCATCTCGTTGACAATCTCAGTACAAAGCGGATGCTGCCAAGTATATGGAAGCTGAAAGCAAAGCGTCAGCACAATGCCATGAGCTTGAAGAGCAAATTCTACAGTTGCGGGCAAAATTGAAAGAGGCGAAAAATCTGGCCAAGACGGTAGAGAGCAAGGCACCTGCTACGGCATCGGATTCGAACCTGAAGAAGGAGCGAGATCAATTGATGGTCAGTCGACGCATATCAAAGCCTTGAGAGAGCGCTGACTCGCCGTAACCAACAGGGCATTCTCCGTTGTCCAGCATGTGATATCGGATTCAAGAACAAGATTCTTCGCACTTGTTTGCACAGTCAGTAGTCTGCTCTTGGTTCTGATTTGACGCTCACCTCGCCTCATCCCCGCTTTTTACAGCGTTCTGCGAGCAATGCATTAAAACTCGTCTGGCCAATCGAAGCCGGAAATGCATCACTTGCATGACACCATTCGGACAGGACGACGTCAAGAACCTCTTCTAAGCGATTCTGCCGTTGTCTGTCTTCACAACCACTCATCACGGACCCTTCCTCCACCAAGTCTTCCAATCAACTCGCACTAATCTGTCATAGACGGCCGGCATTTGAACATAGATCACACGGCTCGAACAGAGCTCATCAAGACGACACAGCAAAGGAAGCGCGGCTATCCACAAGCGAAATGTAAAAATATAAAAAGAATTCCGTGTTGTACAAATTACATGCATGAACGGTCAATGATGGCTGACCACAACTGCCGCTTCGACACCGCGCGCAGAGCGCTAATCTCTTCTCGACCGTTTGCTATCCTGCTCATCGCCCGCCTGGTCCTCTTGCACACCCTCCATCGCCGCCTGATCCCGATTCCGTCTCCACCCGTCCATAAGCGCCTGCGAAACGACCGCGCGCAGCCTTTCATCCGGGTTATACCCCTGCGCTTCGGCGTCACGCATGATTTCGCCCGTCTGCGAGATGAGGTCGTCTGCGATGCTCGATGAGAGGGCTTCCGTCTGATAAGCTGATGGTTGCGGGTTGCCTGATGCGGTGGTGGCGGCCAGGGCGGCGCTTATTGCTTCGGATGTTGGTGGCTGGATGAGGTTTTGGATGTACATCGCGACTTCCGGGTTGTCCTCGAAAAGGAACTCGGCCACCTGATCCAAGGATATGTTTCAGCTTGGAGACCGCCCCATGCGCTTTGAATACGCACCGTCTCCCCCTCGTTATTCTTGACATCATACTTCGCTCCGTGCTCGATCATCCATTTGGCCACGTCGACCGATTCCACCGTGAAGAGTGGGGTCTCGCCGTCAGAGTCCGCGTGATTGATGTCGCCTCCCTTTGTTATCAGGTAGTCGAGGAGCTCGAGATGCGCATATGAGGCGGCTGCATGCCTAGGGAAAGGGTAAGCGGATTGCACTGTTTTCTTTCGAAGCGAGACTGGCAGCGTACATTGGAGTGTAGGTGTTGTCATCTTCCGCGTTCGGTGACATGCCTGACGTGATGTCGTATGAGATACGTTTCCTAGCCATTTCTCGTGTGAGAGTACCCACCATGCACCTCAATCAGTTCCTTAAAGATATTGAATTCAGCCGACACAAATAGCGTACGTTCCCTTGACGCTCACCTTGACCCGTTCGATATCTCCATCACTTGCAGCGATCCAGATATTCTTTCCATTTGCTGCATTTGCGTTGACCATCTTTGGTTTCTGGGGACGAGTGCAGGGCCGAGGTCATGCGCAGACGGTGAAACCGCCGATATCACACATGTCGCCTCGGGTTCAGACGAATATCTCGCCTCTCCCCGGAGATGCCCGCTTCTTCTTCCGCTCGATCGCATGTCTTATTTCGGGTGTCCGTGAACGGCGTTGTCCGCGCGTCAGTCGGTCTCGGGTTGGAGAGGCTTCTTGTGCATTCTCATACAAGTAAGAATAATTCATTATCAGGGCATGAGGTGCCACTTGGAGTGCATGTGTTCGTATCACAGATGAGACTCCCATTGGTATCGATACCCGCACGTACGGGCGTATGGCCGCTCGGCTGCCCGCCTGCCGCAGGCACAACGCCTCTGCTCCGCTTTGCAAATGCGCTGACTATTCCTTCGGATGGCGGATATGGGTTGGCGATCGTGGGTGAAGGGGAAGGGCGGCGGCGCTTGGTTCAGGTATGCCGCGATAACAGAGCTTCCACAGCGATCTGAATAGGTCTCTTGCCGTCTCTTGTAGGCGCTGTTGTCAAAGCATCGATTCTACCCACAGCCTCCCGCGCCCGGCATCTTCCCATACGCATATCACTGGACGCAACAGCCGAAACTGCCCGATTCGACAGCCTCGGAGAACCCTCCAGCCATTCGGCATCTCACATTTTCAAAGCCATCGCCGACAGGCGAATTCACAGACTACACGGCTCGCTACGGTGCATTACAGGAAGAAGACAAGGACACACTGTTGCAATTCTTTAAGGAATCGCTATATCCCGCGCCAACGCATGAAGCGATAGACGCCGTCGCATCCATTCTTGGGATTCAGCACCTCCTATCGCTGCCACTTGTCGCGCTGAGTAGCGGACAGACACGGCGGTCGAGAATCGCTGCGGGCTTGTTGGCACAACCGAGGATGTTGATTCTAGAGGATCCGTTCGCCGGGTTGGACGTCCAGAGTCGGAAACAGATCGCCGACATGCTGGGCGCTGTCAACGATGGATCGCAGGGGTTGAGCGGTTCGTCAGCGGGGAATGACGCCATGAGACTCGTTCTTGCGCTTCGGGGAACGGGCGCGGTCGGGATGCCAGAGTACGTGACGCATGTCGCGAGGGTAATGGGAGGAGAGGTGGAGACGCTGGAAAAGGAGGAGTACGTGGATAGACTACAGATGGAGGGCGAAAAGCACCACGTCGTTCCGGAAGTCTCGGCGAGACAAGAGCGTGCCACAGCGCAAGTCGTGCCCGTGGTCGACGCTCAAAATGTTTCCATCGCCTATGGCGAGAAAAAGGCAAGTACAGATGCCGCTGCTTCCTGTCTCTGTCATCTGACCAGGCCATTCGCAGGTTCTCGACGACGTCTCGTGGCGAATCCACCCGGGAGACAGGTGGCACCTGCAGGGCTCGAACGGCAGCGGCAAGACAACCCTCCTCTCCCTCATCCTCGGGCACCACCCGCGCTCCTTCTCCCTCCCGGCCGAACGCCTGACGCTGTTTTCCCAACCACGGAGATCGCTCGCGACGCCGACGCTCCGTCGCTTGATCGGCCATGCGTCGCCCGAGATCTTTGCGGCGTTTCCGCGCGGGATGGGCTTGAGTGCCGGTGAGGTCGTAGGGACGGGGTATGAGGGAGTGTTTGCGAGACGGAAGATGACCGAGGAGCAGCGCGAGCGAGTCATGCAGTTGCTGGAGCCTTTCAGGGATCTGCTTGTCGTCCGCTCCCGAGCGAGGCCAAACGAACCGACGACGATCGATACCGAGCGCATCTTCGAGACCGACTTTTCGCACTTTCCACCGAGTCAGCAGGCACTGCTGCTGTTCCTCCGAGCCATCGTCGCACGACCGGCGCTGTTGATCCTGGATGAGGCCAGCCAAGGAATGGACGAGGAGTCATGGGCGCGTTGTCGCGCACTGCTGGAGAGGGAATGGGACGAGATGGTACGGGGCAAAGCGCCGCAGGCGGTCGTGGTCGTCAGTCATTGGGAAGAAGAGGTGAATCCGAGAGACGCTCGCGAAAGATCAGAAAGCTGACAGTCCTGTTCCAGGTTCCGTGGACAGCAGGGCAAGGCCAGGTTCTGCGATTACACAATGGCAAAGTTGTACAGGCATCATAAAGAGGCAACTATTTGGATCAGGATATGCATGTTGCGTCGCTTTGCGTCCCATATAAGGCGGCGATTCTATAATGACCTATGAATCAAAGGACATCAGCCTGATTCCGCAACCAGCAAACCACACCGCCACCGCGCGCAGCCTCATACTAGATCATGTAATTCTTGGATATCCCCACGTGAATCGCAAAGGCGACCAATCCTTTCGTGACGAAAGGTTTGTTCTATGGTCTAGGGATGGATCCATTCGGGTTTCCTTGGTTTGATCATTGGCCGCGCGAACGGAGACTGGGATGGAAGGACGGATGGAGGGTGTTACGCACGATGCGTGGGTTATCGAGTCGACTGCGACCCCTTATCTCCTGCAAGCGAATGCTTCACTTCTGCGCAACGGGTTTTGAGGCCGCTCGCCTATCGAGGTATCCCAGCACGATGTTCTGGACCAACGTATACCCGGTCGACGTGAACCAGTAGATAGCCACCGCCTGTACCGCTTAAAGATCAGCCTTTCCCCCGGTGATGCCAAGAGCGGGAAATGAGCGACTCACCGCCGGCACCTCGGCCGCAATCCCAACCGTCACGACCGCCAAAATCCGCATGACATTGCCCACGACGCGCTCGCGCATCGTTCCGGCCCGTACATCCACCTCACGGCGGCGCGCATCGCCGGGCGACATGTTCCCGGCGTCGGTCTCGTTCTGGATGATCGATGATGATGATGATGATGATGATGATGATGGTGATAAGCGTTGCTTGGCCATGGGCGAGATACGGCCAAAGTTGGGCCGGATCTTGGTGGGTGTGCGATTGGTGTCCGCTCGTGGGGGTACGGCAACGGCGTCGGCGTCGGCGGCTATCCCGCTGACGTTGCGCCGCCAGGTCTGCATCACCTCGACGTTGGCAAACGCCATCAAGCCGATCGCGAACGGAATCACCAGCTGCGGATCCGGCTCGACGAGCGACGTCAGCCAGGCTACATGCTCCGTTGCGAACGCTGTGTATTCCGATGCCTTTACCGCCACTTCGTCCGATGGGGAGGCAGCGGCGAGGTCGATGGGCGCCGGGGTAGCGAGGGCGGAAGCTTGACGAATTGTTAGTGAGAGGAGAAGAAAGATGGGGATGTGGATGAGCGGCGGGGCGAGTGCGGTCGCGAGCGGGTGGCAGCGGTGTTGCTTGACGAGCGCGGATTGGGCGTTGGCTAGCTATAGGCAACGAGGCATGAGTTGTTCAAGCGTGCCATACAGGCTTTGCTCACGCAGCGGTTGACGGCTCACCTGCTTCTTCAATTCCTTTTTGTACTCGTCGTACCCGAGCCCCTTGCGCTTCGACTCGCGCGCGACCTCGACCGCAAGCCGGTCGTTAATCCGCTGCATCTCGGGCCTGACAATCTCGCGCATCCGCTGCATCCTTCGCCGAGCCCATATTGTTGCCGGGAGGGTGAAAGCCGTGCGAACGCCGAGCGTGAGGAGGACGATGGTGCCCGTGTAGGTCGGGAATGGGTGGGTGAGGAGGATCTCGGAGAGAGACGTCAGGGAGGGGAGGGAGGGCACGGTGATGAGTGACGGGAGGAATGATGCATGGCGACGGTGCGGTATTGGACGGTGGCTGTGGTGGCAGTGGCGTGTGAGGACGCTCCGTGCGCTGCGGGCGATGTGAGGGCCCGACATGATGGACCGCGACCCCAGCCAGGCACCGTCTCTCTCGCCGCGGGACGAGCTGTCAAGGGCAGACGGGGGATCTCGCGCGGATATGAGCGGGGCCATGTCCGCGCAAGCATCGGGCCGACGAGCAGGCCAAGTCTCCCCCACGTCATATCGGACCCATCTGGCCCCCGGACACCTGCGCCGACGATCTCCCACGCCCACCATCATGGTGGCCCTGCACGCTCTCGCACTCGGCTCCTGCCTCCTCGCCTTCCACGCCTACGCCGTTTCGCTCCCCACAGACGCCCAAGCCGTTCTCGGCCTCCCCGCCGTGCCGGCGCCGTATGACGCCGACGAGTACCTCTTCCCGAGCGAGATCAGGGCGCGCGAGGAACATGCCGGGTACCAGCTGTGGCGGATCTCGTTGAGGGCGGAGGAGGATGCGGAGGAAGATGAGCGGTTCATGGAGGCGTTGGATGTGGATGATATGGCGTCGTATATTTCGCGCATGATCAAGGTACGTTCCCTTGGGCGCTCTATCCGCTTGACGCTAACCTCACAGCCAACACAGCTCTTCGACCTCGACGTCTGGCAATCAACACATACGCACATGGACATCCTCCTCCCATCCCCTGAGACGCAACAACGATTCCTCGCGCTGCTCCCGCCTCGATACGCCGACGCCGTGCAAATCGTCATCCGCGACTTCCCGGCACTGTACGAATCCCAAGCCGCACAAGTGGCCGCGCTTTCAGCGTCATACGATGACGTCGCATCGGACACGCCAGGGGAACCCACCTTCTCTGACATCTTGCGCAGCGGAAAGGGAAAGGGACGTAAAGGCCGCAAGAAGGGACGTAAACATCGGAAACCCGCGCCCACGCCCATGCCGCCGCAACCCCCGACAGAACCCGCGCCCTTGCCGCCACCTCCGCCCGTCGGTTCAAACAGGACCACACCAGACATCTACAACACGACCGACCTCGCGACGCTGTTCCACGACGCGTACCATCCGCTTTCGGTTCTGTATGATTTCATGGATGAGTTGCAGGTGACGTACGGGACAGGCGCGTGGGAGGGCACGGTGACGGTGTTCACCCTCGGGATGAGCGCAGAGGGACGGGAGATTCGGGGGATCAAGCTGCACAAGGCGCGGGAGGGGTCGCGTCTGCAGCCGGAGGAGGAGAAGGGCAGAAAGGTCCGGGGCAAGGGGAGGAAGGCAAAGGCGTTGGCGGGTGAACCGGCGGAGGAAAAGATGCAGGAAATATATATGCAGGGCGGGCAACATGCGCGCGAGGTACGTCCCTCGCCGGATCCTCGTTCCGGCCTTGGATAAAAAAAAAGCTAATCGAAAGCTCCGTCAAAGTGGGTCTCCCCGGCGACGATCCTCTACTTTACGCACCACCTCTTGGTGTCGGCGTTCATCGACAATAATACGCATGCACTCGACTTGCTCGATCGATACGAATTTACGCTCGTGCCGACGATTAATCCCGATGGATACGTCTTCGTGTGTCGCCCTTTTCGTGGTTTTCTCGGGATAGAGCTGATGGGCATGCGTGGTATTGCAGAGTCAAGAGCATTCACGACTATGGCGTAAGAACAGGCAGGACCTAAACTACGGAAACTGCCGTGGTACGTCGATCGTTTCATACTGTGTTCGGTTGCCTTACCCTTGATCGCCCCGCAGGAATCGATATGAACTCCAACTGGGGCTACCAATGGGCGCCGTCCCTGACCAGCAACCCTTGCTCCGAGTCATATCCCGGTGCCGAGGCATTCGAAGCCGTAGAGACCAAGGCCGTCGCGGATTATCTGACGGGAACGCCGAATGACGTGAGAGCGTTTATCGATGTGCATAGTTATGGGCAACTCTGTATGTGTGGAACAAGGACCCCGTTGGCGAATGATCGCTCATATCTCCTCTGCAACCAGTCATGTTCCCCTACTCGTACTCGTGCTCCGACTTCCCCAAGGACGCCGAGGTGTTGATGGAGGCAGGTCTTGGGGTCGCCAAGGCGCTCAAGAGTATCCATGGAACGACATATCAAGCAGGTCAGGCTTGTGATCTCGTCTAGTGCGTGTGACTTTTCTCTCGTTGCAGCGATACGGCTCGTCGCTAACCATTCCTCTTCTCGACCATTCAGCCGCATGGCGGGCGACGCGATCGATTGGAGTTACGCGTCAGCAGGAATCGAGTGGTCGTATTCCGCCGAGCTACGAGACA
Organism: Naganishia sp. PG3902-1; assembly: GCA_023628075.1. Classification (NCBI taxonomy): domain Eukaryota; kingdom Fungi; phylum Basidiomycota; class Tremellomycetes; order Filobasidiales; family Filobasidiaceae; genus Naganishia; species Naganishia sp. PG3902-1. The sequence continues at coordinate 921,002 of JAMALH010000005.1, forward strand.
CAGGGACCGTAAGCGTTCACACTGCATGGAGTTGCAACCGCCATACTTACGTCGTTTCTGAATGCAGTATGGATTCCTGCTGCCTGGAAGTCTTATTCGACCGACCGCCGAAGAGATAACCGCCGGCTTAGTTTATCTGGCGCGCTTTATCGCGAACCCTGAGAGTCCAAAGTAGCGGCCTATGGGATTGATCTTGTAGCTAGCCCGTCCTTTGTATCGATTGTACGCTGATCCAACCCGTGTTGTTGCCGAATTGCGAGTCAAGCGTTCAATCGAGTGCAGGAACGTCGGGGACGAAGTCGATTGTGTCGCGAGGTTGCAGCCAATCCAAAGTGGCCAGAAAGATCCCTTGCACAGCCGTAATGATGCACAAGATTGGACCGAAGAATGGTCCCAGATCAAGAAACCTGGTAACATGCCGGTCAGATGATGAAGGACAATGCGTACGATGGACTTGCCTGGCCATCCGCTCGAACAATGACCTATCGTCCGCATCCATTACCCGATCATACACCCGTTCCGTTCTTGCGGCCACTGTGGCCCACGAGTACATGTCTTTCAATCGTTCATGAGCGACAAAAGGATCGTGCCTTTTCGATCGCATGATTCTAATAGCGTTGCCCAACGCGATGATAATGTCTTGTGGAGAGAAAGCAGTGTTAGCACTTGAAGATTCAAAGGCGTCCCGAACGATTCACCATCTGCGTCAGGACGTGCAAATTCGATCATATCCTCTGGCAGGACTTCGGGCACTCCTCCGACTTTCGTGCTGACAATGAACAAACCCGTTGATGCCGCTTCGATGATGCTAGAACCGAAGGCTTCCGTCAGGGAAGTAGAGAGGTAGATCTGACCTCGATTTAGTACCTGTATCTCGAAGATGAGCCACGACGAGCCTCATTGTCCTGTCAGATAATCTTACATCGCCGACCTCACCCGGTGGGACCGATCCAAGGAGCTCGACCCGATCTTGTAGAAGATGAACTTCTCGCATTTGTTCCAATTCGATCATTTTCGGGCCATTGCCTCCTAAGAGTCTTATAAGAACTCGTAGAGACATATGACAGTACGCTGCAATTCTCACCGATGATGAATTTGACGTCTGGAAACATCTCGCAAACGTGCGGGATCGCTGCAACGAGCAAATCGATGCCTTTGCGATACACTAGTCGAGAGATCACGACGATTGTTACTGTTCAGAACCGACTACAATCAGACAGAGCTATAAGGACGAGCGCTTGTCGGACTTACTGCACGACGGATCCGCGAGGCCGGGATTTGGCGTAAACTTCTTCGAAATGATCGCGTTTGGAATCACATAGACGAGATGAGGATCCACCTGAGCCCGCAGCGTCGTATTCTCACGTCTTCAAGGTGTACATTCTTCAGCAATGATCGGTTGAGCTAATCCGGCCACTTACCCAGCATGACTGACGCAAATCGCCGCATCGGCATTCCTGAGCGCTCCAGCAAGCAGCTTGTTCGTCAAGACCCCAACAGCACTGTCCAATTCGAACAGGCTGTGATCAGTGAAGACAGTCCGGATTCCCTGGCGCGCCTTGCGTAGGTGAAATTTTCTTCGACGAGGCAGAGAGAAGAATGCCGCGTGGTACATCGCTTCGTGCGCGAGACTGCTGAGCGTTGCGTGACCATGGAGGATCTCGATTTGTTCCCTTATGACAATATTCCGCAGATATGGCAAGAAGGTGAGGTAGTTTGGCAACGTGGCTGACGATGTCAAGACGGCTATTGGGAGGTGATATACTTTGAGGTTTGTCGGCGCAAGATATCGGATACCAACTCGTTCCGGAGGGTGAGCGTGCGTGATGACGATAACCTAACGAGACATAGACGATTAGTCCCGGCTTCCTAACGCACACCATCCAGACCGACCTTGTGACCGCGCCTCTGCAATTCGACTCCTAGGCTATAGATGTGAACCTCGACTCCGCCGACAGCAGGAAGAAAGAAGTCCGAAACGAGTCTGCGGAAGTATCGGTCACCATCAGCCGAGAGGTCGATGCCGGCGACCATTGCAACTCGCTCACGCAATGTTGTATGGCATGGCCAGACATTGACGGATCAAGTGATCTTGACCGCACGACCAGTTAACCAAGGCCTACCGAAGCTGATCTGAACGAAGATGTCTTTCGAAGAGCGGCTCTTCATTCGGTTGAGACAAGTTCTATGGATTTTTGACTTGGAAACGCAAAGACAAAAAAGATACGCTTTGTAAAGACAAAGTCTGCTAATTTTGAGACCACCTGTGGTCGCCTTATACGGCCCACTCGCGCTGCCGCTCGAGTTGCCACCGATAGCGAATTTGCTAACAAGACCAGCACCCATACACCTTCCCTCGACTCCACGCTGCTAGCTGTCGCGGCCTTGGCCCCGCAGATAAGTGTAGTAAGAGAATGACAAGTCAGTGAGAGGGCGGACGCTCGCAGCAAGACGCCCAGCTGCATTTCGACAGGTAATCGATGGGTTTTCAGGTTGCACGCTCTCACTGAACTAGCAAAGGAACATATATCCCTATTACCTTGCGTTTCACAAGGAAACAGGTCAAACTGATGGATCCTTTGACGGCCAGCCTCTACCTTAGCAATCACCTCCTGCCACGACTGAAAGGAGCCTAAGGCTGGCGGTGCGCTGACAAGTGTAGGTCGGGAAACATATAAGTCCGCTGGCGAAACAGTTACATTGCCCTTTATAGACTTCTATCTCAAGTCGCAAAGCATGGCCCAGCTGCCGTGTCTGCCCCTCGACGTCGTTCGGGAAACCTTCAATCACCTTTCCGCCCAAGACCTCTTGAAATGCCAACAAGTCTGTGGCGATTTTCGACACCTCGTTCAGAACAGCAGTGAACTTCAACTGAGAATGCACCTTGAAGAGAACGGCATGCTACCATTACCTGGCATGACCGTAACCGATGAGAGGATCTCCCCGGATCAAGAGCTCAAACGTTTACGCAAAATCGAAGCCAGGCTTGCCATAGGCGATTTTGGTTCTAGCGAAGTGCAGCGACGTCTTCGCCTTTCCGAGGGAAATCCTGAGGCTATACCCTACATCACGATGGCTAACGGGTTTTTGTTCACCCCTTGGCAATATCGGGGGAGCGTCGAAGGGATGGAGGGCATCGCGCGTTACCAGCTTGACGATTTGTCAATCCCTCCACGCATTCTGCGGTTCGACAGGGTTGTACGGCATTATCAAATCGATCCGGCCAAAGGTGTACTATTGGTGGTGTTCTTGGACGACGAGTAAGCTATCCTTTTCGACGATCTGTACCGTTGCCTACAGCCTTCTCGGACTGACCTTCACGCACCCTCAACAGGCTCGCCTTTATGCTTCGCTCGTTTATGCATACCATCCGTCTTTATGACGTTGACAATTTAAAACCCCTGAATGCGCCTGCGATTGAGGCGGAATTCTCCGCTGGACAAATATGCCATCCCATGACGCAGATTCATCTTCGAGGTGACTTCTTGGCCGTTACTTGCGAGTCTGCCAGAGCTAGACAGGATCGCCCGGAGTTCACAACGCGACTGATTAATTGGAGAACCGGGCAGGTGGTGCTGAAGGTGATACACAAGTCCCGCCGGAAAAGTTACAGAGCTGACACGGTGACTCATAGCGCGAGGACCATCTATCAGGAAGCGTTACGCCTAGAATTCTATCTTCTCGAGCTATGGCTCTGCTCGAAACCTGCGGAAGAACTGCTGCCATACATATTATCGCTTACCGATCTCGGAGCGGGGTCGCTGAGGGAAATGATGCAGTGGTCTCGGCCGATCGCTATGAGTTACCACAGCTCGCGAGAAATCGTATCTTCCTGAATGGCTACATGGAATGCAGTCCCGTCTCGCTCGCCTTGAAACGGAACTCAGGATCGAGTCACCAATCCCTCGTGGATGGTGAGGGGATCGTCGTCATCACTCTTGAGACATTGTATATCTCTGCCCACGAGCCTGGGGGTTATACACTGCCCCCGGATACCAACTCTTGGACTGCCACCACTTGCTGCTCCCGCATCCGACCATTCCATGACGCTGCTGAAACGGCCCTGCGAGAGACTAGAAACTCTCGGGACTCTGCCGTTCCGATTCATTCGTACGACAGCTGGGCATCATCCTCCTTGCACTGGATGCAGCGAAATCCGATTCGACCCGCTAGAGATGCCATATGTGGGTATCGACTTGCGACCGCCGCAGAAGCTTTCAGCGACCTGGATGGCGTTTTTGAGGGTTCGGCCAATTTGGAGTTCCAGACTCTCCGTATTATAGACTTGAACCCTCTCCACGTCAGAAGGGCGGCACACATTGAAGCTCGAGCGAAGACAGCTATTCGGTGCCACAAAAGTTTCAATGTCCTTCCCTTGCGGAGCGTTGAAGCGGATGAATCACTCGACCCATGTGAAAGGGTGATTATAACCAAGTCAGCACCGACAACGGATCCTTCTGTGTTCGAGCGAGAACCGGAAGGATATGCAACAGAGGCTACACACATTCTCCTGTCGAAAAGAATTCCCATCAACCCCCGCGGTACAAGCTTCGTTTGTCAGATGAGCCATGAAGCTCTGCTACTAACACAGGTAAGTCGAAGTGTTGGCAAGTATGTCTATGTGGGTGGCCTACCCTTCTTATATTCCTGCCGATTCGAGCGAGGCTGAAGTTGACGATGGCTTTTTGAAGCAGATAGTCGGGACGGGCCGAGACACGATGATTGAAATTGAGGTCGTCTTGCTCGAAAGCTGAAGACGCCCGAGTCGTTCACGCCAAACCAAGCATGTCACGGTAACAGCCATTTGTTCAAGGCGTAGCTGAATTGACAGCGGTAGCTGATGACATGCGAATTCCCTCTCTGATACTTCAAAACTGAAGATCGTGCTGTGACCGACACGTCCTAGCCGTCACCGCTTCGTGCCGAGGTGTAATACGGCTAAGGACCAATGAACAACTAACACTGCTCATTGTATGCTGGAGTCTTCGAGTTTGGTATGACTCCAGCGCGAAGGCGAATCAGCCGCATTGTTCGAGTAGACGACCGTAGTGTAATACAAGACTTTCCGCCAGTGTCCCATCACGGGCGTAGGACGAAGCGATCTGGGGGGAACGTGTGTCAGGACGAACAGCTTCTTTTGACACAATCCAGATAGCCCTGTAACTCACAAGGGAGTGCAAGGAAGCCTCGAGAAAGCAGGCTCCCATCATAATGGCAGTTTTTGATCTCGTCTTTACTGCGACATCCACGTCACACTCATGACAGTGCTGTCGGGATTGAAGACTAGCGGTAAAAGGATACGGCTCCTCCCTTCGTTTGTGGCATTCCACGATTCTGACCCAGGATGTCCCCATCAACCGCCTTAAATATAGTCTGACTATTTCTTCTTGTCGGAAGAGTTCACCCCAAAACCCGAATCCGTCAACAAGTACTCCTTTCCGACGCCTTTGAGCCATTCGAGCGCTTCGCCAATCTTCGTGACTTCCTCCCACTCTCCGCGCCCAGGCCTATCTTGCTTTCCGCCTGTAGTGTCAATTTCGAGAACTCGCAACTTCAACGCTAGCCATTGCCAGCTCTTAACTTCCCTCGCAAACTCCTCAAGATCGATGAGGTCGCCTTGGGCAAAGATGATTCCTGGGTAGCCGACTTTTCCAAAGCCTTTCAGATGGAGAGATGACGAAAGCGAAGAGAGGAGCCGTCTCTTGGTGGGCGACAGCAGATGATGCGAGGTAAAGAGGAGATGGCCGGGTTGATATGCGACTTGCTGAGATGTGGGGTCCTTGGCGGGACGGGCTTCTTGACGTTCCATCGTGTGCTCCTGAAGCACCGGCAGGAAGTGCGTGGAGATCATGTAGAAGTACGGGAACCTTAATCGGGATTCTGTCAGACTATGTGTATGACACATTGGCGCTTTCCTACCCACCCTGTCGTCACGGCTTCCTCCCAGCTATCAGCCAATTTCTCCTCGATCCACTGCGCCCAACCCAGAGCTTCCTCTTTCCCCATGACATCGGACGTGAGCTGAAAGACAGGCGAAGCTTTTTCAATGTCTCCGTCGCAAATGGTGAAGCGTATCCGGTATGGGCTGTCGGCACTCGAGATTGTGAACTGATTCGGTGAGGAAGGACTTTCTTCGACTGTTTCGCTTGGCAAGAGGGACGAGCGGATCAGATCCAATTCCTCCGCCATGTCGCAGGAGTAAGTTAGAGCCACCCAGTGTTGCGTATCGGTAGCTGTGACAGGTCGCAGGTGGGAGTCCACGCGTTGGAAGCTCCCAATATCGTTTCAGCTCTCTTGCGATGTTTCGACCTTGTCTTAGCATGATGTCATGCTCGATCGCAACGGACTCCACAATAATGGCTGCGACACCCACCTTCTCTTCTAACCATCGATTTCTTCTTCGTCTTCGCTACTGCAGCTCTCTCAGAGTATATCACACAATGCCATCCTGAAGGTTTCGCCGTGCGAGGTCCCGCACGCTCAGATATCATTTGCTTGTCGTATGATTCATTGATACACGCCACACACAATATTACAAAACAATGCAAGATAAAACGTCCTGGACTTTTCCCCTTAAAGTGAACCGTTTAGTAAGTTCGCTTGAAAGGTGGCACAGCTTTGCACTCGTTCTCGTCCAAAGTCTCGGCGATGACTCCTCGGAATGAGAGGTCGACCTTGCTGTTCTCGGCGTCGGGCATGATAGACAGCGTGTGCTTCATCCATTTGGAGTCACTAAAGGTGAAAGTGGGTGTCAGAAGACTGCAACATTGTCAGGTTCGGCTGTACATACTCTCGATCGGGGTAGTCTTCACGGGCGTGAGCACCACGAGACTCCAGTCGGTTGGCAGCGGACACAACAGTCTGCATAGCGTTCGGCAGCAGGTTTCGCAATTCCAAAGTCTCCACGAGATCGCTGCGCAGAAAGGCGTCAGTAGGGTTCCACTTTCCGCGACAAAGCGACTCACGTGTTCCAGATCATACTCCTGTCCTTGATGCCGACCTTGTCGAAGCTCTTGTAGATCTGGTGCATCTTCTCAACACCCTCGTCCAAACTCTCCTGTGTCCTGAACACAGCGACATCGCTCTGCATGGCCTTTTGCATATCCAGCCTGATCTTCGATGTTGGCAGTTCACCGCTGGCTTTTCGAATCTTGTCCAGGTCGGCAATCGATTGCTTTCCTAGCGAGTCGTCGAAGGCGCCGTGAGGAGCGCCAGGGGTGTGGTTGTCCCTGATGTGGTTGGCACATGCTCGGCCGAAAACAACAATGTCCAGCAAAGAGTTGGCTCCGAGTCGATTGGCACCGTGAACGGAGACACAGGCTGCCTCACCGGCGGCGTAGAGACCCGGAACGACCTGGTCTTTTCCATCCTTGTCGACGGTCAAGACTTCACCGGTGTACTTGGTCGGAATACCACCCATGTTGTAATGGACGGTGGGCAAGACCGGAATCGGCTCCTTGGTAACGTCGACACCGGCGAAAATGGCAGCAGTCTCGGAGATACCGGGGAGACGCTCGTGCAGGATCTCGGCGGGCAAGTGCGAAAGCTGCAGGTAGACATGGTCCTTTTCGGGACCGACACCTCGACCTTCTCTAATTTCCAGGGTCATGGATCGAGAGACGACGTCTCGCGAAGCCAAGTCCTTGGCGGTGGGAGCGTATCGCTCCATGAAACGTTCACCTTCGCTGTTGAGCAAGTATCCACCTTCACCTCGAGATCCCTCAGTAATCAGACATCCGGCACCGTAGATACCGGTAGGGTGGAACTGAACGAACTCCAAGTCTTGCAAAGGCAAGCCAGCTCGGGTGACCATCGCGTTTCCGTCACCGGTACAGGTGTGGGCAGAGGTACACGAGAAGTAGGCACGACCGTAACCACCAGTCGCGAGCACAGTGTTGTGCGATCGGAATCGATGCAGTGTTCCGTCTTCCATGTTCAAGGCGATGACACCGACACACTTGCCGTCCTGCATAAGCAAGTCGAGCGCAAAGTATTCGATGAAGAAGTTGGTGTCGTGTCGAAGGGATTGACCGTACAAAGTGTGCAGGATGGCGTGACCAGTTCGGTCGGCGGCGGCGGCACATCGGTAAGCCTGTCCACCCTTGCCGTACTTGAGAGACTGTCCACCGAAAGCCCGCTGGTAGATCTTTCCTTCCTTGGTTCGCGAGAACGGCACACCGTAGTGTTCGAGCTGATCGAAACAACAAGGAGTCTCCATCAGTACAAGTCTCCGCAAGTTGCAGAACGACTCACCTCAATAACCGTGTTCGGCGCCTCCTTGCACATGTAGTGAATGGCATCCTGGTCTCCCAACCAGTCACTACCCTTGACCGTGTCGTACATGTGCCATCTCCAGTCATCCTCGGTCATGTTACCCAAAGCGGCGTTGACACCACCCTGTGCAGCGACAGTGTGCGAACGGGTCGGGAAAAGCTTGGTAATGCATGCTGTCTTGAATCCGGCCTCGGCGAGACCGAAGGCCGCTCGAAGACCAGCGCCACCGGCACCGCTGTAAAAAAAGGACAATGTCAGACGCCATTCTCCGCAGGCTTGTCCTGAGTGCTTACACAACGACGGCGTCGAATTCGTGGTCAATGACGGGGTAACCTTTGTGCTGGCCAAAGTTCTGTAAGAAAGCGAGGCGAAATGTCAGCGAAAGTGGAGCGCAGAAAACGCGAAAGATGAAAGTAGAAGCCGCCTCGATCTCCGGCGGATTTTCCATCCAGAGGAATACCCATCTTCGGCCACCAATACTATTCCTCCATGCTTGACCGTAGGTGCGAACGAGTACTCACAGCAGCCTCGGTCGCTCGATGCGCCCGACTGGGCATGGCCAGACCTCGCTTCAAAACATTGCTGACGGTAGATGGCTTGGCCAACGCTCGACCGGAAATTCGAGACAACATGATTGAGAGGTGAGTGAGAGGTGGCTGAGAGGCGACGATGAGAGCCACACAGAAGACGTGTCGTATCACCACCGACGACGACGATGGCGACGATAGCAGCGAGACAGAAATGATATAGCACGGCGCGCGAGTATTGCTCGATCGCCCCGCGGGTCAGCGAATCAGCGACTCGGCTTTTCATTTTCCGGCTTCTTTTCCCGGCCATCGAACTCTGCACATTCGGATCTCGTAGGACTTGTCGGGAGAGGTCGCAAAAGGCGAGGGGATGGGCGCTAGTGGCGGCCTTTCCGGCGGCCGGAGAGGCGGATGCAATGCGACCGAAACGTCGAAACGCGCAACGTGATCGACCGTGATCGAGCCAGCTGGTTGACGCAGAGTGGATTCCTGGATGTCTTGACTAGATGGTCTCGGTGTTGACAGTTCAAGCATAGTGTCGTCGTGATCACCGTACTTGCAGCGAAAGTCAACCTCTTTCAAGGTTCTCAAGGGAACAGAGTAGTCTTGCGCGAATAATGGTGAGCAGAGTGCTTCTACGAGACGGCCTGGTGAACCGCGATCAATAAGGCTGACAATTATGCGAACCCGGCCTTGGATAGTCCCTAAATCAAAGTATTGACCACCTGGTCTTGAGGCTGCAAAGGAGGTGAGTATCGCTCAAGGCGTCGGGCGTTGTCGCATTCAGCGGCGACGGTACAGCTGTATCAATGTTTTTATTGCTAATCAATCTCTGCCATCCTCCTTTCCGCAGAGAAATCTCGTCATCGCGACATGCAGCCCTCGAGACCGCCCAACTTCTGTACCGTTTCGTCGGAGCAGCAAAGTTTGCGAGCATTGAACAACTAATCGGGATGATCAAGGAAGTAGGAACACGACTGATTGCCGCCAATCCAAAAGGTGAGTAGACGCGTCTTTCGTTGAGTGTTTCCGAGGGCAGGGATGAGGCTTTGTGATGTTGTTTGACGTTGAATCCTGTACTCGCTGCGCTTGTCTCCTTATCATGTACTGACCGGACTTTTCTCTCCAGAACTCGCCGTCGGCAATATTATCCGCAAAGTCTTGCGTCTTATCAGAGAAGAATACAAAGTCGCATGTGCAGGTCACTTGGCATCCCTCAAACTCGACGATGACTCTGAGTTCTCAAGCGACTCTGACGATTCCGGAAGCGACTCGGAGAGCGGGAAACCGATAGTGGAAAGCGAGCCCGGAACTCCAATGCCGCCTACTCCAGGGATCCACGTACCGTCAAATCACTTTTTAAGCAGCCAGTACCCTCGAGGTGTTCCCGGTCAGACTGGTGAACCCACATCAACCGCCGGATCGAGCACTCGGTCGTTCTTCCCGCCAGTCTCGTCGGAACAATCGCCGACGCATTCACCGTTGCCCGTACCGCGCACGATCCCTACGGCGACCCTGTCCACATTTGTGCAGATGCGCCACAATAAGATCCAGCTTGAACGTGCTGGCAGCACGACCAACGTGTTTGCAATGTCAATGTCCGGGAATGCTTACGACCTTACTAGCATGACGCCAGGGATTTTCGCCAGTGACATTTCATCCTTCTTCACTCCCGCCATCAACAACGCACAGGAACGTCAAACCTCATTTCCGGGCCTTACGCCTCAACCCCATTCAACGAGCGGAAAGGAGAGCCCAAAGCCGCTGCGCAGGGAGATGAAACGCGCTCAGCATCAAGCGACGAAACAGCAGCAGCAGTACGAGGCGTTCAACAAGAAGAGTATGCAGATGAAGCCGGTGCTGGTGGATGCTATTCGAGAAGTAGTGGACGAGATTGAAACGACGTGGGAAAGCTGTGCAAAGGGCGCGCGGGAACACGTACATAGCTCGTCAGTGGATTTGTGCCTGATTTTGAGCAGAAGTATTTGGGCTAATGCGTCAATCAGAGAAATCATCTTGACTGTCGGTCATTCCAAGACTGTCGAGGCTTTTTTGAAGGCAGCGTTCAAGGAGAGAAACTTTACCGTGATAGTGGCGGAGACAGCGCCTTCGTACGTTCAATTAGTATTTGGCACTAAGGACACCTTGACAAACTTCTCGATCGCTTATAGATTACTAGGACGAACAATGGCCAAAGCACTGGCAAAACACGGCATCCCCACCATCATTGTCCCGGACTCGAACATTTACGCTCTGATGCCGCGTGTGACCAAGGTCCTCCTCGGTGCCCACGCGGTGCTCGCCAACGGCGGTTTCTTTGCGGTATCCGGTGCCGTGCTTGCGGCAATGGCAGCTCGTGCACATTCGACGCCCGTAGTCGTGGTGGCGGGCCAGTACAAGTTTGCGCCAGCATGGAATCTGCATCACGATATCGCTGCGTTGGACTTCGGAGATCCCAGCGATATTCTTGGTTATGAAGAAGGAGAGCTCCTCGACAAGGTCGAGGTCGCGAACCCATTCTATGACTACGTCAAGCCGGACCTGGTCAACTTGTTCATTACAAACGAGTGAGTCGTCATTTCATGTGCATGTGATGTCGCTGACCGTCGTTTTTTCAGGGGTGACCATGCGCCATCGTACATCTACAAGATCATCAAAGAAGCCTATGATGACGAAGACGTCGAAATATAGGCTATACTATGAGACATGCCAGCTCTTGGCAGTCGTGTTATACGATGACTTCATCAGGCGACTTACCAATCTGATGGCGATGATGGCGGCCACTTTTTTCTCAGACTCAACGCCAAGCTCGACATGCGCTTGTTGGCATTGCATAAATCCTTCACCAAGGCGTATGGGGATAAAGAAAAGGACTGACTTGTAGCAGCTCCGCAGTTCGATTCGCCGAAGATCTGGAGCAGTTGAAGAGGCGGAGGAACCGCGATCTAGACACTCAAGGACGATGACATGGCTTGATGACCAGTCGGATGCGTTGCAATCAGGATAGTCCCTCCATACATTCGCATCATGGCCGAGTCGACAGCCCCCAGGTCCGGCTCGCCAGCTCTATCGACGTCCTCTGCGATTCTTATCTTTCCCTGTTCCAGCGCCGCTCGTCCCTTCGTCCTCCTTATCCGGAAGGAAGCCCCCGACCTCGAGCGCATCCCTTGCTGCTTGGTTGATGAGCTTGAATCTTTCCGGGCCAAGTAACTGTCTGTGATGAGTTGATTCGTCAAGACAAGTCACGTTACCGCATTCCGCGCACTTACCCTCCAAACTGCGCATGAGGGCAAGAAAGCAAAGCAAAGGATGATCTTATAGTTAGTCGGGTCTCGTGTGGTCAAATCAACCTTCCATACCCAACGGGAGACCACGACGAGCACGTCTATTGCGACAAGGGCAGAATAGATCTCTGCATCAGACTCGAATGGTAAAGAGACAACTCATGCATGGCTTACTTTCCAGTTCCTGTCGGAAGGAGCGATATTGTCAGCAGGCGGTAAAGTGTCGGGATCTGCGACTTACTAATATTTGTAGCAGGTGTGCTAGACGTCCTCCAGCTGCGGTCTCTCCATCATCATCATTGTCTGGACAGAGGATTTCATCGTCAGTCCAGTCCTTCACGGCGGAAATTTAAGCCACAACGCACCCGCCACAATCACTTGTTGACCATTCTTGGCGCCTTCGTCCTGCTCTCTGACAATCCGATAAGCATGTATCACCGGATGTGCAGCCTTTGCAATCTTTTTATCGCTCAATAAGTGATGAATGACCAGCGGTACTTCGAGGGGATCCGTAACGCGGCACGCGTGCCCGATGAAGACGGATTTCGAGACGGTGATGGGTGCCGATGAGTGGATTTCTATGTGAGGGGGTAGTGCGGGCGACAATAGGGGAAGTGAGGAGAAGGAGGATGTATGGGTCGGTGCAGGAATGGGCAAGTGATTTGGTGCCATTGCGTTGGATGATTGCTTCAGGACCGTGGTTGCTCCACCGTGATTATCGGGTGGGATCTCTTCTGCTCTCTGCTTCTCCTTCTCCGCTTCGCGTGCATGCTCGCCCTGTACTCTTTCCTCTACCTTCGCTCTGTACCATTCTCCAGCGACTTGCAAGACATGATTGATGCCCTCAAACACACAGACATCGCCCTCGGTGAACGGGACGCCGGTCGAGGAGATGTACGTCTTTGTCACGCTGCCAAAGAGATCCGCATCGATGCTGAATTGTCCAACGTATCGTCCCAGGAGTTGCAGTTGAGGAGGCACTGTTTCTGGATATTTTGGACCAATGGATACGAGTATACGGAGCTGTGGAGGCGACGAGGGCTCATTCTCGTCGACGGGTATTGACTCGATTGCGTTGAGGCGCGCCTGCGTTTCCGTCCATGATGGGTCGTCCGGTGCAAAAAGGGGCAGCACAACTTCGTATCGAAGCCGATGACCTGCTGCCAAGTTGACCAACTCTTCGTTGACTTGCAAGCTGGCGATACTACTCTCGAGTCCGGTAGATCCGCTGGCATTTCCCGTCGCAGCGTTACGCGACGAATCCGGCGTCGTGCTTCCGGGCGTGACCTTGTCCAATAAGCGGTCCTTGTGACTGATAATACTGCTGGGTCGACTGCCGGGCCTGCTTGACTGCTCGGAAGTGTGGAGACGACAGGCATCTTCGCCGTAGATGGCTGCGAGGGATTCCATCTCGAGGCCTATCGCGACGGTATGAGGATCATTCTCCATCGCGTCAGGGGACGTGAGGTTGTCAACCAGAGTCTGCCAGGCGGACATGGCGGGCGGGGCTCTCGAGGCTGCTGAATCGGACGATTTTTGTCGATACCGGTCTCGCACAGCTTTGATGCCGCTTTGATCAAGAATCAAAGGTTGTCCCCCAACTGTACATGCAGCGTGATGACGACTCCCGGCCGCCGACATCCGATCGTCTCGTGAGCAGTACAGCTCTGGGATGTCGACCTGCCTGCCATGAGCTGTCAGATGAAGCATTCCTGGGCGTGTATGAGCGTGCTCCGGCTGAGACGCGGCAGCAGCATACGGCGACACAACAATGGAGGGAGAGGCTTACACTCTTCCGTCGACGAGTCGTGCAGCGGAGGCCCTGGGTGAGCGCGAGCGACGGAAACGCGTCTTGCAATCCAAGCTGATCTCGCGAATTCTCCGCAGCCACGGATCCCTTGCCAGCTTCTACCCTCCCCGAACTCTTGCTGGAAACCTATCAAGAGTCTCATCCGCAAGGCCCTGCCATCGACCTTTCCGACAAGCAATCCACGGAATACCTAACGCGCCTCACGGGATACTCGCTCAACTCGCTTAGCTCGGAGCCATCCCGCTTGGCCGACGAGCATGCGTTTGTCGGTCGGGAACTCACGTCGTTGTGTATCGGAGAGTACAAGAGCTTTGTCGCCGTTCATCAATGCAAGGAGCAGGTAAAAGGGGCTCTGGACGAGTTTGATGCCAGCTTGGAGGAGCTACGACGCGCGATTCCGGAACTGGAGAGGGAATGCGCGACGTTTGTCGAGGAGACGAGTGGGATACAATCGGCACGACGGCGCGCGCAGCTCGTGCTCGAGCACCAAGATAAGCTCGAGGACCTACTCGATATTCCTCAATTGGTCGACACATGCGTGCGGAGTGGTTACTACCATGAAGCCATGGAGCTCACGTCGCATACCCGCCAACTGGTCTCGCATTATCCCGGCGTTCCTCTTGTTCACTCCATCTCCGCGCAAGTGGATTCTATTATGCAGCTGCAACTTTCTCAGTTGGTCGCATCACTTCGCGAACCTGTCAAGCTGCCAGTCCTGGTCAAATCCATCGGCTTCCTGAGAAAGATGGGTAGCCTGGAGGAAGACGAGTTGCGTCTGGCGTTTTTGGAATCCCGGGCGCAACGCTGGAGGGACCACGTTAAGGAACACGTCGACAAGGAACGTAGCGAGCCGACGAGATATGTTAGACGATATGTCGACGCCTTTCGAGAATTACAGTACGACACGGTCGTCCAGTATACAGCCATCTTCCTCGACCCCACACCTTTCCGATCACAGCCGAATCGCAAGGGCAAGAACGAGAGCGCCGGCATGGACGAAGCTTCCCGCGTCCAAGCGCTCGATCTTATCGTTCGATACGCACATCACGCCGTCTCCGATCTCTTGCACTGCATCACATCAAAAGTCCCGTCAATATCTGACCCGTCGTCGCTAGCCTCGTTACTCACCCAGCTCGGGTACACTGCACTCTCGTTCTCGCGGGTCGGTATGGACTTTTCCGCGTATCTGCCAGAAGTTTTTGAGAATGCGGTGCTCGGCCTGACGATCACCGGTTGGGAGAAAGGCTTGAACGCGGCGCTGGATAGGCTCAGGCCGACGTCGACATCACAGAAATCAGCCTCGCCGTCCGGAAGATCAGACCTCGAGGCAGTCTTCGTGCCCGGTTTCCTTGTATCGCCGGAAATACTTCAGACTCTAACGCATTCGGAGCCGCCGCAGTTCGCTCCGCCAATACATAGCCCGCCAGAATCGAAAATTATACCGCCGCTGTATCTTTCGTCGTTCCCCCTGTTGGCGGCATACACCAACGCGACCCTGACGACTCTCAACTCGCTTCGACTGCTGGCGCCCGTCGCATTATTCCCCAGACTGTACAGCCACCTGCTGGGCAATTTGGCGGATCTCGGGCAGGCACTACTCGACTACGCCAATCGCAGTACCGGTCAAGCAGACCCCGGATGTGGCCCTGTGCCACGGAAAAGACCCGAGGGCCTGCGGCGGAACACGAGCATCTCCAATCGGGACCAGCTTGCGGAACGGACCGAGGCGAGAGAACGTCATGGTCGACGTATACTTTCCGCCGTTCTCGACGCTTACGTCCACGGCTGTGCAGAGTTTTTGAAGATGGCGCTGGTCGAGGGGGTCTACGATGGGCAATTCGGAAACGTTGATCGGTTGAGGCTAGAGGCAGCGGGCGATGTCGAGACGAAGACTGACCAATTCGCCGCGGTTTCGGATCGGTTGAAGGAGTGGGTCGCCCGACACGCTGAAAAAACGGCCAGCAAGGATACTCAGGATAGCAAAGTTATTCAGGAGGAGGAGACTTCCGCCGCCGATAACACGGTGACAGGCGGATCAACAGACATCGTAGAAAACGAATCCGTGAGAGGAGCCGGTACAGTGCCATCAATACCGCTCGTCGTACCCATCGAACCTGAAGACCCAGTCGTTGGATTTGACGTAGGCCCACCGGAAACGGAAGAAACTGGACAACATGCGAACGGCGCGAAAGCTCCAGTTGAGGTTCCGATCGACAGCACACCGTTACTGGAAGAGAAAGCCCGAGGCCCGGACCCGAAAGATTCTCCTCTCCAACAATCGTTACAAAACCCGATACAAGGCAATGAAGCATCTCTGCTTGTATCGCCGACGCCTAACGAATCCAGTCAAACGGACAACGCTGCGCCCATTTCCGCTGGACCGAATTCTGCCACCGAACATACGCCTGAACTTGATGTGATTGAGCGAGTACTGGAAATCCAGCTAGAGAAGCCTGAGGCTATCGTACCGGAAGAATTGCCAAGCCAGAGCATGACTGAAATGTCAATAGCAGAAAATCCTAATACGGGACAGGTCACAGAAGACGTACAATTACCTGTTTCAGTATCAGCAAGCTCCGATGTCGACAACGCTGTGCCGGTTACGGTTGTTGCCGATTCCAGTGATGGATCCCAGGTTCAGGAGAACGGTGTGCATTCGACGAACGGGGACAAACGCGAAGTCGATGAGTTGGATCAATTGATAGCCGCGAAGCAAGCGGTCGAGAATGCATCGGACAGCAAGTCAGGGAGTACGGAGCAGATTGAAGTTCGTAACGAAGATGCGACAACAACAGAAATACCGATAGCATCTAGTATCCCGTCGCCTGCTCCGGCCGTCGCTTCCGGTATGCCCGCACTATCTTTGCCCGACTTCCCGCTCGACAATCGGCAACCCGCCTCCGATGTCGACACAGCTGCCGATGCGGTCAGACCAGATGACGGTCGCATCGCCGAATTCGGCGCGAATCAGCGAGAGGAGCATTTGCCGCCTCACGATGCGGAAGGACCCATTCTTGCAGAGTCAGCCACATCGCCACAGATTGAGAATACTACATCTATCAACATCGCGCGCGCATCGGAAACTTCCGACACAGTCAGACCTTCATCCCCCGCAGAAACACAGGAGGCACAATTATCCAACGGGGGCGACTTATCCTCGGGCGCTGCTACTCCGGCAAATGAAGCCGAAGCCGAAGCCGAAGCCGAAGCCAAAGGCACTCAGCCTGATGCGACGCCCGCTACGGTCGACGTTGCAAATACCAATAACGCGAAATCGAAGAAGAAGAAGAACAAGAAGAAGGGGAAGAAGTGACACGCCAGTCGTAAACATGGGAATTGAAGTTGTAGAGTGTGTTATAGAGTCAATGGACATAGTCTTCTCGGCATTTTCAAAATGCCTTTCGACGATATTTGTCCGTTTCGTTACCGCTAGTCTCTCTATTTTGAGACATCTGTTGCAGCGTCCCGTATGAGTACAACTACGATGTCCAGCCCCTCATCTCTTGAACTTGCTTCACAATATCCCTTGCCTCTTCTCCCATGCCGCGTGCCGCCTCCACAAGATCCGACTCACTCGCGCAATCCAAAGCTCGCCTCCACCTCTCCATATCAGGGCTTTCTACATCGAGAGCCCGCATAGCGTTTGACAGGTATCCGAGATCGGCGCTGAGCTGCGAAACTCCGGTACTACTGAGTGGGCGCGAGAAAGCAGGCAGAATGTCTCGAGTGACATGTCCGAGTAGAGTCATGGTCAATGACGTGATCCAGGCTTGGAGGACAAGTTCCTGAGGTATGGCCATGGGGTGTGTGGTCCCAGTCGTGGACAAGCTGTGATGGGTTGTCGGGAACAAGGCTTTTGCATTCATCGACTCCTGAATTCCGACACCGAGAGCATCGCCTCCCGATGCCTCTTGCGAATGCATGATTTCGAGTAACATTTCCTCTTGCACGCCTTCGAGCTTGCCAATTTGCCAACTCATGATGCTGTCATCTTCGCCTGCACAGACTTCGAGTATCCGGAGCACTCCCAATACGGTTTCCGTGACGCGCGTGATCTCGTCTGTAGGTGACCGAGAGAAAGTCGGAACCTGAAGATTGGGCATTCCGGGAGCCCGCCGCTGTTGCTTTTCTTGCTGAGACCAAATCGGCAACGAGGGGTATTTCCCTAGGATGTCGTATGGCGTTTTGAGCAGGAGAGATATCAGCAGCCTCTGCGTGACTGACGTCAACTGATCGATAGCATCCTTCGCTTGGCGGTCGTGAGGAGCAATGTTCTGGGTGTCCAGCAAGATTGTACGGGCCATGGAATTAAGTGTGGACTGGACGAGCACCTTTCTGCCGCCTCGGGTCAGCCTTGCTGCCTCGGGGACACGGTCATGGGCAGACAGGGATCTGACCCAATCTGTCTGCTCCTTTGTCGTTGCCTCAAGGATCCTCGCGAGCTCCCGCACTCCTGCCAGAAGGTGCAAACCATCGGCGAATCCAGCCCATATGTCACCCTCTCCCGCGCCACCATCGCCGACATACCCATCGAGATCATCTAGCTCATCCCGGAGCGAGACATCGATGACACCTTTACCGGCGGTGGCTTTCCGATCAGAACTGCCTGTTTGAGCCGCACGCTTCATGACGGCCTCGACGTCTTTCTGCCTGTCACGGGACACCAGTGAGAACAATACGCTGGTGTTCTCGATTGCCTCAACAACCGCCCAAGATCCGGTGAATGTTTCGGCTCTAGCTTTTATTTGCTTTGCCATCTGTTGGACACGGCTTGCACGTTCTCGCAATAGCCTCGCCATTTCACGAACACTAGGCGTTTCGGCATCAGCTGGAGTCGTGAAGATTGGATCGCGTGCGTAGATGTCCAGTATGAGGCGGCGCTCGATTGCTCCACAGTCCGAAATGAAGGGAACGAAAGGGTCGTAGATAGGGACATCCCAATCCGGAGGCAAAACCTGCGTGATATCGTCTGTTTGTTGTCTTTGAGGTTGCGCTCCAGATCCCGAAGGGTGGACGCTTGTGGCCAACGCATCCACCCCAAGGAGACCTGACGGACCAGCCCGAGAGTAACGGCGCGAATGCTTTCTAGCATGTGTACTGCCTGTGTCGATTGACGATGTGACGCTGCCGGAGCGGGACCGTAGCCCCCCTGACGACGGCGCCGCAGTGGCAAGGGGTGAATGGTCCAGTATAGCCGAAGGCGATGATGCAAAGACGATCGACGAAGGCCTGCCGGCATTGCTGGAGATGGATCCTCGACGGCTTCGTGTACCATTGGTATCATTCTTGTGCTCTGCCGTACCGAGTCGCTGACCTTCGGCTTGATGAAGCTCGAATAGTAATGCTTCCACCTCGCGTGCGAATTCAGATGTCGCTGTCCAGCATGGGATGAGTTGTAACAACGCCTGATTGCCGGAATACGCTACCACTTGATCCAGTCGTTGCGGAAGAGACGGCGTAAGGGATACCAGAGTCGTGTGAAGGAAATCGACCAAGAGCCCCAACGGATCTGACTTGACGCTGGCTCGATGCTCCTGATGACCCAGCGAAGACTCCTTGGCGAATAATACTGGCAGATGGGCTCGTTCGATCCGCAGTATCCGCAGGAATTCGTCGTAGAATTGTTTGAGAAACTCACTCGTTCTAATTCTTTGCTCAGTGGTATCCGAGTCGCCGTCTTCGATCAGATTTACGCTTGCCCATGCTTCTTCTAGGCTTCGCCTGCGATTTCGGAAGTAGACAGACATGAAACTGGCGGGTCGCGATAACTCGTGGAAGAGAGCATGTATGGCCAATATCGTCGGCGGACCCGTAGCATTCTGACTCTCCGTACGAGATGCGGATCCGCTTGGAAGGAGACGACGTGCGGCATCATCGAGCTGTAACCCAAGCGTTGCCAGATCGTCCTTTGCAGCGCTGGCGGGCGCTACCGAATCCTCCGGTTTCCCATCACGAACCATCGCATCGTCCAGAAGGACAGTCAGCCGCCTCTCGGCTTCATCCTCCAGACTCGTCAATAGACGATTTCTTGCGTTCCATTCGGCGGGCGTTTTACGGAAGACCTGCAAGCTCGTTCGCGCTTCTTGTAATCTGCGGACGGCTTTCTGAACGCCGAGGTAGGAGACTGCGTCTGTCGCTCCATCGCCATTGGAAATCGATGCAGGTTCGGAGAGATATGAATGCACCTGATGCTCAAGGGTGGACCATGATTCGGCTTCTTTCAGAACATCCCGCGCCGATTCCATTCTCGTCTTAATAGTGTCGAGATACTCTAATCTGTTGAGAACCTTTTCGTCCTCGTCGACTTCCTGTCCCGCATCAGAAGCGTTGACTTTCCCTTGCACATTGCCCAACACGTTCCGCACTTCGTCTGCGCCATCTCGAAGGTACTGCAAGTCCCAGCCGAGACGTGGCACGGTCCGTGAGATTTCGTTGATGGAGCGCTCAAGTGATGTCGACGTGTCCTGCGTGATCAAGGACAGGGTTGTGCCGAGTCCGAGCACGCGTTTTTCAAGGTCGTGCAGGTCACGACTTGAGTTACTGGCGAGCAGGGCGTTGAGGAGGTCGGGAACTGATTCGGCTGCGTCGAGAGACGCGACGATTTCGGTGCTCGAGAAGAGGGATTTGGCTTCCTCGGTTTCCACTTCTGCCATCGTGGCTGTAGCAAGCTATACGTTTGAAAGACGTCAGATTTGTCATCGAGGCTGTAAGTCCACTACCACTTACGTCTGTTTGAATGACCGACAACTCAGGAATGATGGTTGGATCCACGCGAAAAACGGTGCATTCCGAGGCACGAGAAAGGTTTTACCCCGAAGCCAGAGTTCGTCTCCGCAGTCTGCAACAACACTCTCAGCGGCACTCTCCGCCGACCACCATCATGGGTGAATCTGCCACCATGTGAGGACGGTCGCCATCCGAGACCTGTTCCGACGCGGTGCTGGCTGGCTGGCCGGTGCGATCGGATATCGAGGTGGAGGTCGCGTCAAGAATATCGCACTGGCGGGGGCAGTCACCCTAGATAAGTACGGGGGTGCATCCATCCATCTCTCGTCCGTCGAGTTCTTCCTCTCAAGCTCGCCATGTGTGGAGGACGTAATCACAGCAACGAGATGACAGACGAGTCCAACCCGACGTCCCCCGATATCAGCCGGACGGGCACACCTATTCCTGCTTCCAATATCGGACAATCGCCCTCGTTCGATTACCACGATCAGCAGAAGCTCAGATACGTAAGTGCAGGATTGCGTTCTTTACCCGGACACTTTCAGGGCTCATGAATACTCCGTCATCTGCAGCAAGATGAGATCTACATCTCGCACCACCAACCCCGATGGAACCCTTCATCACTGTCAAATTCCCTGACCCTTCCTACCGCTGCAATGGGCGACGCAATGGACACCGTCAACGGCCTCACGATGGATCCCAACCCTCCGCCTTCTCGCAACCCAAACCTCGACCTACTCGAAGAGCGAAACGAAAAGGACCTCTACAAGCACATGCCAGGTTTCGTTGGCTTGCGTGATGAGACGGATCCATTGAAGGCAGAGGAAGAAGCGATGCGGGCGACCGCCAGTGGAACGGCTAGTCCGCTGCCTCCTGTCAGTGGTCCTCAGCGGGTGACAGGTGAGTGACAGAATTCCGAATCTGCCCCTTCGCAACTGCCCCTGGCCTTCTGGTCATGAAAATTGCCTGTCGCCTACTGCCCAAGCGCACCTGTGTTGTCTGCTGTGTCCTTAAAATCGGGAAATTCGGTTCCACATTCGAGATCCTTTCATATGCGTACAAGTTCCGCAAAAATAACGCAGCAGGAGTAGTCAAAAGGAGGCCATGGCGGACACTGTAAACCCTGAAGGTATAAAGTCAGGCGTCAGTCTGTCTTTCGGCTTCAAATGCCCTTTCGACCTTGTCGATTTCTGCAATCTTCTTTTCCCTCCTTACCTATTCTTCTCGCCGTCATCTACTCTCGTTACGAATGCGAATCATCCCCGATCCTCGACAGTCATACTATGACCGTACGAAACTGTTGCTAATCGAAGTTGCGGAACATGGCTTTGCAGATAACGGAATCATCTCTGAGCTTGAAGGCTTGTAGTGAGTAAATTTCCTTCTCGGTAGTATCAAATGCTTAACGTCTCCTCGACATCATCAGCGAGCGCTTCTCGCATTGCTTGAGTCTTCGAGACAAGTACATGGAAATCTCGCTTCAGCGCCTCGGCGACGACCCTCGGGACTTTGACGGCACCTTTACCGGCATTCAAGAAGGACACGCCGATGTCTCCGGCCTGCGTGCCGACGCCGATCCATTCTCGTCCGAGAAGCCATTGGGCCCTGAACACGGCGGAAAGCCCGAGTTCGGAAGGTGGAATATTTACCCTGCTCCGCCTCCCGCTCACTGGCATTGGCAGGGATCCACCTCTGATGGCAAGCATATTGTCGGTGAGGGAGGTGAAGGATTCGACGAGAGCAAGCGGGATGCGCAAGGCGATGTCAAGTTGGTACCTGTGGACAATTTCAAGGAGGAAAAGGAAAAGAGTCGAGGAACCAATGGCAGCGATGGGTTCGACATGAAAGATGCCGTCATTCCAGGAAAAGATACGAGGAACTGGACTTTCGCGGTCGACAGCGAGGGAGTGTAT
Source organism: Naganishia sp. PG3902-1 (assembly GCA_023628075.1). Lineage (NCBI taxonomy): Eukaryota > Fungi > Basidiomycota > Tremellomycetes > Filobasidiales > Filobasidiaceae > Naganishia > Naganishia sp. PG3902-1. The sequence continues at coordinate 943,536 of JAMALH010000005.1, forward strand.
CAAGTCTACGAAGCCTCCGGTATGACCTTGACCTCTGGCACAGGATATCTTGGAGTTTCTGATCAGACATATATGACAGCGGAGAACGTCGAGGTCCCGGCGACTGCCAAGCCTCTCTTCCGCAACATTTCGCTGAAGGAATATTACAAGGACCTCGACTCGGTTCTCGCGGTTTGCAGCGATGGACCCGCAAAGAGTTTTGCGTTTAGACGTTTAAAGTATCTCGCAAGTAAATGGAACCTTTACTGCCTACTGAACGAGTACCAGGAGATAGCCGATGTCAAGGTGCGTTACTCAGCTTGAAGCGAAGTAAGTGACCACTTATATGATCATCTTGCCCTTCATCGATCGCCAAAAGGCCGTTCCGCATCGGTATGTATCACGGCCATGGAGCAGTGACCCCGCTGAAACCTTGCGTCAACAGAGATTTCTACAATGTGCGAAAAGTCGATACCCACGTTCATCACTCGGCCAGCATGAATCAGAAGCATTTGCTGCGATTTATCAAGAGTGAGCAGGGCACCTCTTTTCCATTCCGAGCTTCTAATGGGAAGCTTGTTTGCATCGGATAGGTAAAATGAAGAAAGCGCCCAAAGTTAGTATGCGTTGGTCCTCTTGTCAAATCTATCGCCTTACGTGTGCACACTTTACAGGAAGTCGTCATCTTCCGAGACGGTCATGAATTGACTTTGGAAGAAGTCTTCCAAAGTTTGAACCTGACAGCTTATGATCTGTCGATTGACACTTTAGATATGCACGCCCATCAGGTGAATATCGACCCAAAGCAACTTACGAGTTTCTTCACTGATTCTCTTCCCATCGCTCAGGAATTCCACCGATTTGACAAGTTCAATGACAGATACAATCCCACGTGAGTGCGCAGCCTCGAGCTCTTGCATGTTCTTTGCCAGCTGACGGCGACTCAGTGGGTCATCGAGATTGAGGGAAATCTTCTTGAAGACCGACAACTACCTCGGCGGCAGATATTTGGCAGAGCTCACGAGGGGTATGGAAATCAGCGAAGTGTCTTTGATGACGCTGACTGAAGCGTATCCTATCGGGCAGAACTTATTACCGATCTGGAACAAAGCAAGTACCAGAACGTCGAATGGCGGCTCAGTATCTATGGCCGGTAGGTTTCTGTTCTTCAAGACTTCGACGATCGTCCGCTGACACCAGCGTTGCTGGCAGAAACCTGCAAGAGTGGGACAAGCTCGCTAAATGGGTGGTCAATCACAAGCTGTTCTCTCATAACGTCCGATGGCTTATTCAAGTGCCACGATTGTACGAGGTCTACAAGGGAACCGGCGCCATCAAGAATTTTGGCGAACTCGTGCGAAGTGAGGTGCCTTGGTTCGGTAATCAATGTCTCAGTCTTGACCTTGTTCTCCGTCAGATCTCTTCCAGCCCCTCTTTGAAGTCACACAGGACCCTTCGAGCCACCCGGAATTGCATATATTCTTGCAGCGGGTCGTCGGATTCGACAGTGTGGATGACGAATCTAAGGCTGAAAGACGTCTGTTCCGGAAGTTCCCCGTCGCGTCCGAATGGAATACTGCTCAGGGTCCCCCTTACTCATACTGGTAAGTGGCCCTTATTCAAGCCTCAGGGCCGAACGCTTACGCGACCCGATAGGCTGTACTATATGTATGCCAACATGGCTTCGCTCAACGCGTGGAGACGTTCGCGAGGATTCAGTGAGCTTCTACGGATCGCCATTGCTCACAGTCAGGTCCCTCATACCCTGTACCTCAGACACCTTCAAGTTCAGGCCTCATTGTGGGGAGGCCGGAGATCCCGACCATTTGTCTTCTGCCTTCTTGACCGCTCACTCCATCTCACACGGCATCTTGTTGCGAAAGGTTCCCGCGTTGCAGGTGAGTAGGAATTTGCACACATGCTTTGTTGTGACTGACATTGGTCTGTGCAGTACTTGTTCTACTTGAAGCAAATCGGTTTGGCTATGAGTCCACTATCAAACAACGCTCTGTCCGTACTACTGTAGGGTTTATAGAAACCGGCTGACTTTGCGATAGGTTCCTGACTTACGAGAGGAACCCCTTCAAGGACTTCTTCCGTACCGGTCTGAATGGTTAGTTCCGAATCTTGTCAATCTTGTCCTATACTGATCGTTTTGGACAACAGTATCATTGTCGACCGATGATCCTTTGTAAGGCTTGTCCCCTTCAGTCTTTGGTGCTCAGCTAACAAATCGGGTGCGTGACGCCGTCCCTCAGGCAATTCCACTTGACAAAGGTAAGCAGGCCTTCCGCTATCTTGTTCTGGCTACAATGTCTGATATACTATCATCACAGGAACCGCTGATGGTGAGAGACCTATTAAAGAGCGACCTGCTTGCATGCTAAACTCCACTTCATTGGAATCATAGGAGGAATACTCTGTGGCGGCACAGGTGCGTACAAGAAATGAAGAGCATTCCGGCTTGTTTTTCATAGCTCTTTGACTCGCAGATCTACAAGTTTACTCCTGCCGGTATGTGCATTTCGACAATTCGCCTTTTCCCTCACTAATACTATGTACAGACATGTGTGAGCTGGCGAGGAACTCTGTCGTCCAGAGCGGCTGGGAGATGCAAGTCAAGAAGCACTGGTTAGGCAAGAAGTACTATCTGCCCGGCGTGATCGGAAACGATATCGACAAGGTAAGGACAGTCGTTTAAGATAAGTTGACCGGTAGCATTTGACTGACTCGCTGAGTGATAGACCAACGTCCCCAACATCAGATTGGCATACAGACATGCCACTTTGCTCGAAGAGCTGTAAGCCGATCCTACCTTTTTCGCGCCAAATCTCGACTGACCACTCGAACCATAGCTCCCTAATCAAAAGCAAGGGCCGAGCCAGCGAGTCTTCCGAACCCTCTGTTGCGATTGCCAACGGCCACTCGTTCGCCAGCCAGATACCTGGCTCGTTGAACTCCATCAACCCGGCTTCTGCGTTGTCGACTTCCCCGCAGGCCAAGTTCCCAAAGATCCCAGTGAACGCGGCCGATGCTATTCCTGGTATTTCTGCGCTAGACGAAAGGGTCAGGCAGGGCGCCGCTCGAGGTGGACTGAAGAAGGTCTAATAGGCAGATATCGATTCGTTCTGTTTGTAGGACGGTATGCTAGTCCTTCGTGTATTCAGTTTGATTCAATAACGGCATTTCGACGAGAAGAAGAAGGGGCTTTGTTTGCGCGGTCGGAGCAGTTGCTCTATCAGATATTCTTGACGGGTCGGGTCAACTTGTCGCGTTCCGACCCGCCGACGCTATCTCATAAGCAGAACTGTAGCAACTCTTCGGCATTGCGGTACGACAGAATGTCTGTATGCAGCAGTTTCATGAGCTCGTACTTAGCGTGATTGCGGGAACGAGAGCACTCAAGTCGCATGCTAATGCACGGGCGACTGACTTGCTTCGGACCAAAATAGCCGAAGCTGCGTCACTCGATCGAGGCCGAGCAGGATGCCAAGCCATCTGCACAACCTCCGCGATAGCAATCTGAATGCTTCCACCTCCTTTGCCGTAAAGACCCCGGGGAATCTCGACGGACCTACGCCATGGCACAGAATCTGTTCGGCGGTCTCGATCGACCGTCGTCGCAGACGTCGGACTCTCCGTTCACCATCGCCAATAAGGCCATGAAGGACAAGTCGACGCCTCAAGCTCCTAAAATGAAATTGCCGCAAAGCAAGGCCGTTGCGCAAGCTCAGCATTTTGCTCAACAACATCAGCAGCAGCAACAGCAACAGCAACAGCAACAGTTACAACGACCGACTTATCAACAGCCATCAGCGACTCCTCCGGGTGCAAACTCTGCAGGTCAGAGCCGTCATCCTGGTTCCACGCAAGATCACAGCATGAATCCTAATGGTCTGAAAACAAATGCAAGGGACGCCTACATGGGAGCAGGAGCATGGAACGCTCAGACGGGGACATATGGACCTGGAGGGGGAACGGCGAATTCACCACATCGAGGACATCAGACGCCTGAAGGTCAGGCGAGCTTGGAAATGAGGTTATCGCGTTCTCCTTCACCGTACAACTCCAACCCGAACTTTGTGGCGCAGCAAGGATTCGCTCAAGCAGTCATGATGGCACAGGGAGGAGGACAGGGAGGACCTGGGGGCCCTGCTAATGCAGCTGGACCCGGCAACAGGATTTACGCGGCACCGTCCTTTCCTATTCATTATCAACAGCAATTCGCTGCTCAGACAAATCCTCAGAGCGTTCCGTCGTACAGGCAAGCCTCGTATCCGCCTGCTGTCGCTCAGAACCAGCAACAAGTATACACCGCTCCCTCACCCTCACAATATGGCCAGCAGGGATATCCTGCGCAACCGAGCCCAGCAAACTCGAGTCAGGGCTATGCACAGAATACCTCTCCTTACAATAACATTCAACATCAACAACATCGCCCTTCTTCATCACACCCTCAGCAATCGCAATCCCCATACGCAGACCCCTTGCTTTATGCGAGTCCTGCATCCGCCGGACTTGGATCGCCAGCCATCATAGTGGATCAAGATCCCAACATGCATCTACCAGCACATGTAGAGAATCCACCGCGACCTGTACCGGCCGCACCGGCTGGAACCGATGTTGAATTGTGGCAGATGTACGTTCATCTCGCGAGTCGAAGCCTGGTCTTCGAAAGAGACACTGATGACTCACTAACGTTCACAGGTTCTCCGCGATGGACATTGATCAATCTGGGCAACTCGAAGCCAATGAAGTGCAGGCGCTATTGGCAAAGGATCACCGGTGGGCGAACATCGAGCCGAGAGAAGATTGCGTCAAGATGGTGAGCGATTTGGCCGCGCGTGCACGAGATGGCCGTTAATAACCCTTTCTTCCTCTAGCTAATGAGTGAGAGGATCCCAACTGTGCACTTTTTCCCAAAACTGAATGCCATCGTACAGACATCTTTGACACGGATCGCAGTGGAACGATCAATTACGTCGAATTCGAGGGACTGTATCGATACATCAAAGTAAGTGCCGACTGACGATCGGATATGCTCGTTGTACTTAATCCTTGAGCCTTGCAGGACTGGTACAATATCTTCCAACAATTCGACCGTGACCGTTCTGGCACGATCGACCGCAGAGAACTGGAACAGGCGCTTAATAGCTTTGGATACCCCCTCCCGAGCGATCTCGTGCGCAAGCTGGAGAAGAGGTATGCACCTCCCAAAGCCAAGAACGATACGAGACCGCGTGGCGTGACATTCGATCGCTTCTTGATGGCGTGCGTAACGGTCAAACATTTTACGGAGGCATTCAGGCAGAGGGACGTCAAGAAGGAAGGCAGACTGACGGTGGATTATAGCACGTTTATGGACCTCTGTTTGAGCAGTCCTGCGTGATGTACGACTGCACGACATTATAATACATGTATCTATAGCAGACAAGTACATCGACTGACCGTCTGGAGATCTACTGGCCAACAGGCTGGCCGACAACATGTTGAGATACAATCCACGCCGCCGAGCTCCTCGCCGTCCACGTGATCTGCTGACCGCCATTTTGGATCCGCAGCCCATCCCGGCGAGCGACCAGGATTTGAACCTCAAACATGATTCAAGTGTTTCAGGCTGAGCGGAACAGCTGCCTGTCAGAGAATAACGGAATACCTAGCGCTCCCCCATTCATCCTCTCTTATTGCTTGCCATCAACGATTGTTCCGAACGGCGCCGTCCGCACGCCGGTAGAATGGACTTGGCTGCGCTCGACTCCTTCTCGCAGCAGGACCTGACTCTCGGTACCACTCTCACCCATCTGTGCACATTTCTGACCAGGAATCTCGGCAAACACTATGGCACGCAGACTATTGCCCGTCTCCATGACCGGGTTCGTCACCACCTAACGCCACGCTTAGCACCAACATGGGATCCGCTGAACCCGTCTTCAGGATGCGGTACCCGTTCCCTCATTGCGATGCCGGGAAGGTTCCCAACACCGCTGGTAAATGCTGCTCTGGAGGTCGGAGTCGATCCGGTCGTATGGGCAAAGGAAATGAGCGAATCTGGAGAGTGGCAGCTTTGGGTCGATCCGGGCAGTATTTGTTGGCGAGATGGTGGGTGGGTTTGGGTGGAGGAAGGATATGAAAAGGAAAGGATGTATAAACGTGAGTGCCGATTCGAGGTAGCCTCTGGCCAGAGCAAGTGCTCTCCTGAGATGTTGCATTCGGCATGACATGGAGGGTCACCTTGTGTTGACTGCGGGATCGCTTATGGCGATGCGAACTGCTTTGATTGACGCCTCTGGCATGCCGCTGTCTCGGTTATCGAGGCTGATCTTTCATTACTTTTTAGAAACACTGCATACCGTATGGCAAACACCGATAGTACCTTTCAATACCGACGACTCCATCGTACCAACTTCTGCAATGTCCACTTTGCGTTCCGTATCAAATCCGTTCCCGATGGCAGCGCATTCAGCAACAGCTGCGCTACAGAAGCAGAGCGCTCAGCGGTCACAGCATCCCCAGTTGACCACACAGACTGGTCCGGCGCAGGCTTTACGGGCTCCGGCTGTCTTCCGCATACCCATGGCGCCCTTTCCGCATCCAGCCTCAACCGTTCCACCTCCCCCGACAAAACAGCTGGGGAGTTTATCGCTCCGGGACGGCAATGATGCAGCCGTTTCTGACCCTTTTGCAACAAGTGGGAGAGCATTCCCGCAAACATCAGGATCTCTTTCGTCTGATGAACATGCGGGTCGGGGCGTAATCGGGATGGGTTTCGGACAAGGCTTCGGACAGGATTCAATCGGAAGCGGGTTGCTAGAAGGTGGTGCACCACTCACCAAGCGTGCTACTGCCAAGGCTGTAAGTAGACCATCTATGCCAACATACCTTGGAGAGCTAATCCGGTCCTCCACAGCAGCTGAATCAGACCTTAAAGCCCGGAGTATCCACCGGTATCGCAGCTGGACCACCGGTGAAACGATCTCCGTTGACGCCGACCACAACCGTGAGTGTGATTACCAGCAGTCACATTCCACCGCCACCCTTCGGATCGGGCATCCCAGGACAGCCTGGCTCCGGTGTGCCAGTATCATTATCGCACGCGGTAAAACTACCCCTACAACAGACTCAGGGGTCTCACTTTCCTATGAAACGCCACCATCTCAAGAATTGGACAGAGGCAGAACCGAATCGTCTTGTGGCCCGTTCGAAGGGCAAGGCAACGAATAAGGCGCTCGACTCATCAAAGACTGAGGCGAGGCCATCGACGACGTCTGATTTGAGCGGATCTTCATCGAAGGCTGGATCGTACTCAAACCTCAATCGAGCGCTGCCAACAGCTTCGAATGTGTCTGAGACAGCAGGGCAGCGTAAAGTTTCTGCCGTGTCATCCTGCGCGTCCGGCGCAGACGCCGATACCGAAAGGGACACGAGTATCGACGAGTCGGACGAAGTCGGAGATACATCGGAAGCTTTCACATTGGCAGACTGTGTCAATGTTCCAACATCCAGCAAAGACGTTCTCGAAAGTCCCAACAGTCCAGAAGTTGTGCGGAAACCCGTCACTCCGACACCAAATCCGACCAAGCCTGACAGCAAACCAGGACGGAGATCTCCTGTCCCAGCAAGAACGGCGTCTCCACCGACTATGGCTTCCGGTTCATCGTCGAATGGACCTCGACAAGTCTCCAGCAGTGGAGTCAAAACTTCGCCGTCGGCAGCTATCACACCGAATCCGCACAGCGTACAAGGATATGACGGCGGCAATGTCGGAGTATTAGGAGGAGGTGTCAAGCTCGGCGGTGCGGCGGGGTCATCGACCCCACAGAACCGTTCGCCGAATACAGGCAACCGCGTTGTAATCGGCCAGAACTCTTCAGGAAGGGCATCAGGGGCGACGAGATCTGTTTCCGCTTCTACCGCTTTCGGACCAACGGCATCGGAAAGCGAAACAACTATCGGATCGGGCTCCGAAAGTGGAAAGACCTCACTTGGACCAGGTTCAAAGAAACGCCGGGGACGACATCTACAATCCCGCAGCCCAGATATTTCGCAAAGCAGGACCCGCGACTCCATACCGGCACAGCACGCCCCGCCTTATCGCTGGACCCCGATGAACTCGTCGCGCATGCATCTTCCGCCCATGCCAGGAGTGGTACCTGGACCTATGGGCATCGCCATGCTAGGAGGCGGAATCGCTGGTCAACCGGGTTCCATGGCGTTTCCCATTGCTCCTGGAAAAACGACCGGATACCCGCAAGTGTATCCCAGCGGACATCAGGGATGGGCGCCGATGCCAGGCGGGGGCTTAGGCATGCCCCTGTCACCGCCTGAGGAGCAACCTGCACTTGCGCCAACGACCGGGTCGTCTTTCGCGCCGGGCGTCAAGGCCTTCATACCTGCATCGTCGTATGCGGCTGGAGGCTCGCGGACTCAACACGGTGGTTCGCAGTTCCCCATATTCCGACCGCAGTCCAGAGCTGCTGAAGCGCCTGCGGTCGGGCAGAGACACAGTTCGACATAGGAGCAATCCTCGCCGCCGAATGGTCCGAGAGACGTTCTGCAGCGGATGTTGACGCTTGGAAGGTCCCTTGCTTGATTCCGCCTACTGCATAAACTTGTTACCTTTCTCCTTCGATCTCGTACATCAAGTTTTACACCTTGTCCTTCGATTTTGCTCTCATGCTAGATGCAGTGACTTTCCGCTGCCTTTGTTCTTGTACGAATCTAAGCTCAGGCACCTTATGCAATTATGCATTCTTCCGCATCAATGCTTTACATCTGGGCTTCTGGTAACATTGTGAAACAGACATTGTGCTTGCTCGGTCGAGCTCTCGGTCACTAGTGAATGCCTGATGACGTCAACATTTGCGAAATAACGTAAACAAACCGGCTGTGCGGAATCAAGATGCGAAAGGAGGTGTTTCATCTTTGTGCTCAGATAGAACAATGCATAGAATGTCAATCAACTCGCATTGTCCTGCCGCGAACAATAGCTTTTCTGGCTCTGCATCGTTATCGCCGGCAAGAAGAGAGAAAAGGGAAACGTATATCATGAATTCGCGAATGCTGGACCCGCAGGATGAGGCTCTGCCTTTGCATGTTCTTGCCAGCGTACGCCCATCGACGTTGAATCACGTCCCCCCAACATGTTCTCCCGACCGATCACCAAACCCACCGGACAACCACCCCGCTCCGCTGAGATAGAAGAGGTACTCTTGCTGTCTGATAACGGCTCCCTCGGGGCAGAGCATGGCATCAATCGACCGACTTTCGTTCCCTCGCCCACCTTGTCCTACTACGCCAACTTCGTCCCGGCCACGCCCTCGCCATCGAAATCATCGCTTTCGACGGATGGGCGACAGAAAGCGCAACCTCGACGATCACAAACAAAGTCGAAACCCGCTCCGATCGATATGTCCCGTATCAAAAGGGCGAACAGTCGGCGGGCTCCGAAAGTCGTGGTGACCTGCGATGTGGATGGACTGCTGGGTGGGGAGGAAGGCAAGACCGGTCAAGTTGATGTGCAGAAGCCCGCGGTGGAAAGGGTGGAGGCCAGGTCTTCGAGAGCTTCGGTTGGGGATATGAGGATGTTGGTCCAAGATACCAATGCCGAAGCCTCAGGAGGGTTGGCACAGGTGAGTCCGGCTGGCCGTATGGCCAATATGCGTATCGGCAACAGGTCTAACTTCTGTACCCGCTTACTAGCAAATGAAACAGTCAAATGCTGAGAACCGTTCCAGACGTCGGCCCTCTTCCCCCTCGATTGTCGAAATTGAACCGGGACACCGTTTCCCGTCGTGGATGGGCGGAACAGATTACCAGCACCTGCTAATCCATCCTCAAGCTCAGTCACATACGTCATCCCGGACATCAACGCCACTACCTAGGGCTCGGGGCAATAGTACATCGCCTCTGAGTCCCAGAGCAGGGAGAGGAAGTCCGGAATCGGGAGGTCCCTTGCATCAAATCCTCTTGACGCCGCTCAGCGCATCGGATCATTCATGGTCGACAGACGACCTACTCGACAGGGATGGTCGAGCACGGCCGGGAAAGAAGGGGGAAAAGTCAGGAAAGCGACGAACGATGTTGGATGTCGCGAGTAAGCTACTGTCTGAACAGCGAACCAAATGGCTTCGAGACCGGGCCGCCTCTCGAGCGCCTTATCCGGGAACCCGGAAAGAAAGCAAGTACGGCCATATAGCGCGGCGAGGAGGCGTCACTGCCGGATATGGTCTGGATGACCTGAAATCTGCCTGGGCAGCTGGCGAGAAGAGAGTTCTGGATCGGGATGCAGAGAAGAAGAAGGCGAGGAGACACAAGTGGATTGTGAGTTCAGCCCCCGACAACGGAAGACTCATACTAAATCTGGCGGAATTGTTTGCCAATGTGCAGATATTAATAGCTCTCGGTGTCCTCATCATCTGCTCGGTCGTCGTCGGTGTCTGTGTGTCACTTCTCGCGAATCGCCACGGCAATAAAAGCTCGTCCATTGATATAGACAAGTCGGCCGACTCGACCGGAGATGCGACGCCGTCTTCCACGTCCTCTGCTGCGAGAGCAACTTCCTCCTCTGCAACGACATATAACGTCGCGACATGTCTGGAAATGTTCACTTTGTCTGCGTCTTCCTCTCCTTCTACGTATCCATGTACACAGTGTGTTGGGTTTCTATTGACCGCTACCAACGACTTCACTATCAACAGTACTTCCAGTACAGACGTCAAAGGAGTTGGATCGGCATTGCAATTCTGCGCACTGCAGACAATTTTCAAAAACACGGATGGAGTCAGCACCGTTGAGAAGGCGACATCATCCAAAGCAAATGTCCTGAGCGGGTGGATGAAGGATACGAACGTGTGCGCTGGATGGACCGGCATCAAATGCGATAATCAAGGCAGAATCGTATCTCTGTAAGCTGATGAGGACACGGCTTCCCAAATGCTAATACCATTTTAATAGGTCACTGGTGTATCCCAATGTCCCAAAGACTCTGGATTCCAGTTTCGCTCATTTCGTTGCGCTTGAAACCCTGAAGATCGTGGGGAATTCATACCTGCCGTGTAAGTTGCCGCTCCGGCCTCAACGCCCTGGATCCTCATTCCAAGCAAATGATTTTATAGCGGGACCCATTCCAGATAGTATTCTACCTGAAAGCTTGACATCACTCAATATCCAGACAACAAGCTTAGAGTCGCTTACTCTCAGAGCATTCGCTGGATCCCCTCAGAAGTTGCAGACTATGGTTCTGGTACTAAACTCAAAATTTGGTACTAGCCTGCCGGACCTCTCTAGCTCCGCTGGTCTTCAAACATTGTGAGTTTCCTTCCGGAGATACAGCTTTTATGACTTGCTGAATGACCGCGTGATAAAGGTCGGTCACTGGACAAAGCCTGACGGAAGATCCTACGAAAAAATTGCCAGCAAGTTTGACCTTCCTGTACGTCCCAGAGCTGACATGAAAATGAAAGTCGTTGTCCCACATGTTAACACATTCTCTCTCATAGCGATTTGTCATACAACTCCCTCTCCGGACCTGTACCAGAACTTTCTCGTTTCACCTCGCTGAAATCACTGTTAGTATTCGCGACGCCTGGTTCTGTTCAACATGCTGAATGCCAGGCGTTTGCAGCTTCTTGGATGCCAATGCATACACCGCATTCCCGTCTATCCTGCCATCCTCTTTGCAAGAGATTTCATTGAATGGCAATTCGAAACTAAATGCAACAGTTCCTGCCGAATTCTGCAACGCTTCGAACTTGACATCTTGCGACTTCAGAGGGTCACTACTATCTCCACCCCGTGGCAACCCGTTGACCACAACGCGAACAGTTACCACACTTTCTCAAGGCGCCACCACCGCTGTGACTTCCGTTGCGACGCTAGTAACCACAATGGCCTCCACTACGGCCCTCACATGTGGCATCTGTCGCTTCACCTAAGCTTGAAACAGGTCGTTTGCAGGTTCTGGAATATCGTTAACAGGCTCACGCGCGTTGTATAAACCCTGGCATTATGAACGTTATATGCTCTGGTTAACTTGTTAATACGCGCCACTTCCACCTGATACGCTCCCTTAATCCCGTCGATAGACCCGATTCTTCTCGTCTCGCTCGTAGCGCATGACCAGATCCTCGCGACGTTTGCGACCAAGAACGCGACCAGCAGTGGCAAAGGCATTCTTGATGTAGCTTGAGCAGAATACGATGAAGAAGCCAACTACCATTGGCGCGGCTGCGAAAATAGTCTGTCAGATTGGGCTGGTAGCGGAGGGTCAGCGTTTGCCTACTGATTTTCCAGAAGTAGGCATCTGGGTTTTCGAGGGCGCTGCGGAAGGGTTAGGGAAAGATGTAAATTGATCAGCCACTGGCTCTCAGCGAAATACTATCCTCTTACGGGAATTCCGTGAAATCTTAAGCATGAGTGGTACGAGAGTCAGCGGAGCCACAATGTATTATACCTACAAATCAATACGCACTCATTCCGTAGTACCCGGCCTGTGATACGAAGGGGAATCAGTTTTCGGACCTTGCCGGCTACAGTGGAGACTTACCATGAATGTTAGTGCTACAAGCAAGAGGCGGTCTATTCAGCAATTATAGCCCTTGCACCGGCCATCAATTTACTCACGCAAGAAGATCACTGTTACCAAACTGAGCCGCTCCATGGACTCGTTGGTGATGAAACTGAGCATCTGCAAGATCGTGGCCAGAATTAGCGAACTGAATCATCTTACAGAGGAACCCATACGTTAAAGATATAGTCGGTAAGATGATCGCACGTCATGAGATATTGGTCCAAGGAAGTTAGCATGGTGTCCATGTGGTCTATAGAAAGTTCACGTCAAATGCGTTAGTGATCTGGACGTTCGAAACGAGATGTGCCTACCGATCACGTCAGAAAGATAGACTTTGGTCGTCTGGGAGATGTAACCTGTCGAGTGCGTAGAGTCGTATCCGAGCACACTGGAAGTGTGATGATCCTTTGCTTCGCCGTGGGTGGTACCGTACAATGCCGACACCAAAGCACGTTGTGAGTCTCTGTCACGAAGAGTATATAGTACGTGTGAGAGGGGACTGAGCGTTCGCTTCAGGCGCGTGAGTTGGCTGCTGATGATGTGGAGATGGCGGACTGATTCCATCTGTGGGTTGACGAGGCATCCAGCCTCCATCTTGAGAATCTCGGATTCGAATGCTTGAGTGATCTCGATTGCAATATCCACAACTGATGGAGCAGAGTCAGCTGCGCTCGGATTATTGGCGATTGGGGAACTGACCAACATCGAGCAGAGCCTCCATTAGCATAGAGGCATCACATGTCCGCCTCAGCAGGCCATTCTTGTTTTCCAGCCTCAGGTATATGGGATCAAGAATCCCGCTGTATGCGCTTGCGCTCATAGTAATGATTGTCCCTATCGACGACCGTGTGTGAGAGCTCGGCAGGCCACGGGAGAAACGTACTCACCATCTCGCATCATGAACACGCTCATCACGCTGCGACGAAGCGGAATCATGTACTGGGCCGCCAGGTGGTCGATCGTCATGGAGTGGGCATTTCGCGATGGCTAGTATCGGAGTATGTCAGCAAGAGTACTCCTTGCTAGAAACAAAGTCCTCACGTTGTTATCATGACCCGGCTGTATAGTCTGTATCGGCTCAAACACCCCATCCACGCCTTCCGGCAGACTTGTTTGCGTCGGTTTCTTTCCAAAGAACCTAGCGAGTCTGCCCGGCTGCCCTTTCCCACCGAGCTGACCGTGTGTCCCAGATCCGGAAGAGCCCGAGCGCGCTTTGGTTCGACGGCGCTTGGGTTTGCCCGTCTCCGCCTGCCCCGAAGACTGGTAAGTCTCCGCGGTCGAGCCTTCCGCGATCGTTTCCTCATCCTCGTCCTCATCGTCGTCTTCTTCTTCTTCCGCGCTATCTTCTAACGGATCGCCTTCCTCCGTGCTTCCATATCCCTTTCTGGCAGCGCTTGGTGACCCCCTTCCACGTAGCTTTGCCGCTTGTTTTAGATCATGTCGATCCTGCGGACGTATATGCTGCACCAGCATTTGCAGGTACAAGTGATTCGCGTAAAAATCGAGCTTGGATCGGGGATTGTTGCTCGCGCGCAAGGTATCCTCGACGGCAAGCGGATGCAAGCCGTACCGGAGCGTCAGAAACTTGAGAATCTCAAAGTTGATCCCATCGACGTTGATCCAGCGCACGGAACGCAGTTTATCCTTTTCGTCGCCGTGCGTGCCCGGCTTGGGAGTTACCGGACGTTCCCCGTCGGGGCTGTTGAGCCACATCTTCAATTTCTTCCCGGGCACGTCCACCCGTGTGCCCTGGCCGTCGGACGAATAATCGACAATGGTGACCCTGACGGGATCCTTCAAGTTTGCGTAATCGCCGACATCTTGCGTGACATCGACCCCGGGTTCGCTACCCGTATTGCTGAGCCAGTGGTATCCGACGCCGGCCATGTTGCGCGTCGTCTTCTCGCCCGTCTGCGGGCCGGGGGTTGTATGTGAGAACTGACTTGCACGGCGATTACGCGTGGCGGTCGGACTGGCGGGAACATTGCTGGAAGCCTTTGGAGGGGAAGCGGGCGTTGTCGTGATGCGCGCAACGTCCTTTCCATCATCCGCCCCACTATTTGCGCGAGCGGCCGCATTCTTTTTCTTCCTCTTGTTCTTGTTCCTCTTGCGGCTCCTCGGCGGATTCGTCATGGTCGGACTCTTCACGATCTCATCATCATCCGTGCCCATCGCCGTACCCCGCCTGGTCGGAGTATCTCGCTGTTCCCCACTGCCGGAATCCTGTTCGTCCCCTCGAGAATACGTCCCGTCAAATTCCTCATCCGCGACCACGCTCTCCCTCAAGGCACTCCCACCGTGGCCCTGGAAATTCACACGACCGGGACCGCGCGACCTCTCCCGGTTCAAGAACGCCGGCGGCAGCGGATCCGTCGGCGACAGGGACTGCGGTATCGGAAGCGTAGTCGATACCGTCGACTGGATGCTCTCCGTCGGTGAAACAGTTCGCCTGGGCACCGAATGAGGGTTTCCTTCGTCGTTGTCGTCGTCGTCGTCTTGCGCTGGAGTGGTCAATCGGTAAGCGGCCGCCACTGCCATGGCTGTCCCTCTCATCGCTGCCACCCGTAGGACACCATCAAACACTGGGTCCCAAGGTATGGCAAGGCATCCGGCAAAGGAGGGGACTTACAGTTGGACAGCGGACGCGCCACGGGTACCGGTCGCTGCGATCCATTATGCTCCCCCTCACGCAAGCCGACGCCGTGATGCGGATGCTCGTAGGCGTGGTCGTGGCTCAGGAACGCCATCCGTTCTTGCCGATCCTGTGTCGCGCCGTATTGGGTATTCGAGTCTCGCTGCGGCAATAGGGGTGCGGTGTCGTCGATCCCCTCGTCCGCGATAGGAGGCATTGTCCTGCCAGGCGCTGGCAAGAGGCTGATGGACCCGAGCGCGCTTCTCGTGATCTGCGCCGTGTGTACTGCACTCTGCACTCGGCCAGCTGCCCACTACAGTCGAGAGTATTTTGGACCCGGGCGTGATGTCATCTTGCCGCGCGCTAAGAGGATCCGCGCCGTGTCTCACTCAGACCCAGGTGTCACCTCGCCAATCTGGAGGATAGGAGGTGTGCAGTCCGTCAATCGATCTTCTCTCGACTTCTGCCCATTGTCCGCTCTTCATCAGTCATTCGACGGGCGAATGTCTTGGGCCCATGCGATGCATGCCCATCAGCGGTCCTCCGGGCGTCGTCAAGCAGGATGATCCCCTCCGCCGACCGAGTTCTTCTCTTTCCTTGGTCTCCTGCCTGCAGAGATCAACATGTCGGCATGGCAGGTGAGTCCCGCAACCCAAACTAAAACATGCTGACCCACATACATTCCCATTCTACCCTTCCTCTGCCACCTTTCGATGCGCTCGCCGCTTCCCCTCAAACCACGCCCGAAATCCCGATGAATCTTTCATGGAACGAACGGCGCAAGTTGAGACGATACATCAAGCAGACTGAGAAGGACGCCGCGAAGAGCGCCAGGGAGCAGGAGAGAGAGCGGCAACGGGAAGAGAAGGCGGTGGCAAAGCAATGGAAGCAGTATTACAAGTTCGTTCGTCTCCCATCCCATCCCACCCCGCCCGGCGTACTCCTTCCCTCGACCTGACCCTGCACAACAGGGCGGAAGAAAAGGAGATGAAGAAATGGCGCAAGGCGACGGTCCATCATCCGGAGCTGAATTATCCATCGGGAGTTGGCACCACACTACTCCACCAACAATCACACCACCACGCCTTGCACCTTCGCTCACCGCACGTCACCCATGCCTCGGCTTATCGACCGACCCTACCCCTCCCGCACGCATTCCCCACGAATACGGGATCCTTCACGGCGCAGTATCTGCCGATCAATGGACACTTGGGCAGTCGTGAGGATTCTCCGCCGCTCCTTCCGTCGCTTGCGGCGTTCGGGGTTGTGCATCCGAGTGCAGGGCCCGGTGCCCATGGATCAGTCATGTCGAGGTGAGCAACTCCCCCCTCCAAAGAGCACAAGCAGCCTCGGATTCCGAATCCTCGAATCATTGTCGCTTATGACTACTACCCGCCTTCGGTATAGGACGATGACTCGAGTGAGTGAACGCTTGAGCGACGTCGCAAGATGCGGCTCGCTTATCGATCCAACATTACCTTTGCCCCACAGGCTCTTCTTGAGCTAGAACAGGACACATACCTCCGTTTCGGCCAAAGAGGCCTCATACGGTGATCAATAGGGTGCATCAAAGACACGGCGAGGAAAGCCTGTGACGCAGTGCGTTGTATAAGTGCACTTGTGTATTCCTTCGTATGTATACATTCAACGGGACCGAACTTCTCCCTTCCAGAATACGGCAATCATGACCGCAGAATGAATGGAGAACAGCAGTAAAGACGTCAGCTTCGATGGAGGGAACGAATCCCACACCCATAACACCGCCACCCAGAGCGTCGCGCTACATGGTCATTTTATCAGCTTTCTGATGTGGAAGAGAACCGTTCAATATGGGATCCCTTACCTGACGATCAATGGCCACCTCGTGAGCCAGAGCAGGAACGGCAGCTGATGCGCATACCAGCTGAAGAACTGGTAATGCAGGGATCTCGCAAAGAGGACCCCGAGCATATTTGACGTAAACAGAACAAAGGGGATGTCTATTGGAGTCTGTCAATTCGGCGCAAAAGGAGATGATGGACAACCATGCTTACGGAGACCGCTCTCGATACCTTGTTTCACCGGTGCCATGCGACAAGCTTGAACACTGGACAGGCCGCGTTTGAGCACTGCCATCGTTCCTCCGGGAACGATGCTAGACCATCGGAAGCACGCGAAAAGGACAAGGGCAGAGAGCTGTCCCATCGGAATGGAAACGTCAGCAGGAAAAAGGCATGATTTGGCCCCCGAGGTCACTTACATGCGATGCAAGCAGTCCCCACTTGAGCTCTTTCGACAGGAAAGTGTCTTCTCCGAGCCAGCGCCAGTTGACGCTCCATTTGAATAAGAACTCGCGGCCGAAATCAAAAGCAGAGGCGAAGTATGTCTCGGCGGATTCTCGGGAGAAGAAGAAGTAGGGTGCGGGAAGTAGGAGCTATGGTGCAGTATTGGAATTCGTTTCGATGAGTTCAATGCGGACGGGCTTACCTGAATGACAATGATTATGCCAAGGGATATAACTGTGCCCGCTGCGCCCTTATACTGGAAGAGCAGCACAAGTAGTCCGGGCAAGAATAGGAGAATATTCATCTTGATACCTAGAGCGAGACTATCGCGTTCAACGGTGTCAGTCACACGAATGGCTTTACACCGAGACCCGAACTCACGAGTAGAAAGCGACTCCAACATACCACTGCCGCTTGCACATCAATGAAACGGCGAAATAGAAGATGATCATGGCGAGCGGGTCGTTGAACAGGCGGAGCATGTAGATGGAATGAAGACGCTTTGAGAGAGGCAGTAGCAGGAGAAATGGCTGCAATGGTGGCGAAGATCCGAAGAGTAGATTTGCCACCAAGCGTTGGGTATCAGGACGGGATGTTGCAAGTCGACTCGAATCCCGCTCCTTCTTTCCCGCTGCGAGTCTACGAGCTTCGACCGAAGTGATAACTCCTTTATAGATCCACGCAACGAGTAGCAGCGTCATGAGGTAGACTCCCGCCCAGATAGCTTGCAGCTGCCTCAAGCTGCCCTTTCCTCCGAGGCCCCGAGCGCTCTCGATGTCCGACTGGTCGTTCGGAACGAATCCAGCTACATCGTCTGCTGATGCTGCTGGATAAAGTCGATGAAGAGCGGAGTATATGTAGAGGTGTAGGGCGGGGTATACCAATGGTCCTGTGCCGCCTTGGATTTGTGAATAGTCCCTGACATTGTTTGGAGGAAGGAAAAGGGCTGCTTGCTGCGTGTACGCCAGATAGTCGATATTGGTGTCTGCAAGGCAGGAGCACAGATGTCGAGGATTGGACAAGTCAGTCATCGTACAGGGGGATGCCGCGAAGAGCTTGTACAGCGTATGGCTCACATGCTACATATCTGATGACCAGTGCACACAGAGCAACCTCTCCCAGGAATATCAAGCTGAATAGATGCCAATAGTAGCGGGAGTCTGTTAAGAGACGAAGTACCAGGGATATCGCGGTCGAAATTACGGATTGGCGTGACGCTTCGGGCCGGTTGGGAGCAGTCATGTTGGAATCCTCCTAGAAAGCGGACAAGCTGTATGCGATGGTGCCGTGACAGCCCGTACCAGCTCTCTAGATGTAGTCTCTACCTTGATCATGCATGACGCGAGCAACGCACCCGGTAACGTAGAAGGTGAAACAACCCCGCGCTCGATCGCCGTTGCCAACTCTGGGTCAGGCCGGTGTTCGCCTGCGGTCCCTTGGTTTCGTTCCACGCCTTCCAAGCTCGACATGGTGTCTATCACCATCCATACCTTTCATCATCTGCTCCGATACGCGACAACCAGCAGAGCACGTCCCGTTTTTTGCCGATCCTTATCTCGGCGCGCGTGTCTTCTCAAGATGCCTGGTCTCGCCTATGACGATTCCGGTGTCCTGGCCGCGTACTTTGGACTTACCTGCCTGTCTTTCGTCCTTCTGCCGGCCACCTTTGTGACATTGCGCAAATCCCTTGTTGGAGATGAAAAGAGTCGAGCAGCGAAGAATGAGTGCTCTTGCCAGGAATGTCGGGCGAAAGTGAAGAGCATCAAAAAGGCGGAAGCCAAGAGCATCTTCAGCAAGCGGTATGTGCGAATCACTCGACCTCGCAGTCATAGTTTTGACACCTCGATAGATACCTCGCCCTGCTCCTCGGATGGATAGTCTTCGCTAGTCTCTGCTACTACATCTCTCGAGCGCCCTCTGCTGGTTCAACAGTATACGACCCCTTCGAGATCCTTGGTATTCCTTCCTCGAGCGATGAAGCCTTTATCAAGAAACACTTCAAGCGGATCTCCCTTAAATTCCACCCGGACAAGATCAAGCTCGCGGAGAACCAAACAAAGGAAGAAGCCGATGCGCATTTCGTTGACCTTACGAAAGCGTACAAGGCTTTGACCGACGATGTCACTCGCGAGAATCTGCAGAAATATGGAAACCCCGATGGGGTGCAGTCGCGAGAGGAAACGATTGCGATTCCCAAATGGATAGTTGAAGGAAAGAATGGTATCTTTGTTCTGGCCGCGTATGGTCTGGGATTGGGTGGTGTTTTGCCGTGGCTGGTCGTGCGTATCTCGCTGAAATCTAGCCTATGACGCTGCTTATGCTTTCGCTTTGACAGGGGCGATGGTGGTTCTCCCAGCGAGGCCTCACTAAGGACGGAGCTCTCAGCAGCACCGCCGAAATCTTCTTCCACGATTTGACGGAAGACATCTCCCTCTCTGGCCTATTGGGACTGTTGGCATCGGCCGTCGAGATCCGAGAGGTCCTGGCGAAGACGACTGGCAAGAGTAAGAAGGAGAAGAAGGCGCGCGCAATTCAGACGGACGAGCTCGAGAAAACTTTGATCGAAAAGGCAAAGGATATCGGTCTGCAGGAGCGAGATCTGTTCAGCTCGGTCGTGTCCACTGCGCCCGCCCGCCGTGCGTCGATGCTGCTTTGGAGTCACTTGTTACGGTATGACGATCTGAGTGCGGAAATGCAAGAAGGTGAGTTCAAGTATGCATGACGTCGTATCACCTAACCTGATCGGCTTTTTCCAAGAACGCCGTCAAATTCTCCTTGCCATTCCCACTCTCATCCCGAGTCTGCTTAGTATATCGTTAGCCTATCACTGGCTCGGCACGACTCGTCGAATTATGGACCTGTATTCGCGACTCGTACAAGCAATTCCTTTCGGCGAACTTCCGATTGCCCAGCTGCCAGGACTCGGTATTAGGGAAGCTCAGGGCATCGCAGAGAAGGATCTGACATTGCAAACCACGGGATGGCAAATTCGATTGCTGGAAAACAACGAGGCCTTGGAATCGGTCGCGAAAGCGAGCGATGAAGCGGTCCGCATGGCGAAGGAATTGCCGACGCTCAAGGTATCCGAGGCAGAATTCAAGGTCGATGATGAGGAAACCATAAGCCCTGGTTCCATGGTCAACTTCACGTATAAAGTCTATCTGGAATCGATTGCCACCGCCAAAACCAGCTCCAAGAGTCAAGAGGGAGAAATCTTTGCCCACGCGCCTCGATGGCCGGCTGTGAGTCTGCCGTATCTTCTAAGTGTCCACGTGCGAACTCACGCTGCACCTTCCTCCAGCATCGCAAACCTCATTGGTGGGTGATGATCGCAGATCCCAATGCGAATCGGGTGATTGTGCCGCCTCAGCGTATCACCGATATCCCGGGATATTCAGCAACCGAAGCCACCGTGGACGGGGATAAGAAGCCCAAAGCCAAAACCTTCAAGTTGCAATTCCAGGCTCCGCCCATGCCGGGCGAGCTCAAGGTACATGCCTACTTTGTTAGTGATTCATATCTCGCTTGCAGTGTGGATCTGCCGATTGTCGTAAGTGACGAAGATTTTCTCGTCCATTCGAAGAACCTGACTGATCGCTCCGTCCCTCATAGCTAAAGGTGGTAGCTCCAGCAGAATTCGACGGAGCAGATGATGAAGAAGACGACATTTCCGACCCGGAAGAAGATACTCTTGCTGGACAGATGGCAGCTCTCAAGGGTCAAAAGGTCAAGCGGGCCAGCGCCGGCAATGACGACACCTCATCCGATGAGGACGAGGATAACGACGATGGCAGTGACGATGATTCGAGCGACACGGATGGAGAAGCGCCCAAGCGAAGGCAAACAGCAAAAGTTACAGACGACTCGAGTGATTCAGACAGTGACTAAAGAGGTCTGGAAACCGGTCGCAGATCTTACAGCATGTCTTCGTCGCCATGCATTTATGTGATACCTCATAGAATATTGTGACTTGTGCTAAGAGGACAGCAAATCCCAGATGCTGCATGTACTGGTCTGTAGCTCCTGAGGGGTCTCTCTCCGAGTTTGGGATAATGCGCAGTCTGCAACGGATCGATAGCGCGGTATAGGTGTGGGGGTCCGGCAGCTTGCTCGGTACCGCGGCGCTGACTCATAGGTGATCGATCGCAGATAGCCGAACGTCATTCTTGATGCATCCTCGACGTTTCAAGTTTCGAAGAAGACTCCTTTTCGCATCGTTTTCCCGTGGACTATTCGGTGACGTTCGAGCTGCCAATTACACGCGCTCGCTCGGGAACGCTTCTCGAGTTTCCGTGAAGGTACAGGGTAAGACTCGAAAAGCGAAGGAGCGCACCGAAAATGCCTCAAGAACTGGCCTCCCACCTTCAAAACCTCCTTGTCTCACGCGACAAGGAGACATCCGAATCAACGAAGCAGGCATGGGCGGACATTCTCGCATCTTGGGATGCCGATGTCGCTGACGTTGTAAAAGCTTCACCAGAAGATGAAGGAGACCGTCCGCCTTACGAACCTTTGCCGACCCTGCTAGACTTCTACAAGCCCGGACCGCAAGCATTGGCCTTTCCTCGTTTGGATGATGAACTTCACGAACGCCATAGAGATGAAAGTCATACGAGGAATGGAGAACCCACCGCACTTACGGTCGCGAGCAATGCTCCTGCTCCTTCTCCCTCTGGAGTCGAAGCTGCGCTTGCCCAGCGAATCAAGAGGTGCGTTGAATTATGCAGTGGAGCTATATGTATGCTAATATTGTTCATCGTCTCAAGCTTGGTTCGGGAGCCAATCATTCTCAAATCCTTGCAGGAGCTTTTAGCTTCCCCTGCGGACGCCGATGAGATACAATTCGAGGTTCTCCAAATCCTGGGTTTGCAGGGTGACGCCTTTGATATTGCGGCTCAGATATTGGATCCGGAGAAGCGGTCGACCGTGGCGGAACTGTTGAAGCCCCAGTCGAGGAATAGGAGAGCCGCAGCGCGGGGTCTGAACGCAGATGGTACAATAGCTCTACCGACAAGTCAAGCAGAAGCCGATGCGATGATAGAGGCACAATTGGCTGCAGCGGAAAATCGACCACTGTGGACAGGAGAGAAGAAGGTACGCCCATATCACCTCGCTTTAGGCTGGCGATAGACTGAGGAGACGATACAGGCCACGCAGGAGGAAGAGCAGTACCCTTACGTATATAAGTCTGCTAGCGTCAGCACCGCGTTGAGTTACGGCGGTCGAATGGCCCTTCCGTTGGGCACCATCAATCGAGAGACCGATGTGAGTCGTTTCCAGGTCACTGTCATATACATTCCATCAGCTTACAAAATGGATGAACGTGCCGCAGATCTCGTCTGAGGTGATCATCCCGCCAGCGAACCCAATTCCTATGAAGCTGAAGGAACGGATAATACCGATCTCCGAACTGGATCCTATGGCCGCTGGCTGCTTTCCGGTAAGTATTTCATTATCGGAAATTGCCTACCAGCTGAATCGGCCATCACTTTGAAATAGGGTTATCGAACGCTGAATCGTATACAAAGCATCGTCCAGCCCATTGCGATGAAAACTAATGAGAATATGCTTGTCTGTGGTATGTACATGTGCCATTCTGATTCCCCGTTGCTCATACAGCCATATCTCGTCGGTAGCTCCCACCGGTGCTGTAAGACATCCCTTGTCAGTGTCCATAAGCTCCGTCACTGACAGCTCGCGAAATTTAGGGTAAAACAGATGTCGCAATCATGTCGATTCTTCGGGTTTTGTCACAATACGTCAGAGAAGGCGTAACGAAATTCGACCGTACATCTATCAACAAGGACGCCTTCAAGATCATCTACGTGGCGCCTATGAAGGCACTTGCCGCAGAAATCACTCGGAAATTTGCCAAACGACTAGCATGGCTGGGAATCGTGGTCAAGGAGTTGACAGGAGATATGCAGTTGACGAAACAAGAGATCCAGGCAACGCAGATCATCGTGACGACTCCTGAAAAGTGGGATGTCGTAACTCGTAAACCGACGGGTGAAGGGGAACTAGCTACGGTAGGTCAGCGCCGATTCGGAGACTCTGTCTTATACTGGATCTTCATCAGCTGGTGAAACTCCTCATCATTGATGAAGTTCATCTACTAAACGAGGAACGAGGAGCGGTGATCGAAACTATCGTTGCCAGGACTCTGCGACAGGTATGAGATACCCCAGCAAGTTGAAAGCGGCCCAAACGCTCACCAATGCCTAAACCCAGGTAGAGTCAAGTCAATCGCTGATCAGAATTGTTGGCTTGAGTGCAACGCTCCCGAACTATATCGATGTCAGCGATTTCTTGAAGTGAGAACGATGATGGCCGGGTTCGGACAGTCTCTCAACTCGTGTGTTTCTTAGGGTAAACCGATATCAGGGCCTCTTCTTCTTCGACGCCTCTTTCCGACCTGTTCCCCTAGAACAAAACTTCATCGGTGTCAGGGGCAAAGTACGAAGTGAGCAGTCCAGGCGCAATATGGACCAGGCGGTATTCGACAAGGTAAGATTTCGAACGCCTTATTTGCAGGTATATAAGTGGATGACCGTCTATCTATCTACCTCAGGTCACGATGAATTTGGCTGAAGGTCATCAGGTCATGGTCTTCGTTCATGCAAGAAAGGAAACGGTGAAATCAGCAGAGAAGCTAAAGGAGATGGCGCAGACGGAATCTTTACTGGACGACTTCAGTTGCCGCGATCATCCACAGTATGATGCCTTCCGAAGAGAAATTGGTACATCGAAGAATAAGGAAATGAAGCAGCTGTTCGATGCTGGAATCGGGATACATCACGCCGGCATGTTGCGAAGCGATCGTAATATGATGGAAAGGATGTTCGAAGCCAATTGTTTGAAAGTGCGTTGCTTCTTGATAGCAGATTTTATCTTACTCACATGCTTGCTATCACAGGTACTCGTATGCACGGCAACACTGGCGTGGGGAGTCAATTTACCGGCACATGCAGTCGTCATCAAAGGAACGCAGGTATATGATGCTACGAAGGGTAGCTTTGTGGACCTGTCTATTCTGGACGTCTTGCAAGTGAGTCCCATAGCCAGGACATTCGTCAAAAGAGTCTGATCGAATTCGCATGTGATGTAATAGATCTTCGGTCGAGCTGGTCGACCAGGATACGAGACCAGCGGTGTCGGCTACATCTGCACGACGGCCGATAAGCTTGACCACTATATCAGTGCTATCTTGAGTCAGCATCCCATTGAATCCAAGTCAGTCATCATTTGTTTCGGCTTGGATAAGAGCCGAAGCTGACGAGCGGAATACATTACCACCTAACACAGGTTGGTTCCCGGCATGGTGGATGCCATGAATGCTGAAATCTCGTTGGGAACCATTGCGACTGTTTCCGAAGCGGTCGAGTGGCTGGGATACACATATTTATATGGTAAGTCGGCATACGCCCTCAGTTGCACTGCAGCCTGACCAATCCTTTTCTGCAAGTCCGGATGCGTCGTAACCCCTATCTTTACGGTAAGTTACCTTATCTCGCGAAGATGCTTCATGTGTCCGACCTTTCCGCTGTCAGGCATGGAGCACGATGTCCTACAAAGCGATCCACAGCTTACCGACAAGAGGAACAACCTTGTCTGTGCTGCTGGTCGCAAGCTGGCAGAAGCAAACATGGTAATCTTCGATGAGATTAACAACACATATCATATTACGGACCTTGGTCGCATCGCTGCGAAATACTATCTTAAACACGAAACGGTAGAGGTTTTCAGTAAGTCAGCCAGGTGAATGGCTTTTGTCGTATCCGCTCAACACGAATAATTGCAGACAAACAATTCCGCTCTCGTCTCAGCGAGGCAGACACCTTGGCGTTGCTCAGTCAGAGCACAGAGGTATGCGTCCATATCACGCGATGGGGCTACTTGCGTTAACCCATCATATCTTCGCCAGTTCAACCAATTGCAAGTCCGGGACAACGAGCTCGAGGAACTCAAGACGCTTGCCAAAGATGTCATTCCTTGTCAGGTAAAGGTAGGCATCTGCTATCATTGCGTTGGAATCATGCATCGGTTGACGTAGATGCTCTATAGGGAGGCACTGACTCCATACCAGGCAAAGTCAATATCCTGTGAGTTGACATACGGTAAGGATTTTGTTTCGAATCAATGCTGATACTACGCCGGGTAACAGCCTTCAGGCTTACATATGTGGCGCACCCATCGAAGACTTCGCCTTGGTGTCTGATACAGCTTACATAGCGCAGGTGGGTTGACAGCAATGCAGATCCCGCCAAGTCTGATTAACGCGGTGTCCACAGAATTCGGGGCGAATCATTCGGGCATTACTGGAAATCGCCATGAGTCGCAAGTGGGCTAATGCTTCCGCCGTATTGGCGTCGATGAGCAAGTCGATAGAGAAACGGCTCTGGGCCTACCAGAATCCTCTACGACAATCGAATCTTCAACGAGAAGTCATCAGAAACCTCGAGGCATATGCGGACGACTTCGCACCAAGCGAGTTGGCGGAAAAGTCCGCAGAGGAAATCGGCGAACTCATTCGATCCAACGAGAAACATGGCTCTGCCGTTCTCAATGCCGCTCGGCAATTCCCCACCCTGGATATCAGTTATGCTTTGCGTCCGCTTAGCGATGATATGCTCCGTATAGAGGTGTCTCTTCGAAAAAGATTTACGTGGAACGCGAATGTTCACGGTGGTTCGGAACCCTTTTACGTCTGGATCGAGGACGAGTCGGGTATGACGATATATCAATCTCAACACGTCCTTTTCCGCCAAACAACGACGACCGTCGATATGGAGTTCGTCGTACCGATGCTGGACAGCATTCCGAAAAATATTACTGTCCGCGCTATATCAGATCGTTGGGTTGGCAGCGAGGACGAATTGACGATCGACCTGACCAATCTTGTCATGCCTTCAAGAAAGGCGCAGTATACATCACTTTTGGACCTACCCTTGCTCAGCATCTCCACAGCATTCGGACAGTCACCGCTCAGGGATGCTTACAGCAGACTGTTCAAATCTTTCAACGCCATACAGACACAAGCCTTCTGGACGTTATTCCACACCGACTCCAATGTCCTGCTCTCCGCCCCGACCGCTTCCGGGAAATCAACTTTGGTGGATATAGCAGCGTGGTGAGTGGCTTGTAATACATGTCGACACCGGAAACCTGAAAGTAATTCCGCTCCAGGCGAAGCGTCGAACAAAGTCGCACGGGGCGAATCCTTTACGTGTGCCAGAACGCATCGTCGTGTGCCGATACGCATGCTCGGGTCAAAAAGGAAACCCTGACGTTGAGCAGCCTACGGACGCTTCACCTCAAGACGGAGAAAGATTTTTCCATGCATCAAACGACATCGAGCTGCCTCGGAATATGTGAACCATCGACGGCTCTGGCCACCTTGGTCAACTACGGACATTTCTTCGCCGATCTCAGCTTGGTAGTTCTTGACGACCTGCACCTGCTTGATCCGGAGTACGAGATGCTCATCCTCCGAGTATTGGAATGCAGCCAGAGAGCGAACACCCGAATTATCGGCTGTGCCTCCTCTCTATATGACGGCCACGATCTGGCCGAGTGGCTGCGGGTGCCGAATGAAGGACGATTCCTTTTCCGTCCGACAGATCGATCAACAGCATTGACAACGATCGTTCAACCATTCTCGATTCCGAATTCGCCCACCTTGATGAAATCGATGGTCAAGCCCGTTTACGCAGCCATCAAGGCCAATCTCACGGACGGCGTGATCGTCTTCGTGCCTTCCCAAGCTCTATGCCGCCCAATAGCCATGGATTTGATCACGAGGTCCGGCATGGAAATGGATTTGAACGGATTCCTGCCTCAAAGCGGTCTCGACATAGAACCGCTTCTAGCTCGGCTCGAAGACCAGAAGCTCGTTGAGCCGCTTCTCCACGGGATTGGCATGTGGTGGGAAACTATGCCGCGCAAGGACTCAGTATACATTCTTCGGTTGTTCGCGGCTGGCGTTCTCAGAACGTTGCTTGTCCCACGAGAGTCTTGCTGGAAACTCAAAGCTCAAGCGAGGACTGTGATTGTGATGGGTGCACAATACGTCGAAGCGCAACCCTTCGTCAACCAGCAGCGAACGGCTGATAGGAGAACAAGGAACTACAGCCTGCAAGAGTTGGTCAAGATGCAAGGATTCGCGGCCCAGCCGCGTTCCGAAACTGCGGAAAGCCGGAACAAGCCTGAAGCGGCAACAGGTCGCTTCTACCTGTTTTGTCAATCGGAACAACAGGAAATCTACCTCAAGTTCCTGAATGAAGGTTTACCGTTGGAATCAAGCATGGTCGGCACCCTCTCGCGCAAGACTCAATTCCAGAGTATCGCAGCCCTGCAAGACATGCTGGACGATGTTACCTCCTGGACAAGAGATGTCCTTCGCAGACCTCGACAACCCACACGGCAAGACTTCATGGACATTCTCAGCTGGTCTTTCCTGGCGCGAAGGATTCACAGCAATCCGGTGTTCTACGGGACTGCACTGGGCCTCGAGAACGAACGATTGTCAAGGCTTGTTGATGACTTCCTTGGATCGTATTTCGAAATGCAAAAGGTGGTTCGCCGACAGGTTGATGATGGCACTCGGCACCAAGTAGTAGAGTCGATGGAGGATGAAAGAACGAATCAACGCGACTGACCTGGATGCCAGGTGTTGTATTCGTAGATGCTATATGCAGGAAGCATTATAGAGGGAGAAATCGCTCAAGCTGGATTGGTGGTTTAGACTCTGTGAAGATTTCGCCGCATGTTCAGTTGATGCTTATCACCATGGGCCTTGTTCTAAGATTTTGCTCGATCTGTTCTGCTACATCTTTCCCGTTCCAGATTTTTACTTGGCCAAGGCGGACTGCAAAGCCTCGAAGACTTCGACTTCGACTCGGGCCTCAGCCTTGTCCTGCTCAGAGGCGGAGGATGACAGAACTCGCTGGGCTTCGGCAAGACCGGATCGGACGGCCTATAAGGAGGAAGGATCCATGGTCAATAGTTGGTCGTACGGCAAGGGGGAAACATCGTACCTCGGGCGAGAAGCTGTCCATCTCGTACGCCTCCACAGCGTTGATAGTCAAAGTGTTGTTACCGTGAACCGTTGCGAAACCGGCGGAGACTGATAAGTACCGCGAGCGTCAGTACGTCTAATCCCGATTTCTTTAAACCAGAACCATCCGCGAGACGTACCGAAGTACTTCTTAGTACCGCTGGATTCGATGATCTCCAACAATCCCGGTCGAAGGGCCTCAACGGTGGGAACGTGGTTGGCCAAGATACCCATGTCACCGGTAGCGGCGGGGATGTTGACCTGGGTAACGGAAGACGAGTTGTAGATGCCCTGTTGAACCCGACAAGCACAAAGTTTTTGTTTTGACGGTGATTGAAATGTGCGATAAACGATCGACAACGGTTTCCGATAGAGGTCCAGCGAATGGTGCGATGAGGAAGGGGATAGAGCAAGTTGTATGATCAGTAAACCGCAGGTAACGCATCGCGTTCTCGAGAGCCACTCCGAATCACAGCTCCGTTCCGCTTCAGTTCGACGCCAACTTCTTATCGACGATGCGCTCCTTGCTTTCCCTGCTTGCGGGCCGCCGTACCCCTTCGCAATTCCCTCCCTTTTCCACCCTCCTATCCAGGACGTCCTTTCACTCCACTGTCTTACTGATACTGACTTGGTGAGGCAAGACCAAGCTCAACTTGAGGGCTCCGTCGGCAACATCGGCGTAGGTTCGTCGCCCAGCGAGAGCGGATCGGGCGACAACTCGGGAGGCGGCAGGTCGGAGAGCGGCGAACATCGTGAGTGATATGCAAATATTCTCTGATGCGGAGAGGAGGATCGTCTTCGTGACGTCGCTATCACTGCTTCAACGACATGACCGTGAGGTGAGTTGCGACATTCCTGGCCCATGGAAGCGCGGGCGCGCCAGGCGGGGGAGCCGAGCAGTGCGATCGACAGCTGCAAGGGGAAAACCGGAGATGCCTGAAGCGCACCGCGGATTGGCCGAATCCTGAAACCGGCCACTGAGCCATACAGCCTGCGAGGGGACATCACATCAACTCATCTTCGCTGAATCTAGCAACCCGACAAAGGCAACTTGGGCATCAATCTACTTGTCACGCAACAGTCATACATCAGTTTTCACTATATTCGCAGTCCTCGGTGATCACCGGCTATATGATTTGGACGACAGTGGTGAAGCAAGATCGTTTTCTTGTGGTCATACCGCAGACCGATGTTACATCGATATTGACGCTTACAACAGCAATTAGTTAGTGTACAAAGTCAGTATAGATATCAATCGAACAACCGTGTCCATATATACCAGTAATCATTATACATCTACCGCCACTTCTCGCTTGTTTCCAAAGCTAGACATTGCGCCTCGTCCTCCGTTGGGGTATGTTCGTGTCGCCGCCCATGTTCTCCTTGTCTTCCCCTCGGTTCGCGCGAGCCGTCGAGCGATTCAGGCCAGACTTTGTTCTGCTCATTTTCAGCGGGTTGATAACTGGTTGCGCCGGCTCCGCAACTGGCAAGGGTTTTGCCAGTTCGACAGGTGGGATCGAATGCGAAGACTCTGTTGGCGATGGCAAGGTTTCTTGAGACATCGTTGGCGCTAATGGGTCCGCATGGACCTGCTGGCTTGATGAAGTAGGGTATGCGCTTTCTGCCGGGCTGCTCGCAAACAGGCTGTTGTTAACGGTCACCGTTTCGACACTAGGTGTGGGTGCGGCGTCCTCGGCCTGATCCAAGGGCGTCGTTGGTGTTATCGGAGACGACAGCGAAGCATCTTGCGATCCCATGATATCGTCATCGCCTCCCAAATTCTCCATTTTCGGAGGTGATATGCGGTAACTTGGAGCGTAGTCACTGTTCTCTGCGTGCATTTGGCGGTATTTCGATATGAGGGCGTCTCTCGGTGCCGTCGCTTCCCACGAAGCCGGCACGTTCCATGCTCGTTTGCGCGGCGTGGAGCCCGTTGCTTGATCTTCCCGGATATTAGCAAGGAAAGCGACGTTTGACTCTCGCAGGTCAGACAGGTGAGATTGTGCGAGCCGTGCCTGGTTCGCAAACATTGGATCCGCCGCAGCGTGCTGCAAAATAGAACACAGTCTGGTCAGTCTCTGTTCGCATGCCTGGTATACGATGCGTACTGCTTGCAGGACCGTTCTCGAAACGTCTTGCACGTCTTCCTTGGCTTTTCGCAGGCGGTCTTGAGCTGCTTTATAAGTTACTCCAGCCTCTCTATCCAAAGAATCCAAAATCTCGTTGTGGCTCGCGAATGTGGAAAGATGGTGTGATCGATCTGGATGCGCGCAGTCCGTCAAGCAGTCGTCACTACAGATGGGAAACCAACGTACTGATTTCGTTAGCCTTCAGCAAAGTCTGGCTGGTAGTTGACAATAGCGAAGCACCAGTGGCGAGCCCGTCTTCGACTTCGCCTCCGTAACCACCAAGGAGTCGATCAACAGCGGCTGTTACATCAGCCACAGCCTGTCGAAGCAGTTCAGTAAAAAGGACGTTTCACGTATGTTCCCTGTCTTACCTTGTGACCCTCCTGGCGCAGTGTCTGGTATTCCTCCTGAATGCCATTGACCTGCTGTTCGTACCGCGAAATCTGATTCCGAGAAGCCTCGGCCTTGGCGACATATTGCTGCTCAAAGCCCTGCAAATGAGAAATTCCGGCAAGGTTCTGCTCTAACACCGGTTGCATGGCAGAGTCGATGTTGCGACTGTGCGTCGTCGTGAAGTTGAGCAATAGGGCGCTAATCTGCTTGATAAGGTCGTCTTTCAGAGTCGCAGACTGAATCTTCTCATTGTCCAGCATGTGCGTCAGTTGCTGATTTTGAGCGCGAAGGCGTTCAACCTGTATCAAGGGTGAGAATCAATGTCAGTCGCGAAACATTCTGCAGACTCCAGGAAGCCATACCTCTTGTTGGTTCGCGTCCTGGGTGATAGCTTGTAAATGAGAGATGGATTCTAAATCTTCCTTGGAATGGTTCAAAGCATCCGCTACCAAGACACCCAGAGTTTCCGAGATGTGACCAATTGCCGTATCCACCTAAGTGAAGTCGTCAATGAGACACTGCGCACGAAGACGACTTGAGCCAACTTACCACTGCCAGGTGCGTTTCCTGAACATTCTTGATGTTCAGAATAACCTTTTCAGCCGCTTGTCGCTGCTCGTTCATCCAGGACATCAAGTTATATTGAAGATCCGCTTGAGCGCGGGCCACTTCAGCATTCAAAGCCAGAGCATTTTCGTGTTGTTTCCCGATGCTGGCTTTCGACTTCTTGATAGCCTGCCCAAACGATTCAAGCTGACCGTCAAGATACGACCTGTCTTCCTCGAGACTTTTTGAGCTTCGACTGGCGAATGCATTGAGCTCCCCATTGAGCACATTGCCGAAATCAGAATGCACCGATTTGAACGTTTCAATATCCTCGTGAAGTTGATCGGCGAGGACATTCAGTTTGGATCCGTATGTCGAGGCAGCGTCATTGTTTGCAGCAAGCACGTCGCTCTTACGCGCTGGAGAGGGAAAACCGAAGATACGTGAGCTTTACGACGAAGCACGATACTGGCATGTAATTACCGATTTTCTGGAAGAGGCCTCCGACATCCTTGACACTTTCATTGACTGTCGCCTTGAGCCCAGCAGCAATATCGTCCATCCTCTTCTCTCCGCGCATATATGACTCGCTCACGAACTTTTCTTCCTCCAAGTGCTTTCCAAGCACAACCAGTCGCTCGTTCATTCTTTCCAGCGCAACCTGCAATTGCACGGCCTCGAGACGGGCATTCTTTAAATCTTCTTCCCTCGCGAGAAGCATATCCATGTTCTGCTCGAATTCGGTCGTCAACGTGATATGCTTGAGCTCGATGGCTTCCGCTTTCTGCTTGGCATCTGCGAGCTGGGTCGTCCTCTCCTCGTGCTCTGTGAGCATTTCTTGATACTGGTCTGTCGGCAGATAGACGCCATTCTTATCGTAGGCGGCCTTTGGAAATAGCAATCTCCGTCAGCTTCTTTTCGCGAGCCGACAACTTGGGACTTACACCAATCTGCGCCTTGAGCCGGACAATTTCCGCCACATACTCCTTGATCAATGAACCCTTGGTCATTCTCTGATTGATCTCTGGCTTGTTGCGGATTGTCTTGGCTCGAATCGCGTAATCGAGTGTCGACAATGTTTCCTCCATATTGGACCGTGTTGGCGAAACGGTGGCAATGATACAGGTCTTTGTCCGACCACCGAGGGAGTCTTGCAGCAATCTTGTCAATTTCGATTCTCTGCAAAACACGGCCGTCAGCTCGATTCTCCATCGAGATCCAGACATGTTGGGCGGACTCACCTGTAAGGAATGTGACTGCTCTTCTCCACCAACGCGGATATCACCCGACCAAGCGTGAGCAAACTCTGGTTAATCATTCCGGCTTCTCGAGCCCTCTTGTTCTCCGCTCCGGAGCGACCGATAGCTTCGGATCCCGCCAAATCAACCAGGTTTAATTTGCCGACCTTTAAGAGATCTTCGCCGCCGGTCAAGGACGTCTCCTTGATATGTACCGTGAGCATGAAGATGGAGTGTGAACGCCTAGGAGAATATTCAAAAGTCAGGTGAATGAACCTCTTCAAGTTCGCCAGTCACGTACGAGGACTCGGCATTCATCTTGGTTTCTGCCACCTGCCGTCTCTGACTACCCTTATTCAACAACGCCAACCCCTCCGACGCCGTCCGAATATTGATCTCCTCCAATCCCTGGATATTCGCGCCCTTCTTGTTCGGATCTTCATATATCTTAAGACCTCCCGGTGGACCCGCAGCCGATCCCCCGAGCGCAACTGGCTGATTGAAGTCTTGAACCAAAAGGTCTCGTAGCTCTTCGTTGTATAGCTCGATGTAGGAGCACTTGACGGAGAATTCGGCGTTGGGCGTCGATTCGAGGAGACTGAATAGACGGTGTAGCACTCGCGGAACGATACCGGCGTTTTGAACGGGCGTTCCGAGGGGTGTCAGGGCGAGATCACCTTGCATGGTATACCTGCATTTCCCGTAAGCTTCGGCACCCAAGTAGTGGAATTGAGAAGCAACTTACGATTTACCCGTACCCGTCTGTCCGTACGCAAAGATGGTACAGTTGTACCCCTGAATCACCTCTTCCAGCATTCCCTCAGCAACTTCCTTGTACACCAGCGTCTGATCCGCCTCGGGCCCGAACACGCGGTCAAAACTGTACGTCTTGGACACGGGAGCCCTTTCGGTATACGGCAAGCTGGAAACTGGCAGTCCGAGGGCGGCATTCGAGGAGGCTACACCCGATCCTCCTGTTTCAATGGTGACTGCGGAAGACATGGCGCCGTTTGTTGTGATGATTATCGGTGTGCGTTGTGCGGCCTCCATTGCTGAACGACCACTGCGAATGCGCATTCCAGCGCTTCAGGACACCGGTAAATCTAACAGGCTTTCTGCACTCACCGACATCTCACGACCACCTGAATATTCATCTCCCCGCTCTCATCCGACAGCAATCCCCCCTTTTCACTGCTCGCCGGACGCGCCCGCCCTCCCGGGACCACATTCCCATTCGCCATCGTTCTCCTCGGCTTCATCGTCCCTGGCTCCCTCGGCGGACTGTGCGGTCTACTTGACGGTTCGTTCCCGTTGTGCAGCTTGCTCGAGGTGGACGAGGTACTCATGGCCGAGGGCGGACGATTGGGAATCTTGCTGGGTGGAGGCATGTTTGTCAGGGCTGCTGCCGATGTGGTTCGGCTCATGCCCGTGCGGCCTGTTGTCGATGTTGGTGGTTTACGAGACATGGTGCTCGTCCTTCCTTGCGTGAAAAATGGCAGGAGTTGGGAGGAGAATGGCCGATATGGCAATGTGACGATATGACGAAGAGGATGTAGAGTGTCGTTCAACATTCGCGCGCTGTTTGTTTACACTGCTGGCTATGCGCGCGAGTCGAGTCGAGGCGAGGGAAGCGCGCCTGGGCGAGAGTCGGAGCATTGCGCTTGAGCCCCGCCGCCGCGGTACTCACTCGCCGCGTCAGCTGCCGTGCGTGTCTTGCGTCATTCGTCACCGTACCAAGGTGAACTCAACACAGGCCATGATCGCAGCCTTCACAGTCCGATCCCTCATCTGGTATTCTACCCCATAGACAGCCACCATGTCCAAGCAACCTGCAAACCCCATGCGACAACCGGGATGGAACCCCGTGGGCGCAGCCACCATGGCCGTCGGCCGAGCGCTCGACCCCGTCCTGCAGTACAACCTCCTCCGAAAGGGATACGCCGGCCAACTGCTCCACCTCGTCGGCTTCAAGCGGATCATCACGTTGCCCTTGGTCAACCGTGTCGGGCTGAATGCAGACTTTTTCGGTCCGGGAATGGTCGATAAGCCTGGAAATATGCTGTTGGCCATGTCGGGAATCACTGCGTTGCGACACGTGAGTCCTTGCTTGCGAAATTTGACGATAACCTCTCCTGACACCTTGCGTACGCCAGATCTACTGGGCACTCTTCGTAAATGAATCAGCCTTCAACCCAGGAATGGCCGCTTTCGTATCGACCTACAACGGTCTCCTCAACACCATCAACTCGCTCGTCTTCGTCTACCAGGTTTCGCGCGGCAAGACGAACCCCTTGGCCTCCAACTGGATGCAATACGTCGGCTTTGCCTTCCTCCTCACCGGTACCGTCGGAGAGATCATGATCGAAGAGACACGAAAGGCGTTCAAGAAGAACCCGGCCAACAAGGGCAGGATTCACGACACTGGTACGTCTCGCAATGATGAACGAGGTTGGCGTCGTCGCTCATCAAGCCTTTCTGTCGTTGTAGGTGCCTTCGGTGTCGTTCGACACCCCAACTATGCATTCTACTCCTTGTGGCGAGTCGGCATGGCCATGGCCACCGTGAGTCGAACCTTGCTATATATTCGGTCTTGATTTCATGCTGATGCTTGCGCGTCACAGGGATCATGGGTCAACGCCGTCATTAACGGCCTCTTCCAATTCGCCTTCTTCGCTGGGTATTCTATTCCCGAGCTGTCTGGGCACATGTCCGACAAGTACAAGAGCCAGTGGACCGTAAGTCTTCCAAACCCTGATACGCCTGGAACGGGGGCGCTGATCTCTTGGCATTAGGAATACACCCGAAAGGTACCTTATGCGTTGATTCCTTACGTCTACTAGACGAGGAGGGCGGACAGATGTACCTGTGGCATAGCAGTCACGGTTTTTCCCATTGTTGTTGATTGATGCTCTGTGGCTTTTGTATAATATGTAGCGAAGGGTGACAAGATCCATTTTCGAAACCGACAGGGAGCAAGACCCGAAGCGAGCGCATCTTTCAGCGGGACTCGTCGCAGCGGTCTTCGCCCGAAGGATGTTGCGCAGACCATGTGCAGGGCCTTGCTGTCGGTCATAGCCGCGAATCACAGCGTATCCTTTGGTCATCATGATAGGAGATCATGGGACATGGGCATCAACAATTTTCGAAGTTGCCGCAGAAGCACGCGCGACTATTGTCGCAATAAGACTTCAAAAGTCCGTAGTTCAATTTTCTCGGACATGGAAATGCAACCTACAGACGACGAGGTTTGACTCCGTGTAACGCACAAATTGGATTTCATTGTCTATCTTGATCGCCGTCGTATTGATATCCCGAAACAGGTCTGCTTGCTCTTTCCGACTCCGGCGAAGTAGTCCGAGTCCTCTTCTCCCTTCCAGGTGAGAGCATGTCCGCCTCTCGCCTGCGAGTCACCCCATGCCGATCTTCAGGTATGCCGCTATCAACCGTATATGTGCGCCGTAGCGCGCTTTGCCCCGCCACCATCCCTTCGCGATGTGGGTGTTCAAAGCTTTGCGCCTCCATTGTTGTTTCCGGCTTTCTTGGTACTCGCCGACGCGGTGTTGCGGCGTACGAGCACTCGGCATCCGCGCCCCGCTTCATGCAAGGACCGCACGGCTGAGGAGGGTTCCCGTCGCATCGCGTTTTGCGCTGACGACATGAGTTGCAGGAGATAGTCGATCTGTCTGGTATTGGTGTGGCTCTGAGCCCGGGTGGGCCTAGCGACATCGCATTCAAGGCATTCCCGGCCAACGTGGATGGTGTGGCGGAAGCCCAGCGATCACGATCGAATTGCGACGATTCTTGACCGCCCGTCGGTGCTGTGACAAAGGAGTTGGCCGAGCTGGAATTTCTCCTATAAACGCACCCGCGAGGGGAGTCAATCGACGTGAAGCGCATCGCCCTGGGAAAAAAATCATACCTTTGCCATGAAGTATTTGGATCATAGGACAGTCGCGGAATGATGGAGGCCCGGTATGGCGCTGGAAATGCGCTTGCAGGGACGTTTGAAGGCGGTAGATCTGCCACATATGGCGCTGACGGGGTGAATCCTGCGAGTTGGGCCGATGGAGCCGGTGGATGTGGCGGTGAATACGCTTAATCGGGTCCACAATCAGCGAAGCTGGCGACTGTTGAGATGCGGCCTACCTGATTGTCGCTCCCTTCCCACGGAAGAGATCGGCGACGAGGAAGGGTATCCAATCTTGTCTGATATGTGTTTATTCTCGGCAATCCTTCGCCTCGCATGTGCCTCTGCCAGCAGGCTCGTGTTAGCAAGGAGCATTCAGGCGCGATCCCTTACGGCTCACTCGAGCGTTGCGCGAAAGCTTCTCTCTGTCTTTCGTATTGGACTCCATCTTCGAAACCTGACCAATATGCGTGCTCGTCTCCTTCATGAGCGTGCGCTGTCCTAGCACCTTGCGTTGCATATGCAGGGTGACTCGGTGGGGGCGAGTCGGCGGATATGCTGAGCGGAGGTGCGGGTGCAGCGCGCATAGGATCTGCGTCGAATGTTCGTGACCCCTGCCCGGAACTGGCGGCGTATGTTTGCAAGGCATGCGATGAATTGTGGCGGTACACATCTGGAGGCGATGGCGATCTTGGTATTCTGGCAGAACCTTGTCTCGAACCTTGTCTCGAATCACTGTGAGACGAAGGTCCTGACCATATTCGGCTCGGGTCGGCTCTCCACCTCGAATTGTCGGATGGATTCGTGATTGTTGATGCATGCCTTGCTAGGGAGCCGTCGAAGGTCGGATGATGAGCAGGATCCCTTCGTCTGATGGTGTCCGGTCCTGAAGACTTCCCTGAATTACGTGAAACGTCTGCTGCGCCTATCCCTTCTCTGGCGATTGCCGAATCGGAAGCTGCCGGCCGGAAGGAGGATCCGGACGCTGCCATTCATGAGGGTTTGGCGAATTGCGAAACGAAGAAGCAGACACGGTTGAGCGGCGAGGCGAGAGGCAGTTGGATTGGCGTAGTGGACTTGTGTTTATACGTTTCTCGGTAGCTCAGCAGCTGCAACGGTGACCCTCCCGGAACCTGATATTCAAAGAGGAGGACCAGGCTTTTGATTTCCCTCGACTCGCGCCCTGACTGGCGCTGCGCGCTCTGCCCTGACCTACTATAGCTGATCGCTCGGCTGATCACGGTAGAAGGTTACCAGGCCAAGCTAACAGGCCCGAGGGTACCACCAATCCCTACTGCCCGAGTAATTGCTTACTGGCAAATCAGCTTCTCCGAACTGTAGCGGTAGAGCCCAGATCTTGCATAAAACTCGTACTGTAGCTAAAAGCTCACATGCTCGGGCGCCCGGCAAGAGCCGGAAAGGAGGCAAACCGGCAGCTGAAACAGCTTGGGGAATGAAAGCTGGAATGAACTGTACTAGTCCCCCTCTAGTATTACTCTAGTACGATTGACGTGCACGTAATGCAGCTCAACAGCACAGCTCACAAGCAGGATTGTATAGCTGATTGTATTGACCATTTGGCATTTTACGAGATCGAAGACAAGCTGCATTGCATTTTGAAGCTGCCAGAGGTGCTCTGAGTTTGCTCTACGCACGCTTTATATTGGGCATTCAATTATTATTGACGCTCGGCGCCTAGATTATTCTATGCGTACGATCATTCATACACCGACTAAGGGTCCTGCTCTAGGGGCGACGGTAATGCCGTGCATGTTGATCGGTGTCGCCGCAGAAGCAGAATCGCGCGATGGAAGGTGGATGAGCTGGTGAATGTAGCAGAGGATGGGTTTATAATTCTGGAGCTGTTTTACAGCTGACGTAGTGGTGATATCCAGAGGACCGGGGCGTAATGGCGTCTTCGCGGCTCTTCATGCAACGACTCTGGGATTGGGGGGATTCTTCCTTGATTGTCGTAATCACGGCTCGAAAGGCTGGTACTGGCCGTACACCTGGTTCACTTGTCGAACTCTTCGTCCACCACCTGTCAAACAGGGGGCTCCAATGTCACTCAATTCGTGTCTTCCACCAAGCAGCTCAGCCAATATGCAACCTGGTTTGCCCTGCCTGCGCATGTGCAGTTACTGTCGAACGCTTCTCAAACATTCCCTGAATGAACGCTCTCAGCTGAGACCCAACCGTTATTGGCTCGTGTAAAGTAGATGTGAAGTGGGTGGCAGCTTTCGCAGCAAGATTGCAGA
This sequence comes from Naganishia sp. PG3902-1, assembly GCA_023628075.1. NCBI lineage: Eukaryota > Fungi > Basidiomycota > Tremellomycetes > Filobasidiales > Filobasidiaceae > Naganishia > Naganishia sp. PG3902-1. The sequence goes on from JAMALH010000005.1 coordinate 982,506, forward strand.
CGGGCAGGTCTGAGGACCTGGCGCTCGAGCAGCTGCCACTTGACTCGTGATGCGCAAGCATTTCCAGCTGTCAACCTTACCACAGATAGATATTCCCTTACGTCTAATTAAATCGTTTCAAAGTTCTCGCCGGCAGCGTCCGGCGCATGGACCTGAAACGTGCTAAAACGTGTCCCGGGAATTGCCGGTTGGGCAAAGAGAAAGGGATATGGTGAGATGAGATAGCAGATGAGAGGAGTATTTCGCATCGAGGCGGCTCTCATTGACTTAAATTCTCGCATGAGTCATGTCACGCCACCTTTATATCTTGTTCCAGCTCGTCTTTTAAGTGGCAAGGCTCCCTCTGACCATAACTTCAATGCTCCGTGTAGCAGACTAGTCGATATATAAAGCGACAGCCGCGGCGACGCACAACAATGATGCGTGAGATCTGTCAGACCCGCCCAAATGCGATCACTAGATCAGGGTTCATGACCTCTCGCATCTTCTTGCACACAAGCTCTATGATACAATGGCATCGAATGCGTCATGGGATGTTTACTGGGGAGCAGGATCGTCAAAGTTTGGGTTGTCGAATAAAAAGTTGGCGGCGAGCTGTTCATCCTTGTCGCACAACATGTACGCGCGCAGAACGGACTGTCGGTCGAAACCAAGGGACTCCAACTATAGATAATGAAGACTTAGCAAGCGCGTTCAGGCGCGCACACGGTCCTGCTTACCCTTCGAACAGCCTCCGCTTCTGATTCCGTGAGCTGGATCACCGTTTGACCCTGGAACGGATCTTCACCCTCGGCGCCGCCGAAAGCCGCCGGATCGAAGTCCCCTTCATCATCGTCGTCGCCTGCTAGAAGCGAGTAGAGAGCTTCCGGGTTCTGGTTGATCAACTGAGCCAATTGCGGGTTGTTCGCGCCGAGTTGCTGCAAAAGAGGTTGAATCAAAGCAGGGTTCTGTTGCACGAGCTGTGAAAAGTGAAGAGACTCGGTTAGGTTGACGTCGAGCCTGCGCGTCTCCACAACTCGCCTGCCGAAGTTCAGCCATCATCGGGTGGTTCCCCAAAGCCGCAGCCCCTGCAGAGCCTGCAGTAGCGGCCGGGGCCGCTTGTCCGCCAGGACCAGCAGCAGGAACGCCTCCTCTCTGTTGTTGCACTGTGATCAAGGGGTATCAGACACCGTGACCTTACAAATAACGCGATGTCTTACTAGCAGCGGCAGCGGCCTATTCAAACAGTCCTGCGGAGTGAGCAGAGTATACTAGAAGTTTATGGAGTATGCTTACAGCGAAGAGATTGTCCGCAGGTGCGTTACCTGCAGCGGGCGCGGGAGCAGGAGCCGGTGCCTATCGATATGACAGTCAACATTGTGAGCAATTCTAGTTTGGGCATTATCAACATACGGATTCTTGAGCGGGAGCTTGATCAACCTGAGCAGGAGCAGCTGGTGTGGATTGTGCTGCTGCTGCAGGCGCAGGAGCCGCCGCCGGCTGGTCCAAATGCGCAGGAATACCCTAAGGAGACAGTGTCAGCTGTAGACCGCCTATTCGGGAGGCGGAAGGAAGACGTACCGTCATCAAGTACTCCACCGCACGGTCTGGGTTGTTGAAACTTGCTCGCAACGCCCTCATCACCTGATCCCGCTCGAAACCCATCTCCATCATGCTGCTGATTGCAGATTGCAGTGCATCACCCGATAAGAAACTGGCACCGTGACCAGATCCAGCAGTGGCAGCGGCCTCGTTGGCAGCTTCGGCTTGTGCGGGCCCTAAAACCGCGGTTGGAACGGCAACGTCTGCAGGGGCGGTCTCGATCGTCGTTGCAGCCTGCGAGTCTTCTGAGGTGTCCATGGCGGAAGATGCTGGAGCAGAGGTCGTAGCAGCGGGTACTGGCGCAGCAGGAGCCGGAGCGGCGGCGGGGGCAGGCGCAGGCGCGGGCTTGGCCTGATGCAGCGGTTCGACAGTCAGCGGGAACATGGCACAGCGCGACGTGTCGCCGATTCACGCACCTTGGTGACCATGACTACGAGGAAGTCCTTCTCCTTGATGTTGTGCTGGCCCACAGATGAGGTATCGGGAAGAATCTTTCCTGCATAGATGATCTTCTGAGACTCGACGGCAAAGCCTTGTGTCTCCTTGATTTTGGCCTTGACGTCTGCGATCTACAGATGTTGATGAGTGGAAGGAAAGGGAAGGCCAATAGATCCTCTTACAGTTTCTGCCTCGTCTGCCTCGACATGGAACATCTACGCCAACGCGAATGTCAGAAAAACATACTGGACAACCTAGACAACCTCTGCGAGATGCTTACCTTGTTCTGCACCGTTTTGATCGTGAGCTTGACCATCTTTGCTGAAATAGTCTGGATTTGACGCGTTCCTGATACGAGTTTGGAAGACAAGCGACGATCAATAGCTTTGCTCGATAACTTATTCGCCATCCATCAACATTGAGTTGCTGTCTTTGTGTCCAGTCCCTCTGTCGATCGTTGGAGGTGACGAAGCTTCAAGATTCATCATAACTGACACGTCATTTACATGAATTCGAAGCCGCGCCTCAAGCATCACACTTTGGTCGGCGAGTCGACTTTGTGGAGTGGCCATCTTTTTGGTATCAGGTCTTTGCATCACATGGCGAACCTGTTGCTCGTTCCAAGATACTGTCTCATTCGGTACAGGAAGGATGCTCTGGCGGGTTAGGCACGTGAGCGAAACTGCACCTGGCCAGCTATTTCGACAGCTCGCCGACTCCAACAATCAAGAAACTGATCGCTTCCGATTGATACGTTGGGTATCCATTACTCCTGTTCTCCGTTTCATATATCGATCTGTAAGAGTCATCACAGGCGATTGAAGTGGGGTGAGCTCGTGGTGATGGTACAAATGCCCTTACTAATACAGTCCAAACAGCAGTCTACAAATACAATGAGTCCGATTCATAGAAAAAGTTTCTCACACCCATCCTTCTCAGGGAACGCCTCCATACCTCATGCTTTGAGCACAGCAATCACCGCTATTGCGACGCAACCCAGAGAGACGACATGAGCGATCGCCATGCATCGTATGGACTTTTCGGCAAAGCGCAGGACATTCTTCTGCCGCAAACGCTCGCTCTTCATCCTTCTCCCTTCGGTCTCTTTGGCATGCCTCAGTTGCAGTTGTATAGTTTCAAATGCAGCAGCCGATAAGGAGCCGGGTAACTGACCTTTGATCGCCATTCCCTGCATTCGCAGAGCATGAGACGAGCTGGGCGAGCGAAAAGCGTCCGAAGCAAATGACACCTTAGGATTGGAAGACGAGAATCTGTGAGGCTGTCCTGACGGATGAGACTGGTGGGAGCATGTCTCAATTCTCGTCGGAGCATGTATGGACGACTTGAAACGACTTTTGTCGGAGGGCTGGTCTGAAGGGACTGATGCAAGGGGTCTTGTCGGAGTCGTGGTATTGGTAGTCCCTCTGAAGGTCGTAAGGCTGTTCGGATTCGTCAATAGCAAGCAGTGTATGCCCATCGTACGGGTTGCCTTGTCGCTGGGTCCAGAACATTGGACACCGGGGATAATCCCGGTAACCCTTTGGTGATGACCGCTGCCGGTTCCGCTGGGTATGCCTTGCATCGCAGAAGGGGCTTGAACAACTTGAAGGTAGAGTTCTGGGTACCTGGAGAATGACAGAGCAGTTCGGAGCGTGTCAGTGGCAACGAAATGGAGAAACGGCCGGAAGGATCACCCACTTTCGGCTTTCTTTCGCCGTGAAAGATTCGTGCGACTTGGAAGGCATCGGCTCGTCGATAGTATGATAAATGGCAGGGGAGAGGGATCGGTCACGCTAAGCTGGAAAGGTTCACAGAGGGTGGAGCGTCGCTACAACTTGCTCGTTGACTAGTCTGCGAGTAATCCCTGGTGAGCGGACGGTTTCGCACTTTGAATTTATACGGAATGGAATCGCTTGCTTGAAAAACGGGAAGGTCCTTGAACTTTGCTTCCTTTCATACTACAGGAGGGAAAAACAACGGTTGGGGCAGGTCGCAAGCTAGGACACTACTCTCATCAATATGACGAGGTCGATGGCACCGCTGACGCAAGAGAACAATGGACGCACGCAGCCAGGACTGGGCAGGGCAAAAGGAAGAGAGGCTGCCAATCTCTTTCGATACTCAGCGGTGTCTTGCCTAGGGATTAATTGTGTGGTATCTTTGTATAGGATGCTCGCTGCTTTCACCAACGCGCAAAACCGTAATGTCCAGCACAAAAGCCCCTATACAGGCAACATGTCAACTTATATCCCGTTCTCGTGCTTCTCCGGGCCTGCCAGTACACGATGAGGAAATCGATGATCTGCGATTGGGACATACATATCCACTCTGATTGAGGAACAGACGGGCGAGACTGAATCCTCCATACATACCGTTCCACGATACAAAACGACGATAGCTCCATGGCGCAATCACAGCGGTACAGCGAAACACATGAAGGACGAGGCAGCCGGAACATCATTAGTCCGCAGTATAGAAGCCGATAGAAAGCTGGTACGAATCGTCTGTGCCGAGTGTAGCGAGTCTCAATCATACGTTCAATTCTTGACTGCAGCACCGACAATTCTCACTACCGATGACTAATGACTCATGCGTTTCACAATTGACCGAGAAGTCGGAAACAATGCTGAAACGTTCTTCCGAGAGTTTCCCCTTGTACCTATTTCTGGCAGATCGATTATGGAGTTATCGAGCTAGTGCGTGATCTATGTGGAGAACCCGCTAGGTCCCGCTTTTGGAGAGCTTTGCGGATGTGCGGGGACTCTAATGAGTTCTAACGCCATCGTTGAAGACGCCTGACTCTGTTCCTGGAAGAATTGGCGTTTCCCAAGAGTGCCGTTATAGGCTATTCGGAGCGCTCGTAGGTATCCATATGAGGTGTTCTCGTGCGGAAGGACGGCTCAGGGAACCGGAAGCTGTCAATGCAGTCATCAAGTCTCCTGATGAAGCGCTCCAGCTGCTGTTCCTTTCCCCGATTCTGACCAGCTTCCGGGCCCCTGATCAGCCCCTTCGGGGCTTCTGGGGCACATGCTTGCTCCAATATTTTCCCTCGGGGCAACCAAGCATTATCCACCTGATCAAACCCTTGGTGGAGGCCATGTTAAACGAGCTTCTACTTTGCACCGATGTGCGAACCGACGGAGCTACCGACGGGGGACCGTGCCGTCATCGCGCTGAGCATCAGAGGGCGCTCTTGATGAAGGGACTTCCGCAACCATGCCCGGTCCGGAAAGTATTGGTGAATGATTCGCCTGTGTCCCCATGAGACGTTTATAAGGAAAATCGAGAACGAACCTGATGGCTGAGGGTCTCCCAAACTTCAGTAGTGAACAGAAGTACCACAATGAGGATCCCCACCTTACTAGCCCTCTCCGCGGCTTCGGTCGCTGCCCTACCGGCCTCGAACAAACTTTACAAGAAGCAGGCATCCCCGGACGCGCCGAATGCTTTCGGTCTCGCTTACTCCACACCCCCACCGATGGCGGATGGGGGAGCTTGGTCTGCCGCCTTCCAGAGGGCGAGCAGTGTCACTTCGCAAATGACCCTTGAAGAAAAGGTAAGTCGACTGATGTCGATAGTTGAAGGAGTTGCACTCACGCTTCGACGGTTTCTAGATTTCGATCGTGACCGGTCAAAACGGTCGATGCGTAGGCAACACTGGAGCCATTCCGCGCCTCGACATTCCTGCGCTCTGCCTTCAAGACGGTCCGACCGGCCCACGGCCCGTTGACGGCCACACACAGTTCCCTGCCGGCGTGACTACCGCGGCCACATGGGATCGTGAACTCATTTACGAGAGGTCGCGAGCCATGGGTCAGGAGTTCTACGATCTCGGTGTGCATATCGCATTGGCTCCCGTCACCGGTGGCCCTCTCGGTCGAGCCCCAAGGAACGGCAGGAACTGGGAAGGTAGGCATCAGTCTGATTTCGAGGCTCAGTTCATTGCGCCTAACCTCCATCCGCTGTGCGATAGGTTGGTACGCGGATCCTTATGCAACCGGAGAGGCGAGTTACCTGAGTGTCAAGGGCATGCAAGACGCCGGAGTCCAGGCTACATCCAAGTACGTGCCTCCACAGCAACCCCCAGAGACCTTCTCTCACGGACTTTTCCCAGACACTTTATCGCATACGAGCAGGAAACATCGAGAAACGTCTATATCAACAAGACTCTTGGAGGCCTTTCGGGCCTTGCCAGCACCCTTCAGCTGCCCATCTCAAGCAACCTCGATGACAAGACGACGCATGAAACGTATCTGTGGTCTTTCGCGGAGGCCGTCCGAGCAGGTACCTCGAGCGTCATGTCTAGCTACAACATCATCAACGGTACCCATGGTTCTGCCAATTCGGATGCGCTGAATGGTCTTCTCAAGACGGAGCTCAACTTCCAAGGCTTCGTTGTCAGTGACTGGGGAGGTAAGTGGCAAACGCGTGCGATATATACGGGAGGCAAGTCTGATATCGCTTCTTTTGTCAGGTGTCTGGGGGACTCGAGAGGCTGTTTACGGAGGCAATGACCTCGACATGCCCGGAAACGGCTTCGGCGGCATTCTCGGTATCTTCTACGGGGATGAGCTCCGGGATCTGGTCAACAACGGCACGATCGCTGAATCCCGACTGGACGACATGATTCACCGAATCCTGACTCCGTACTACGCGACTGGTCAAGCAGACAAGAAGCTTCCCGAGGTGCCCTTCAACGCCGGCAGTCTCGCCGAGGAAGTCACTTACCGACTCGTGCAAAAGCCCTCTACGGTGGATCTTGTGCGAAAGATCGCCGAAGATGGTGCCGTCTTGCTCAAGAACGATGGCGCTCTGCCGCTCAAGTCTGTACCTCGAATCGCTGTAATCGGTAACGATGCTGGACCGCCCAGCCGTGGCTCTGGCGCCACCGGTGACGGAATTCCCATTGGAAGCGGCTCGAACGGTACACTTTCCGATGGAGGAGGCTCCGGATACAGCACACCGTTGAACCTCATTTACCCATTGATGTCCATCCAGGAGCGAGCTGCCAAGGACTCGTCCAAGGTCACTTGGATGCTCAACGATACCGACATTGCCACTGCGCAAACAACTGCTGCCTCTGCCGATGTCGCGCTCGTCTTCGTTTCTGCGTGGGCTGCCGAGGGATACGACCGAACAGACCTCAACCTGACGGGTGGTGGTGATGCCTTGGTGCAAGCCGTTGCAGCTGTCAACAACAACACTGTCGTGAGTCTGCTTCGGTGCTCATGCGAGTCAGGGGTCTTACCTTGTTCTTTAGGTCGTCATGCACATTCCCGGTCCTACGCTGGTAGACGCCTGGATCGACCACCCGAACATCACGGCCGTCTTGGCCCCCTTGTTGCCCGGCGAGCAGACCGGACCCTCGCTCGTTTCGATCCTCTACGGCGACATCTCTCCCAGCGGAAAGCTGCCCTTCACGATCGCCAAGCAGACCTCCGACTACCCTCCCAACACCATCACTTCGCAAACCGAGGCAGAGAACCTTGCGCCCCAGGCTGACTTTACCGAGGGCAACTACATCGACTACAAGTGGTTCGACGCCAAGAACATTGAACCCCGGTTCGCGTTTGGCCACGGTTTGGGATACTCGACGTTTGACTACAGCAACATTCGAAAGAACGAGACTTTTGCGTTTGACAGCCTCGCCATCCAGAAGACCAATGAGGTCTTTGTTGGCCAAAAGGAGGGAGAGTCACTGTACGATGTTTTGATCTCGGTCGAAGTGGATGTCAAGAACTCTGGAAGTGTTGTCGCGTGCGAGGCTGCTCAGCTTGTGAGTTGCAACGCGCGGGCGCCCGTCTTCTTCCCTAATGATCCTCCACCTGCAGTACGTCGAGTTCCCGTCTTCCGCCAATCAGCCCGCTCGACAATTGCGAGGCTTCGACAAGGTCAAGCAGGCCGCGCCCGGCTCAACCACTACCGTTTCCTTCCCGTAAGTTCCCGCCCCCGGCTGGTACGTCCTTGATCCCGCTGACACGTTCCGCCCGATCGTAGCATTCGACGAAAGGATGTCGCCACTTGGGATGTCGTTCAGCAGAAATGGGTCGTCGCCACTGAGCCCGTTACCTTCCACGTCGGCGCCAGCTCGAGGGATCTGCCTCTTGTGAGTCTATCGAGCCGGACGAAATCGGCTCCATGCTGACCTTGTCTTCAGACCATCACGCACACTTTCTAAGTGGAGGCTATAATCGCAACATATCATAATGTACGGAAAAGAAGACAGGCAAATGCCCCAAAATAGTTTAGCCTAAAGCACTGCATAGTCAGGCAAGCCATAATGTACAAGCCATCATAATCACATAACATTCGAAAACCCTGTGATAACATCTGCGACCTGTACTGCCCGAGACCCAACCGCCTCGGCTGCGTTGGCCCATTGCGGTCTATTCGGCCGCACAGCATCGCGCGAAACCTCACACGATCTCCTCACGTGTACCCCAGTCCGCAGCGTTCCTGGACATTTCAGCAGTCACGCGTCCGCCTATGGCCCCGTCCCCCGCTCGGTATCACGGAGCGCCCACGAAAAAGATACGCAAAAAAAAGTCCCACGCGATGAAATGGTCACGCACCACATACAACCAGAGAGCCCATTAAACGCCCAAACCCGCCGTGCTTTCTACTCTTCTCACCCCCTCGCCCGCACACACGCGCTACTTGCCCAACCCGGCCTCGCGATCCATGACTGCCTGATCCAGCTTGATAAGAATCACCGTCCGATTCGGGAACGTCTCCGTCGGCACTGTATGCGCCGTGACGCGCGCTGGCTAAATGCGCCCGAATCAACATCCGTCCGTGCGGGGCGGCGAATAGAAAGGGGATGGGGGAGGGGGACGCACAATCTCGAGTCCGTCGAGGACGCCTTCGATGAGTCCCGCCGTGTAGGCTTCGCATGATAGCTGCGACAGATCGCGCGGGGTCGAGATGTGTTGCGTGAGCGGGGGTTGATTGGATGTCAGCATGTCTGTGTCGGTTGCGAGGGAGTCAGCGATGACGAGGAAGGGGGCGGGGGAGGGAAGGGAGAAGGCGTTTCACATTCGTCGTCGCCGTCTACGCTCTTTTCTAGCCCGTCAGCCGGCTTGCCGAAGCAGTAGCGGTAGACGTGGGTGTGGATGTACTGTAGTATCGGAATGAGCCGGTGTTCGCGCTTCGGGTCCTGCGAACGAGCATACGAGGGTTAGGGGTTAAGGATTAGTCTCGGGCTTGCATGGAAAGATGGCGCACCTTCAAGTTGGCCGTCTGCGCATTCCTCAGCATCTGCAGCGCAATGATCCGCTTCCCTGCTTCCCTCCCGATGCTCGCCAACCGATTCTCCAACTCGACGACGCTCTCCACCCGGTTCTGACTATAGGCAATGATCCCCGAGTAGAGGAACGCCCACGCGGCCATGCCGACCTCTGCACCGCGCATGCGGTTCAGCGGACGGTCAATGATGCTCTGCGATGGCGGGGGCCCCGGCGAGGAGCCGAGGGAGAGGTGGGTGAGTTGGGAGGAGAGGTAGGACGGCTGGCGCTTGGATGTGGATGGCGGGGTCGAGGGACCGGTGGAGGGGGCCGGGGAGCCGCCGAACATGCTGAGACGGGACATGGCGAGGGAGGCGAGTCCGGGCGAGGGCGAGGGCGAGTGAGCTGGCGAGGTGGAGGGCGCTGGCAGAAGCACATGGATTCCTCGTCAACTATCCCGACGACGCTCGTTCCCGTGTGGTTGCTTCCGCTCGGCGGCCGATGAGTCATGCGCGGGGGGACGGGCCAGAGTGGGGTCCTCCGCTTTGCCAGACACGCCCCGGGTGTAGTCCAAACGGGGGACTTGCGCGCTTATCCCGCGCTTTTGTCGTTTGTTTTCCCTGCTCTCCCCACCGTCGCCCGAACGCCCATCCACCGTTCACCCCTCCATTGTCTGCCACCGCACCGCCGACGACATCCTTGAGTTCCATACGACACCGAGCCATATCGCCGTCACCGCGCCACCTCCCCTCCCCGGCTCCTCAAGACCTTACCTCTTCAAAACAAAACAGACCTTCAAGATGCCTGGTGTCCGAGACCTTTCGTGCGTATCGACGCGGTGAGGGAACGGCGGCGGCGGGGGGAATGAACGGCGGACGAAGCATGGGTACCCTGCGCGAGCGAGCACATCTCGGATTCGGTCAGAGACATGAAATGGACGGGGACTTTCGACGGGCGCGCGCAAGGGGATCCGGAACGACTAGCGACGCGTAATGGATGGCGCAAGTAGGGGAAGGAAAGGTTGGACGGATGGATGGATGGATGGAAAGGCGAGGTGGACGACGTTCCTCGAAGCGCTACCAACTCCGACCATCCACGATGGGATCCGACGCCACCCTCGCCCCCACACATTTCATGCCTCTGAACACTCTGACCTGAACGCTCGAGTGGTACTCTGCTTCGGACGTTGGATTCACATATCCCCCGCCTCCTCCCTTCTTCCTCCTCTTGCCACCTTGGGAACCCCAAGCTGACCCCCCCTCCCCTTTGTGTGAATCTTTCGTCTGCAGAGCTGAGGCTTTCATTACCGCTTATGCCGGTCACTTGAAGCGATCCGGTAAGCTCGAGGTGAGTCGTGGCGGTTTCCCCTTGCTTGGCTTGCCACGTGCCGTGTTGCTAATGTTGATGCGCAGATCCCCAACTGGGTCGACACCGTCAAGACCGGTTCCTTCAAGGAGTTGGCTCCTTACGACCCGGACTGGTACTACATCCGAGCCGGTAAGCCTGCCCCTCCCCCTTTTCCCTTCCGTGATCGCGCCCAATTCTAACCGCCATACCTCTCCAGCCTCCATCGCCCGACACATCTACCTCCGAAAGCACGTCGGTATCGGCGCGCTCGCCAAGCTGTACGGTGGCAAGAACCGTCGAGGCAACCGACCCTCGCACCACAAGGACGCCTCGACCGGTGTCCAGCGTGCCGTCGTTCAGTCGCTCGAGAAGATCGGCGTCTTGGAGAAGGCGCCCGATGGAGGCCGACGAATCTCCGTCGACGGACAGCGGGACTTGGACCGAATCGCCACGTCGACTTTGGAGACTCAGGAAGAGTCCGAGGACGAGGACGAGGACGAGTCTGAGGAGGAGGAGGACGAGGACGAGGAGGACGACGAATAAGCGTTTCGTCGTCGGCTTTTTTGTCCGTTCGTTCTGGAACAAAAAGGGTTGGAGCCGTAGACGCGGCGTTCTCGCGGGGCTCGTCGATGTGTTGTATGGATGTGCATTTCAATCGTCTTGGCCACGCTGGAGGCGTCGATGATACCGGTTTGATCCATTAGGTTTCCTCTCACCCATGGTCCTGTTGGTCTGCACATTTGTTTCTTGGGTTTCGGGGTTGTGAGCGCTCTCCCTGAGCTGCGCTGCACATAAGAGACCATTGTTGTTGCCCCTCGCCTCCCTCCACTCATGTACGAGATCCCGGTCCGAATGTCCAAGCCGGCTTTCTCGAGAGACGTTGGAGCACTGCTCGAAAGGGACGCGCTCGATCGCTCCGAGTCAGCGGGAGCACGTGGCAACGGCCGGTCGAGTCTCGGTACAATGATCCGATAGCAGCACGCACGGCGCCACCATTCATTCCGTCCCGTCATCTCGCCCGTCGCCACATTCCTTCAAGGCCACCGCGCACCGAGAGCCTCCTTTGGGCGAGATCCCGTACAATGCAACCATCCTCTGCCGTCCGTTCGTCACACATCGACCGACGCCTCGCCTTTCGCCTAGCCATACCAATATCTCCAATACCTTGAACCCCCCGTCCACAATCCTCGAGAGCCAATCTAGTCCGTCATCATGGCTCTGTTCGGAGAGCGGACCTCGGTTTCGCCGCGGCTGCCGTCGCCCTGGCAAGCAGCGCTCGCGCAGCCGTCGCCCGCCATCTCGGTCATCTCGCGTACCGACGTCTTACGGACACCGTCCCAGCTCAGTCTATCGACGACGGGCAGTGACCATGAGGATCCGTCCTTGATCGACGAAACGACGAGGCTGATGCAGCCGGCATCCGTTCCCTCATCGCTCGCTTCCTCGTCTGCGTTTCACCGCCTCCGTTCATCGGGAATCAGCGAGGACCTGATTCTCAGCCCGACACCGGGATATACGTCCTCGGCTTCGGTCTCGCTTTCCACGTCGACGTCTGCTTCGGCGATGCTGGAGGACGTCCGTCAGGGTGTCTCGGGCGGCTTGGCGGGCCAGGGGTATGAGGGAGTCAAGTTGGTAGCCGAAAGGGACAAGGTTGGCCATATCGAGTACAAGGTGGGTTCTCCTTGCCGTGACTACCCGTCGGATGTGACTTTGCAGCAACTAATGCCTCGACAGCTCCGACTCTTGCCACCCAACGCCGAGCGATTCGAAAGACTCACGACCCAGCTCAAATGGCGTCTCCAAGAAGGTGGCGGCCAAGCCGTGTACGAGATCGGCGTTCTCGACGACGGCACCCTCATCGGGATCACCGACGCCGACATGGACCGCTCGTTGCAGACGCTCGAACTCATGGCGGCCGAGTTGGGCGCGACGGTCATGGTGCTGCGGACGATCACGCTCGCGTGTCCTCCGCCGTTTCCGAGGGCCTTGTGTGGGTACGAAGCCGGAGCAGAGGGGAACGACGACGAGGCGGAGGCGGGGATGGAGTCGTTTGGTGGTAATGGGACTGAGCGTGTGGCGCCCAGGGCCAAGAAGAAAAAGTCGCCGAGGCCGCCCAAGCCGAAACAGAAGCCGTCGGTGTTTACCGCTTCCGATGTTGACAACGATGACGCATCACATCCCGCAGTATACAAGCCAACGGGACATGGGACGTTTTTTCAACACGATACACGAGATCCGGGCCTAATTTCGGATCATCAGCAACGCGCGAGGCAGAAATCACAGGCAAAGATGGCCAGAAGGCGCCTCTCGAGTGGATTCCCCGTCGAAGAGTTGAGCGCGAAACAACGGAAAGCGTGGGGCATCGGTCGCAAGGGACAGAGTATCTGGGACAATTACGATAGCGATGCGTCTGTCGAGCAAGGCGATGGACTGATCCCCCTGGGCGCAGACTCTGCTCGAGTCGAGGCAGATGCCATATCAGCCATCCCTGCCTCTCAATCTTTGCCCTTCGAAGCAGACAACGCCCCCGTCGCAGAGTCATGGCGCGCACGCAACATGGAACGCGCATCGCAGCAGGATCCCGAGCGGTGGCGATATAAACCGGCGATGACGATGTCGGAGAGGGATCAAGTCAAGCAGTCTCGCAAGGCAAACAAGGATCATCGATATCTAGGACGCCATCGGTCAGCAGATGAAGGCGGGTTCTCCGGTCTCTTCGGTCTCGACGAAAGCGGCGGAGAGCGTCCAGTGTCAAGGGAGCTTCAATCAGACCACAGTGACGGAGAGCAGGAGCGCCTGGCCCGATTGCGCACAGATCCGGACGCAGATGACGGCGAGGAAATGTTCCTCTTTGACCACCTCTCTTCAAGCGAGACCCCGCCTCGGGAACTCACGCATGCCGCGGTCGCCGCCCTGGATACTAAATCGTGCCAGCAACGGCTCGAAGCACGAGGGTGGAAGCAAGGGTTCCATCCGACAGGAAATCGTCCCGAGCACCCGCTCGGCGTGCGGCCAAATACTCGCGAACCAACGATCAAACAGGCCAAGAAACGACGGGTGCGAGTTCAGCGTGCGGAACAGAGACGACTTGACCTGTTGCGAGGGGATGGCATCACGGCAGATGGAATACCTCTCTCTTTCGATCCTGACAATGTTATCGGTGCGACCAGCGTTATGGAGGCCGAGCTGAATGAGGATCCGCTCGATACTGGAGAAGCCGACCCGAACGTACTGCGGATCGTGCGACGGCTGGTAGGAGAGGGCGGTCATGACATTGACGACGGTAAGCGGGGGGACACGGCTGGAATGGCAGCCTTCGTGTCAACTTCGCCCAGCTATACTATCAAGCCGTCGTCGCCATCCGCACACAGAATGTTCTCCCTGCCGGCGCCGTTGCCGCAGACTTCTCAAGCGGTCTCGTCGGAACCAAGAGACGATGAACCTGATCACACGCCGCCTTCGCCATCAGACACCATCGTCATGCCCCTGGATAGCTTGTCACTCTCCTTTTCTCAAGCAGAGGTGTACACTGCGGTATCGCCGTTTGGATCTCCTAGAAGCAACGCTTATCACTCAACCAAGCCATTAACGAAGGATGACGAGACTTTGGGCGCCGATCATGGAAGTCCTGACGTGAATGCAGAACAAGCGGAGACATCGTCGTCAGGGCTAAACCTGAATCTCGCTGGCGCCAGAGTCTGCGTAGAAGCTTTGATCGTCAAGAAAATGGATATGGACGATCGCTACTTGGATTTTAGCGACTTCATACTGTAATAAGTCGAATTGGGCCAAGATTGACAATGTTGTCGCTCGGCATCTGCGTAAACAAAGCGATGACTATGAAAAAAATGACGTATCGCACAATGTCGCGGTCATTGCAAGTTCCGACTGCTCGTGCCCTGATCGATCATGGCCTTCGTAGGTGAGGAGGTCTGTACCTGACTCCCAGGGTGTCAAAGATCTCTTGTTCTGTTCTAGAGGCCACGAGAATTCCCTAGAGTTGAGGGGGCTCAGCACGCGTACCCGACTCTCGTCACAATACCCACCTCCGTCACTTTCGTTCCCTTTTCATCTCTGACGGTACCTTTGTACAAGCCTCTCTGATTGAGGTTGTATCTGCGAGAATGATGGTTATGTATCAGTCTCGACGCATCGGGATGATTCGACGGCGGGATTACCCATTTCTTCTAGCATATCTAACGCGAACGGTCGGTGAATCTTTGATCTTTGAGTAGGGATAGGCACACTCACAACCTCAGACTTCGATTGAAGATGTCGTTGCCCTAGTATAGATCGATCAATATAGAAAGCCTTACCAGAGCAGTGCGACTGCGCGATCTCACGGTGAAATAGATCAATGCCTGGTACGGCTCAGTCAGACAATTTAACTTGATCGAAAGGCAAACCCCACTCACTGCGCCATAGTTCTCCCATGGTACCATCAGAATGTCTGCTCAAGGAATATTCAATGCCTGATAATTTGGATTGCGACGCGAATTGATCACGTACCAATACGTCGCATCGGGCCTTCCGGCTTCCCATCCGCTCCAAGAACACGTCCTAAGCCCATCCACTTCGCTTCTGCGTCTGCATAATTAGACGGCGCCGACAGCTTTGCAGCGCAGAATGCATGACCAAATGAGATCAAGCATCCGTGAGAACTCGCTCATCTCACCGTATGACAGATGATGCCCTTGTCGATCAGTCTGGTGATGAGATCACCCAAGATGCCTGGCAAGACATGAATTGGACCCCAGGTAGTTTGTGACGAATAAACTCACTGGAACGACGATTCCCTGCGCTAATATCGCGCGTGATGAGGATATCAAGATCTCCCGACGTCTCCTCCCCGCGTCGATAAGATCCCATGGCTTCAACACATAGCTTGTCATTTTTCTTCTCGCCACATCCGTCAAGTTGCTCAGCTAAGGCGAATGATGTAAGTCACGAAAGCCTTGTTTAGCGACGATGCGGTATTTACCTGTCCTCTTGATACTTTCGAAAAGCCGTGCAACTTCCGCCCGAGGGATTCTCAAGGCAATATAGCATTGGTAACGCTCCTCGGTATCCAGAGTGATACCCACCTTTGTTGAAGGTCATCGTAATATTTCAGGCCCATCTAGAGACAGCGTATTAGTGACGGGTGGCGAGAGATGTCAATAGACCGCACCTTCTGCGCTTCTGTCAGTGCCCAGTCGCCAGATCGTAGATCATCCAGACTTCAGAGGAGGTCATGAGCGGTGCATCCTTAATCGTATACGTTGTCGTACCTCCTCGCTCCCTGGTTCCAGAACTCGTTCGCTTTGCTCGTTCCCACGCCATATATATCGCCAAACATGGCTACCGTTCGCGCTTGAGCGTTGTCTTCATAGATTTCCCGGTCAGAGATACCTCCGTTCTTGATGATTTCGTCGATCTGACCCGGAATATGGTGAGCAGCGGTCTAGACGCGGCACGAACATTTCGGTCTCACTTACCCTGTCTGCAATGTTGACTCCGATGAATTTGAGTTTGAGCGCCTGTTTCCCGCTTGTGATACGGTAAGGGTGATCTGCGAAGCCTTCGTCAGCCATATGGCAAGAAAACGCAAATGTCTCCGCCATACTTCTAATAATGCCCGCCGCTCGCAAATTCGACCGTTTCTGAAATTCATTCTTGTGTTGTGCAGTCTCGTACGTCTTTGCCAAGGATTCAAGGCCTCTGGCGATGTCCTCGTTGACGGATACTTGTTTCGTTCCTTCCGGGTGCGCGTTCTGACATTTGTACGGTCCAGCCGATCTCTATGACATAGGATGCATGAGTGTCTCAGTGCGAGAAGTGTGCCAAAGAGAACTCACGCCAGCACTATCATCGTTATTCCCGAACATTTGAGCGAGTTTGTCGATGGATCCCTTGCGATGATCTAGCAGAGCAGCCTCCTCGTACAGATCCTGGTCAGTCTCGATCAACGTGCCCTCTTTGAACCCGGTGATCAATTCGTCCAAGGGATCCGCGGCTTCACCCAGAGCCGGCAGTCTCCATCGCTCGCGCCTGGTCCCCGACGGCGACTCATCGGGAATCTCGGTATTAACACCACCTCGTGCGTCAGTCGCCGCTCTCCTTTCATCCTCGTCTATCGGTTCCGGTGACGCAGTGTATCTCTGCGTAGGGATGTATCGCAAGTTGCGCTGCGACTGCGACGTGTCCGAGTCAGTCGGTGCGTACTTTCTGCAAATAGAACGTTGCATCAGCGACTCCGGCCCGGCATTCGGCGCGATCACGCACTTTGACCGCTTCGTGAGCGTTGTCGCCGCCAGGATATCCGCTTCGTTTTTCCTTTTCCCGTTGGCGATACTTGGCGTTGAGGATAGACGTCGACTGCCGGAAGCTTGCGTCCTGAGACAAGGGCGCAAGAACATTTCGGTTGCTAGAAGCTGTCTCGACTGATTCAACCGAAAACTCGAAGGTCACCCACTCCTGCATTTACGTTCAAAGTGGCGACTTTCGACTCACAGATTGACAGTGGACGAACCAATCCCATCCCAATATCGGAAGACCCTTTGGTAGATCTGTTATATCACTGATGCCGAGGTATTCGCATAGGATGGCGTCATTGACATCGTGATCACACGCCACATGAGTGACTTCGGGCGAATACCTGACGCAGACTTGGCCTCCGTGTTGATGTACCTATGAAACATCGGGTTTCGCATTAGCTACCATCTTTGGCCGCCCGCGGGATCAACCCACGAGTGTCCATCGTGTGACAAGCTGCTCCGGTTTGGCGCTCAAGTGATGTACGACCGCAACGACACATCCATCAAACACCGTTGTCAGTCGCGCCAGGTTCAACTTGTCCATCGTCAGCAGGCCCTTTCGTCGTGTCATCTTCGGCCTTGCTCCGGATTGTATCGCCAACAAAAAATTTGCATGGTTGTCAAGGACGACTTGTAGCTTTGGCGAGACTCTGATAGGTTTCGAGTGAGGCGGGGCGATAAATTTCGAGGTCGATGGCGGAAAAGGGGGATCCATCGAGAGCGGGATCGGCGCGGGAAGCGATGGTGCCTTTTTCTTCCCCTTTACATCCAGCCTCGTACTGCGCTCGAGGACGTCTTCGCTGATCTCCACCATTGTTTGCGAGCGAGAGATGCCGGACGTCGAGTTGACGCGCTTCCCGAGCTGCTGTAGATACCTTGTTTTCGCCGCATCCTTGTTTGTCGCGGGCTTTTCCGCTGCAGCGTTGCCCGGAGGATGCGGTTCGATGAGTAGTGAATTGCCGGGCAGAATCACACCTTGCGGGATGACTGTCTTCTCAGCCGGGTCCACCTCTTGTGGCTTCCCAACGATAGGAGGCGTTGCATCGGCGCCGTCGAAAATCGCTGTTGACGCTCTGTGACCTGCGATTCCTTCGGCAGGGCTCCCGCCGCGAGCCGTGTCTTGCTTTTCCCAGCTCTCCAACAGCAAGCCCTGCAACTCTTCATCATATGCTCGCCGCTCTGCCCGCGTTTCGTGCAGGTCGTCTTCGTCGAAATCGAGGGGGTCCATGGTGAGTACGTGATGACGTTTCTTCAATGCCGGATGACTCCATGCATATTGCAGCCTACGACGGCGAGCCAGTGTCCAGGATACCAGGAGCTGTCATCGAAAGAAGGGATGCCCCGTGGCTGAGCCATCTACGAAGGCTGCATGCGAAACGGTGAAATGAAGCATGCAGCTGGTGTCGCGGAAGCGAATTGTGCCCGATCTCAACAACCCGCTCGACCGATATACCCTGAATGATGTCCTTGTACAGACACTGGTCTCTCCCTATTCTCCACCGACAGATCCCCGAATCAGATCACAATGCTGCCCGCGACGTCGATATGATCCCTGGCCGGCGTGTCCCCAAGATCCCGACAGCCACCCCGCTCACCCGCGTCTACACCTCCCGCCCGCGGCACCGCACAGGATGGCCGACCCCTACCTCACTTACAGGCCTTCGTTTGCCTACTCGCTCCCCGTTCAACTACTCATACAAGGCATAACCCTCACCCTCCTCGTGGTCTTGCTCATTCACCTCCTCTTCACGACCCAATACCACTTTCCGCTCTCCCGATTCAACTACCTCTTGCAACTCACGGGCATCCTCCTCGTGCTCACCAATATCATCATCAGTATCATCGCGACGATGCGTGTGCAGGACAAGGCGTCGCAGAGGTGGCCGTACATGCTCGATTATATCAGCGTCAATTTGCCGAATTATGACTGGACAATGGCGGAGACGGCTGCATGGTTTACACTTCATTGCGCGTGCAACGGATTGGTGCAGGTGAGGTTCTTCCTTTGGGCTTTGGGAAACTCTTACTGACAGTTCCTTCCTTAAAGTTGACGCATATTCAATTCTTGACTCTATTATTCCCGTCAAAGACAGAAGTACAACTCATCTTTCTCCTTCTCGGTACGCCTCGTATGCCTGAAGCCTACCACCGGAAGTTCTAAACAGACATCCTCTTTCCACAGGTCCCCTGGCGGTCGCCGCATCCGGCCTCGTATACACCTCCCTCTCCACCAACCGCACCACCATTGACCTCGGAGACGCGATCCGCAATGTCTTCGACTCAACCTTGCTCCTCATCTTCAGTATGGCCCTCTTCATCTGGGGCTTCCTCGTCAATCGGAAACGGGCATGGCGTACCGATGGCGGAACGGGCGCGTTCGGAGCCGGAGCAATGGCGCTGGCTATCACTTCGACGGCTGTTAATTTCGTCGAAGTGCGCGAGGATAATTTGAGCTGGTTGCAGAATTTGACGTGGGCATTGGTGCTGTGGCAGAGTTGGCTCGGGTTCTGGTGGTGGGTTGGGAGTGGAATGGGCATCGGAGAGGTTCAGGTACGAAGCTTGGGCCCTTACTTGGCAGACACTCGCTCACTCCTGAATCCCGTAGGACATCATGGAGAGGGAAGAGCGCCGGAAGATCCGACAGGAGAAGAGAGAGCGCAAGCGTCTGCGCGAGGCAGAGGCCGCACGACAGAATGCATCGGTCCAGGACGGAGGAACAGGAACTGCCATGTCCAGCGCGCGAGGAGAGCGAGCAGGGGGCACGTTTGCAACCATTACACAGCGGATCACGAGCCGTGCTACCCGCCGTCGAGGGGTACAGTCGGAAGGCGAAGAAATCGAAATGCAGCCCATGTCGTCGAATGAGCGAGAGGACGGACTGCAAGCCACCGCGGGACCATCGACCCGTACACCCAATCCGCAACACAGGGTACGCCGCGAGAGAACACTCGTTACCGAATCGACATCCTCGGACGCCTCGCCTCTGCCGCTCGAATCCGTCTCGGGCGTCTTTGCGTACCCGATCAACGCCATTCTCCGTTACGTTCGATACTTGCGCAGCGGACACGAACAGGCGACCAAAGCCAAAGTCGAAAAACGAGCGCATTTGCGTCGCAAAGTATTTGAGAGCGAATCGAGACGGATATCTGCCAATGATACTCCAGCCGATGAAGAGCACGGATTGGGCGAGCCGTCGGCCCGGAATATTGCGGCGTTGCCGGCTTCCACGGAGAATGTTGGATGGGGTCTCGGTAGCTTCGGGATAAGGGAAGCAGCAGAGGGCGAACGACGGCTGACGCAGGCGCAATTTCACCTCAATCGGGATCGGGCGGCCCAGCCAGACAGAGAAGTCGAAGACTCGGGGTCGGAGGACGGCGTCAAGATTGGCGATACCGACGTAGACGATATTGGAATGTCCGATATCGACGTTGAGCGCGGAGAGGGACCCGCTCACGCTTCCGGATCGGCCGCGGCACGACGGACTCGGTCTCGCTCACGGTCGCCTACGGACCGGGGAAGTGGGCGGCATATCAGGATGGCGAGTTCCGTGTCGGTCATGCAGCGGGAGCGTCGTCGGTCGAGGGAGGATGAGAGAGCACGTCGGCAGGACAGCTCTGCCGTGCCGCCGAACGAGGATGGTGCCAGCTGGTATTGGTGGAAACCACTACGGAAGTGGAGAATGACGGATAAATCAGTGTATTAGAGGCGTCTTGCGCGTGAATAGCTTTCTTCATTTGTACTAATTCCGGTCGCCTAGTTGTAAATGTGGAATATGGATACGTACAGCATAGCAGCTGACAACAGACGTGGTTCTCGAGCACGTCAGAATGATACATCGCTGCAATAGCCAAGAATCAAAGGTCCGAAAGATTAGCAATACCGCAATACAAAGGCTATAGCAATACATCGACAATCTATACGCAACCTCAATCGGTCATTGATACATCCGCGTCTGCTGCCTTTCTCGCCCGCTTCACCTTTCCACGGCCTTCGCCTCCGCCACTCACCGTCGGCTCGTCTGACGACCGCTTCTTGGCACTGGCATTTGGATCCTTGAGGCCCTTCATCTTCCTGCTCTGCAGATTCTTCAACTCCTGCTTGCCCATGTGAATCTTTCCGATCAAATCGCCCATCGCGTCCGTCTCGATATTCTTCCTCTTCTTGCCCTGGCCCTTCTCGATATCCTTCTTCTCCATCTTTGCGCGTTTCAATGCCTGCTGCATCATCTCCTCTGCCGGGAACTTGATACGCCGGATGCGGAAGTCGAGACGCGGGCCCATCTCAGCCAGTTGCACTTGCGGCGTCTTGGTGCCCGCCGCGGCCGTGGCTTTTGCCGTGTATACGCGAAGATGCACCAGCGGCAGATCCTCCTTGCCCGCGTCAACTACGAGGTCCGCCTTTCCGTCCGTCGGTTCCATCGTTGATGTGGATTCGTTCTTCAGCGGGCCGGCGGTGACGGTCATGACTGCCTCGAGACCCTCTAGCGGAATTTGATCGATTTCGTGGCCGTTGTAAAAGTCGAGCAGCATTGATTTCAGGAGGATGTACGATGGGTGCGAGGAGAAGAGGGAAGACTGGAAGCACATCAGGAATCTGTGCCCTGGTGCCATTTTCGTTGTCTAGGTGGGATGTCAGTGGTCCGCTGTGCGGCAACTACATAATACGCAGGACTGACCTTGAATTCGCTCATCGGAACAGCCTTCTCCAAACCCATTTCAATCATATCTAGCACCTGCCCATCGAAACATCGCACCCAGACCAAGTCATTTGGCCTCTTCTTGCTGTGCATCCCCACGACGAACAAGCTTGCGTCGTTCTTATTGCTGAAAAATTCGAGTGACTGAAGCCCGCGACTGGGATCGACGTCGAAGGGGTGAATCGGGTTCTTCTTGTTGAAATTGATAGAATGCGGAAGTTTCAGAGCGTGCTGAAAGAGTACTCGTGAGATAACTGCATGTTCGGTGAGCGCCTTGAGCTTACCAAGTCCTTCATGGCAATCCTGACCGGTTCACTCGTTTTCTCTCCCTTGACAAAGATGGCCGTCTTCTCGTTCTCTACCAATTGCGGCTCTCGGGCGTCCAATGCACGCTTGGAGCGTGCATTCTTGGGCTTGCTGTGGGCAACGAGGGCGATCAGCAATGGAGATTCCGAGGTGACACGGTGGGACTTACATCGTGCGGAGCATAGCCATTTTTGAAGGACAACTTCCAGGGTACTTTTCGAAAGCGGTGCTCTTCTGCTTGTCGCTGTCGGGGAGATGGCGGAGCGACAGTTGTAATAGACCACACCGACCGTACAAGCTGCATGGCGAGCGCGACTTGTCGAACTTTTTGGGCAGCTTTTGTGCGGAATCAAATTGATGCAACCAGCTCGCCGGCGCGCCGGAGCGATCGAGCTGGCAGCGGCGTTGCGTTTCAGGTCGTCAGATCCAGGATCGCACAGGAGGATTCACCTAGAGTCTGCCACCAACGGTCTTGCACACACGAGCTCGCTTCAGAGTCCCCTTTACCTTCGCTCATGGGCGCACTATTGTCGATCCCTCTGCTCTCCGGCGGAGTGGGGGCCCTGGGCTCCAGTCTCTTCTCCGGATGTCTGTTCTGCATGGGTCAGTCTGGGACTGGCAAAAGGCATGCGGTGCTTTCGCTGACTTTCTCGTCAAATAGGCGGCACCGCTGCTTCGGCATTCTGCAAGTCATGTAACTGCAACTCAAGTATCGCAACCCGTGTCGGCTACGGCGTGAGTCTTATTTTAGTCCGCCTCTCGGAGTCCTTGACTGATCGCCATCATCCCGCCTCGCAGTTCATATTCGCATTATCTTCGATGCTGGCGTACTTGTCGAGGACGAATTTCGCCATCAAGCAGATCGAGAAGCTCTCTTGGGATTGGATCAAGATGGATTGCTCTGGTGGCAAGTGTTATGGGCTCCTGGCGGTGAGCATCTCTTGACTCTTGTGTAAGGCTTTCAAGACTGATCCTCTCGACGCTGCAGGTCCATCGATTCTGCTTTGCTTTGGCAGTTTTCCACCTCATGCTCTCAGTCGCACTCGTTGGTGTCAAGTCGACGAAAACGAAGCGAGCTGCCATTCAGAATGGGTGAGCCTAATTCCTAGGTCCGCGATGATTTGCGCTCACAGCACACAATAGCTGGTGGGGCCCGAAAGTGCTCCTCTACTTCGTCCTCTGTTTCCTCTCGTTCTTGATTCCGAACGGATTCTTCATGTTCTACGGCACCTACATCGCGCCGATAGGCTCCTTTTTCTTCATTCTCATCGGTCTCGTCCTGCTCGTCGATTTTGCGCACAGCTGGTCGGAAACATGCCTGGATCGCTGGGAAACATCGGAATCCAACCTCTGGCAATTCATCCTCGTCGGATCGACGTTTGGTATGTATATCGCTGCCATCGCGTTGACCATCATCCTCTACATCTTCTTTGCCGGATCCGGTTGCGGTCTCAACACCTTTTTCATCACCTTTAATCTCGCCCTCTCCGTCATCGCAACGCTCTTGTCCATCTCACCACCCGTTCAAGAGGTGAATCCCAAGTCGGGCTTGGCCCAGGCATCCATGGTCACCGCCTACTGCACCTACCTGACAGCATCCGCCGTCGCCAACCACAACGACGAAAGCCATGGCGTCTGTAATCCGATCCACCGCGACGGCACAAAGACGACGACCGTTCTCCTCGGCGCGCTTTTCACCTTTTTGGCGATCGCCTACTCGACGAGCCGCGCCGCGACGCAGTCCAAGGCGCTCGCTGGGAAGAAGGGGACGAGCACGGGACCGATCGCGCTGCCGGCGGATGATGATGAGGCGCATGGCGAGGGGGAGAATTCGGGGCATGTCCGACTGGTGACGAATCAGCCCAAGGCGAGGAAGGATCAGATGCGATATGATGCGATCAAGGCGGCTGTGGATGCCGGGTACGTCGGGTACAGACATGGCTTGCCTTGTTTACTGATACATGTTTCGCCTCAGAGCTTTGCCGGTCTCGGCGCTCGAGGAACCAGAATCGGATGACGAGGAAGAAGACGCTGTAGGTGAGGATAGGGACGACGAGCGAAGTGGCACGAAGTACAATGTGTGTTTGAAAATTTCTGGCGCAAGAAGCAGTCCACTGACAAGTCCTTCCAGTATTCGTGGTTCCATGTGATCTTTATCATGGCGGCGATGTATGTCAGTGGTCTTCTGACCGACTGGTACGTTCTTGCGAATAGGTTTCTGCTCCGGCGCTGACATCATCGACAATCAAAGGCGCATCGTGTCGACGTCTCCGATGACTTCCGGTACAGACGATGAGCCTGACGTCTATATCGGCCGTTCGGAAGCCGCTATGTGGATGCGTGTCGTCAGCAGTTGGGTCTGCATTGCGATCTACTCTTGGAGTTTGTGAGTTTATGCTTGGTCCACGTCTTGGGCACGTTCTGACGGCCATCGTATGTTTTCGTAGGCTTGCTCCGATTGTGATGCCGGACCGATTCGACGCCGAGTAGGCTCAGGCTCAGGCGAGCCCTGGGAAGATAGGTTATCGTTGTACATGATCTCGTTGTGATATACCTTGCGTCGAAATTGTAGCTGTCCAGAGCATTGGCCCCAAAGGTACAAGGTCGCTGTCAAGCACGCCTGCATCCGCCCAAACGTCGCGATCGGCGCTCGCCGAGAATCCAAGAAACCTTGTTCCTGACTTCTCCACTGGTCGATACGGATCCCGGTGTCGCATGTATCGACGGGCATGCTCTTCCTGACGTCGCTAGCCTGCAACGATGGAGTGGGCCAACCTGATCGCCATCCTCTTCGTGACAGCCCTCGACTCGGCACCGCCGACCATCATCTTCCGCTACCCGCCGAAACCGCACAGCTCGACCCGTCTCTCGCGGCCCGTCTACCGTAAACGAACACCGCAGCAGCATGCGCCCGTGCTTGCCTCTCGCAGCGGACGTAACAAGAACAAGATCATCCCCTTGCCGGTAACGGAGACGACCATCTCTCAGAGTGCGTATTGGACGTACAGCAAGAACCGGGAGGCGTATGATAGCGACGACAGCTTGGACGAGGAGTATCGGAGCGCGATATGGAAGCCGCTGCATGAACAGGTTGATAGCGGGGAGGATTATCGGCCGCAAGGCAGGAAGCGACAGCTACCTGGTCAGCCACGCTCAACCAGTTCGGCGGGGCCTAGTGGTACTGGGGGGTCTTCATCGACAGGAGGCACAGCAGCCTCGGGCGGCAAGACCGCCGTTGGAAAGACCGACAGCTCGAGCAGTAACGGATCGTATAATCAGCAAGACTACGACACCATCCTCGGCTATGACATGATCTTTTTGAGCAACCTCTTGGCACCGCAGCGATCGGTATGCAACAAACGGTTCGAGCTATCCGTCGACGATTTGACGTTTCTCGGGCATCCGATACGAGCGGATAAAGATGGCAAGTGGGTCATGCCCGATGACGATGAGGAGGGCGAGGCTCCGCAGGAAGAGGAGCGAGGCCGATCGACCGGACGGGCGAACAAGATGTTTACGTCGGGACCACCGATAGATCTCGAGGTCGTACGCGAAGGAGTAGTCGCCTCCACACCACCACCGACGAGCGGGACAGTGACCGATAACCAGTCGGTTCAGGACACCAATTCGCTCGCTTCGGAGCCTGACAAGACATTCGAGAGCGATAGTGCCACTCCGGCGGCAGAATCGAATCCACCATTACAGTTGTTCAACCTCGTCCTCGTCATCGACAAGCCCGATCCGGCTGTCAACGACGAATTGCCCAATTTGGCATATGATACGTTTTATAGGGAAGTCGTTCTCCCCTGGACAGCGGCGGCGTTTCTAGAGCAAGTGCGAACAGGCTGGATAGCGCAAGAGTCGAAAAAGCTCGTCTCGGTGAGGGATGAGGCATTGGAAAAGCGTAAGTGACAAGGATATGTCCCCTCAGATCGATATTCATCAGCTTGTCGTCTAGTTATACCCCTCAAAAGGGCCCAAGCAGACGCTTTTGAAGTGTCGCCCCTCGCCATGTCTCTGAAAACGGTCTACCAAAACATCAACCGCAAAACAACCGCACACATCTACGTCGGCCAGGAACCGCTGGATATCCGCGTTCCCGTACGCCCACCGGCTCCGAGTGAAGAGTGGACGAGATGGGGTGACGACGTCTCCGAGGAGTCGGATGAACAGTCGGATACTTCGCTCGAGGACGAATATGCATCTCAGGGTGTTCCAGAGGATGATTTTGGGATGGCTGATGTGCCGGGAGTAGAGGTGACGAATGTGCCGGTTCTGAAACCCTGGAAAGCGCTTATCCGTGTGGATCATACTGTGTCGCTTTGGGAGGAGGATGCGGAGAACGATCAAGCACGGCCGTTTACGATAGAGGGTCCGGGCGTGCCGAATAATCCGACGGCACTGTGGGCTGCTGCCACGGCACAGCGACCGACGACAACGCAACCGGAGCTTGCCATGTCTTCTGGCGATACGTACGCCGATGACCCACAGCTGGAGAGGGATATGCGGGAGCTGAGCGAACCACTGTTACGGCTGCTGTCATCTCTGGATCCAATGTTGCCGTACGTTCATTTAGATCAAGACCTTGCTCGTTTTTGATCAATTGCGTGACTAGGATGTACGTCTTGGCGGAGAACCTGGGGCTCGACTTGGAAGACGAATTATACGTTTTGGCACGATATCTGATCTCTACGGATCGCGCTCGACTGGTGGACGCCGTGCGGCCAAGTCTGCGGAATATCTTCATGCCCAACACAACAACCGACAGGTCGTGAGTGCACCTCACTATACACCAGGATGCTCTACTCATACATCACCCGCAGAATCCCTCGGATCGTCACTACGTGGCGTAGCGAATTCCCATTCCTGCCCAGCTGGCCAACATTCATCAGCCACATGTCTTCTTCTCCACAGCCATATCGACGTCTCTTCCCGGCTAATGCTACTCAAAGTGACCGAGAAGAATATACGCGAGCCCTGTATTGGCTGCTCGCTCACGATCTTGTGATTCAGGCTCACGAGTATGTGCGTATCATCGCTACTGCCAAAATTAAGGCACGCGCTCTGCAGGACCTAACGGACGAAAAGGAGGAGAAGAAGAAGCGAAGAAAAGAGCAGCGGGAGTTACGTCTGGCGCAGGCTGAGAAGGAGAAGCAGCATAACTCGAATGTTGGGACGGCGCGCAAGGGCTCTGACCCTTCAGCGAAAATAAGCAAGTCTTTCCAGCCGTTCTGCACTGGCCATTGCTGACGAATCAGCCATCTAGCATCCGAAGACTCTACGCCAGCGAGCTCGGACGATTCTGACCAGGAATTCGACAATAAAGACGGCAAAGAGTTCCTCGAGAACGGCATAGAAGCAGTCATCGAGCGCCCCGGGAGGCCGTCGTCTGGCGAAGCGAGGTGCTTGAAGATGATGACGCAGGACAAGGAGGAAGTGTGGCAGAAAAAGTTCAATATGTTAGTACTTCTCCGCTCGACCCGTCACGCCATAGTAACATCTGTTATATAGCTGCGCCGAGTACTTCAACGGCCGGACTTCACTGGAAGAGATGCAGTACAAGACTGGACTGGATAGACGAGATATCAGGCAGGTACTGACATTGTTTAAGGAAGAGGTACGTGAATGCGCCTACGCGAAGTTCCGCACCAGGCTGATGGTCTGGATAGCTTGTCATCTTTATACATCCATGATCTGCAGGCCCGCTACCAATGTATTCGCACGGCCTGTCTCCCGACACCCGAGCTCCATGTCTTGATCACTTCCACTGAACCCCCATGCCTCTCGACGCTATGCACAAAGTCCTGCATGCCTCCTCCTACGCCAAAGTAGAGTATCTAGCGAGGCAGATCAGCGTGCATCCTGTAGGAATAATAGAGACATACCTTGGCCGCCACCAGGATCACGACATCCTTCGCCGCCCATGGCTTCTGTAGCGTAAGATTACCGAGCGCAGAGGTAACATCCCCCGAGCTCGCCTGACTTTGAGACTCTTTCTCCTCGCCCTTGGGCGCACGCCTGAGCACCTGGATCAGACTCGGCACGCTCTCGAGCCGATAGATCGTCTCGGCCGTGAGAAGCAAGTCGTACCCGGCGCCCGCCTTGAGCGTCTGCGCGAAGCCGCTCCAGTCGCCGTACGAAAAGGTTAGCTTGATGTTGGCGGCTCGTAAACGATCTTTGAAGCCTTGAACGATTTCTTCCGTTAATTCCAGATTGTTGTTCTCGAGCGATGCGAGGGATGCTTCTGGTATTGTGGCGAGGATCAGGTTGGGCAGGGTGACGAGCTGGAGGACAGAGATGTTGTAGTCTTGTAGGTGTATCTCGGTGACGACGTCGGACGGCGTTTCAAGTTGAAGGAGACGATGGAGGAGATACATGCAGGGGAGACCGGTTCCGCATCCAACCTAGCGTCGATTGAGCTTGACGATCATCAGCCGGGAAAGGACTCTAAAGCCTACCTCGAGCACCCTCTTGCCGCGAGCCCACGAGCCAACGCCTCCCTGTATACGCCGATGCTGCTCTTCCAACACCTCGACCAGGTCCATCCCGCCCTCCCAGGTCTTGAGCCCGCCCTCGTACGTCCCCGGAATGAGATCGGTATCCGCATTCACGTACGTAGCCGTATCTTTATCCTCCCCTACCGCAGAGGAGTCGGGAACGCCCTCTTCGTCGTCCGATGGGAGTTCGTCGATTACTTGAAAGCGAGCGTCGTAGAGGTCGCGGCGGTAGAGCTTACATTCGGTCGTTTCAAATGGGAGATCCATCTCGGAGAAGGAGATCATCGGCGGGAGCTTTTCGATCTGAGAGCCGTGGCTGTGGGTACGGCAGGCGTAATAGATGGGAATAAGAAACACTCACGAGCTCGTCCATCTCGATGGTGTGGTACCGTGCCGCCGATGTGGGCGATTCGCCGGTGAATGCATCGTCCGAGACGGCGGTATTCTGAACGGTGACTTGACCATCTTCTTCGTCGTCCTGCGCCCAGCTCAGTGCCAACGTGCCGTCTACCTTGGGCGTGTACTCACGACCCCGAAGTCAAACTTGAACATGGTGTGATTGGATTGTACCCGTGAGGATAGCGGAGACCAGGAAGACGACGGTCCATAAATTCGACGCAGCGGACGGTCGATCACAAAGTAAACAAGCAGCCCACGAGGAGGCCCCGTCCTCAAGATTTATAGATGTATGCACACGTTGTCGAGCCAGTACCCCGTGCCTCGGTCGACGTTCTCCTGCTCCCCATCGCCATGCCGCGTCCCTGCGAGATATGCGGCAGCCGCCGCTGGCGCAAGTCCGCCTCAGGCCTGGTCGCGTGCGAGGAAGGCCACATCCTGCAAAATTACCGTCAAGAGGAATCCACCATGGACGCGCCGAGTCAGTTTGCGCTCACGAGGCGAACGATCAGGAAGAATAATCGGGTCGGACCCAAAGTCCGCCGGGGAAAGGGCGTGTTTACGGGGCAGGAGGAGGCGTATCTGCGGCTGGAGGTGTTGCAGCTCTTGTTGAGGAGTCAGGTCGAGGCCGCGAGGAAGCTTTGGTGTTTAGGGGAGGAGATTGAGATGTTGGCGAGGGATCTTTGGATCATCGTCTTGTCGCTCTATCCGATGCCTCCGCCGCCAGAGGAGGCTCAGCTCGCATCGCCGCCGCCGCCACCGATACACACATCTTCGTCCGTTCCCAATCTCGCTTCTCACGCTGCCAATATCTCCCGCTCAAATACGGCCCCCAACCTAAACTTGGAAAAGCCAGACCCGTCCGGATCGTCAAGCTCGGAATCATCATCATCATCGTCATCTTCCCTTTCCGCCTCGGAAACTGCATCAACCTCCTCGCGAGAAATCATCGACCGTCTTTCTGACGATTCCCGTACCCCTTCCGACGCGGGCCCCACCTCCCCACGTCCACGCCCAGGGCGCCATCGTACATCCACCGCCCAGCGACACGGCTTCAACCCGGGCCCGAACGCCCGGATCACGCCCTCGGTCGTGCTGAGGATCCTGATCATGAGTCTCTGGATGGCCCGGGTGCCCGTCACATTGAGCGATGTCGTCCGCGCTGTTAGTGAGGGGAAAGTGCCCTATATGGATTGGGGCAGGAGAACGGTGGATGATATGCGGGAGCGGATGAGTAAGGGGCTGAAGGGGATGTCGCCAAAGGTGAGTTGTGGCGTCCCAAGCGACTGGTCAGAGGGATGTGGAGGTATGGCGGAGCCATGTGCATGAATATTCATTCTATGCTGTCGGAGCTTGTTTTGTCGTTTACCAAGAGAGCATAGCAACACACCGCTTTCTGCTAGGAGGGCATTTAAGTTGCCTGAAGGGCAATCGCAAAGGGTCAATCAGACCCGCAATGGAAGGTGTATCGAATTTTGGTCCGAGCTCGTACGCTTCTCATTCGTCTCTGTGCCTGACGAATTGGCCAGCCACTGCTCACCATAGTGGGTGGCAGGGGTACCTACAAGATATGTACGGCCCCGACTCCACCTTGCCGCTGGATCATCTTGGGAATGAGAATCTGTCAACATTCTCGAGAGTCTAAAATGATACCTATGCTGATCCTTTTTCCGATAGCGCCCACCATCAATTGCAAACCTGTATCAATCGCTCGTCATGCTCGCTGATCGTCTCGAGCGTCATCGCGGGATTCGCCTGCCAGACGCCAATGTCCCGCTCTTGCTCTGGCGCCTCACACGAGAGATTGGCGGCACACGTGGGTCAGTCGTGGCTTTACGTCGTCCGAGACTGACATCCCCACAGCCACTCTTTATACACATACCTGCCGCCTGCTGCAACGCCTCGACATTTCCATGAGCGTTGCCCGGCCCAACGCGTACAGCAAATGGTATCGCTACAAGGCCGAGAAGAACCGACGCCCATCGGCATCCGGAGTGGGCTCATCAGAAGATGCAGCGCCTGGCCGCGTCCTTCCAAAACGCCGGCTGGCAGAACTCTGCCCTGTCGAACTCCGTCTCGCGGCGGCCCTGATCGTCACGCTGAAACTTGCCTATGGGCTAGACGATGACACACCGCGCATACCGATCGATCTAAGTGACCCTGCCGTTCAACTGCCGCGCGCCGATGCTTGGTTGCGCGAGTTGCGGAGCAAATGGGAGACCGGGTGGTTTCGGCGACATGTAGTCTCGCGTGAACCGATGTGAGTACATGAAATAATGAAACAACGTCAAGCTAACGGCCAGGCAGTGACTTTGCTTATCGTACACCAGAGGCAGTTGACGAGTTTCTCGTGCAAGCCGCGAGGGTGCTTGACGTGACGAGTCGCATGCCTGGTGCGTCGCGTATATTGCGACTCGAAATGCGCTAACGTCCACTCAGATAGACAACAGATCATCAATCTCTTCCCGCTGGAAAAAGTCACCTCATCTGCAGCGCCGACTGATGAAGTC
Organism: Naganishia sp. PG3902-1; assembly: GCA_023628075.1. Classification (NCBI taxonomy): domain Eukaryota; kingdom Fungi; phylum Basidiomycota; class Tremellomycetes; order Filobasidiales; family Filobasidiaceae; genus Naganishia; species Naganishia sp. PG3902-1. The sequence goes on from JAMALH010000005.1 coordinate 1,013,796, forward strand.
TACGAAGCCTGGCGTGGATATCATAGCCGTGCGGAGCTCAACCTGCCAATCACAACGCCTCCGGCAAACAGCGTCCGCAGGACGCGCTCAAAACCCCTCGAGCCCGGTCAGGCATACAAGGTGTTTGATTGGCGCCGTCCCGAGGACCTTCCGCGCGACTTGGCGCTCATCGTCTCTGTCGTTTCCGAAATCGTGGGGCTCGATCGGCGCCAGGTGCTCAAGGAGGTCTACGCTTTTGAGATGCTGCTTCAAGCTGCAAACCGTAAGCTGCGCGGTAGGGAGCAGGTGGCGAAGCGGAAGAGGCGGGCGAGTAGTGCGGTCAGTACGGCATTTGAGGACGGAAGCGGGACATAGCCGATGTGCGGATGGCCATCCTGGTTCTGACCTCTCATTTGCGGTCTCTGGATCGTCTCGAGTTATGGCAAACAGCATCAGATGGAACGCCTCATGAGCAGGATGATATCTGTTGAGCACAATAAGCAAACCGCCGGCGGTGAAACCTTGAAACGGCTGTTCGTGGAAACAGGATATCAAGTGGTGTCAATGCTTCTCGAATGGGCGACTTGAGACCCGAGGCTGAGTAGCTTAATTGCGTTCGGAGGCCTTCCCCGATTTTACAGCCCTCTCGCGCATGGTGTGCAGTATCTATACCACCGACCGTTTCCATGGCGGAGTGATGATCAGATGCTTGTACCGGGGTCTCGCGTGGCAGAACCACCTTCTTTGTCCGACAAAGTGCCTTAGAAGCAGAACCCCAGTTTGTTTCTGGCAACGACCGAATGATTCTTTGTCTTGTCCGCTGTGGTTATTCATGATTGTACATCGACAAATCAAAGCGAGCTTCTCCTTTCCTGAAGGGTGCTCCGAGATACTTCTCAAGTTTAGGAGCAATACCTCGCGCACGCTCGACTGCATTTGAACACTTTCGACATTCGGAATACGCTACCCTTGGAACTCAAAAGCAGGCAGCCGCAAGGTGTAGGTTCAGATTCAAAGGTAGTCTTGAGCTCAGTATCAGGGGAGATGGTACTTGTGACCCATCGCTGTCAGCGAGAAAAACAAGCGTGGAGGTTTCTCGACACGGACGCAAATCTTCAGGAGATATATAATGCATCAAGCGGGATCGTGAATTTCCGAATACGCAGCCTTCGAAGGGAATGCTCTTCGATCGTTATCAATCACAAGCATGCTTCACCGATCATAGGGCGATCTCGGACATGTTTCGGTAGACCGTACAGCGAAAAAGGCGGGGTGTAAAACTTCTCCCGTCGTAGCTCTGATACAGAAGAGCTGCCTTTGATGTGTTGTGTGCGTAGTAGGAGAAGATCTCTGAAGGTACCACTGACATCTTGAAGACGGCAGGCCAAGCGACACCTCTTGTTGCATCCATGTGATCCTGACTCTAGCGACCGAGTTTGATTCACGAACTTACGCAGCGAACGGCTGAATAAAAAACATCGCACGACACTGAAAGTTGTAGTGGTACTTGCGACGTGTGCACGATGAAGCGAGTGTCAAGCGCAGAAACTGCGTGCGGCTCTTGTCAAGGACTTCCAGACTTGTACATGGGAAAAAGAGGGGAACTCGCTCAAAAGATTTCCTGCGTTCCCCGACGTGTTCAGGCTAGCAAAAGAGTATTCCTACTAGATCCCTGCCGGATTCGAACCGACGACCGACAGATGCCTACGAAGAGAGGTTGGAAACCAGACGATCGAAGTCTGCTATGCTACCACTGCACCAAGGGACCGGGTAATATGGTAGCCGCAGGTCATAGATCTGCAAGTCACACAGCTAGCCAGTAAGACCTCGAGGACGGTAAGCTATCGCTTTCCCCTGCGCTCTACACACTCGTCAAGAAAAAATGTATTCCTACTAGATCCCTGCCGGATTCGAACCGACGACCGACAGATGTCCATTTGTTGGTTTGAAACCAGACGTCGAAGTCTGCTATGCTACCACTGCACCAAGGGACCGGTTGATGTTTGGTACCGGTTGATGTTTGGTCTACCGCGACCAATATATATAACATTTTATCTTGTTCATCTTCGAACATGCGTCTCTCTTTGTGAACGTGCCGAGCTTTGTATCTCAATTCTGGGCTGGACATTGAATCCCTGCCGTTGATTCCCTGCTTTCCGGCGAGTGACTCAGCCCTCCTGAGAATATGGTGAAAAGTTGCACCTTCGAGATAATCTGACACAGCGCCCCAGAGCGATGGCCGTGGTGTGAGGAGGTCACATGTTTATATAACAAGCCAAGTTAATCATAAACCTTGTCCGTGTATGATCGAAGTCTGCGGTATGGGACGTGCGGGTTGCTCACAATAAAACTTTCCTCCAGGTAGCAATAGCTACTTTTAGAACCTGTACATGCATCAGTTACACAAGGTATGCCATCATAAAGAAATATCGTTGCAAGATACGGTCTGCATTGTGTCGATCTGTATCTGGAAGCCCAGCAAGCTGTATGCCACGAAGTGCACTCAGGAGCAAGAATGGTGGTGAGAATGGGATGCATTATATGGCGTCAATACAGTCTTATGCGATGTGGTGATCGAGCTCTAGTGCCCGCCCATCATGGTACCATAGCTGGGAACATCGTCCCCAGTCTTCCCCTCTTCCAACGGGGGCAAACCAAGCCTCTCTCGAGCCTTGTCAACGGCGTGGGGCCAATTGACGCGCAGAATGATAGCCACACTGGACAATCCAGCGTAAAATAAGGCCAGAGTCAATCCGAGCCAAAGACCGATGAGGCCCATGTCCTTCTTGAAGCAGAGATAGATACCGAACGGCAGTCCCTGCAACAATAGTCAGATCGTTACGCCGTATGAAGTATGAGCTAAACTCACCAGGACATAATAGGCCGTCAGATTGATAAGAGCACCAGCACTCTGTTTGCCGACCGCCCGCAAGACACCGCCGGACGCTCCAACAAGACCATCGGCAATCTGGATCGAAATTCGAATAAGCGACGTTAAAACACATGATGCAGCGAACACACCTGGAAAGCCGCAACATAGATGGTGACTTTGCCTACTTCTAGTACTACTTCAGGATCCGTGTTGAAGATGTATGCAATCTTGTTTCGGAAGATGACCAGAAGAGCACTGTGATACGATATGAGCAAGAGCCCCACAAGTCGCTTTCCACGCGGTACACACCTGTTGAAACCGGAAGTGATGACACTGAGAATGAGAGCTAAAACGGCCGCCAATCTCGCTTCGTAAGGTCGTCCAGCCCCCAGCAGGTTTCCGACGCGCACGGCAGTGGCGATACCCATGCTCTGCGGGATCTGGAAAAGAATCGAGGAAAAGGACAACAAGATAGAGTTGACGGCGAGTGCGACTGGACCGAGGACAGACACGCTAAGGGAGACGCCTTCCCATGCCCACCATTCGGAGGAGACCATGATAGTGCCTAGAAAATGGATATGAGTATGAGGTCCGCCAAAGCGAGCCAGGTAAGCTTACCGGCAAGCCCCAAAGACGTGATGGTGCCCAATTTCCGGAACGCCTCCTTTCGGTCGAATCCGCCCCATGCTGTTTTGGGGGCAAAGAAAGTAGCGTATCCAATCGAGACGAGTGCGCTGATCGAGGTATCAGCTCAGGTCAGTCAAGTCACACGGGCACTTACGCCGCATTGAAACTACACGCCGTCGCTAAAGGCGCTCCGATGAAACCCAGTCGGATCCATTTAGGACCCCACACGAGCATGTAGTTAAGGACGGCATTGACGGGCGCAACGATGGCAATGACGATTGTCGGTGCATTCATCAGATTTTGGGATTGAAAGTACCTGGAGCCGAAACCGTATAAGACAGCAAGCAGGTTCTCCAATCGGGCGGTACCTACTTTCGCATGATCAGATTTCCGGCATAACCAGGCAAACCGATCGAGAGGTAACGCAAATACAATCCAGCTCGAGCGGCAACGATCGGGTCCTGGTGCAGGAAAAGCAACAGGCTCTCCGCTTGGAACCAGATGAGGTACATGGGAATAAGAGCAACGGCAGCGACGATGAACATTCGCTGTGTCCAGAGACCGACACGCGTGGGATCCGACGAAGTCCACGCGGCGGGCAAAAGGGTATCCAATGCCGATGTCATACCCTGTAGAATGGAAAAGGCCGAAACACTCGCCGTCATGCTGGCAAGTGAACTGGCGGCGAGGTCGACAGTGCCGAGGTGTCCGATACTGATGACCGAGGCGAGAACCAGGGAGTACTCTGCGACTTGAACGAAAAAGACGGGTCCGGCCGTCTTTGCTAATACTTTGAGCTCGGCCTAAGAGGAATTTCAGTGACACCACTACATCCACAAAGTAATGGACATACCTGAACCGCAGGTCTCCAAGACTCGACTACCGCTCCCTTATCATCTGCCGGCAAGTCCAGATCCTCGACAGGATCAAGCTCCTCGGCTGGATCCAACAACATGTGCTGCTGGCTGTTTGGTGTCAAACCAGGAGCTCGAGCTCCAAAGAACGTCTCGGCGGCGGCTTCCACATCGGTCGATGTGAATCCAGGTGAAGCACCCGCCGCCAACCGAGACCGACTGACGGAAGCGGCATGAGAAGCCCTCCGCTCCGTCTCATGGATCAAGGGCATTGTGCCGGACCCAGTTGTTCCCGAGGAGGTATGCCGTGCATGCAACGGTCTCTCCTCGCTATCCTGGACATCGCCACCTCCTACGAGGCTGGTCAATTTCGCCAGGCGGTTTCTGTCCCTTGACGTTACGTTGGACGAATGCGAGAGTCGTCGGCCTTCGGCGCCGCCAATCCGGCTCGCCACTTCCGAGACGACCGACGACTTTCGATCGTGGTGTCGGTAAGATCGAGACAAGAGGCTGGATGTTTCCTCCGCCCGAATTTCGTCTTCATCTTCATCGAATACTGGTTCTTCGTTCACTGCGGATGGGTACCCCCGAGGCTTGCCGGGTCGCGTTTCTCGGAGATGAGAAGCAGCGGAGGATCTTCTGCGCCGAGCGTCACTACCAGGCGCGCCATCTTCATCGTGCACAATGTGTTTGGCGATAAGAGTTTCAAGGTGGCTCTGTGTGGCTGAACATACCGTCAGAGCCAGGTCCAGTCCGAACCTTGCACGAAGGCACTCACCAAAGGATGAAGTCTGGTAGGATGACGACAGGGCTGTTATATGGGGGTATGTTGCCGACATGATGGCGTTGGGATATAGGGTTACCTTGACAGGTCGAAATAAATTGACAACTACTTATGAATCGGTCCGTCAAAATATTCATTGGGCCGCTATGACGGTCAATGCGGGGCGGGGCGGTGGCTTTTTTTGTACGCTAATAATAATTAGCGCCCGTCCTAATGATCGGCGATGGCTCTCATCGTTAGTCGCGCTTGAAGCTGTCAAAAAGGGAGCATTCGAAAACCCTTCAACTCTCGGAAGAGCTCCCGACAGAGCTTCACTTTATATGGGGGCTTTGCCTATCGGAAGAGTCGCACTCGTATAAGTTGATCAACGAATACAGTACGCTGCGTGATAATGTCATACGTCGTCCAGTGTAGGTAGTGTCCAGATAGAGTCAACTGGTGGCAGAGTCAGAGCCATGTATATCGTAACGTCAGCGGAGTGTGTCGCGCTTCACTGCGCCGCTCGATTCACGCCACGACCCCTTCCTCGATACCCTCATCCTGCATTTCATGCACCACTCGCATGAGTATCTGCTGCAATGGAGCGGGATGAATCTTGACTTGGCTCGCAGCATCGATTTGGTGATTCTCAAAGGAGAGTGCCGCATCCGCTTGATCTAGCCTTTGCCCGCCAGCCGAGTCCGTAGTTGGAGTAGGCGCTGGCTGAATGACGACGCTTGGATATGGTAAGAGGCCATGTCGCAATGGTATGAGCGTCACGTAGACTTCGAGACCGTCTCGAGATGCCTATCAGGGCAGATGCAAGTTGATTAGCATACGAGTAGTCGCTAGCAGATCGGCTCTTAGCCTACCGCTATCGTAAACGTCCCCCTCTTCTTTCCCGTCACGAGCCAACTTTCCTTATCTACCAGGATGTCGTATATCAGCTGCACGTCACCCTGGACCTCTTCGCGCGCCCAATTCTCCGATGATTTCGTCGACATGCGGACACTGATCGGCTTGCCGACAATCAAAAGGGAGTTCTTGGGGAACGCTATTTGCGACGTGAATATAGCCTTCGCGCAGGGCTGTAAGTCCAGGACACTTTTTGATTGCCTCCCGAGACTCACTTGCATAGGCGGGATCTCGACCGGTACTGTGAGCGTCCGCACACTGTCTGCCTGCGCCTCGGCTAGATCTATCTTTGCTAGAACCTGAATCCCAAAAGCTTGTCAAAATAGAGCATCATGCGTTGAAGACAAAGACTGACCGGCTCTAGTTTCTGAATCTCTGCCACAACATGGGCTGGCACATCGGGCGCTAGTGGGGGCAGCTCTATTCTGTTCCTGGCAACGTATCGTGCGAGCCAATCCTCCTGTAAGAGGGCTCGCATCAAGTGCTCCCGCACCTCCCTCGCCAAGACGGGAAGTGTGGTATCGTCAATACGGTTCCGGATGGCGCGTTCAACGATGCACTCCAATTCTAGGATTCGCATGTCAGGTGGATTATAACGGGTACTTCAAGGGAGATCTCACCTTCTCCAGCTATGCTGTATGTTATGATGAGCTTGAGGACAGTGGCGACAGCCGGCCCCGAAGTCACACCCTGATTCCTGCTAATTTTAAACAAGTATGGTATCGATTTTTCGGCCGAGATGTACTGGAAAGGCGAGAGCGAGCGGTGAATAAACTTTCGGCAAGCGATATATATGAATCAGACTGATCTCACAGTTGGGCAGGATACGAGGTTGAAGCTCTTGACGTCACAATCTGTGTTCGAATCAGAGAGATTCGCTGAGATCACTTTCACAGCTTGTTGTGTTGCAGAGGACACGGTGAACTTGGAGACGAGGCTGATAGTACGACGGCTGAGATCCTGATCTGGTCGCCATACCTGGAAGACTCACCATGTTGGACGGAAGAAGTCCTGCACATTGACAGCAATTGGGAGCGCAAGATTGAGAGCGCATGTCTCTTTGCACACTCTGCGCAAGTTCGGTTCATCGACCGTTGAGTACTCCACATTGATGTGGATATCCAAGAGATCTATGCGCGTTGCGCAGGCGTACGGTATTGAGAGCAGTGATGTACTGTCTTTCGGGAGACTTGCGATCTGAATATGTTGACGTGATGCAGTGATATCTGCCGAAGCGTCATGAATCAACTGGAAGCCGCTTTTCCACGTTTCCGTGTCTCAACATACCCAGCTCTGTTTTGGCTCTGGCAGCGTGAGTGCGAAGTCGGATGTCCTTTCGCGAACAAAATACAGATAGAACGGCGTCAAGAATTTGATTCCTGCCAGACTCGAGCAAGATATCGAAATACGGCTCGGAGTCAAGTGAGGCTGCGTGATGAAGCCTTAGCGATACATCTTGCGGGTATGCAGATCCGGCAGGTATCCTTACTGCTTCGAGCGACTCTAGCCGTGGCCCGAACCGCTAGGGAATCTCGCGGAACGTGTAGCAAAGCAGCTTCGCGGTCTGGCTGATTGCTTAGGAGGTATTCGAACGCTAGATGATCTTTGAAAAGTGTTGCTGATTCCATCCGCAGCACCCCGGCAAACGGCATCTGTAGTGAATAGATCAAATAAGTACAAATGCGGCCGTCTAGACACGCGGGATACTTTACGCGACATGTGACATCAACATGATTGACCCCCGGATGCAAGGCAGTCGAGTCTGCAGTCAACTGAAATTGTTGAGATTCGCCAGCAGAGAGGAATATGTGTATGCTCGATAGCGTGATTTCCTATTTGCCGAAAAAAGGGATATGAGCAGGCGATTTATTCCGATGATGGCCTATCAAATACCATGGGAAGGAAGTTGCTAATCGATATCGTGCATTCGAAGCCGTCCGAATGGGAAAGAGGTCGTGCATGATCGTTAGCGAATGACACGGAGAACAGTGGATGATCCATGATTTCCATTTCTGCTGAACAGGTGGTAGTGAATATCATCGGTCTTGGGATACCGAACCTAGATACGACTCACCAGTCACGTTGTCACCTTGCGGGGTTTCAGTCCACGACAGCACGATCTTTGCAACGGTCTCCTTCTGGGCATCTGAGATGTGCGGTGGAGGCTGGAATGAAGAGTTGTCTACGCATTCGGCATATACTTTCAGGTATTCGAGAGCGAGCACAGAGTATGTCCGTGCGACCGGCAAGTCCAATTTAACATGGCAATCCAGAGCTCGAGATAGAGCATGCAAGCGAAGCGAAGCCCACTTCGCATTTGCCGAGCCTGTCATGCGCGCCTCATCCGCCTTGTATTGCTGCGCCAGATCAAGGTATGTCTCGTAGGCCCCTTGCCACTGTTCGCGAAAGCTACACGCATACCATGAGTACGCCGTTCAGGACAAGCATACCCTGGACCTACTATGCGTTGGCCGCAATCTTTTCATCCAGAGCTTGCCTGCCTCTGACACGCCCCGCGCCAATCTCGGCCTGTCGAGCCCTATCGATTTCAGAATCGTACAGTGACTGGAAGACCTTGCTATCCTTGCTCGCCCGTACTAGAACGCGCCATTCACCTATCGAGGCTTCTTGAGTCGCTGGCTGCGGCGTATTCGCCACGTCCGTTATGGCAGGCGATGCATCTGGTCTGTCGAACAGTACGGAATCCTGTTGTGGCATGAGAAGATCGCTAGTCTTGAAAGGCGCTTCAGCCGGCAAGAAGCCTCGGGCGAGGCCTATCCTGTCAAGCTGCGAGAATACACAAATCATGAGCTGCGTTGGAGGTTCCTGTTAGCGGAGACCGAACCTGTAGAACCGCCAGGTTGAGCAATTGCGTCCGAACCCTGTTCAGTCCTGTGAAACCGTTCGTTCGCTCCACTTTGGTGTCTGAGTTGTGACGACGCGATAATTCGATACTTGCTTCGTCAACTGCATGACTAGCGTCGTAGATCCATGCCTCGATAAGGCTTGGATCTGCTGTCTATGGATTCGTAAGACGGTGTCGACTTGGGAATTTCAGCCATTTACCTTGTGTGATCGGAGCCATCTGCCGACGGAAGTTATAAAGGTGACACCTCGTTGTATCAGACCTTGCGCCAGTACTATCGGATCAACGGTCTGTTCAACATGAAGCATCTCGCTTTGCCTCCGAAACAAGAAACACCGAAGACTGAAAATAGACAAGTCCCCGCTAGATATCTTTTGACGGTCCTGTTGTCGTTGTTGTAAAACAAGTCGTGTGTCGACTGGTATATCGAGAAGTTGCTTGTCTGTCGCTAATTCCTCCATACCTGGACGACCGATCCAGGCCAGATGTTCCCGCATCACTAGGGCAAGTGACTCTTCGAGCTCGTCGTACACGCGCAGTGCGTCCTCCACTAGTCCCAGGTTTTCAAATGAGCATGCCAAGCATTCCTATCGATGAAGGTGAAGAAGATGTATGTACTACGCTTTATTGTGATCAAAAGACATATCTCACTTACCTTGGTCAAGAAAAACTTCCTGAAATTCCAGCCCCCTTCGCTCGGAGGAGAACGGAGGTATTCCTCGTACTGCAGAACTGTCTTCTCCCTTTCAGCGATGATACTGTCAATCGATGCCAATGTTGAGTCTTTCAATGCTTGTAGCAAATTCACCAAGAGCGCAGGATCAGGCAGGACGGAAGATGGCTGGGCCTGCATTGCCGTTGATGGCAATGTAAGGGAGATGCACCTAAAAGAAAGGGTGAGCTGAAAGCGGACGTTCTACGCCTCAAACATACCGTGTTCTTGACGGAGTTTCGACCGGACGCTCCTTGCTCCCCACCTCGAAATCCGCTTTCATCTTGCTCAAAATCGCCGCGCTTGCGTTCCCTGAACCGGTACCACGTATATTGCCAAAGACTCCACCCTTGGATTCCGAAGGCTTGTGGCCGGGAGGAGTTGGTGTACTGACCAGGACAATAACCTTTTGGGAATGCCGCATAGCCGGAATGGATGATAACCAGGTATTCAGATATGGTCTGCAGGATGCCTTGTACGCGTCGCTATCCTGCAGAAATTGCGCGAGAGTAAGCTCTGGTATGCAAAGCTGGTGACATCTACGCTGAGCATACCTCGCATTCTATAAAGCACACATGGACCAGAGGACATTCCGAAAGCAGATTTCCATATTCCACTTCATCCGGCGCAGTCCAGTCTCTGACGTCTCCCCGGCTCTGCGCCTCGATCAGATTGACGAAACGAAGATCGCATTCCTGTATGGTCCGTATCGTCGGCCTCGACGGCGTCTTCCAATGCAGGTTCCGGAGCGGTAGTTGTACATTCAGGGAATTGAGAATCCAGGGAAGATGACGCTGAAGGTTGGGCGTTGATGAATACGTCACCTGTATCGACTGGCGCGGATTACTTGTTGACATGCTAGGCAGGTGACATTCAGCGTGGGGCATATCCTTGCCGTATCGCTGTGATGTGTCTCTGAAGAGCGTCACCTTCGTGCTTGAGGTGAGATCAAGCATACTCAGGAATGCTCACTTCGCGACACCACACGCGGCGCGAACCAGAACCAGAACCAGGGGGATCTCGATTGCAAGGGGAAGTGTTTCAGGTTGGCGCGTCGCTTGTCGGAGCTCCGGATCAGAGGTGCCCACATGGTGACTATCGCGTCGGTCGGCCCATACCAGATGCAGAGGCTTCCCAAGAAACGACATGTCGCTCCGCCACGAACATATAGGCCTCGATGCTTTCAACGGCGTCCTATCTCGCTACTCCTCCCTTATCGCCAAGGTCAGCGACAGTAAACAGAAACGCAAAACCCCTGCATTGGACGAAGACGAAACGCTGGCATCCCTGGACCAGTGGCGTCTAGAGGTTCTTCCACGAGATCTGGCAGACCGACGTGAGACCGACAGCAAAGACGATTGCTTGCGTAAAGCAGAAGTCGAGAAATTGATACGCTGGAAACTGTGAGTCCGCAACGTTCTTACCGAGAGCTGTACTCTTGACGGATTCTCTTGTTCCTCATCGTATCTCCGTCATCTTCAGTAAGCATGGTACCTTTCGGCCGAGTCTCATGAAGCTATTAGCATCCAACAGCGAAGATACCATCCGGAAAACGACCGCCCGCGCTTTCGGAGTCCTTTCCGGGGCTCCAGACAAAGACGTGGAAGCCCTCTCGAACAAGATCCTAGAGGCTCTTGGGGTTTTGACGGAGCTAAAGGGAGTCGGACCAGCGTCGGCGTCGGTCCTCCTGTCTGTCCGTCATCCAGACCATGTGCCATTTTTTTCCGACGAAGCTTATAGATGGCTGACGTGTACAACCGGAGATCCCTGGACGGCCGGTATCAAGTACAATGTCAAGGAGTTTCGGATGATGCTCTCAGCATCGCTCGAGCTCTGTCAGAGACTCTCGGTCAACGCGGTTGACGTGGAAAAAGTCGGCTGGGCTCTGGGCCAGGAGGGTGCAAATCTTGATCAAGACGTCCCGGACGCAATAGGAGGGTCCAAGCGGAAGCAAGAGAAACGTGAAGCTGATGACGGGCCTGCTGATGGACAACCTCCTGGTGCACAACCTGTTGTTGAAACCAGGTACAGTAAGCGGGTCAAGCGGTAGGGTCAAGGCCATCAACGCGATGGCGGCTCTACCGGCGTCCGAAGCTGGTGCCGAGTTCCGTCCGAAACAGATCGCGCATCGGCATCCCTCCGATCCCGGCAGGGGAAGGTGCCATCTCTAGGGTGGCCTGTATGAAAACCGAACTGCTGGCATTTGTATAGATATTTGCCTCTATTACAACACAACCTTGAAAGCCCAAACCGAAATTGCCCACAACAAGCAAACTGTATACTTATAGTCTATATCATATCATTGTCCTTGTCCGTCTCCTTGGCCAGTCCAGAAAGCGAATTGCGCGGGAACGCCAGAAGACTCTTCCACAAAGTAGCCCTCCGCCTTGGCTTTGGCTTCCGACTCGAGTCTCTTCTTGCCTGGTCCTCTACGCTTGATTTCTTTCACGTAGTGACAAAGCGTTCGACCCTTCTTGGCGCAGTTGTAGCACACGGGGCGGCTTCCGGTACACCTTTGAGTTAAAAATGTCAGCGAGGACTCATGATGTTCGGAAAGACTCGAACCTACTTGAGTTTCTTGGCTGGATTTCATCAAAATCGGCCACAGTAAGCTTCGCGCGATATCGACATGTAAACCGTCAAACTTACCGCGACATCCCTCGCAAGCGATCCGTTGCTTGGCCATAAACGTATTGTCCATTGAGAGCATAGGGGCGGGAATGGGCTGCCCTTGCCTATTCGTACACACCACAGGTTGACGCGTCGGATGGTAGGCGAGATCATACGGTTTTAGTGAGCGTGGGCCACTCCTCGAGAGTGGCGAGTCTGAGAAAGGAAGGTCTCCCGTACTGCGCCTGATTAACGGTGGCGGCTGCAACAGCGGCTGCACTTGAGGTGGCGCGGATTGCGGAATGCCGGCTGGCTGCATATCATACGCAAAGACTCCCGGCTGAGGGAACGATACACAGGCCATACCCTCCATGCCCTGGGGCAGGCTCGAAATCGTTGAGAGCGTCGAGAAGGACGAGTCTAGGGTCATGGGCGCCATGCAGTGCGTTACATGGTCGGGGTTTGTGTCGTGCATAAGAAGTGGCGTCATCAATGCCTCTTCAGGAGAGCCTGAAGATGAGGCGCTGACAGGCCGGCTGGGCTGTGGTATCATTGGCGTGTGAGCAAACGGCGACGTCGTGTACTGGTATGCTGGAGCCGGCACATATGGGTGAGAAGCCATATATGGTATCGGCTGATGGTCCGTGCGCGCATCGCATGTCACGAAGGATGGTGAGGTGACGAATTGTTGGCCGGTTGTGATATATACCGGGTACGCACAGGGAACTTCATTGATGGCCATCGTGCTGCCACCCATGGTTCCACTTTGCATATACTGTTGATCCGGATGCTGGAAGTAGTAGTTCGGTGGGCTGGTCGATGGATGAGGAGTCATGCATACAGGCGCGTATTGGGGAATTGTGGCTCCTGACGATGAAGTTTAGCCCAGCGTTCGCCAGACATACAGTGCAGCTCACCTGTAGCGACTATTCCTCCAGATGGCAAAGCCTTTGTGCTGGAGAACTCTATGATCCCTGAGTTACTTTCCGCTCGAGGAGAACTTGTCTGGGTAAGGGAGAGTCCCAGTGCATTTTCTGCACATCCGCGAGTGCTTCGGTGCGCCACACTAAAGTGGATGTATGCCTGTCAGACACTGAAACGGCCCGATGTTTTCAACATCCATCACTCACAGTCTATGGCCTTCCTGAGCAGGGTTCTCTCGTTGGGAAGAGAGCATTGCGTAGGGACGTCTCGCCAGTCAGTCGGGCGAGTGATGCGTCGGAATCGGTCGATTCGAGTTCGCTTTTGATCTCGGGATAGGTCTGGCGTGTACCTGTGTCGATAAGATACCGAATAGGTGAACTCGAAGAAGTGATGAACGGTCGTGCGAGTAAAGGAAGGTGCGAGAGGATGATGGCGAGTCCACTGAATATTGCACTTACGAGAACGGAAAGGGAGAGCGATTCAGTGGGGCGATCTCTTCGCCGGTTTTGTTCATCTTTGCGAGCATCGGGCAACGAGTGATGTCGAGAGGGACCGCCGGTAGCATGCCCTTAGTCGCTGAGGGTCTCTGCACTACACAACAAGGCTGCACTTTGAGGTTTCGGCAACCATGTAGTTTTGATTGTGCGAGCCACGCAGAGTATCTTCCTTCTGCATGCTGGAGCTTCTGCTTACACAACCGGGACGGAAGGAGGAACAGCTTGCTGACATATTTCGGCTGCGCGAATCAAGTCGGAGACGAAGTTCTTCGCCTGTTATTAGTGCGGTAGTGCGTCTTCATCGGAAGGCAGTAGAAGAGCAGTAGGGACGGCCTCTGGACATGGGCCAGGAAGAATTCGTGCGAGGCCGCTAGCGGGCCGCCCAGGCTTCAAGGACGACATGCCTCGGCTATGGAGTAATGGATGCTCGGCGAGCGGGTCGGCGTAGCCGTATATGCAAACGAGTGAGGTTGTAGAAGTTTTTGCGGACGGGAGTCTCAGCTACAGGCTCACGCATGTCAGCAAGATGAGATACACGTGTAAGGAAGCTACAGTAGCTGGCTGGCTAGCAAGCTTGTCACCGATTACCGCTTCGGGCGGTCTGTAACCTTGGCTGTAAGCAGCGTTGTAACCGTATCATTTACCCCGACAATGAATGTCTTTGATAGACTAGCAATAGCTTCTGCAATACAATTACGTGTATGTACAGCCAGTTTCTTATCAGCCGTGAGCTCAAGCGAATTACGTCAGCTCTTCTCAACCTTGTTCTCAGCTCTCTCAGCATGTTTCTCAAATGTCTTCTGAAATCTAAGAGCTCCAGGTGTTGCTTCACGTGCTGCTCCAGGTGCTTTACCGAGTGAATGTTGACCCTGAACTTTCGGGACGTGCTGCCGTTACGCATGGGTAGTGGTGAACTGGGCTAGTTTATTGGTCTACGAGCTGCGAAGCTAATTGAAATAGGATAAGGGTAAATGACATGCTTTTCATAGGGATTATGGTAGGCTTGCTGACTTGGACTTGATTAGCTGATTAGCTTGTTTAAGCCCGATGTTGCGCCTTTCGAGTAAGGGGTCGGAGGTGTTGCCGAAACCCTGAGGAGCTTCCTGATTGACCACATTCGCTTGATTGCAAACCTATAGCAATAGCCAGCTCAATAACCACTTGCAGGTATAGTAATCAATGCGTTCAATAATGCTGAGACAGTTTCGCAGCGGCCACAGTAGCTAGTACCCTAGTACAGCCTACCGTAAACTTTACTGTATCAGCTGTAGGTAAAGGAAAGGTATGATATCTGCTACATGTATAACAAAGGAAAATAACAAGCAGGAGAGCTTGTACGTAGAGCTGTAATACAGAGAGGCAGAAGCAGCTGTAAGGAAAGCTTGTAGGAAGCTCTGTAGCTCTCTGTAGTCGTCCTGTAGGAGCTATGGAGAATACTAGAACATTATGCTTATCAGCTGGCTTACGTTTCGACTCGCAGGAACTCTCGCACGGTCCGGGATGCTCTCGGCATCGAGCTCGGTGACAGTCTGGGCGTTCGGCCAAGCTGGCTGGTCTGGTGGAAGCTCCTGCTGGCTCTCCTAGTGCCAGGCCTTCCAACGATACCAATGATCCCAAAGCCGCTCCTCAGCAATAATATTGCTATTTGCTATGGCGACTTAGGATAATCGCAAAAGCTAGCATAGCCAAGTGCATCAGTTTACCCAACTGCTTACCCGTGCATGTTATTGCTGTTGAGCTTGCTGATCGTTTGTACGGTCTTATTGCTCAGCCCATTGCCATGTAGCATAGCTTGGTTGGCGGTCACATGTATAGCTGTTAATTGCTACCAGCAACTCTTTATCTCCTTGTTATAAGCTGCTCAACCGGTATATCAGACTATTTACAGAGTGCCACTTACAGAACTGGCAACAGGGTACAACCTTTGCGGGAGCGGCTGCATGGGCGTGGAGTGAGCCATGGGCACCTCGCTTGGTGGCTGTGCTCTACTGAAGTTGGGGTTCAGCTATAGCTACTGTATATAGGTTTGTCAATGGCTCTAGTAGCTTCATTGGTGGGCAAGCTGGTGCGTGTATAGATAACGCCATGTATCCTGGAGACATTCGTTGATCATGGCTTCCATGTTACTGAAAGTTGCAGCTGACGTTACCGGGCCTCTGCAGCTGAATCTGCTGAGGTTTGTTAGCTGGTCCGCCATAGCTCGTCTGCTCTATGGATTGATCTATCGAAGTTCTTCGGTTGGAGCAATTACTGTTAGAGTTCTACCTCGTGAGAACAACAGAAACGGCGATGGAGTCGGCCAGCTGGCCGGTCGGCCACAAACTCGAAGTGACATGACAAAACAAGCGCCTGTGCATTCCTGGAGACTGGTGTGATCCGGACTGTCTGAAGTTGTCAGAACTGTTGGTATGCAGCGATTTGAGTCGATAATGCATCATTGTACCTCAGCAGCGGCCGAAGAGACTTCTGCAGAGCGGATCAAGACTGCTAACTGGTGGGCCATAGAGCTTGCGCGCCTAGACAGCTATCCCGACTCGAAACACTTCGAGAAACAGAAAAAATCACTGCGCGAACCGAGGAAAGATTAGGTAACATCAGGAAGGGCGGAGAGAGAGCTCTGGAGAAGCTGCTTGTATTGGAAGATCAAGACGCTAACACGTGTATTATTGCTGAGGCGATACAGAGCCTGGTACAGAATGCTAAGCATTCGGAACATCCGGGATGTCGGCAGCTATGCCTACTGTTGGCGACGGCAATACGTAAGCAGTTACGTACCTGTACGACAAGCTAGCTGGTAAGCTCAGCTGTAAGCTCGCACGGGACACGAGCTGCGGCGTGGCGATCACGCTCGCGCCGTCGGTCATTTCAAAGCTCCATTACTGCTCGATTTCAGCCGGCATTTCGAGGTCCCGAGACGGATCGTCAGCTTGTCGGCTTGTCGCAGCTTCTGCAGTTTCTCTCCTCTCTTGTCGCTTAAGGGCTTTTCTCAGGCTTAGCTGCTTCGCTATATCGCTCGCGTGCAAGGTGAGTCACTCGCGTAGAAATGTGTCGGAGCCGCTGATGGGAAACTCTGCGAAACTCCGAAAGCCAGCTTTGTCGAGCTAGCTGTTGAGCTCTTTGTTGTCGCGAAATATCGAACGAAACAACACGACATGCCTACAACCGAAAATCACGGAGAATTCAATCGCGCAGCCTAATTACGTGACTCTAGCTCACCGCCCAATGTGCGACTCGAGATGGAATCTTACCCTTCCCAATACCCGCCCACTCCGAGTTAAGCTCCCCTCCTCCTTTGTACAAGTCCTGCTGGGCTGGCTGGCTGGTTGGCGGGCCTGGTCGCGCCCCCGCAGCTTTGGCCTTGACTCGATTGTGAGAGCAGAAAATCAAAGTACACCGACGTGCACGTCCACGTCAGACAATTCAGCTGTCCCTTCTCAACCGGATACTCTATCGGCTGTGAAGGTGCCTGTCAATCCGGAGCATCTCGCTGCGCCAGTCTGCCGCGACTGCAGGAGCCTCTACAGCCTCGAGCAGCGCCTCTGAAGGTCTGCCGTCCTCCTCGAGCGCTCTTCGGTCTGCCGTTGGTGCAGTGACCAGCGTGTGACCACGTAGCAATCTACTGATATACGCCGGAAATCGCAGCTACTTGATGGACGTCAAGCTTCAGTTTTGGACGCAGATGGCACGGTAATTGGTCACTGGTAATAGGGTCAGTATCGCGGAGTAAATGGGCAATCGTATGACCTGGAGGTACGTCTTGGCTGTATCGAGCGCCTGGAATTTCGCATGACAATGAAAGTTTCGTGGCGAGAGAAGCGGATCCAGCCCATTTGTCTTCGGAGCTAAGACATATGTCGGAAAATCGTGCAGCGAGGATCGATTTGCGCACTGTGAACATACAACTACCGTAGAAACTGTTAAAGTCAAACTCAATTGCTCACATCCCAAAAGTCCGAGTGGCCAAGTCGGAGCGCCTCCTTTGACGCCTCCTTCAGCGCTTTCAGATACAGCTCTATGGGTCGTTTGCCGGTGGTGAAGTCGACTTGTCTCATCTTTCCATATATTGAAGCATCTTCACTCGCTATAATTGCCGACAGATCCAGTGCACGCTGAAGATTACTGCGGAAAACAGTGGCCAAGTCAGGTCCAGAGCAAAAGTTCGTCCCTGTTCGCCGAACCTTCTCAAGTGAGAGCTTGACTGCACCAGTAATTTATGCAATCGCAACACCATGTCTCCCGTATAGGATTGCCTCACGTTCTCGAATCCCTGATTGCGCGCCTCATCTGGGTGATCAATGAGATTCAGTCAATTCTGGCAACATCACATCAGAGGAATGCACTGACTGAAGGAGCTTGGTATAAAGCTGGTCCATCCGCTGTTCTGAAGCAACTGCGTTACCGCATCGTATGCGCGATCGATAACGGGCTAGAGAAACGCCTCAGATTAGCTTTATTCAGAGTGTTGTCTTAGAGCCAACCTACGGCACGCTCGTTCGCCCAGGTGATTTGCTCACTAAGCAACGACCTGATTCGGGAAAGCGCACATCAATGACGTTTTCCCGTCGCCTTCGAAACCATTTACCCCGGGAGACAAGCAACCGGTCCAGCATCCCATTGCTCCTCCGCCTCATGAAGAGCGTCTAGCGTTTCCCGCAGCATCACGTGGAATCGGAGCTCTATAATGTTTTGTTCGATGCCGGTATCGTGATCTTCGAGGCCGGAATCTGATTGATCGCCCCTGAGAGTCTCATCTTGAAAACGCCTGTGTGCAGCCTGACAGGTGTCAATGAGGTCTTCCGGCAGGGATTCTTCAAGTCTGCGGACGGCAAAGACGTCTTTACTATCTGCGATGTTGCTTCAGAACAATTGCGATACTGGAAGGGCGTCATGGACTTACTATACATCCAGCAAAAACATATATTCGCTAAATTGAGCGCATCAGGATAGGTCTCCTCCACAAAAACAAGCCATTCGAGTAGCCGGATGATTTCCGATACATCCTCCTCGGCAGGCGCAACCTTTCTTCTCGAGTCTTGATACGGTCCACCGCTCTTCAACTTGAACTAAGGCGGGAGCAATCAGCCTTCTCCACTCATCATGACAACGCGCCACGCACTTGTACGACGCTCATCAGCGGCCGGACTACCGAGTTGGCTATGAGACGAACGTTGAGTCCATGCTGACGGGCTCTCAAGAGCGCCGCGCGTCTATCGTCTTTGGAAGCATGTCTGCTCATCGCTTATCGACAGGAACGAGGTCGAGTTAACGGCGACCTAGAGAAGCAATCAGAGGAAAGCTTACATCGTAAGAAGCTGGCATAACTGTCTTCGGCCGTGCCCTCGCGCAGTTCTGCAGCATAGACGGCCATCAACGTGTCCATTCGACCAGTTTGTAATACGTCGAGATATGCTTGAATGGCAGCGTTGGCCAGATCCACATCGATTTCTTGCTCGGTCTGACGACGGAATAGGACAAAGTGGGCAAAGAAACTGGTCAAGAGAACCGCATAGCTATTTGCGTAAGGGAATCAGCTTCTCGTCGATCTCGCCATATATAGCTTGGACTTGCGATCTATCCATTTCCTGCAGAGCCTGTATTCTCTCAACAAATTCGCGAATTCGATTCTCCTCGTCCCGCAAGATGATGGCCTGTTGTATACGCGCATAGGCATCCTGCGCTTGAGACCTATTTCGCTGAACCGTAAGATCCTCCATTAATAAAAGTCGCTCGTGCCTACTCACCCAACGCCGTCTCGCTGAACCTTTTCTATACGCTCAAATACTTGCTCCAAGTCTTCCAGGGGTTTACTGCTACTTGGAGACGAGTCGAAACGGTCATGCCAATAGCCCCCAATCAGGTTCAGCTTGTCGTCGATCCTGGGAGAAAACATTCAGTGGCAACGTCTCGTGGAAGAAGCTGTTTGCGAACCTAGCCATGATAAGGTGATTCAGATGGGCCCAAAGATGGTCGTCCCAAGTGTGACACATCGGCAAGACACTCTCTAGATCACCTGATAGAACCCCATAAACCGCTCGCTCCGGGACGGAGGCCGAAGACTAAAAGCAAGTGTTCAGCCGGATATGATGCATGCGAAGCATTTCAGCTTACGCTGCTGGCAATGGCTCGACAGGACTTCGCCCACAATCGGCGCCGCAGATTTCCCTGTGGTCCACCGATCTCGTTTTCTGCGATGTCTTCCGTGTCAGCTATTTCCGTGTGGAATCTTGAGCCCGGCTTCCCATATCATCGACGGGGGAGTAACGCTTACCGCATCCCCAAAATCTCGCGCCACGTATCGTTGCCAGCCTCCAAGCTTCTCCACTCTTGCTGCACACTTCTTCCGCATCATCGAGCCGACCTCTTCTCAAAGCATCAAAAATCGCAGAAAGGGCATTGTCCTTCCTCGACGCATCTGTGCCCGCCCATTGACCTGCGCCACGAACACCCTTCTCCCGGAGATTCGAATCGAGGTCGAGCGAAAGCGCTACTCCCGTTCCCGTGGTGGTGTGGTAAGCGAAAATCGTCTCCGCAGTTCCGTGCAGTCGGTGTAAGCGTTCAATCTCCTTGGCGGTGTCTGGCAGATATGAGGAGCGGAATGTGGAAGCAGAGGCTGTTGGCGGTCGCAAGGGATTCACGTTCTCCAAGACCTGCTTGATTGCCTGAACATAAACAGAAAGAACGACACCATGAGCCGACTTCATCCGCGATAATGCTGCGATAACAAGGCTCACTATCCACTCGCGAAGCTGTTCGTCATTATCGATGATGGCTTGTACCAGTCGCTCTGGAAGCGTATAAGGGTTTGACTGTAAAAGTTCCTTTGCGGTGGCACCGAATGACCCTCCTGACAGTCTTTGTCTGAAGAACCCAGTGATGAGCTGACAACTCTTGGGAATCTCCAATCGAGCTTACTCTGTGAGGACAGCAAGCAGGTGCCATGTTTGCGCTTGCAACCACAATCCATTCTGCAAATCCGCATTCTCCTCGGTATTACATCTGCCCAGCGCGATTATTCAATCCCTGTACAGGCATGCTCGAGCAAAAGGCGGACTCACTCGGTCAAAGTTGCATCCCGCCAGCGGGCTGCCAGTCCATGCTCAGCGTCTATGACATCCTCCGCGCTGCTCTGGCTCTTCTGGCCTTGCAGGACCTCCGCGAATCTCGTGCAGTAGGATACCTGCTGCATGGCGATGCGTGTTGGGGACGATATAAGACCGAGTCCTTGCTCCCATCTCCGGGAAGGCTGGATCTCAAGATCAGATGAGAAGATGGTGATATCACCACAGTTACCGATTGCATTCCGCGCTTCCTCTTGCGCTTTCTCCAACATCGCAGCTGACCGGCAACGAAGAGGTATATCGCGTCTTCACAATCCGGCGACGTTACCAGAACTGAGGTAGATAGACATTCAGGGTTACGAACAGCATATACAAGTACAGCACTCGCTCATCATGCCTCCTCCGCCGCAAACTATGGGTGATGGTGGTGTCTGGCAGAAAGGTAAATTCCTCCGCTTCTTCGGCAACGGTAATCTTATAACGCCTTGACTGATCCTCCTTACCCAATAGTCAAAATGGGTGCCTTGATGGGCAGTGAGTAATAGTGCAGCTTGGCTCGGAAGTAGTTATTGAGGAGGAAAACGACATAGGTGGAGTCGGCTTGACTATCGGTTTCATCTTTGGTTCATTCAGTATTCTCCGGTAGCTATTCGCCTCCACGAGCGCCAGATTTTTTACTGACCTCGTTTCATGCTCAGAGGCGGCCCCGGTCCTCGTGGAGCGCTTGCAACCTTGTCGCAATACATGCTGTCCTCGGGTAGGTCACGGGAATGACCTTCAACAAGCGTTTTCTGACGGTATTTTCCGACAGCCGCCACTTTTGGTTTCTTCATGTCTATCGGATCTGTAAGAAGAATGTCTCATCACTTCAGAACAACCTTGACACCCTTCATCTAGGTCATCCGAACGGATTCTCCCTATGCGCTCCCCGTTGGCTATTCACCAACGTTAGTCGCAGCCGCCACTTCCGGATCTGTCTACTCGCGCGCCCTCGCCCAGAAGTTCCGCTCAGCAAACAAGGTGGATGTCGAGGTTATGCCGCGCAGAGCGGGAGCGGAAAGGTGGCTTTGAGCTATTCATAGTAAGTAAGCCTCAGATTCCTTCTTAAGCCTCGTCAAGATCTCATACTCGCTTTGCTAGGTGGTTCTATGTTACAGCGTTCAATATACAACAATTATTACATATGCTCGATACCGCAAAGAATGTCCTGGTCACTTCCCAAAGGACATCAAACCATCCTCCTCGCAAATGGGAATACTCTCTACATCTGACGCAACAGAGTCTCCATATCTTGCTGTTGATGAAGTGCTGCATTGTAGTCCTCGATGTCTGGATCCGTTGGGAATACCTCATTGAGGTCTCCGCCGAACAGCTCTCCCTTTTCTCCAAAGTCGATATGGTGACTCGGCAGATGCTGTTCGCCATTCACGAGCGGCAAGAGAGCATCCGAGTTCTGCTGCTGCTGCTGCGCTTGGTCGTTTGCAATCCCGCCCTGGATCTCATTGTTATCGTGGATGGCGTCTTGATCGCGCGCCCAGTGACCCGCGATGATCTCTGAGGGCATAGGCGGATTGCGGAAGTCGTCGACGACATTGTGACTGGACATGTCCTGGGCAACTTGGGCATAAGCGTCAACAGCGTAGTCTCTCGGGTTGGCAGCGAGCAGAGGATCCAACGCGTAATTTGTGGGACCCTGATTGAGGCTAAATCCTGTCTGTGTGCGTACAGGTTCTTGTTGAGGAGCTTGAACTGCCTGCTGCTCGAAGGGCAAGAGCTCCGGATTCGGGGCCCATTGCTGTACGGCGCTGACCTGCGGCGGATAAGGCATGACCTGGTCAGGCGGCTGGTCAGGCATGACGTGATGACCCTCGAACGCGTGTGGCTGCTCCATCATATGCTGCTCAATCCTCACTGAAGGATTCATCTGGAAAGGAAGCTGCTCATCTACTCGAGGGCGCCTCATGCTTGCTGCGTAGTACTGGTCTGGTGCCGGCGCCGGAGCCATCGGCGCGACAGCCGCGTAAGTATCCCCTGGATAGTACTCTCCTTCGTGCCCCGTCGCATTTCTGTACGGAATCTCGTACCGCTCTTCATACATCGGCCTTCCGAATTCGTCAATGTAGACGACATTGGGTTCCTGATACCGATCCTCGTAGTACTGTGCGAGATGCATCCTTTGTCGTATATGACTATCGGTCTGTTGTGCAAGGAGCATGCTGGTGTCTATCCAGTGTTCTCGCATGGCGCGTGCTCGCTCAGCTGCCTTCTCCGCTCTGATGGCGCCTTTGGAGAGCTCCCCAGGGGCGTCCTTTCTCTTTCTATATCGTGAGAAAAGGTCAGTGGCGAAGCTTTTCTCTGGCAACGGCAACCCCACCTTCGGCCCCTTTTGACGACGAGGTTGATTTCTTCCGGGTTCTCGGCAAGACCTGCCTTCTCTGCGATCTTCTCCTTTACCTCACTCTCCAGCTCATTTCCGGCTTTTCCTTGAATCAGCAATGAGGCCACCGCGTCGCACTTGTCGTCCTCCAGCGGATCCTTGCGAACACGGCGCTACAAGGCACGGCCGGTCATCAGAATTCAAAGTGTCGCTTCCACTGTCATCGTCAAACTCACGCGAATGATATTTGTACGACGGTACGCGGGCTGATAACGGTAGTTTGGGTACCTGAGGCGTCGTGATACAAGGCGTCAACAGCACGATCATCCCTGTAGATGAGATGTGACCAACATTCTCGCATGCTCTTCTTTCTCCTTCCTGGCTGCATCGATGAATTGGGCCTTGACTTCAGCAGGTGCTTCTGCCCACATCTTACTTGCCTGGAGGGGAAAGATTGGACAGGGAGGATCGATCACTATCCGTTTGTATTGAGGCGAACAACACTTACGACAATACTGATGTTCTGGTGCTTGACCTCGACGGATTTGGGGATGAGATTGTTGTCCTGCGGAAAATCAAGTTTGTTATCCCAAGTAGCAGATAAGAATGAACGGTCCTTACGGTGATATGCTTCCGGAAGAGAATGAAACTGAAGACACGATGCAATCGTAAGCTTTGGTTGTCATGAAGAAATGTCGAGCGTTCTTCAACTCACGCATTTCTTGGACGAGGGATATGGCCGGGTGGTTGCTTTCTTGCGTGTGACTTCTTCTTTTTGGGTAGGTCTGGCCCCGGACCTGGGTGAGAATGCGGATGGACTGGCTGCGCGGGCTGTTTGCGGTAGGTCGCATGGGCGAGCGGAAGACCGGGCTGCTGCGGCAGCAGTTGAGTCTCTTTGAGGATGGTGGGGTTCGTTTGTGCATGAGACTCAACTGTGATGTTGGCTCCGTCACCTGCAGAGGGAAGGGTAGAGGGAGTTTTCGCACTGTCAGGAGACGCCACAATTCGCTTGCCGGTAGGGTTCCTCGGGACTGTAATCGAGAGCTCAGTCTTTCCTTTTCGGGAGGGCGAGGTATGTGACCGATGGATGTAGCCATCAAAACCTTGTACGTCTTGAGTTTGGAATTGGGCAAGAATATCCCGAGCTGTATCAGACAAGTCGCCACCACGAAAAACTTCTGCGGATTCGGTGAGTGTCTGCATCTTCTCGAACTCGTCACCTATGAAGTTGTCGAGACTATGCTCGAATAATAACGCAGTATGGCTTCCTTTCCTTCTTTTGTCTGAGTGGACTATTTCGAACAAGCCGAGAAAGGAGCAGCGAGGCAGGTTACAAGAAGACAGGCACGATGCCGTGAAGCGTTGCCAGTAGCTAGCAGAAGTAACAGAAGCTCGTGCGCTGGCAAGTCTTTAGTGAAGTTGTCTTCCTAGTCCGTGTGGTTGTGGTTGCAACGGTCAAGGCAAAGCCTGTCTGATTGGAGTCGACATCCATTGATCGCACTTTATATAGTCGATCTTGACGCCACTCACAGCAGCTAGGGTACGCAGTGAACGTCAAAGGGCTCAGTGATGAGCACCGAATTTGAATACAATGGAGGAGCAACAACAAAAGGATATGTCATAGTGCTCAAAGCGCTCGTGTAAGGGATGAAAGGAATCAATACCGCTCTTTTCAACACTTTCAACTCCCTTTGCTTGACACGCTCGGTCGTTGAGACTGGACCGTGGGAGGCGAACACCCTTTCATGACCACGCATGTTCATGTTGATTGTCTCAAGCTTCTGGCCAAGAGTGGATATACGAGAACCTGCCGAGATCAGGGGACAGATAATGGGTCGCAGCCCTTCCTGAAACAAGCGCTATTCCGTTTGGCTCGGATCACAACAGAGAGATGGTAAAGCAGATGACTTGCTGTACTTGGTTTGAACTGGTTTTTCACTCGATCCGGCTGTGCTGGCGAGAGTCTTCATCATCGTAAACTCGGGTCACAAGAATGTCTGGAATAGTCCAAGAAGTACGCATGCGCACTGCTCGTATAATGGACACGTCTATGAGATACGGTCACCTTGAGGATGTGACTGTCCCTGAAACGATATATGTATAAACACATCTATGAGCATCTATGATGTTTCCCCATGCTCCTCTCGAGCGCTGTGCCGTGCCGCCCTTTCATCCGCCCGTTCAGCAAACACCGCAACCAAAGCCACGGCCATTCCCAATCCGCCCATGCCTATTCCGACGTACCATGCTGCACGATAGCCTTCCAGCAACTTTGTACCGTTGGGATTGATCCGCATCTCTACGAGCCCCGCCAATCCTAAGCCTATACTGATGCTGTAGTTGAGAACGGTGTTCACTAGTGAAGCGCCGACGCCTTGGTGTCTCGGCGGCATGATATTGCTAATCATAATATTGGCTATGTTTAACACGTCAGCGGGGGGAACCCGAGAACGGAATCTCACATGCTACTTACCTGCTGGAAATGAAGCATCCATACCGAGAGGCGTGACGAGCGTCGCAACGAAAGTCTGCGCCCAATAGATCTGGTTGACAGGCATGGTCGCCACCAGAATCGTTCCCACGGTGAATGCTGTCATGGAAACGAGCATCAACCACCTTGGCCCCAGCTTGCCGATCAACAGACCCGTCGAGATTGCAGCAAACGCTCCGCTGATCGTGACGGGCGATATCATGGCTGATCCCAACAACGGGGAGATACCTCGCAATTCTTCCCAGAATTGCCACAAGTAGTATAGCCAGATCCCAAATGCGCTCCAGCCACAGGCGATGGCAGCGAGGACGAAGACGACTTCTTTAGTGAGATAATGGGTAGGGACGAGCGGATCCGCTGCTCTTGACTCGATGAAGAAGAATGCCGTAACAAACAGAGCGCCAACGATGAGCAGGCTGTATACGTAGGGCGTAGGCCAGCCGACGACGGGTCCTTGGTTGAAGGCGAAGTTGATAAGGACAAGACCAATGACACCTGTGATTGCGCCCCAGAGGTCGATTTGCTCGATGCTGAACGTCTTGACGATGTATTGCCCTCGAGTCCGATCGTGGGGCACAACGAAAAATGTCAGGACCGCCGTGACGAAACAGGTGATGCCCGAAATCCAAAAAATCCACGGCCACCATAGACGTTCTGCAAGCAATGCCGAGAAGACGGCACCAAGGGTAAAGCCGGATGGCGCGGAGAGCCCAAACATGGAGAATGCCATGTCTTTTCGGGGTGTCGGCGGGTATGACCTGCCGAGAACGGCCAACGCGTTGGGTAGCAAGAATGCCGGACCGATGCCTTGCATGGCACGACAAAAATCCATAAAGGGCATATTGACCCAGTTGGAGAAGCCGATGAGCAGGGATGACACGCCAAAGAAGGCCCAGCCGAAGAGGAGCATATTGCGATGGCCATAGAGGTCCCCAAGTCTCCCTGCGATCAGGATAAACGTGCCGACGGTGAGAGAGTACGCCTAATAAACGTCAGCGGGTTGACACATTGTGGCTGCGACCTACTCACAGCCGCGAGCCAGCTTAGCTGTCCTGGATTGGTCTCACCGAAATGATCCCCGATAATGTGAAGCGGCACAATGGTCATTGCCAGCCCCGCCTGCGTCATGAGTTGGCACATGCAGAGGACGGCATTGAATGCGACCTCGTGGGCGAGCGTGAAGTCTTGTATCGAATAGCGGTGCTCGATTTCCTCTGCTTGATCGCGTGGACCGGGGCTGGCGGTGATATTTCCTTCATCCTTGGTTGGCGATTTCATGGCCATGAGGGAATGTCGTAGAGCAACAATGTGCTATATCCACGCTTCTCCGCGTATCATGGAGGATCCCAGGAACTGAGATGCGGCTCCCGTTTATGCTGTTGAGCAGACGATGTCGATACCCTGGCCCAAAAAGAGTGCATACCGCTGGCTGAACATTGGGGGAACATCCTCTGGGAAATATTTGTCACCTTGCCATCGCTAGCAGCTTTGGTCTCGGTTCTCGGCTCGGTCCGTCCACATGGTGATCCACCCGAGGGGCTTCCTGCTCTTACCTCAGCCTGCCAACTCTGGTCGGGCACCCCCGCGGTTTGATCGGGACATCAATGTTTCAGACTTAGCTGGAGACGATAGATCCATCAATCAACCACAAACACCACTTCAAGTACGAGTCAAAGCCATTCGTCGTGCGACATCGTCATTAAAGCACAGACGCGTTCGTATCGGACAAGGCCTTCAATCTCTACAGTGCCGACTTAACACTCTTCGCTCCGGCACCCTTTTCGTCCGGGACCAGGTTCCGATGTGAATAGACTAGACAAGTCGTCATGTCATCGCCAACACAAGCGAGAAGGCTGATCAAGCCACACGCGGACGCAGCGGCAGATGCGGCTGCTCAGGCAGAGTTCAATGAGAAGAAGTGCGTTCAGGCTTTCCCTACTGATTTGCCAGGACTGACTTTGCGCTGCACAGGTGGGTCTGGGTGCCTGACGAATCTCATGGCTATCTTCCAGGATGGATCATCAGCGAGACGATACTGGAGCCTGGAACGTTGGCTAGAGAATACAAGGGCCTGAAAGAGAAGGGAGACTATAATCAGAAAGAAGATGGAGGGGTGCCATCTCGAACCCTCGAAGATGCAGCCTTGGTCGGGGAAACGCTCGCGGAAATCATTCTGGCTGATGGGGGAGAGGTAAGTAGGGCTGTGGAATCAGACATCCGTGGCTGATCAATTGGAAAAGACCCGAACGATGGCATCCTACCAGCTGTCCAAGATGAACCCACCGAAATTCGACAGAGTGGAGGATATTGCGGATTTGACGTTTCTCAATGAAGCGAGTGTCGCGCACAACCTAAGGCTGCGATATGGCTCAGGCCTCATATATGTAAGTGGAAAATAGTCCAGGATTTCCAGGACTTACTCAATGCTCCGTCTCTCCGCATCACAGACATACTCCGGGTAAGTCTTGCCCGGGATCCTCCACGACTTGAGGAACTCATTGCCCTATCTCTTCAGGTTATTCTTGATCTCCATCAATCCTTACCAGAACCTGCCTCTCTACACACCTCAAATTGTGGCCTCTTATCGTAATAAGCGTCGGGACGACTCCGCTCCGCATATCTTCGCTACGGCGGAAAGAGCCTGGGTTCAAATGATCGAGGAGAGCACCTGTCAAAGCGTTCTCATTACGTGAGTCTCGACGATTCAAGTGTCATCGTGGGAACAAAGTTGACGATGAATTACGATCGTAGGGGAGAGTCGGGCGCTGGGAAAACTGAGAATACCAAAAAAGTCATACAATACCTAGCTGCGATTGCGTCTCCCCAACATGCTTCCGACGATGAGAACACAGGTGACACCACGGCAGGTGTACCGCCACCGGCGCTTCTGAGACCGCTCTCCTTCCGCGGTAAAGACGATTCAAGGAGGATACAGAAGGACGCGGAGAACACGGGAATACTGGAGAAGCAGATCTTGCAGGCGAACCCTATTCTTGAGGCTTTCGGTAACGCTCAAACCTTACGAAACAATAATTCGAGTCGATTCGTAAGTTACCTGTTGGCAGTAAGGGCGTTGCTAATCCACCTCATCCGTAGGGAAAATTCATACGTATCCTGTTCCAAAGTGACGGGACGATTTCCGGGGCCAATGTAGATTGGTATCTGCTCGAGAAGAGTCGAGTCACTGATCGTAATGTCGGCGAGAGGAACTTTCACGTCTTTTACCAGCTTTTGTCGTCTGGACATAAAGGCAAAGATATACGAGGTATGCCTATTCCAAACGCGCGTCTTTCAGGAAGCTTATCCACCTTTCTCCCAGAGAAACTTCTGTTGTCAGAGAATCCGCAAGATTACGGCTTTTTGAAACAAAGCCGGATCCAGATCGATGGGGTTGACGATTCGTCCGAATGGCAGCTTCTAAAGGTATACCACGATATCCGATTGCATCGACGTCAGCTCATCCTTTTGCCTTACAGTCTGCCTTCCGGACGGTCGGCTTCTCTTATGAGGAACAATTCGACATTTTCCGAGTGCTCGCTGGGATCCTCCACATTGGAAACATTGCCTTGCGTCAAGACAGAGCAGAGCAAGCTAGCATTACGTCTCCGGCCGAAGTGGAAAAAGTGTGCCATTTGCTTGGTATCTCGGCTTCAGAGTTTACGAATGCGGTTCTCCGGCCGACGGCAAAGGCGGGAAGAGAAGTCGTGATCCAGGCGAGGACCAAGGTCCAGGCGGAAGACGAACTGGCAGCGCTCTGCAAGACCTTATACGAGAAGACGTTTGGCGTGATTGTCGATAGGATTAACAAAGCCTTGGATCGCCCTACATCCGATTCGTAAGCAATAATCGGCCTGTCGATGTGGCCGTGACACTGATCCTTCGCGACAGTCGCTTTATCGGGGTATTGGATATCGCTGGGTTCGAGATATTTGGTAAGACACAGTCGTCTTGCTTCGTTCCATTGGCTGATCTCGTCGCGCACAAGATGTGAACGGCTATGAACAACTCATGATTAATTTCACCAATGAGCGTTTGGTGAGTACAAGCCATCACCGGTTTACGATTTACCGCTGACAGCATATGCCACTCTACCAGCAACAAGTTAGTACTCCAGCTATAGTTTACTTTGAAACCTACTGACAACGCTTTACAGTTCTTTAATCACCACATGTTTGTTCTTGAACAAGAGGAATATGGGCGTGAACGCATTGACTGGCAGGTTATCAACTTTGGCTTGGATCTGCAACCGACAATCGAGCTGATCGGATCGATGCAACCGATGGGTATCCTGGCCACGCTGGACGACGCGTGCATCATGCCGAAAGCAACAGACCTGACATTCCTGCAGAGGGTCAAGCAAGATTGGATCCAGCCAGAAAGCAAGCAGACCTCGCAAGCCGGAACAAGGAATCTTGAAGCAACACGTTTCAGCAACGGATTCATCGTCAAGCACTATGCTGGAAGAGTTGAATATAACACGGACGGCTGGCTGCAGAAGAACAAAGATCCCATCAACGATAGCGTTGCAAGCCTCTTGTCCAGATCTGCCGTCCCAGCAATCGCCAACCTGTTTGCCGACTATGCTGAAACCAACCAGGGCCAAGGCGCAGTGTCAGGAGCGAAGCGAGTGAAGAGAGGTGTTTTCAGAACGACTTCCCAGCGGCACAAGGAACAGCTTGATTCGTTGATTAGGCAATTGCAAGCAACGCAGCCGCATTTCGTCCGGTGTATCGTGCCCAACTCGAACAAGAAACCAAGGCAGATGGATGTTCCTCTGGTTCTAGATCAACTTCGCTGCAACGGCGTGCTGGAAGGCATACGAATCGCAAGACTAGGGTATCCCAACAGATTACCATTCACCGAATTCAGGAATCGTTATGAGGTGCTGACTCCCGGCGTCGTTCCTGCTGGCTACATGGATGGAAGAAAGGCGTCAGTCAAGATCGTCGAAGCTCTTTCTCTATTCCCTGGAAGTTACAAAATGGGTCTCACCAAAATCTTTTTCAAAGCCGGTGTCTTAGCCGAACTCGAAGAGCGGCGGGATGGGCATCTCTACGATATATTCGCCCGATTTCAGTCTATTGCGCGCAAGCACGTTGCTCATCGCAAGATGAAGAAGTATCTGAATCGTGCCAACGCCGTGCAGACGATTCAACGAAACGCTCGCGCTTACAACCAGTTGCGGGACTGGCCGTGGTGGCAATTATTCAATCAAGTCAAGCCCCTTCTAGGAGAGACGAGGGAAGACGACGAGACGGCCAAAAGAAAGCAGGAGCTCGCGCTCGCAAAGGAGCGCGCGGAACTCGAGAAAGCAGCAAACGCCAAGCTCGAGGAAGAGCGCCTGAAACTCGAGATGGAAAAGAAGGCAATCGTGACCGATCTGGAAACGATGAGGTTGTCACTCGGTGAACGAGATCAGGTCGTGCAGAACTACAAACAGCGAGAGTCTGATCAACAGGAGGAAATCAAGGCGTTGAAGGACGACATCGATCTTCTGGAAGAACAACTTGAACAAACGCAGTCACAGAATATGACGCTCAAATCCAGGTATGATGCGCTTGTTCTAGAACACAAGGCACAAATGGACAAGGACGAGGGAAATGCGGAACAGCAGAAGATATGGCAGGACACCGTATCCGACTTGTCCAAAGCCTTGACCGAGGCCCGGTTGAAAGTCGCTGTTTCGGAAGAAGCGCGCGATGCTGCGAGGACCGGCAAGCAGGAGCTCGAGAGGGCGTTGCAGCGTCTTCGAGAAGATGTTGGGAGATTGAAGGACAAGACGCTAGCTGCGGAACAGGCTGCAGAGAGTAAAGTAGCTGAAGAGCGGAGCAAGAGGTGAGTAGCGGCTTTGTTGTCTGCGACGGGTACTCACCTGGGTCATTACAGTCGCCAAGCTGGCGTCAAGATCCAGGCTCTTGAGTCGGAGCTCAAAGCTCGCGAGCAACGACTATTTACCTTGTCTGCCACCGCGGAAGACTATGAACTCATGGTCAAGAAGAAGACGGCGGATCTCGCCGAGGTTCGGTCACAGCTGGCCGCTGCACAAGCCTATGGGTCGACCCTGCGAAATCGGTTAGAATCACAAGCGAGGCAACTGGAGGATTCCGACAGCCGCGTCGCATCAGCGAATAAAGAATATGAGCGGATGAAGGCAACTTTGGCGCGAACAGAAAAGGAGCTTGACAGCTTGCGCAGTCTGATGGCTGCGCGAAGAAGCGAGGAGGTTCAGCGGGCAGAGGCGGAGTCGAGCAGAGAAAAGGAGCTCCTCACTCTTCGCGAGCAGATGACAAAAGTCTCCCATCACAATGCAAGTGAACTGGACAGGGCGCGCAAGGCGATGTCCGACATCGAAGCCAAGTACGACATTGCAACAACTGAACTTCAATCGATGAAAGACGCAAAGGCGAAATCTGAAGCTGCTTTGCAAGAGTTGGCGCAAAAGCTGGAAGGTCAACAGGCGCTTTTCAGATCGGCCGAAGCAGTCAAGCGTGGCCTGGAGTCGGATTTGGCGGATACTCGGAAACGTTTGATCGAACAGCAAGCTGCACTGGCAGAACTAAACAGCTCCCGCAGTGTAAGTTCGGAGCGACCCTGAGCTCTATGATGCTAACCAGTCTGCAGGGCCTTGAAAAGCAGTTGAGCCTTGCCGAAAGAAAGCTGGCAGATCACGAAGATGCCCTGCTCGCCACTGAAAGGCACAAGGCGGATTGGGCACGCAAGCTTGACGTTGCCAACCGCGAATTGAAGAGCGAACGAGACAAGGCGATCAAACTGGAGATTGCGGCGCAGCAGTCACAGGTGGAATCCCTGGAAATACGGGAGCAGCTTGACAAGCTCGCCTCGGAGGCCAAGGGAAAGGATACCGAAATTGCCTTGCTTAGGTCGAGAGAGAACAAGACCATAATCGAGCACGTACACGTTTTGGAAAAGGCGAAAAAGGTTACCGATCGTGAACTGGCAGTGACGAAGCGAGAACGTGACGAGCTTGCCACATTGGTCAAGTCTCTTGATCAGCATAAGGCGAGATTGATCTCCGACATCGAAGACATGGCGAAACAGAACGAAATGCTGCGACAGCGGGTCAAGCCTTCACCGGCTGCATCTGAGCAATCAGATCTCTCTGTTCAAGTCCAAGCCGAAAGAAAAGCGAAATTACAGGCTCAGAACAGAGTACAAGAGCTGGAGAAGCAGCTCAAAGCTCGGGCAGACGTGGAGACAAGACTGGCAGCAGCTGAGAAGAGAAATGCTGATCTCGAGAAGGAGCTCGCCAATCAAGTCCAGGATGGCCGACAGGTGGAGCAGACGAAGCGCTTCTCGACTTCGCCGTCACACACTCGGTTGTTGCAGGAGTTGCAGTTGAATAACGAACAACTGAGAGAGCAAATGTCCGAGGAACTGAGGCGAGGACAAACTGGACTGTCAACGGATGCCAAGCGAAAGTCTCTGGATCTAAACAAACGGTTTCAAGGTGGGAATGGAGTGGTATTGCGATGATCCGAAGCTGACTTACAGATTAACAGCTACCCCAATTGCAGGCGGATCTTCCGGCCGTCAAGACACGACTTGTGAGTCACCTCTTTGTTATCATCTCCGCTCACTCACCTGGTATACCGTGAAAGATGAGATAATGCGGCTGCAAGCCATAGCATCGGACAGTGAAAAGGCGCGCCAATCAGCTGAAGTTGAAAGGGCCCTTGCAGAAGACAAGCTGCGTCAGATGCAGGCCCTAGTGAGTTTTATAGTATAGACAGTTTCTAATGCTGACGAAGGAACAGATCGAAGGCACCGATTTTCAAAAGTCGATAGTGACGGCCCATCGATCCACTGCCGATATGGAGCCCGAGCGTGCCAGGTATCAAAAGGATCTTCGCGACTTTGAGTACACTATCACTCAAACGAGGGCCAAGTATCAGAGTAGGTCGCTTGTACCGCTTCCGTTCACGTTCTTACCTGCATCACAGACGAACTTTCCAAGCTTTCTGATGATCTCGCTGCTCAACGAGCAGATATGCTTAGGTACAAGGAGGCAAACAGATTACTCAAAGCTAAAGAGGAGGAACTTCGGATGCAGCTAGAAGACGAACTACACAGTTCTTCCGGTTGGAAGCGAGACAGAGAGAGACTGGAAAGCCGTGTCGGTGAGTCGGGTCTCCACTATCAAGGGCTACCTGCTGATGTCGCCTAGCCGACTTGAATGCCGCGCTGGAGGCAGCCTCAACAGAAACGTCAAAGACACAAGGGCAGCAAGTCCAGTATATTGCAGAGCTCAAGGACCTACGCAAACGCCTAGAGGAGGCGGAGCTGTGAGTGCCCTGAAGCACAAGTAACTTCTCTGACTTCTTCTCAGAGACAACGCTGCCTTGCGAGCCGCCAAGCAGAAGCTCGAGATGCAGAGTAGCTTCAGCTTGGACAAGAACCTTCAAACATCGCACTTGAGCCAGGACCGCGTCGTGCAGCAGCTTGCAAGAGAAAAGCAAGAACTAGCAGCATCGCTCGAGAGCATGAATGATCGAATTAATCTGGCACGGCAAAAGCAAGCGCGCTCAGAAGCCCATGCGGCAGAGTGCATGCAAGAGCTGAACAAAGTCAGGCAACTTAATGCCGAGGTGGACCGTCGCAATGTAGGTACAATGACGATGAGTCTGTACATCGCTGACCACACGCAGATCTCGCTCGAGAACAAGATGAAGGCCTTGCAGGTTAAACTTGTCGACCTGGAGACTCAGTCGTTTGCCAATTCGCCGAGACCAGCGGCGGCCAAGCGTTTGGCGACCACGATGGCGGAACTTCAGGCAAAGTATGACCGCGAAGTTGAGGAGAAGCTAGCGCTACTCGACCAGTATCGGCAGGTCGAACGCGCCGCGAGAGACATGCGTGCAAAGATTGAGGAGATCTCGCTAGATAAGAGTCGGGGGTCGTCGATTGGGAAGGCCATCGAGGTCCCAGAGGCCGTCGGAGCGGTGAGTGGCTTCGGCTCTTAACTGTCACCAGACTGACATCTCGCAGTCGGCTCGATTGAGAAGGACCGTTAACCTCGCAACACAAAGCTAGATAGCCAAGGACGATTGTTGTATCTCGAGATGTATACCATGACACTACCGTCTGCTTCGCCGTTCGAGGCTAGGACATAACATTATATCTGCTAAATCACCGAGGGGCGCAGCGCCGATCCTGTTGGTCGCCTGCTGGCCCGACTTCCGAGTCGGAAGGACCGCTCAAAGATCAGCGGTGACACTTGCCTTGCCTGATGGGTTTCCTTCGCTGACGACGGTATTTCTACCAATACGATCATGCGAATGCATCTAGGTAAGCATCTCTTGGTGCCAGGCACCATAATTTATATGATTGCCGAGCCGATCAGCAAGGGGCACGGGGTATCGGCCTAGACGACCCAGCTCGCCAGGTGGAACCACGCATATGGCAGAAACGACGATTTCTACACTGCTGCGACGCCGGAGAGCTCATCTTCACATCAAATGTTAAATTCACGTGGGCGATCGAGAACAACGCTGGGGTAACCCCCATAGACGTCTGGAATTCCTCGAGATCGAGCTTTGGAACACAGAACATTGCCGATAGCGAATGTCGAGAGATGCGACTGCGAATTCCCGAGGCATCGGGAGAAGTCCCGGAAGTACTGTATGAGCAAGATCTGCACCTCGTGAGTTGGCGCGTTCTGTTAGGATGACCTCGCAGGAGGACTCGAAAGGTACAGGACTTTGGACGTAGCCTCTTGCAAGGCAAGCAAGGCGCGCCAAGGCATGTTCGTTACAGAGATCTCGTGCCGTCCAATTGTCAGTACGTTGGGGCCGATGGTTCCGAATGCACAGAATGATATGGGAGGCGATGAATGATGGACGACAGGGGGAAGAGGGCGATGATCATATCGACCTCATATATAGTTGTTGCCATAACGTATATGACATCCGCTATGACACCTTCTTTTCCG
This sequence comes from Naganishia sp. PG3902-1, assembly GCA_023628075.1. Classification (NCBI taxonomy): domain Eukaryota; kingdom Fungi; phylum Basidiomycota; class Tremellomycetes; order Filobasidiales; family Filobasidiaceae; genus Naganishia; species Naganishia sp. PG3902-1. Next base: position 1,049,290 of record JAMALH010000005.1, read on the forward strand.
TGCTTTGCTCCGGAAACTTGCGATCGGGGATCGGACAGTCAGCCCTGTATCATCATGGTTCTCGAGCATATGCAGAGTTGGAGAGACAGATTATTATGGGTAACACAGACGTCTGAGTGCTAAAACTCCAGTAACCATAGAAGATACATCGAATGCATTCTCCTGTGGAGAGAAAAGCGATTCCGACCGGTGATGCGAGACATTTCAAATTTACAGGCTAAGCCCATTTTGGTCTTGTGGGATAAACAGCAACGGGGATGGAACTTCATGGATGACATCAGGGGTTCCACTCCCTAAATTTGTGCAGAGTTGTTTCACTCCTAGGAAGAACTCCTTGTCAATTCCGAAGTATCTATGATTTGCTGTGCGCGTTCAGACCGATTTACAAGGAAACGACCTTGGGCAACTGTGTACGACATAGCAAAGCCAATATCAAGTGGCCCCATAGTATAGTGGTTATTATATCGGATTCCAATCCAGCTCGAACGAGCTTCAAATTAGATAATCCGAGGGTCCTGCGTTCAAATCGCAGTGGGGTCATCATTTTTGCCGCTATCGCGAAGCCAACGCCACTCCGCGACAGTCCGGAGGCTGGCGCATCTTCCAGCTAAGTTTCGTCCCGATCGGACGAGGTTTGACGCACCAACCAAGTGCGGAAGACCGACCTCCATTTTTGCACACGTCATCTCTGCTTCGCCCCGAGGTCCCTGTGGAGCAAGTATCTTGCCTTCTCGTGCATATCGGTGAGTTCCCCTTGGACAAGCGTCGACTTGACTCTGAGAATCTGGTCGTTTCTCGGCCGCGACGGCAAGACAAACATCTCCAAGAACGAGTGCAGGCAACGAAGCCGCTCGGTCGTTTTGCAACGTGGTCCTGCCCTTCCGGTATGAAGGACGAACGACACCTGGCCCCAGTCTAGCATGTACGTGCCGTGAAAGAGTCCTTCACCGTTATCCTTACTCTGAAGTGCTTGCGAGCTTATCCCTTGCCCATGAGAGTGTCATGCGGGCCTATGGTCTATGATCTATGGTCTATGATCTATGGTCTATGATCTATGTGTTGAGGTTCATGGTACCAAATAGGTTCAAAAGCTCCCAAGAAAGCTGCTCATCAGCATCCAAGAGCAGCAGCCCAGGAATGACCTCGAGCAATCTCCAAGGTTGCCCAACTGGTTGCCCAACTGGTTGCCCGATTGCAGGTCTCGGAAGCGACCATGGAAGCTCGGGGCTCGGACTGTATAGCGATTGCCGGCCCCGGGTGCCGGGATGCCTGTATGACAACATCAAGTGACCGAGCAAGACGCCGTCAAGTTCCCGAACATGGTTTGCGACTTGCGAGCCTGGCAGGTGCCAAAGTTGTTCGAACCATGGTCGATTCCAGCCATACACAATCGGGTAGAAAGATCCTATATAATGGGCAGCGTCAAAGCGAGTCGGTACCCTCTCCAGCGCATGATCACTACACCAACACATCTTGATTTGCCAAATCGACATCGAAATGCTTGCCTCGCTATCAAGAACCCCCATGCGTCCGCTCGCCGTCCATCGTCTGCCTTCGAACGGTTCCGCCCTTCACTCCAGCGCGAGAAGGTATTCAGCCGCTTCATCTACCTTGGACACGGTAGAGAGCGTAAAAGATGCGCTCCTCGGGTCATCTCCCCGAAAACAGCGGGCTGAGGGCACGATCGCCTCTGTCTTTGCCTCGCTATCAGGAGAAAAGGCAGTGGCCCTTCCTCAGCGCTTTGTGGATCTGAAGCGGTAAGTATGACTCCATGCTTAGATCCTTCAGACTGTTTCATTTCCACATAGTGACATACTCCACTCCGGGGATCTGCAAAAGAGGGTAACTGCCGCATGGGCTGATCTCTGTGGGCATCTAGAAGCAAAAGCTGATGAGATCGCAACGAAAGGCAACTCGGTTGGTGACATTGGCCCACCTGGCCCACTCCAGCTAATCATGGTCTAGATCATCCCCGAGGTCGCATATCAAGACATCGTAAACGGCCTGAAACAGACAGCAATCGACGACATCAAGACCAGCGGAACAGTTCTCGTTCGCGGAGTTGTTCCCGAAGATCAGGTAGATCAGCACCAATTCTTACTCATCACACGCTGACCTCATCCATATCATAGGCATTGGAGTGGCTCAGCAGCATCAAACAGTACATCGCACTTAACCCTCAAGTGAAAGGCTTCCCAGAAGACGACAAAGCCGTATACGAGTTATAGTAAGAACGTCTTCTATAACGCTTGCTACCATTCCTGACATTCGCAACCGTCTAGTTGGTCAAAGGCCCAGCTCGAAGCCCGGTCATGCAAATCGTCGCTTGATGTTCAACGATTCCTCCTGTCGCTTTTCAACAAAAATTCTACCTCGGACGCAACCGTCTCGTTCTCGACACCGCTCACCTATTGCGACCGCCTTCGGATCCGTAAGCCAGGGGACGGTCAATTTGCGCTAGGAGCCCATATGGACGGCGGAAGTGTCGAAAGATGGGAAGATCCAACATATCGTCAGTCATACGAGGCGATCCTTGACGGCCGTTGGCGGAACCATGATTCTTGGGACATCGGTACGCGTTCAGTGACATGTGCACTGGTATCGTGCTCACAGCCCTCTAGCCGGACGCCCCACTGCGAATCAAAACCTATATGACGGCCCCGGTGCAGTGAGTGGCAATGTTCATTGACGGTTCATGTAATTGATCTCAGCGTGGTCGCAGTGCGGTGTCTTCCGAGCGATGCAAGGATGGACAAGTCTCAGTCACACAGGACCGAACGAGGGCACCCTGAAGGTCTATCCGGCGATCCAGGAGAGTAGCGCTTATACCATTCTTCGGCCGTTCTTCAAGTGAGCTTGAGTATCGTCAGAGTCAAGCTGGAACTTACCGATGCATTTCGTCAGGCCTATTCAACCAAGACTGTCATTACCTCGCAATCAGTACCTCGACCCTGCCAACTGGACTCTCGACTTGGACAGCTCAACCTTCCCAGGCTCTCCACTTGGGCGCAGTCAAGAGCTGAATGACGATACACACCCTCACCTGGACCTCACCCGGACTCTGATCTCGATGAAAGCCGTGAATCCGGGAGATCAGGTCTGGTGGCACTGCGACGGCGTTCATGCCGTGGAAAGTGAACACAACGGAAAGGACTCCTCGAGCGTCCTCTACATCCCTTCCGTTCCGCTGACTGAAGCGAATGCTCGATACGTCAAGGAACAATGCGAGCATTTCCGCGGTAGGATCCCGCCACCCGACTTCCCTGGGGGCGAGGGTGAAAGCCGATTCAGAGGAACCGGCAGCGACGAGGCGATAGCGACGGTCGAGGGCAGGCAAGGGATGGGACTGGTCCCATTGCCTTTGAACGGTGTAGATAGCGATGAGCGTTCTTTGAGGCAGACAGCGTAAGTTTGTACCCTATGCGCACCGCTTGTTTGCTGATATGCGCACGGTTAGCAATCGAATCTGGGGATTCTAGTCACCTGACCATGTTCCAGCTTGTCCAGCCGATCTGCAGCCGTTTCCTCCATGATTTCGTTTGTACTATGCTTGATCCACTTTTGCAAGAGTCTAATAAGACCATTGATAACAAATGGCCAGATGCGAGAAAGACAGTCTCGATACAATCCGGTGATGCGACCCAAGTTGTCCGTCCATTCATACAATGCGAGAAACGATACAACACGATTTGACGATGTCGGAGGCTCCCTTCGAGCCCAAATCAACCAGAGGATAAAAATGTCCGAGGCGTCTTGATAGGCTGAGGATTTGACATGCAGCACAGGTGATTGCCGGCCATTCCTGCGCCGGGACTTGTCGTCCATAATCCCTTTTATATCCTCTTGCGGCATGACTCTGCAACAGAGCGCTCTTTCCTACATTTCGCTCGGCAAATCCCAGGCTATCAGCTCCATGAGATCGCCAGGAATGGTTTCATTCAGCATCTGCAAAACATCGGTGTCCAAAGCTCCGGGGCTGACGATTTTCTCTAGAGTCTTCTCGAAGAGAGAAGCGTGCCAGCGCTTGATGCTGTCCGCGTGAGGGGAATGTTTCAAAGCGTCTCGGAGGCGTTCCAGAATAGTGGTTATGTAGAACGTCAATGAAGGATTCGACGCCTGGCTCTGTTTATGCAAAGTTTACCGCCTGATGCGTTGATGGTTGCTTCGGGCACTTGGCGCTTACCTGTATGATGATGGCCGCCGCTGACGAAATCATTGTCAAAGCATTATTGTGCAGGTATAGAAACACATTGTTTGGCGTATCCAGAGCTGCGTATTGCAAGAGGGACGCTGCGAGCGGGTGGCTCAGAGGGATTGGATGGACACAATTATGGGCTATACTGACTAGAGTGATCTACCGCGGCTGTCTCATTGGTCCGCTGGTCGCTGTCTCCTGAAGCCATCCACTGGAGTCGTAGGACTATCTGGGCGTAATGAAAGTACACTTGACCCAGGTATCCCAGTCGGAATGAATCTAACACTGCTACATCAGCCTCCGCTCTGACGTTATCGAGATCTAAGGAATCACCTTTGGTATGCTCTCCAGTCCACTTGTGTCGCCACTCCTCCAAGGCGCCTACGGCACACAACCTGCTTTCACGAGTGCCGGTAGGTTCTGCCTAGATTATATACCAAATCTGTCAGAACAGGCGGTACATGAAAGCACGTGATCCTACCAAAATCCGTCGAAGTTCGAACAAGGCGACAATGGATTGATCTTCGAAAGCGCACACAGTCTGGAATGGAAGCAGTCAGTGGTATTCATGTGTGAAGCAGCCCTCACATACCTTGTCGGCCAGCCAGTCGTCCAATCGTATGTTCCAAGAGTCTTCGGAAATGAAAGGAGGGCGTCCCAGCTGCGTCGCCCAGCTTTTGATGACGAATTGTCAGCGACCCTGGAGGCGGTGCCATGAGAAGATTGCTAACCTCTTATCTGCAATGACACATGTCAACCAAGTCCTCTCACAGTCTCGAGCGAATGCGGCGGGGTCATCGAACTCTGGAACCGAAGGTGGTGGACTGAGATTCAAGCCAAGCTCCATAGCAATTCGGACTGGAACCAGACTTGTTGAGCCAAGAGAGCTGACCACTACTCAACAACGCTTACTTGCTTGACCGAATAAAGACCAGCCCAGGTCGTCCTCCCCGGGCCGTGGCTCGGCCAAAAAGCTAGCCCAAAGCATGCAAGCTTGACAGATATATAGACTCTTGTAGTTCCCAAGGAGCACTTGCGGCCAAAGAGTACTGTATATGTGTCTTTCCAATGCTGAGGAGAGGCGTGGTGCTTCTGGCAATTCTTGCATCGACGTATGTCTTGCTGCTGTGAACAGAATAATGCTGGTGAGGAGAGTCGAATGCCGCCGAACGTGATCGATGGTATGCCGGCGCCGATCGAGGAAGGCCGCGTAATTGGCCATCCTGTCCCAGAATCTTTGTAACAGCAATGCGAAGGATTAGCCGTAGGGCTATTGTTGCTGGTTTCTGGCTTACATCGCGAACAGAGACTCCGCCGTTGCAATGCTACACATTCCCATCACTATCGGGTCCATCTCCCGGCTGACATCTAGCTTGCTGGCGTATCTGCTGCGTGTTGACCATCTTGCTGACAAGTTTGCGTTAGGGTTGCGGCCATCGGGCTGTTCCGGATGGCGTTCCGATATGTGGGCCTGATAGTCCGCGCCATTGCCTGAAAAAGGACGTAGACCGTATATCAACATTGACTCTGAGTACCCAAGATGGCCTCATACCTTTACTTCTACTCTCTGCCGTTCGAGCTAGTAAGGCCAGAGGAGACTGTTCCGCCATACCGTGAGTCGAAGAATGCTGTGATATCTTTGCAGAAGTCGTTGCAGCTGCGAGGAGAGGAACGGCCGGCAGCGGAGTCGGTGCGCTTACCGGCTTGCCCGTCAGAGAGTAGCGATGCGAAACATCATAGGCTCCCGGTGTCGCAGTAGGAATTGAAAAGTACGGCTGTTCCGGGTACTGTTCGGCTCTATGCAAGCCCGAGCTTTGTGACCGATAGGAGGCCGAATCCATCGGAAGGGCAGAGCCAGACGAAGTAGCGATATCGCTCGATGCCCGGCCTTTCTTGTTACGAGATCCCAGCTTTCTGCCTCGAGCGTGAGCGAGGTAGGTGCACTCGAGCCCGTGTCGCTTGCATTGGTCGCAAGTCTTGTCGTCTGGTGTCGAGGTCCTGCACAAAACCTAGGATACATGTTATCGATCCAGATTTGATCAAGAGCCAACTTACCTTTCTACCCCTGCAGCTTGTGCACGATACCTTGGACTTCTCCTCCGTATGGGGGTGAGACGAAGCCGGCTGGAAATCAGGTATGGCCATGCCTCCGACAGCGGGCTTCATTCGGCGGCGATCGTTGAGCGGTGTATGTCAAGACTGGGGCGCGGTCGGACAGCTCCGGGATGCGGATGGGACCCATACACTACACCGTGCGACGGTCGATCAACGACTACTGGTCTGCATCAGCAGAATCCTTCCCCTAAGCTCAAGCCGACTTGGTGATGAAGTTGTTGGCTTCACGCAAGTGAAACGCCGAAAGTGAGCTCGAAAGTGAAGCACGGATGCAATCGCGGTCTAGGTACTCACCTCACCGGCAGCTGTACAGCGCTTATTAATGAGCTGCTTAATGCGTACATCTATCAGTGTCCGACAACTTCCCGACAGGTCCCTCAACCTCTATTGCTCTTGTAAGTCGTATACATGGTCATCCTGTCCGATCCAATCGCTCTACGTCACCTCCCTTTCTTCGAAACCTCGGAGTGTCCATGAACGAGGTACGTTAGTTAGCACTAAACTGCCGCCATTATGCATGAACGTTCGACAACGCGCAAAGGATGAGCCGACAATCATGATGAGGCAAATAACGAATCGATACACGGCTAAGTATTACAAGAAGCATTCAAGGAAATTCGGGATCGAGCTGTTCATGATGAACCTCATCGCATGCGCCTCTTTCGGCGGGATGGGCGAAAGGAACGCATGGCAGTAACATCGGGCGCAGTAAGTGAGATCACCTTGATTCTGCCTGGCTACCAGTCGGAATTGAATTTGGCTTCATATGTCGGTGGAAGAGACAAGGGTTTGCTGTCCGGTACGATGGGAGCGGGATCGGCTGGTTGCTCGGTCACGGGTAGAGGAGAAAAGTGACTGCTCGGATTATGTTAGTGGAAATCCATTGGGGCGTAAGCCCAGACATACCTCGACAGGACTTTGTTCATTCTGTGTTGGAATGCCGTTCAGATCTCGGGATCTCGCCGCCTTATCACACTCAAACTCACGTCATCATATGCACCCTGGGCTCCCGGAACACTTCCATCATCTTGTCGTCACACAATATGTACCGCTTGTCCTGCGGATCCTGCAATCCGTTGCCTTTGATATACGCCCACAGCATCTTGACAACCTGGGGTCTTGACGCCTGGCTTTCCCCGAGCAACGTTGACAAAGCGGGACTGTGGTGAAGATGATTAGCGACACTGGCCCATGAACGCGTCAAGCGACATACCTCAACTGTAACGGCTTGTTGAACGGGTTGTTTGCCGGTGCATCAGATTTCTCACCCTCGGCCTTCTTCTTCTTCCTAGGTTTCGCCTTCTTCTTCGCGGGTTCCTCCTCGTCACTGCCGACGGTCGCTGCGCTCTTTGCCTTTGCTGTTGTCCGTGCCCTCTTCACCTCCGATGTCTGTGAGCTGGTTGGAGCTTCCCTTTTGACCGCACCGTTACTGGGTGTGTCAAGTAGATTGGTCGGTTTCTGATCTGGAGTGACAGGTATAGTAGCCGCAGCTGTTGAGAGGCGTAGATAGATGTTCTTGATCTGTAGGCGAGAATGAGTATTTCTGCTCGCAAGCGGAAGTCAATGGTCCTTACCACTTCGTCTATTTGCGGCTTGTAATTCTTGATGTAGGACTCATCGATACCCTCGTTGATGAGCCTTTTCCTGACAGCTTTTGCCGATCTGTCGCAATTGACACTCATCAGCGTCTTGACTGAAAGTATGACGATTGGCCTGCTCACACAGAACTCAAATTGGATCCCGTCAAGATGTCCTCGATTTTGGGCGCCAGTGATTGTGCAAACTACGCGATATTGACAAGGAGCGACGAGTTTGTCGTCGAATGGAGCAGATCAACATGCAGTCGATTGGCGTGCAGAATAGAACCGGGTGACACGTTTCCATTCACATGATTACAAGGGGAAAGGCAAGCACGGGATGTCAGGAACCCGGAATGGGATACGTTCGACACACGAATACTTACAGCGTCTGCCATGTTGAGGCGGCTGTCTCCGCTACGTCCGCACGGATGATGATTCGATCAAGCTGATGCAACGCTCCCAACAATTCTTCCGATATGTCAATGCAAGGCTTCTCAGAAGTGATCGCTCGCGGATACCGAATGTCTGATTGTCCGGTTCACAGCTGTCGTTTTCGGGAATGATGTTCGGGCCGGTAAAGATATGGGCGGGGTCAATCACAAGGGACGAGGACTATCTTGCGTGGTTGTTAACGATACAGGGTATAGCGAGACAATGAGATCAGAGACTTCAGACAGATACAGAACCTCGACCGAGCGTACAGACGTTGATGCCCAGGTGGGATCCCAGCTGCACCTGCCATAATCAGACGCGTGCGAGCGCAGCGCAAGGAGACAACGAACCGCAGTGGAGAGGGAACCTCGGCCCCAAGCTCCGAGCGAGAAGGCTGGGCAGTCGAGGCTTGTTCGGCTTTCAAAGTGATTTTCCCGGGCTTATTGTCGATTTAGCTGAATAAAATTTCTGATTGAGACAGTTTAAGTGGTAAATTGAGATTTATATAGCCTGAGGGAGATCAGCTGGTAGATCAAGGAGAGGCCTGACCGCCTGATCCTGGCCTCTTTTTGGCATTAATTCCAGTCAGCCTCGTCATGCCGATCGAGGACAGATCGATTGAAAGCTCGGACGACCACCATACCTGTAGATGCATGTGCATTACGGCTTCAGACTGCACAACTCAACCCTTCACATAGTTCTCGTACAACAACCATCGGCACCTTCCCTCACCAGAAACCCCGTCCCGATAATCTATCAAGCAATCCATCACGCGGAACTGCCCTAGCCCAACATGTCTGATGCGAGGTTGAGACGTCTCAACAAGGAAATCAAAGGCAAGTGCTTTGGGAGATGCCAATTTACACGTCCGTGCTCATGTCGCCGGACGCTTAGACTGCGAGAAGGACAAGACCAGTGGCATCGCGGTACGACGTATGTGCATTCATGGCCGCCGACGCCATGACAATCATCACTGAAGCCTCGGTTCCGGTTTATCCGTACAGTGGTCGGCGACTCTCCGACCCATTTGGTCGGAACATTCAAAGGTCCTGTGAGTTTGAGACAAGAACCATATATGCTCTGGGAGGGTTTGCTAAGACGTCTACGATGAAATAGACTGGAACTCCTTATGAAGGTGGAATCTACGATGTTGTATGTCGAAAGCTCGGGATAGCTCTGTTTCGTGACTCAGCCCGCTCCACGGTCAGGACATTCAAATACCGGAAACCTATCCTTTCTCGCCGATCAAGATGAAGTTCATCACGTAAGTATGACGTTTTCGACCGGACAAGAGCAGAACTGATTCGGAGCGGGTCTTGTGGCGGATGGGATGTCCAGAAAAGTCTATCGTGAGTTCCATTGAGCCGTGCGGCCTGACCGGCGCTGAAGTTCTATATAGACCCCAACATCTCATCAGCAAGCGTGAGTGCGGCTTCAAAAGCGTTCAAAGACCTTCAACTGATATCGAGCCTCATATCGACAGGGCGCTATCTGCTTGGGTATGTCTGACAATAACGTTAAGGATTCTGCGTCTCATCTATCGCTCCTGTAGACATCCTCAAAGATGCGTGGTCACCGGTTTTGACGTTGAAGAGTACCTTGATCTCACTACAAAGTCTGCTGTGCGATCCTCAACCCGATGACCCACAAGATGCTGAGGGTATGTACAGGTCCAGCTACAAGGTCCACAAACTGACCTGCTTTCTCGTTTCATCTCAGTCGCGAAACACTATAAGACGTCTCGAGATTCCTTCAACAAAACCGCGCGATACTGGGCTCAAGCATACGCGGGTGCACCGCTAGATGGTTCAGCCACTTCAGACGCTCCGGTGACTGTCGTGGATGACGATCAGGAGATTGTTGTGACGGGTCAGAGGTCGAGGGCGGTCGAGCTGGCGGGTCTGGAGCAAGCGGCGGTGAATAAATTCAAGGCCATGGGCTTCCCGGAAGATCAAATCGTATGTCCAGTGCCTTTGCCTGTTTATCTCGACCTAAAGCCGCAATGGTCAGATTGACGTTCTGAAGCGACTGAATTACCGCGGCGCAAATTCCAAGAACATTTCCGATGATCAGGTATGGCACCGTGCCGCTTGAGGGTGACCTGGGTCTAAATGCTGACGTATCACCTGTGCTAGGTTGTCCAAGCACTGCTCCGGTAATGCCCTGCTCACTCCTAAGGCACGCTCGACGGAAGCCGAAGAGGGTTCTCCTTTTCAATCATCGCATTGCAGGTCGTGGCTTATAACGGGTCCGCTACCGTTGCATCGCTTAAATAGAGATGAAACTATCTGTATGGACAAATGAATTACAGTTAGATTCTCTATGTTACGCAACTGGCTATTTCGCTGATGGGAAGCCAGTCACCCGGTAGGCCCATCTATAGTGCCCTCGCTGTTCTGTACTAGGCAGCCGGTGGTAAGTGTATGTGATAAACCAACCGGCCAATATCACTACATTTTCCAGGATCGGGATTTTTCTCTCGCTACGGACCGTCAAAGAACTGGTCGGCCCTTTCCTCACAAGCGACCTGGCCAAAAGATGAGGCTATATGAAACGCACTCTCTGTGACCCGTGCTGCTATATAAAAGCTGCTATAAGGCTCGAAAGCGATTCAAGCGACCAAAAACCTCGTTCGCGAGTTCGATCGCGTTATTACGTTTGATGCAGCGGTCCAGTTGAGCATTTCGCACTGAAATGAAGCAAGATTGGCTGTTTCCCCCTACCCCCAGGCCTGGAAAGCTGACCGGGACTATGCGATCGTTGCAGATCTAAAGCTGACAACCTCGCCTCATCGATGGACGCTTCGCCTGTCGCATAGAAATCCAATTGGAAGGCCATCGTGATGGTGTACTCGCCATATTCCGGTGCGGTCCCGCAAGCATCCACCTCGACCGGTTCCCTCTTTCGCCTGCAGTCCGAAATCAGCAATCGAGCCCGTAGCAAATCCACTGCTGCAGATTCGCCAGCCTTCCAGGGGAGATACGATCATCCCACTGGCTATCAGCTTGCCGGGATCCGACCGGGATGGTCAAAGGGTCCAGCTTTCACACTACCGTCGTCTGATGAAGCCGGGATACCAAAGGATGATTACGAAGATCCAAGGGATCGCAGCCTATATGGCCACGGCTTTGCTCAAGGTGGCTCTTTCCCGCTCTACTCAAGACCTTATGCCAACTCACCTTTGAAAGGTGTTGAGGTGAATGCACCTGTTTCCGAGCCACTATCGAGATATCACCAGACACCGCCGAGCTCGGAAGCCAAGGATCACATTGTCTCGCCAGTTTCATCTGTCTCGGACGCCCTTCCTACGGTACAAGATGCTCAAGGAGCGGGAGAGCAGCGGCCGACAACAACGTCGAATGCGCATCATATCAGGCAAGAGCTTCGGAACTCGAAAGACGAAGGAGACACGCTGGACTTGAGTCGGAAGCATATTCGAGGTATCGATGCCGGCGACGTACATATCTTGAAGAACAAGGTCGGAAGAAAGGAAAGAGGCGTCCTTCGGTGAGGCGATCCCTTTCTTCAGGATGGGCACAACTAACGTTCATGACTTGTGTCGAAGATTGGCCTTATCCCACAATCGGCTTTCGGAGCATTCGCTTGACCCGTCCTTCAGCACACTCAATCGCCTCCGATACCTGAATCTGAAGGGCAATAAGCTGAAAGCGTTGCCTCAGTGTGTATGTGCGATTCCCCATTCGCGGTTATTCTCACTGACGATATTACGGTCACAGCTCATGGAGATGCCATCGCTTGAGATATTGGATGTGTCCAGAAATGAACTAATCGCATTGCCGGAAGAACCAGGTCGTCTGGTACAGCTACGCGTAAGTCGAGGGTGGTGAGAGGGAGATTGCAAAGCTTATCATCATCTTCCAGGTACTTTCGATATCGCAAAATCGGCTAACAAGACTACCAGGATATCTCGTGCATTTCGCGGCACTTCAGGTACTGAAAGTTGACAATAATCCCATCGAATGGCCAGTAAGCAAATCTGCTATTGCTTCGAAGATGGATGCTGACATACAATGAAGCCTCCTCACATACTAGAGCTTGGCTCTATCGCAAAGGATTCTATCCGCAGTGTGGAGGAGCAAATGCGCTTATGGATTGCTGGACTCAAAGCCTGGATGAAAGAAGATGACGAGCAGGAACAAATTCGGAGGGCTGCGTATAGCCGCGATGAGGCGAGGCAAGTATCGGCCTCTACTACGGCCGTGTCCGCATTAACACCTGCTCATGGTCATACAGCGTGGCGGAAGAGGATCGACGAGAGGAAAGGTCCGCCATGGGAACTCCCGTATACGAAGTCAGCTCTCTACATGAGGCCGAGGAAGATTCCGCGGCGACACCTACTGCCAGCAAGCACGACATACAGTTGGGTTCAACCAAAAGACGAAGAGCCAACGGCAGCACGGGTACATCACAAATGCTAGAGAGCCCGTCCACTTCCAAGCAAAGCCAGCCTTGGGATACCTCATCCGATCTAGGAGCATCATCCCCGTCACAACAGTCATTGCGTCGAGTCCAAGCTGCCGATAGCCAAGTCACGTTGGTCCGCGAGACGTCTTCAGCTTCCACCATCAAGGATGTCAAACATCATGGTCATCACACCAACGGTGCTTCCAGCTTATCCGATCCTCCTCGCTCCAGTCTTGGCCGCGAGGTCGCGGAGGGTTCCCTTGTGGGTCATCCTCAATCTGCCGTTCACACTGACAAAGATCTTACTGAACGCTTGCCGAGTTTCAAGCACCGCGATTCTATACGTTCCAGTATAAATTTCCATGTTAAGTCAATGCCAACAAGTCGACAAGGAAGTCTAGATGGCGATACATCGGAAACCCGTTCCGAAATAAATCGAAGCATCGATGATGTCGTCAAGCGCATGAGCAAAAGTCTCCAGAAGAGGGAGAGCCGATCGATTGGTAACAAACTGGACTTCATATCGGCAGTCAAGACGAAGACTACCGTCGAGGAAACTTGCGATGCATACTTCAACCGACTGTCGACATTGCCAGCTCCAGCACTATCCAATCTCGTGCCCGACAGCCTGTTGCGCGCAGTCGATGCGATGCGGGGCATTCTTTTTGCGCTATCGCAGCTTCACTCTGGCTTGAAGCAATTCCTCGCGTTCTGCAATAATGAAAGCGTCAGAGGCGTTTTTGCAAGGGTCATGGACCCAGCCACTTGCTTTTTGCACGGGCTCGTTAACGCACTTGATCGGTTCGATTCAATGTCTCGTCGGAGACTGCCGACGGTTTCGGTGATCAAGCAGGTGTTCGAGGCTTGCCGAGATGCCATCACAGTATTTATCAAGATCACAAGCGTTCTTCACCTTCAGGTACCGGCCCTGCGACTTACAGCCAATCATCGATATGCTCGCACGATGTTGATGCTCGTTAGCGGATCTATGGCGGAAGCCATTGGATCATGGCGAAGTATCGCTAGCATCGCCTCTGAGATCAAACCATTCCTTCGAGCGGATCCGCCAATACGCTCGGCTGGCCATCGCACGAAACCTTCGATGAGCAACTCGAACTCGGTTCGGACTCCTATCTCGCCAATTCCAGAAAAGGCAGAAACTCAATCACCTCAAGGGGCAACGGCCATCCCCCAAACCACACCAAGCAAAACTGGTCAACTCACTCGGGCGTCTCCGTTGCGGAGCACTCATGCGCCGAAGGAAAAGTCTAGACGGAACGCCGGATCGTTCTCAGCGGAGGACGTTCAAGTCGGCATGATGCTCGGTCCTCAGGGCACCGACCAGTTGTCCGGGGAGGGAGACTCAGATTTGCCGCCCGTCAGTAGATCTATGCTGCTTGATCATAGTCGGACTGGGTCGATTGCGAGTCAGCTCATTCCAGAAGCTGAAAACGAAGACGAGGACGAGGACGACATTGATCAACAGGAGGCCGCGCCGGTATCCAGTCCTTCGATACCACCCAAATCGGAAGAGCGTTTCCGTAATCGAGCGAAACTAGATACCACCGGCACTCCTACGCATGACGATGAAGTCAGCAGCCACAGGCGCCATGCGGCCAACTTGTCCCTAGGCTCGGGTGGCGCATCGGTGCCTCTTCCGATATCCAGCGCAGACGCGTCTCCGACGACCCCGTACAGTCCAGCAAATGTCGTAGACGACGGTGTGCTTGATACTCTGGAGCAGGCAGCAGCCATTGCGGATACAGTTTGGCTACGCCTTTCCGAAGATTTAGCAGCATCGTCAGGCGGGCTCTCACCCGCTATCATTTCAAAGAAGCTAGGCGAGGCATCCTTTTCGGATCTGCCGCCTCGGTCCGCCTCGCCCTTGGTCAATCGGTCTCGCCGCATACAGGATGCTCTGGTATGGATTGCTCGTGCGGAAGGCTACACAGGGAAGCTGCACGAAAGCCTGATGCAAGCTCGTGCCAATCCTTCGTTGCTATTCATGGATGTTAATGGCACCAACGACTCCAATTTGCGACTCCCATTTGCCGCACAGAATTTTATCAAGGCAGTGGTGGTTGTCTCCAAGCTTGTCAAGGCCATCAGCACCGAGCGATCGATTCCGGGAAGCGTGAAGAATCTGCTGCAGCGGCTGACTGCGAAGACGAGCGAGTGCGCGATCCTCTTGGAAGTGTCGAGTCTGAAGCCGGCGAAGGAGGCCTCGATCGCCAGCAGCGTGGTCGGATCAGGCTCTTCTTTACGACCCATCCAACCGTCCATGTTATCTTCGCGATAATCGCTTCATATCATGATGTATATACATATCATGTCAAAGCGCAAGGGTATTCGGGGAAATCGAGGTATTCGCTAATCCCCTTGCCAAAGATTTCGCTTCAAAGGTGACATGACTGAGTATCTGTTCAATGTCCGATGAAGCAGCTGATGAAGCCTCGGATTGGTCGCATGCAGCCAGCTGGGCGATATGCATGAGCAGCCAGCTTATACAAGGCGCGCTGGGCTCTATCATGGTGACGTAATGTTCGTTCCGGAAGCGTTACGTTATAATGAGAATCATATACAAGATCTCAAGCAGTTGCAGGCTCGAGAGGTAGAAGTGGATAAGTCGCGTTCAGACGTTGCCATCGCTGGAGCGCATCTTCGATACCCAGGAAGGGTTTTGACTGAGCCAAGCCAGAACTTATCTGATACTCTGGACGCGCAGAAACATCGCTCTCGATCCCGGAAACGTCAATCGCTTTCCCCTAGTGTCTCATCCCTTTACGCCTGCGGCCATGTCTGGACCAGGCTTCTCCTCGTAAGACTTCTACCTCTGTTTGGAACCTGTGGTTTTGACTGCTCCCAAGTCATCGTATATCAGCGCACTTCAACAAATACCCCGACGTGCTTCTAGGTGAGGATAATATATCAATGGGTTCTATCTTTGGTGACTCCGCTAAACGTCTGCCACCAGCGATCGTCAAGCACCTGCATCCAGAGGTATCCGATAGTATTCACTCCTGCAAATTGGCCATACCAGCCAGCAATCATGTGACCATCAACTACCTCGATGAAGGGACACCAAATTCGCTCGATATTACACTGGACCCGCCGATCAAGGATATCAATGACGGATACAACAGGATTCTCGCTTTGCGAAACGAAGCATGGCTGGCCCTGAAGGTGGTGAGTCGCAGGACTGTACGCATCACTTCAGTACGCTGACCATGCACTTCGATGCCACAGTCACCAAGACCGCAAGTCCGCGCATTTGTCCCTCCGCCATTCTTTCCTTCCGGATTTCTGGTCGCACTTATTATCTTACAAGCATACACGATATTTACCCCGCCAACCTCGCGATATGCCGGCCTCGCCAATATCATCAGGGGAACAGTCACTCAGTTGATGGGTGCGTGGTTCTTGCCCGCTTCAGTGATACTCCTCGTCGGAGCGGTGAGTCAGAGCGGCTTGACGGCTTCAGCACCTGCTCAAGGTATACTTTCTTCGAAGCACTCCATCGAGGGAATTTACATGTACCTTCTTTGCAACGAACACCGTGTACCAACAGACTCAAAGGCAAGTCTGGCTTACCATGCTTGGCAAGCTATCCTAACCGCTCTCGCCCTAGGTCAAGTGGGTTCTCTCAACCCTCTGCCTCGGCTTCCCAGCACTCAACGAGTTCAAAGCTGAGAGTGAGTAAAAGCTCAATCATGCCCCCGCCCGTCGGCTCAACGTCTCCTTGGATGTTGCAGCGTCGAGACTGAGAATCGAAGCCATCAAGATGTCTTCGAAGAATCGCTGAACCTTAACGGTTTTCGGTGACATCAGCAGTCAGTCGGGTTTGCACATTATATACGTGATTCCGCCTTTACAACGCTACAACTTTGTCGTGTACAATTTCTTGTTGATCAGGCCAAATGCTCTTGTTGCCGGGTCGTACAGTCTATCGTCCATGTCGCTTATGCTCCAACCCAAAAAGCCAGCTTGCAAGCCTTAGGCATCGTAGTCATCATCCTCATCGTCCTCTTCATCATAATTGTCGAAATCATGTTCTGGCTTCGCTGTCGTTTTCACGCTTGAGCCGCCCATCACTGGTGCCGTTGGACTGTTCAAGATGATCGAAGCGTTGGAAGGACCTTTGCCGGATCCATATGCCGTTGGTTGGGTTGTCGTGATGGGCCCTATTCCGACCGGTCCCGAGATGACACCCATGACGGACGAAATGGTGGGTGCACGAGCTCCGGAGTCTGCTGGCGACGCTACTGCTGCTGATGTCGGCGGTGTCGATGCATTCGGTTTCAGAGCTGGCGATGCCTTTGCCCCGTTCCCCCGACCTTTACTCTTCCCGTTTGGCTTGGATTCGCCCGAGATGCCGGATTCGCCGCCTGCTGTAGGATCCGCGACCGATTCGACGAGGTCATCAAGGAAGTCGTATTGGCGGTTCTGCGCGACAAGGCGTTTTCTGAAATACGAAGGATGAGTTCTTGAGGATTGCCTGCAATAACCCATAAAGACTTACACATGCCATGGCTGGAGCTTTTTTGACCCGGATGTGCGTGCAATGTCGGTCGTTTCGATGATGATGTCCTTCAGCAGCAATTCGAGTGCTCTTGCTGTTCGGACATAAGTTACCGGTTTAATTTGGAGCCAAGTCGGAAGGACTTACAGATGACGATCGGGGTACCCTGTGCTACCTTGCCAATCTCCTCATCTTCTTGCATGATCTTCTTTATTCTTGCCTAAGAGATTACGATGCGGTCAGCTTCATCTCGCATGTCTTGCACGCTGTACTTGCCGTCGGAAACTTTGACGCAATGGCCTTCTTCCCCTTCATGGTGGACGTCGAGTGTGATGACGGAAGCAAGTCCTTATCGTGCACAAAGTAAACAAACCTCGACGCGCCCGCCCCACGGAAAGCGAGAGGCTGGCGTATATATCCCGTCGGGCCGTACGTCTCGCGGCGATCGCCCATTCGGGCGGCAGGGCGGCAGCAAATCATGCGCTTCTGCGGTGGGCCGTGCGCTTGGAAATTTGAGCGATCGGACGCGCAAGATTCGCGGAGGCTGCGTTCCCCGCCCACGCATATACTCTAGGCAGTGGGATAATTTTCTTTCGCTGGTCTCTCGGTCTGTCGCTCCCTCTCCCCTCCCTCCCTTCCTCTCCTCCTCTCCCCTCCCGGTACTTGTAGAGATGGCTATATGCGCGGCGATGTTATCCTATGAATTTGTCAGGACTTCCCATCCCCAGACCCAAAACCCCACAAATCGGCAATCCCAGTCACACCGCTCGACGCACCCCTTGTCTCTGACCATTCTTCACGAATCTCAGAGTCTAATCGGTACCGAAACAACGTGCTGGGCTAAAGCACAAAACCTTTGACGAAACTCGCAAAGCAAACAAGCAACTGTCGAAAACCAGTCTACTTTCTTCCCTCCAGGAAAGTTGGCCGTTTACCTCGAGTCGTTTGAAACACTTTGTCGAAAAAAAAGCTTGAAAGGTATATTTCTCTTGCTGAAGATTCCGAGACCCGAAAGCTGACGTTGCCACGCCAGCTTCTTCAAATCGCCCCAACCTTAGAAAAATGGCGTACCCTCCGTCGGATATTCCCCCCGCGGTTCTCTCCCCCAAGGAGCTCGCTCCCTCCTTGCCCATCTCCGGCAGCGCGCAAGTCGCTCACGCTTCGGGTCTGTCGACCCCCTCCATTGGCGAGCCGGCTGAATCCTACGAAAACGCCGCCTCATCCGGCCTCACCGTCGCTCAGCACCCTCGGTCTCCGCGATCCATCTCCGTCGCCCGCTCGGCTTCGGGCCAAACTGGCGGCCTCTACCCCCCGGCCACTTGCCGCGGTCTCGACTCTGCCGAACTCGACACTCCCGGTGCGCTCGAAGCCCGGGGCAAGCCTGTTGAATGGGATGCATCAATCGATGAGCCCAACATGGTCCTCGAGCTTGCCGATGGCCTTGCCTTGAGCGGTCATTCCTTCGGTGCCGAGAACAAGAGTATCGCAGGAGAATGTGTTTTCCAGACTGGTAAGCAAATATGAAAGTTTCCGGTGCAACTTGAGCTGACAACGAGACTTGCAGGTATGGTCGGTTACCCGGAATCCTTGACGGATCCCTCCTACTCGTCTCAAATCCTCATCTTGACGTACCCTCTCATCGGCAACTACGGTGTTCCTGAACGGCCCTCAAGCTCCACCGAGACCTCAACCGCCAACGTCCCGGTCTCAGAGGACGCACACAATGTGCCGCCTGCCACAGACTTGCTCGAGACCTTGCCCCTCGAGTTCGAGTCGTCTCATATCCATGTTGCCGCCTTGATCGTCGCCAACTACCACCCTTCGTACTCACACCATTTGGCCAACTCGAGCTTGGGCAAGTGGCTCAAAGAGCAGGGTGTGCCCGCCATGTGGGGTGTCGACACGCGAATGTTGACCAAGCGACTCCGACAGGGCGGTGTC
Organism: Naganishia sp. PG3902-1; assembly: GCA_023628075.1. Lineage (NCBI taxonomy): Eukaryota > Fungi > Basidiomycota > Tremellomycetes > Filobasidiales > Filobasidiaceae > Naganishia > Naganishia sp. PG3902-1. Next base: position 1,068,497 of record JAMALH010000005.1, read on the forward strand.
TTGCTCGCCCGAGTCTTGGCCAAGAACGACGCTTCCGTTGCCGGAGCTATCGACGCTTCGGAGCGAGGCCGAGAATCCAGCGTTCTCGGCAACGTGCAGAAGCTGCTCTCTTCTGCCACCGGCGGTCGAGACTCGTCTGTCGCCCGATCCGGCGCTAGCTGGAGGGACGCTTATCAGCTTGTCGACTTTTCCGACCCCAACGGCGAGAACTTGGTCGCCAAGGTTTCCACCCAGAAGGCGGTCACCTACACTGCCAACCCCACCCAGGGCCGATCGGTCGTTCGTCACCCGACTGAGAACCGGCCGGTCCGTGTTCTCGCCGTTGATGTCGGTATGAAGTGGAACCAGATCCGATGCTTCCGAAACCGAGGGGTCGAGGTCAAGGTCGTTCCCTGGGACTACGACTTCAACTCGGAATCCGAGCCGTTCGACGGTCTCTTCCTCTCCAACGGTCCCGGTGATCCGTCCACCGTCACCAAGACTATCGACCACTTGCGTGTCACCATGAAGGCCGCCAAGGTGCCTATCTTTGGTATCTGTCTGGGTCATCAATTGTTGGCTCTTGCCTCTGGCGCCAAGACCTCCAAGATGAAGTACGGCAACCGAGGCATGAACATTCCTTGTACGGCTGCCACGTCTGGCAGGTGTTACATCACTTCGCAAAACCACGGTTACGAGGTCAATGTCGGCTCCCTTCAGCCCGGCTGGGAAGAATTGTTCCAGAACGCCAACGACGGATCCAACGAGGGTATCTGGATGGGTCGAGAAGGTCTTCCCTACTTCTCCGTCCAATTCCACCCCGAATCCGCTCCTGGTCCTCGAGACACGGAATTCCTGTTCGATGTCTTTATCAAGAGCATGGTTGACTGTGCCGAGGCCGGCAAGCTCATTCCTTTGACGATTCCCGGAGGTGAATTGAAGGACAATGCCGCCGTATACCCGCGAGAGCAGGTCAAGAAGGTCTTGGTCCTCGGTTCCGGTGGTCTGTCCATCGGTCAGGCCGGTGAATTCGATTACTCTGGTTCTCAGGCCATCAAGGCCTTGAAGGAAGAAGGCATTTACACCATCTTGGTCAACCCCAACATCGCCACTATCCAGACCTCGTCTGGTTTGGCCGACAAGGTCTACTTCTTGCCGGTCACTCCGGAATTCGTCACCAAGATCATCAAGCACGAGAAGCCTGACGGTATCTACGTCACTTTCGGTGGTCAAACCGCTTTGAACGTCGGTATCAAGCTCAAGGATGAATTCAGCAAGCTTGGCGTGCGAGTCTTGGGTACCCCTATTGACACTATCATCACCACCGAAGACCGAGAAATGTTTGCTCGTGCCATGGAGGAGATCGGCGAGAAGTGCGCCGAGTCTTCCACCGCCACTAGCATTGACGAAGCCGTCGTTGCCGCCAACAACATCGGCTTCCCCGTCATCGTCCGAGCAGCCTATGCTCTTGGTGGTCTGGGATCCGGTTTCGCTCAAAACGAGGAGCAGCTCATTGCCTTGTGTAACAAGGCTTTCGCCACCTCTCCTCAGGTCTTGGTTGAGAAATCCATGAAGGGCTGGAAGGAAATCGAATACGAAGTTGTTCGTGATTGTCGAGACAACTGTATTACGGTCTGTAACATGGAGGTGAGTATTCTGCTGATCATCGCGTAATATTCTGTCTGACGCCAAGCTTCTAGAACTTTGATCCTCTCGGTATCCACACCGGTGACTCCATTGTTATCGCTCCGTCTCAAACCCTATCGGATGCGGATTACAACATGTTGAGAACCACTGCCGTCAACGTCATCCGACACTTGGGTGTCATTGGTGAATGCAACATTCAATACGCTCTCAACCCTTACAGCAAGGAATACTGCATTATCGAAGTCAACGCTCGATTGTCGCGATCCTCTGCTTTGGCTTCCAAGGCTACCGGTTACCCCTTGGCTTTCATTGCCGCCAAGCTCGGTCTGAACATCCCTCTTAACGAGATCAAGAACTCGGTCACCAAGGAGACCAGTGCTTGTTTCGAACCCAGTTTGGACTACTTGGTCGTCAAGATTCCTCGATGGGATCTGAAGAAGTTCAGCCGAGTCAACCCGGCTCTTAGCAGTTCCATGAAGTCTGTTGGTGAAGTCATGGCCATTGGTCGAACGTTCGAAGAGACCATCCAGAAGGCTATCCGATCTATCGACGACTCCTTCGGTGGTTTCGGTCGTGTTAACAACGTTGTTGACGATATCGACGAGGAAATCGTCAACCCGACCGACAAGCGATTGTTCGCCCTTGCCGAAGCCTTCCACAGGGGTTACTCTGTGGACAAGCTGAACGCCATGTCCAACATCGACAAGTGGTTCCTGACCCGATTGGAGCGTCTCGTCCAGTTGGAGAAGAGCGTTGCAGCGTACACTCCTGCTACTGTTCCTGCCGGTATGCTCAAGCTGTCCAAGCAGCTTGGTTTCTCCGACCGACAGATCGCTGCCGCTTTGGGTTCCAACGAACTCGCTGTCCGACGACTGCGAGTCGAAGAGGGTATTACCCCCTTTGTCAAGCAGATTGATACCGTCGCCGCCGAATTCCCTTGTCACACCAACTACCTGTACACCACTTACAATGCAAGCGAGCACGATGTCGACTTTAACGACAACGGTGTCATGGTTCTTGGATCCGGTGTTTACCGAATCGGTTCTTCTGTCGAATTCGATTGGTGTGCTGTCCGAGCCATCCGAACGCTGCGAGACCAGGGATTCAAGACTGTCATGGTCAACTACAATCCGGAGACTGTCAGTACCGACTACGACGAGGCCGACCGACTCTACTTCGAGACGATCAGCTTGGAAACTGTTTTGGACATTTACGACATCGAGCAGTCTAGCGGTGTCATGTTGGCCATGGGTGGTCAGACTCCCAACAACATTGCCCTACCGCTTTACCGACAGAACGTCAAGATCTATGGTACATCGCCCGAAATGATCGACACCGCCGAGAACCGATACAAGTTTTCCCGAATGTTGGACAAGATCGGTGTTGACCAGCCTTTGTGGAAAGAATTGACTAGCTTCGACGAGGCCGAGTCTTTCTGTAACAAAGTTGGGTACCCGGTGTTGGTTCGACCTTCATACGTTCTTTCGGGAGCTGCAATGAATGTCGTCTCCTCGCAAGACGATCTCGCCACCTACTTGACGCAGGCAACCAATGTCTCTCGAGACCATCCTGTCGTCATCTCTAAGTACATCGAGGAGGCTAAGGAAATCGAGATGGACGCTGTTGCGAGAGATGGTAAGATGGTCATGCACTACATCTCCGAGCACGTCGAGAATGCCGGTGTGCACTCGGGTGATGCCACCCTCATCTTGCCGCCGCAAGATTTGGACCCCGAGACCATCAAGAAGATCGAGATCGCCACGCAAAAGATCGGTCAAGCTTTGAACGTTACCGGTCCCTACAACATTCAGTTCATTGCCAAGAACAACGAAATCAAGGTTATCGAATGCAATTTGCGAGCTGCTCGTTCGTTCCCCTTCGTTTCCAAGGTTACTGGTGTCGACGCTATCGAGTTGGCCACCAAGGTCATGCTTGGTCTTCCAGTTCAGCCGTACCCTGAGCTCAAGATGCCGCCCAACTACGTCGGTGTCAAGGTGCCTCAGTTCTCATTCTCGCGACTGTCTGGCGCCGATCCTGTCTTGGGTGTAGAAATGGCATCTACCGGAGAAGTCGCCTGTTTCGGCAAGGACAAATACGAGGCCTACTTGAAGGCTTTGATTTCCACCGGAATTGTTCCTCCCAAGAAGAACGTCTTGCTTTCGATCGGTTCTTACAAGGAGAAACTCGAGATGCTGCCTACCGTGCAGAAGTTGCACAGGATGGGTTACAACCTGTTCGCCACCTCTGGTACTGCCGATTTCATCCAGGCGAGTCCTTTCTTTCCTCGTGTTTGATCAGCGGCTAATATTCTCTTTAGGAACACGGCATCCCTGTCAAATATTTGGAGGCCTTGCCCGAGGACGACGAGGGCAACCCCCAAAAGGCCGAGTACTCGCTTACTCAGCACTTGAAGGAGAACCTCATCGACGTCTACATCAACTTGCCATCCAAGAACCGATACCGACGACCCGCTTCGTACGTCTCCAAGGGATACAAGTCGCGACGAATGGCTGTCGATTTCGCTATCCCCTTGATTACCAACGTCAAGTGCGCCAAGCTCTTCATCGAGGCAATCATCAGGAAGCCCACCTTTGACATCTCGAGCGTGGACTACAAGACCTCTCACCAGACTTACTCGTTCCCCGGTCTGGTCAACGTGCAAGCGTTCGTCCCAGGAATTGCCACGCCGGAATCCGAGGACTTCACCAATGTTACGCAGGCATCGATCCGAGGGGGTTTCACATCGGCGCACTTGGTTGCGCAAGGCGCCGGTTCTGCCATCGAAGATGAAATTTCTCTGCAGATCGCTGAAGCCAACGCTTCGGGCGCGGCGCACTGCGACTACTTCTTCTCCGTTGTGGCCAACGCCGAGAACGCCACCCGCTTGGGCGACGCCGTTCTCAATGGCACTCGAGCCCTGTACATGCCCTTCAACAGCATGTTCAACGCCAACAACAAGGTCGCTAGTGTATCTCAACACTTTGCTGCCTGGCCGCAGGACAGACCGATCATCACCGATGCGCGCGCGACCGACTTGGCTTCGATCTTGTTGCTTGCCAGCTTGAACAGCCGAAGCATCCACGTGACCAACGTCTCTACCAGGGACGACATCGGTTTGATCGCCTTGGCAAAGGAGAAGGGTCTGCAGGTTACCAGTGACGTTGCTGTTTACTGCTTGTTCTTCACCAAGGAGCAATTCCCCGAAGCGACCTGTTTGCCCACGATTGCCGACCAGAAGGCGCTGTGGGACAACTTGGCTCACATCGACATGTTCTCCATCGGCTCCGTGCCTTACCAGCTTGCCAAGGACCTCGGCAAGCCTGCCACGGCCACTGCTGGTATCGAAGAGACGTTGCCATTGTTGCTCGGGGCTGTCGGTGAAGGCCGAATCACTTTGGAGCAGATTCAGGCGCGCTTGTGCGACAACCCTCGCACCATCTTCGATCTTCCCGAGCAGCCTCAGACGTACGTCGAAGTCGAAGTCCGCAAATCCACCTTTGTCTCCAGCGATGGCAACTGGTCCCCGCTGGACGGCAAGGCTGCTGGAGGCTCTGTTCACCGAGTCGTCACCCACGGCGCCTCGGTCTTCTTGGACGGCCGAGCGGCTACCATTCCCCTTGGTCGAGACATCTCCGGCCCTGGGGCCCGAAGCACACGCGCTAGCCGTCAATCGATGTCCATGCGACAACGTCCATCGATCTCGTACATCGCTCCGAAGTCACCTTCTACCGAGGCTGCCCAGCCCAGCTTGAACGCCTTGGCTTCGTTCACCCAGCAGCAGCAACAGCCTGTTGACTTCGCACGAGCTGCTCCTGTCGAGCGAGCGCTGGTCGGTCTGCCTCAACACCCGGCATTCCACCGACGTCACGTTCTTTCCGTCAAGCAGTACAGCCGAGAGGATCTCCACTACTTGTTCAGCGTTGCTTCGGAAATGCGTCTACAAGTCGAGAAGCAGGGTGGTGTCCAGACTCTGAAGGGTAAGGTGCTCAACACCTTGTTCTACGAACCGTCGACGCGAACGTCGACTTCCTTCGAGGCCGCCATGAAGCGATGTGGTGGTGAGGTCGTCTGCGTGACCGCCGACCGATCCTCGGTCAACAAGGGTGAAACTCTGGCAGACACTATCCGAACCTTGGGCTGCTACGCCGACGGTATTGTCTTGAGGCATCCGGAAGTCGGAAGCGCCAAGGTCGCTGCCAAGGTCTCACCAGTGCCGATCCTCAACGCCGGCGATGGAATTGGAGAGCACCCCACGCAGAGTCTGCTCGATGTCTTCACCATCCGAGAGGAGTTGGGTTCCGTTAACGGTATCACCGTCACTCTTAGTAAGTCGTACTCGTAAAGGGGCGTTGCTTTGAACTGACTCGGGCGCCTTCTCAGTTGGTGACTTGAAGAACGGCAGGACCGTACACAGCTTGGTTAAGCTTCTGTCACTGTACCAGGTGACTCTCAACTTTGTTTCGCCGCCCTCTTTGGCCATGCCCGACTACGTCAAGCAGGAGGCATCCAAGGCCGGTATTCAATGGTCAGAGTACGCCAGCTTGGACCAGGTGGTTGGTAAGAGCGATGTCCTTTACGTGACCCGAGTCCAGCAGTAAGTGCGAATATGTTTCCATTCCTACTTGTTGCTGACGGACTCGCTTTCTCTTCAGGGAACGATTCGACAACCCTGCCGAGTACGAATCCGTCAAGGATCTTTACGTTATCGATAATGACGTCATGGCCAAGGCCAAGCCTACCACTATTGTCATGCACCCCTTGCCTCGAAACAAGGAGTTGGACGAAGCCCTTGACTTTGACGTCAAGCGAGCCGCTTACTTCCGACAGATGCGATACGGTCTCTACGTAAGTGTTGATCGTAGCGCGTGACTCTTGGAGTTGATGACTGACTACTTCTGCAGGTCCGCATGGCGCTTCTTACCCTCGTTATGGGCAACGCTTCTGCATAAGCGCCTTACCCGGAAGATTCTGGAGGGGATCTTTCCGGTACACGGCCAAATATCTGGAAGCATCAGCATTCAATAGAACACGTTTACAACACTGCATTATACAAAAATCAATTGGGTTTCAACATAGTAGATAGCATTTGAGAAAATCATGTATCACCAATATTAGCAAATAAATATAGCATGGGTTTTGGAATCGCAGCCACTCCGTTTCTTCACTTCCATCTCTTCACCCCGCCTCTTCATCGCTTCAACCCCCGTGTGCGGTCTCGATATTGGGTCAATACGCAGTGTCGAGGAACGCCCCAGCCATGCCTATTACTTGACGATGAAATCGAAGATGATCACTTCAACTGTATATATCTCCAAGTCAGAGGAGCTGATCGGAAGCAAGGATATAGGTAGAGTCACGCCTAGCACTGCGTTAGCTATGAGCTGATTAGCTGCCATGTCGCTCCTTCCAAGCCACATGACGCTATCACTGTGATGGTGATGGCGAGGGTTCCCTCGTAAATCGTAAATGGACCAAGGCACGACGCTGATGACGAATCTCTGATGGAAGGCAGGATTCATAACCGCTCAGGATTCGAGTCCCCCGGCCGTATCGGGACCAACACACGATTGGTAGATGTGCAGCCATGGCCGGTGAATAGTGATGGTCTGTTCGAGGGAGGAGGCAATCCGCTGGGCACTCAAGGACAGCTGCAGATACCATATGCGCAGTCTGCGAAGGTCACGATGACGAATGCTCATGTGCAAAGCGAGGGATCGGATTGGCCCGCCTCGATCCGATCGTGTCTCAGAATGCGAGAATATATCAGTCCGATGCATCCTCGTACACCTCGACCGTCCGCCGGCCACTGTGAAAGGAGGCAACCTGTGTCTTTGCTCGTATGCTCTTGAACCGTCTCCTCGCTTCTCCATCATCACACATCGGACGACATTGCCTCTCGCCGTTTAGATTGCAGACCACTAGACCCTTCGCTACCAGTCACATACTCAGGATGTCATCAGTCATCCAGACCATCACGCTGCCGGTTTGCGACGCTTCGGAACTCAAGAATGGAGACATTAAGGACTTTGAATTCGGGGAGGGGGAAAAGAAAGGCAAGGTCTTCTTGGCCAAGGTCGATGATAAGCTGGTCAGTGACGTTCGTGGCACCCTGATATACCGCGTTCTGAGATGAACTTTGGCAGTTCGCAACAAGTGCCTGTTAGTAGAACTCGCGATCCTTGCAATGCCTCATCTAAATTCTGGCTTTAAGACTGCACACACTACGGCGCACCGCTAGTCAAAGGCGTATTGGGAAAGACCGAGGGCCAGCCGACGCTTCGATGCGGCTGGCACTCGGCTTGCTTCAATCTCTGCACCGGCGACATCGAGGACGCGCCCGGTCTGGACTCATTGTACAAGTTCGATGCTCGAGAAGAAAACGGCAAAATTCTGGTCACGGCAAACATGGCCGATGTGCTGTCCAAGCACGGTCGGTCGCCCTTGAAGTCGGATAAGAGGGCGATTGCGAAAGCGGACGCGAAGAGCAGCGAGGAGACCGTGGTTTTGGTAGGAGGTGGGGCCGGTGGGCATCACACTATGGAGAGCTTGAGGGAGCACGGCTTCAAGGGCAAGATCGTGATGATTAGCAAGGAGACTGTCCCGCCGTTCGACCGGTATGTTGCGCCACTCATGAAGCATATGTTTTGCTGACTCCGTACCTCAGAACCAAGCTCAGCAAAGCCTTGATCACTGACGCTGAGAAGCTGGTCTGGCGAAAGAACGAAGAGATGAAGAACGACTTCAAGGTTGATTTGCACACCAACACTGTAAGTGAACATGCCGTGTTTCATGTTGCAGGCCTTGATCGCGGAAGACCCGATAGAGCGTGACTTCCGTCGACGCAGATGCAAAGACCGTGAACACCGACAACGCTGGATCTATCAAGTACGACCACCTTGTCATTGCTACCGGCGGACAGCCCAAGAAGCTTCCGATTGACGGTGCAGAGCTGGAGAACGTTTGTCTGCTCAGAACGATTGAAGACGCTCAGAAGATCGTTGCTGGTATGTAGCTGGTCAACAGCAATGAATGAAACGCTGATCAACGTGGACACTAGGACTCGACGAGAAGGCCAAGGTCGTCATCATCGGTACCAGCTTCATCGGTATGGAATTGGCCGGAGCCATCGTCAAAAAGAAGCCCGCGTCGATCGATGTCATTGGCGTCGATGCCGTGCCTTTCGCTAAGATCTTGGGTGAAAAGATTGGTGCTGCTGTTCAGAAGGTACGTCGAGCCCAGAAAGGGGAGGCTGGACGCGACTGATTTGGCCATCCTTTCAGGACTTGGAATCCCAAGGTGTCAAGTTCCACATGGAGGCCAACATCGAGAAGCTTGCTCCTTCTGGTAAGTCCACCTAGTGATGTATCTCGGTCAAATGAACAGATCATGCTCTTGTCCCCAGAATCCGACTCAAGCAAAGTCGGCTCGGTCATTCTCAAGGACGCCAGCCCCATTGAATGCTCGCTCATTATCATGGGAACCGGTGTCCAGCCCGCGACAGGTTTCCTCGCAGACTCGGGTTTCAAGCTCGAGGACGACAAGGGTATTGCCGTCGACGAGTATCTGCAAGTGGAGGGCAAACAGCACATCTACGCACTGGGCGATATCGCCCATTGGCCCGAGTACAAGAGTGGCGAGAAGCGCCGAATCGAACATTGGCAGGTGGCCGTGAGTCTGGTTCCGATCTTGAGTCGATCTCTTCCTCTCTTATACACTTTTTCGGTCCTAGAGCAACCAGGGACGCACCATCGGTCAGAACATCGCGGTGCCTGAGAAGCGACAGGTCTATAGAAAGGCGCCCTTCTTCTGGTCCAGCATCGGCAAAGGTCTGCGTTACGTGTCCACGCAGAATGGTTTCGACGATATCTACATTGATGGAGACGTCGAGAAGGAGCTGAAGGTGAGTAGGCCGTAAGACCTGCAGCTTTGGCGATTGACCCGAAATCACGTTCCAATCAGTTTGTCGCATACTTCGCAAAGGGAGACGATGTAAGCCGCTCTGGCGTATAGCCAGATGATATCTTCGCTAAATCTCTCGTCAATACAGGTCGTCGCAGTCGCTTCCATGTCGCGGGATCCGTATGTCGCCAAATCAGTCGACCTCCTTTCGGAAGGCATCATGCCTTCCTTCTCCGCTATCAAGGGTGGCAAGAACATCCTGGAGATCGACCTCGCAGGACAATCTTCCAGCAATTGACTAGCTGTGCAATCGGGTTTGTGATAGTCGTCTTCGTATTTGTATCGGTTTATGTATCCAACGGAAAGATGGGATGGCATACTTGATCAAGAATCACTTGGGTGACGACGATCCTTCCCAAGATTTTCGACGCGTTCCACGCGTGATGGCCGTCTCGCCGTCCTGTTGGCATGTCCGCAGGGCTTTGGCACGGTTCAAGCAGAGCATGACAGCCATACAGACTAGTCATTCATTTCATAGCTACGTACTGCTCGTGTCAGCTTCGGAATTGCAGGTTGCATCACAGGTCGTCGTGCGCACTCCTGGTATGGCTCATGGAGGCCCTTGCGGCGATGCGCACATTCGCGACATCATCCTGCGAAAAAGCGAATCCCCCGGCGAGGACTCCGACGTCGCCATGGGTACCTGGGCAAATGCTACGGCAGGCCACCGAGCCGAGCCGTTTGTCGTTATGGGAGCAGGAGATGACACGGGTATATCGCTCCGTGGCATCGCACAATGATTGGTCCACGAACTTTCGAAGACGGGAGCTGGTGAGGCTTGTTACGTTGAACTTGTTTGATCGCTCTAGTCACTTAGCTCATTATTAGCCAGCTCTTCTAGCTGCTTGGCTACAGCAGCTGCTTGGTCGCTCTAGCTATTGCTCTTCTCAGCAGCTTTCTCCGCTTCCTCCTCCAGCTACTTCTCCGCTATTTCTTTGTTGACGTGTCGGCTACTAGAAGATTGTTATTGTCTCACAGCTATTACCGTCACGCGTGGGCAAGCGATCCCCGCATCTCTCCCTCTTGTTCTTCCAAGGCCAAGGAACGCCTCGCGGGTCCGGCGAAAGGGCTGCTCGAGGAAAGCCATCCCTGCCGCCATATATACTCGACGCCATGCCGAAGACGGTTGCCCATTGCCCTCCTGTTGTTGCCGTTTGTCGTCGACTATACCATCTAAATCCAGCGATCCCGCACATAACGTTCCTTCTCCGACACGTAAAACAAAATGTTCAAGCTCACCGCTACTTCGCTCGTTGCCGTTCTTGCCGCCACCGTTGCGGCGCAATCCATTCCCAGGTACCAGTCGGTGGGTGACCCGCGTCGCAAGACCAGGGAATCATGCTGATTTTCCTGTCCATCGCCAGTTCCCTGCTGCCTGTGCAAGCCAGTGTGCGTCCACTATCCAGACTTCGGACCTATGTTATGTGGGTGCAAGCGTGTATTGCTTTGCTGATCTGGGCTGACTCCTATCCACTGACTTGCAGAAGGAATACACCACGGGACAGGAGTAAGCATTGATCGCAGTCTTTCATAACCTGTCTGACACCGCATTGTTCAATAGCATCGTTTCCTGCTTCTGCAGCGGCGCTCCATCTTCCTCCGACGTCTCGACGTGTTCGAGCTGTCTCTCTTCCAATGATGCTGCCGAACTTGCTGGAGTTTTGTCCGCTATTCCCGACGCATGTGCGACTTATACCAGGACGTGTCAAAAAGAATGTGGCTTCGACACTTGCGCCAGCACCGATATTGCTTGCCAATGCAGTGAATCCTACCTGGCCAGCATTTACCAGTAAGCCAGGAAGAGTATGATCAGGGTGGAATTCTGACTCCCTTGTAGATGTGCTTCCTGTAACACGAGGAACGGTAACACTGGTGCGACCGGTTTGACCGACTACGAGGCCCTTGCCGGATCCTGCGGCAACCAGAACTTTACTGTAAGTTCGAGCTGATCGGCACAAACGAATCGCTCCTGACTCAATTCCCACCTTTCAGGTTCCCGCCACCACCTCGTCCGCTCTCCCATCGCCGACCGGTCAGGCATCCTACTCTGCCCCCTCGCTCGCCGCCTCGGCATCTTCGTACAGCATGGGCGCATCTTCAGTAACCGGATTTGCCATTAGCGCTGAAGACTCGACCACCACTGTCGCGGTCTCCTCGTCTCAATCGGTCAGGGCCTCGTCGGTATCCTCTGCTAGCTCTGGAGCCGTCTCGGCCGCTTCTTCGTCTGCTCGAGCGTCAAGCTCGAGCGCTGCATCTGCTTCAAGCGCCCGAGCTGCGTCTTCCAACGCATCCGGTAGCGCTATTCCTGCTGCCACTCAACCGGCTTCCGGCGCACTGTCGCTGGGCGTCAACGCCGTCGGACTTGTCGGTGCCATGTTTGGTGCCGTTGCCTTGTTCTAAGCAATGCGTGTCCACTCTTTTCGATGTTACCCTCTTTACGCCTTTGATCTCACGGACCTCGCGACAATTTCCTTCCAGTATTTGACGACATGCAATGTCTACTACACAGGCAAATCAGGTGATTATCACCTCGGAACAGAAAATACTTCCTATATCCTAGTTGTACGCTTATTCTGTAATGGGTGGATGTCTTGATCCTCAAGCATAATGTGAGATGAAACGATCTCTGTGTCATGAAGTTGCCTCCTATGCTTTTCCGAAAGACGTTACAAGTTGTTACTGCGTCTACTCCTGTGTCTGTCGGCCGCTCGTCCACCGAACCCATTTATAGATGGAAGTCACTCTTATGCAGCCGTGGGTGCGGCAGCAGCCTTCTTAGCTTCCACCTTTACAATTTGATCCGCCGGTGCTCCCTTCAGCGGGCCTGCTTGGTCTGTGATCAAGTCGATCTACAGGCGCAAGGGCATTCCATCAGATACACCTTGCCGATCCAAGTTGCAGTGCAAACTCACCACTTCCTCCGTGACGTCTCCCTGAATAACGATCTCGTCATAGCCTTGCGGATTCTTGCTGACACTTGCGCCCGTGGCGAATTTCTGGGCAAGGAATTTGGCGGCCTTCTTCATGTCTACTCCAAAGGCGTCCAAGCCGTGAATCGATGTGATATGTTTTCGCTTGTTTCGCGACTCTCGCTTGATGGTGATTTTAGCAGCCTGATGAGGCGAACAGGTCCATGTCAGCGTATTGTCGGTGAAGGTTGTTTGTGACTCACAGCCTTCTTCTTCTTCTCAGTCTCAGCCTTTTTCTCGGCCTTCTTTTCCGCCTTTTCAGCTTCAGCTTCCAATTTTTCTTGCTTGTCTATGGACAGCGTTCCGATTTTTTCCTTCAAGGCATCTGCGTTTACCGAATGAATGATGAGACTTCAGAGAAGACTGTTAGCGTCGAGTACTCACCGTCGCTGTAGAGTCGAGCAAATGCCTCGGGATCTTGCTCCTCGAGCCAAGCCTTGCACTTGCTCAATGAACTGCCGAATTCGCAGTATTCGATGGGAAGGCTGCACACTTGGCAGTAGGTGACGTGCACCGGTTTCGTGGATGGTCCTGCTGCTGCCGACATGTTTGGAGCCTTGAATTCAGATAGCTATGTCTATGTCTCCTTCAGATTCGGACCAAAGAGCTATGCAGGAACCATACAGGCTAATGAGCGACCGGCGGTAGAGTACATGACGAATAGAGGGAATTGAAGCGCAAAAGTGATCGGGGCACTTAGGGATTGTTGGTGAAAGCGCGACAGCCAACATCCAATATGCAACTCCTGATGAATCCTGGATCCCTAAGTTTCCATTCGAGAGACTGTCCCACTCAAGCAGGCATGTCCTTCTTCCTCAAGGGAAAGGGCAGGGCTCCCGCCCAGATAGCATACCCGACTTTCGCGGAACCGCTGCCGCTGCTCGAGGGCGTTCAATCCGATGAACCCTTCGTCTCGTATCATTCGGTTTATACTGCATTCCGAGCTGCGTACAACTCGGACATCGACATTCAGCATTTCAACTTCCCTCACAGCGAACCCGGGGATGCGGACTATACGAAAGCCACTTCAATTGGAACGTCATCACAGGATGCCGAACTGGCTTTGTCCGTTTCGTACCTTCCTGAAGCTCAGCTTCTCGCGCGAATTCTCGGAGATGGGAGGACATTCGAACTCAGGTGGCTCGGGCGCGTCAATTCCTCCTCCCGGAAGGTCATCAACGACAATGAAGTGGCGATACGTATCAACTTTCCACGTACACTACAAAGCATATCAGCCTCAAAATGCATACATCTCAATGCGTCAACGGGGGATGTTTCCATCGTTCTTCTGGACCTACAGAATGGTATATATCGTCTGCAATTTCCGAACCCGCTACAAGAGCTCGAAAGCGGATACATGTTCCGACCGGATCGCCATGCCATGTCTCGGGGCACAGTGGATGCAGTGCATGGGATGCCCCAATCTCGACATTCGGCAGATGCGCGCACCGTGATCTGGAGCGTCTACTCGGATGATGAAGTCGTGATAGGACTGGATGGGGCGGTTCTGCGTTGCCTTTGGCACGGGCAAGGTAAGCTCCCTCGATGATTCCGCCAGTCTGTGCCGATGACCTTGACGCGCTGCCTAGATTGGAGTTTCTTCCCCATTGCGAATGCTCCCAAGCCGAGAACCGGACGAGGTTGGCGCTTCAACTCCGAGCCACAGTCGGCGCTTGGGTCCGAAACGATTGCCCTCACGACGTTTACGCCTCAAGGTTCCTCTACGCCTTTCGTCTACACCTTGTCGCGCGATCGGACGCTTCGATCCTTCAATTTGACCGACTTGTGTCCCGTCGGCAAGGTCATCGACGTTCATCAAGGAATCGAGCACCTCACACATCAAGTTTCCCAGACAGCCATCGCGACTCCGGCAGAGGGAAGCAAGGCTACAATCGATGAACCTGTTCCTGACGTCCCGTTACTGCAAATCCTTCCGGCGTCGGACAGCGATTGGCATTTCATTTTCGTTTTATCACCCACGCCTAAAGGCGTGGACGGCGGCGCAATTCTTCGCACGTACACTGCGCAAATGAAGAAGAATGACATCGTAAACATCTCGGGTGTCGGCTACATATCTTGCTCAGAGGAGACACTGGAAGCACAGTTCCGCGGGTTCGCCATTGAGGCTGCACCCGGACTAGCCTCGCTCAAAAATTCGTCGTCGGATCCGTCTAGCATCAAGCATACACTGGATGAAGCTGTTTGGAGGGTCTGGACCGCGTGGGATATGGGTGGCAGTACCCTTGTGGAGTGGTCGAGTCTTACGAATATGCTGAGACCCGGGAGTCCAACAGAGGCTGGGCAGACTTTTTCCTCTGCTCTCACTCTCGTTCCTGGTCGCCCTGTCACGAACCCGTGGAAGAAGGTATACGACCTGTCGCAAATCCTCGAACCGGAGGCCGCTCTCGATCCGACGTATATCGACGAGCTCATCGATGCCAACGACTTCGACCTAGAAAGGCCCTCGGATGACATCAAGCGTCTCATGTTATCACTCATCTTTTACCCTGGCCGCTTTTCGCAGCATAGCCTTGCGTCTACCTTAGCCGAGTATCACTCCAGTCTTCCAAAAAATAAGCAAGATGCTACATACTTGCGAGACTCCGACATTGCGATTGATGTCAAAGTTGCCGAGATCGTCGGATGTGCTATACAGCTCGAGGAGGATAACGAAAGCGGATTGCCGAGATTGGCGGAGTTCAGGAACGACCTCAAACGGGAGTATCTCGGATTTTGGGCCAGTCTGCGTGCTCAGGAGAGGCAAAGCCGATGGCCCCTTCTGTTGGCGCCTTCATTCAACCAGTCCTTCGAGTGTGGCACGATCGTGATCGCCAGAGAAGGCGTCTCCGTGCCCGTGCGGGATGACGAAGTCACCCTGATGTCACGGCTGCTCGATAACACAGAAACAGACGTCACGCAACAAACCGCGGCTGAAATGGAGGATCTGCTTGAACTCGGCAATGCCCCGTTAGAGCCCTTCCTCTCCCAGATAGCTGAGCCAAGACGGCGTGCGGAAGTCGCCATGGCGTTGAAAACCACCGCGGTCGTCGCGAAATCCATGACGGGTCACGACCGCGAGGCTCATCAAACGAAACTCCTCGATGATCTGGCCCAGCTCCTCGCTGCGTACTCTGTGGATGACGCTGTCGAGACCGTCCTTGCAGACAATGACTTCGACCGCCAGTCGATGATGGAATTACGCGCAAATGTCGCCGGCGCCTTCACTGACGGGTCTTCCGCAGTCAAAGCGGTCGAAAGCTGCGTTGACGTGTTGTCCCAATCCTCACCGGCTCAATGCAAGAAACGATTGACTTTCCACGGAACAGCAATTGCTGTGTCGGCATCGTCTATCGTCCTCAACGTCAGAAGCAAAGTGCTGTTCGAGCTGCTGCTAACGACGATGGTTTTGCGACAAGCCGCACTCGTTTCCGACGAAGCAGACGACGAGTCTAGCATTCGGGAGCGTTGGTTCGGGGTTATCACGCGGCTCACGGCAGTCTTGCATCGCACATTGGTCGCCCAATGGTTAACCAAGTGGCGAAGCGACGGTAGCCGAAAGCTTCGGGGAGCAGAAGTTGCGAAAGAGGAAGTCGAAGCCTTCATCAACCTGTTCCAATTGTCAGACGAGCAGCTGCAAGCCCTTGATTCGCAGACCTATTACTCAATGTTCCACGCTCTTTTGACGGGACTTGACGTCGGAGTTGATTCCCGTAACGATGCGACAGATATCAGCACCGAGTCGTTATCCGAAGGCGCCATCCGCAGCACCCCTATCGCCAAGTACAACGACCACATTCAGGCATCTGCAAAAGACGTCATCCTCGCCGGTCGGCTGTTCAAGATGGGTCTGACCGAATACGCAAAGGCTTTAACCACTTTCTGGCCGTTACAGAACGGGATGACTTATATCCGTGCGAATGCCTTGGTCTTGGAGGGCGAAAGCGAAGAAGCGGCGCAGTTATATCTTTCGCTCTCAGATATCATTGGTGCGTATACGGTGACAGATATGGGTGGAAGCTGATCCTTATCTTTCCCCACTTAGCCGCCAACGATCGGGCTGAACTCGAACAGACCGGATTGGCAGACGCCCTTCCGGCGTCAGTGAGAGTGGGTGGATTGTCTGCCTTCTACAGACATGTGATGGATATCTTCGAAGCGTATGGCTATGTCCAGCAAGCTACACGCTTTGCGGAGCTGGCCATTCAAAACTCTTCCTCAACGGATCCCACCACGGAGACTCTGCATATAAAGGTTTTCCGAGCCTATGTCTCAATGGGCAAGTACGAGGAAGCATACGCTGCTATGATTGCGAACCCTTTCGCCGATATGTGAGCACCGCTTCCGAATCTTCCCTCAATTCTGACTTTGAGCCGCAAATAGTGCAGTCGACGCCGTCGGCACGGAGCGACCTCTAGGGGACTTGATACACGCCATGTGTCATGACAATCAAATCCAGGCCTTACTTTCGCTACCTTTCGTCGGACTGGAGAACCAAGTGGAGCAAGAACTGACGTTCCGTGCCCGCAACTCGGACCCTATGTCGACACCGAACTACTATCAGATCCTGTTCGCTTGGCACATTATGAAGACGGATTACCGCCAAGGTATGTGCATCCGTGTCACAGCGAAAAGAAAAAGCTGACATCTCCTTCAATAGCGGGAGTGACCATGTATCTACAAGGCCGACGTATTGCGGAACATCTGAAGCCGTCCGATCACCGGCATCACGGCGACTTGGGCGAAGATTATGGAAACTATCTGGCAAAACAGGCTCAGAGCTACCTGGCGGTCATTCAAGCGCTTACTTTGATAGACAATACGCATCAATGGTTTACGGTGCCGACGACACAGTCAACACCCTTCTTGCGTGTACGTCCAGGTGATATCTCTCAGTCGTTGTCGCATAGCTGATAACCATTGATTATAGGCACAAAAGCGACGTAGAGTGTCATCACTGATACCGAGTACCGAATATGCGACAAAGGCCAAAGACTTGGAGATCGTAAAGCTCGAAGACGTCAGAAAGGAGTATGCCGCTGTTGTGGCTTTGCTTACGGTCGTGCGTCGCGTAGGAGGGGATTTGGATCCCGGTAAGCACTGCTCTTGATTTACACGATTACCTTTCAACTAAGCCGACTCGGGTGCCAGACGCACCGCTTTCCCTCGAAGACTGCATCAGGTATCTCTGCAGAGATGGTCTCTACGAGGAGGCATTCTTGTCGGCTGCCAGCTACGGATTCGACATGAGCGAAATCTTTGCAAGTCTGACCGAGAGATGTCTGTTGTTGACACCTCAGTACGGTGCCGATGTGTAAGTGCGATGTGAAGTCAATACGCTGCATCCGCTAAAGTCTTGCGGCCAGCGATGAGACTGCCTTCGCCTGGCTAGAAACATCACCAGTGTCTTCCGAGTGGACCGGTACACTCGCGGAACGATCTTGGAGGTATCTACAGCACATGCTCCGGATACATCGCCCATCTACCTCCTCACCTGCAAGCACATATTACCAGACGGTGATACAGACGGTTCTGGAGCTGAATCGAGACTTCCCGTTGCCGATATGGCTACTTGAATGGGCCGTGAGCGATAAATCTGGAGGATTTGACACGTTGATCAGGGAAGCGTTGAGGTGGGGTCTCGTAGTCGAGTCTGTCGAATGGAGTAGGGCATATATCATGAAGGTAATTACCGACTCGTCGTTCCTGATCCTTACGGAGAATTAACAATTCTACAGGTACAGATGGATCTGCCAGTGACGCTGGCAAGCGGAGCGCTGCGTCCAGTGTTCACGCCATTTACCATGCTCGATCAAGTCGTCGCTGCTGTCAAGGATATGCCGAGCGGGACGTCGAGCGAGAAGGAGTTGAAGCAAGGTGCAGAGCGAAGTGTGGAAATGCTCAAGCAGGAGCTGGAGAGGAATTTGGCCATGTCTAATGGGGCATAGTGTTGCAGGCCAGAAGCCGTCATGGCATGATGTCCAGAAGACGGAAGATTATTGTATTGCAAACGGGTATTATTGCCCAATGGTTTCGAATGCAGTTTCGCCGAGCGCAGTCCATTTCTAACACTGAAGCGCCGTTGTATCAAGGACGAAAGGAGCGAATCAAGCAGAGCAGGGTGAAAAGTGATATCATAGAAACTTTCATGAGAGGAAATGAGAAACAACATGAACGAGGAAGAGAAATGTATCATCCTTCTTTCAAATAACTTCCACTTGTTGATCTGGGCAAGCAAGGAAATCCGATCATACGATCTCGAAAGGGTAGGATGCAAGCAAGCGCGATGGCCTGCCTGTGCGATTGATCAGAGCTCTTCCGAGCACCTGCTTTGCCGTGAGGTCAATAATTATAGGCGAGCAAGCGACTCTGCGATGATCAATGCGGATGGGGAGGGAGAGAAGAGGCCGAAGCTTGATTAGTGGCCTTGATTCGAGCAGGAAAGATACAAGGTGGGCTTACCTATAAGGAAGAGCACATGACATGAAGACAGGGGGGAACCGAATCGAGTCGATCACCTCGAAGCTGTTTATATAGCAGCAGCCCAACACAGACTTTTGCCCGGTCACGTGCAATGTCCGGCCGCCGGGCAGGATTCGTCATGATGAATGCTGATCAGTGTCGTGAACTCAACCCTCGACCTGAAAATGGTTTACGATGGTTGGGATAGGCATTGTGAATCCATCATCGCTCGAGAGATAGGCTTGCGGAATCCCGAGATGACGGCTTGGAACACCGATGTCTACGATCAGCTGATGCAGATGGGGATCGAAGGGCCTATCGCTCAAGAGGCCGCACGACGATTCCAAGACGTGGAAAGAGCGGTCAACTGGTCATTCGATCATGGGCAGAGCGTACGTTGCCTGTGCGACTGCAGCGATCTGGAAGGATGACAATTGCCAAATACTATCATAGTGGCTCGCAGATAGTACCACCTTGTCAGCCGGCGGATTTGGCGCAAGTACCTCCGAATTGGATCTGCTAGGGAAAGGACCTCCTCAACATACGCACAACAACTCGCCCAATGTTTCGCCGTTGTTGTCAGCTCAAGCTGCGCAATCCGGGGATGTTGAGGATTTGCGAGATATCGACATGACAGCACTCAATGTGCCGGACGCCCCTAGGCCCGAGCCGTCGCCGCCGAACGACGCTGGAGATCAGTCTCGAAATCCGTTTGGGCAGAAGAGCATACAGAAGCTCAACAAGACATACAGCAAGAAGGCCAAGACGTCATTCAGCGATGGATCCACTGATCTGGGGAGTCAGCAGAAAACTCCGAACACGACAAACAGACCGCTACCTCCTCCACCCTCCTTGGATCGTAAGCCGCAACGAACACTTGAGTAGCGCGACTGCTGAATCTCTTCTCTGTCAGCATTCGATGCGCAGAATTTCAGGATAGACGGAGAATCAGAGGAAGATCAGATACAGAGAGCCATCCGAATGTCCCTTGGTCAAGACGACGGACCATTCACGAGTGCTCCGCTCCCACATTCCTCGACAAAGCACATCGAAGACCCCTCGAATACTGCAGCCACAGTATCCGATCCGATGGACACAGATCCTATTGGCTATAATGATGCAGACCCTGATCGACGGCTTCGTGCAGCAGCACCGCCACCAGAATCTTCAGCTTCGGAAAAAGGTAGTGGCATACAGCTGGGTAGCAATAATCCATTCAGGGCATCCGACACTACGTCCGCGGAGAGAAGCGTCACATTTGCGCAGGTACCTGATGATACGATGGATCAAGGGAACAGCAGTCTGGTTCCGGCTGCTCTCGGCCCAGATAGCGTAAGTCAACTGTTTCGAGACAACGCAAAATGTCTGACCGTCATGCCGTTGCCTTTTCTAGGGCGGCGCACGAACACTAACAGCGCAAGAGCAAGAAGACGCCGATTTGCAAGCAGCCCTCAGCGCTTCCCTGTCAGAGAACCTTCCGGGTGGGTTTGCAAACGGCACGACAGATGGAGGCACGGCCGGTGCTACAGTCGAAGGGATGGAAGGTACGGATGAGCTTGATATGGATCCAGATGGGAAGACTCTCTTCGACGAGGGGCAGCGGAATGTGCCAATGAAGCAGGATGGAGCGTAAGTAATAGCAGTGAATCCTTTTGAAAGGCTGGTGAGTTCTGACTTCTCGTTGGCTATAGACCAATCGCCATTACCGTGCTCTGGGATAACGCATTATATGCTGCCAACATCCTACAATGCCTCATGGCTACATCTCAATTCTCCTCTGCGTTATCTTCCGTCGAATTGTCCCCGGATACGGATTCAGCGACAAGTGAGTAGCCCTGAAGATCCCGCTGTACGATCTTCCTGCCTTTGATTGACCCGGATGCAGACAACCCCCGACTGCGCGCCCTTGTAAATCTCTCTAGATTCTTGCAGAGCTCGTCCAACGCATATGTGACCTCCCTTTTGGGCATGAACACACTTTTCGAACTGTCCCCCTCTGCAGACGTCTCAAGTTCGGCTGCTGGTGAGCCTCGAAATGCGCCAGGGAGAAAGACAGCACTGAAACTTCTTCTGCAGTATTCTTGTCTCAAGTTGTCGGTACATGGGTACAGAGAGACACTTTGCAGCCGTCCGAAGACGCAGTTATGACTGATGAGATGGCGCCGAACGATTTCAACCCGTGAGTACTTTCTTTTTTGCGGATCATGTTTGTCTTGGAGCTCAACGTCGAATCATTCTGGAGTATCAGACTATTCCTTTCGTCCATGACACTTCTGAATACGGATGATGCCGGAATCGATCCGGTCACGTCCTACAAAGTCAACTACAGCGCATCGACCGGAAATACTATAACGGAATGCATCGCTGCGGAAATCTGGTCAGAATCGCCGAATCGTTTCTTCTCCTCTATAGCGGATATCCTGCCAATAGTGGTCGTACGTGGAGCGAAGAATGTCTGGGGAGAGACGAAACCTCTTGCATTCGAAGAAGATCTCTATATGGGTAAGTTGCTAGGAGGCTGGAGCGAACATGGACTCACATCAGCCCGGTCCATGTCTAGATCGCTTCCTGGCCAAGAACGCGAGCAAGGTCGCACAAATAAGAGGAAACGAGGGACTGGCCAGGAAAAAAGTTGAAAACTTGCAGGAAGAACTAAAGAAGTGGACCACTTACAAGGTATAAGCGAAAATCCGCCCTCGCACATAGTAAATTTCTGACTGTCAGATCGTTTTCAGTCTGGAGATATATCAAAGACGCTGCAACGGTAAGCGCCGGGTCGACTTGCTGACTGTACAGATGTTAATCGGCTGCGATGAACAGGACCTTGAAACACTTTGAGCGCAAGGCTGAGGCAGCTTCGGATGAGAAAGTCAGGGAGGAAGCGACGACGGTCGTGGAGAAGGTATGCGTTTCATTGCCTGATTGTACTGCCAATCCTGACGTGATCTATCTTGGACCAGCTGAGAGATGCCGAGGCTTCTATTACCTCCCGAAGAGAGGGCAAGTATCCCTTGGCGCCTTAGAACCCTGAAACTGAAGATATACTCTCAAAGCGATTCAGAAGGAATTGGAAGAGGAGCAGCAGAAGAGTAAAGACTGCTGGAATCAGTTGGATCTACACAAAGAACGGGTGAGTCGAAATCGAAATGTCCGTTGAATGGCAGAATCGTTGTTGATCGTGCGCGCAGTATATTCTGCAAGGAGTATGCTTCTACTCTGGATGGATGGCGAGGACAAGCATGTTTTGCTACATCAGAAGTCCGCAAGAAGATTGGTGGAAGATCAGCGACACTACTGTAGAGCCAGTAAGAAGACTGCCACAGGCTTGAGCGATCGCTTGCGATTGGTGATTGACTGATTCTCCTCACAGGCGACTTTCACGCAGATCAAGGAAGATCGCACTGGCCTCTACTTTGACTCCGGAGCATATCTACTAGTGTACGCAAGGCAAAGTGCAGAAGCCGGTCAAAACCAAGTTCAAGAAGAAGTGAGTATGGGTTCGACGCGTATGCACCCTTCAAGCTGAGTCGAAGGACCGAAGGCAGTGAAAATGGAAATCGACACGAGTGTCGCAGATTCGGTTGCAGTATCTCCACCTCCTGATGATGCACCGCAGGTTAAGGAGGAGCCTGCCAAGGCGCTCGATATAACGTTAAGTTGACAACTGCTTCCAGCCGAAGCGCGATGCTTTGAATGCAGCAAGAGGAGCTCCCTGGCAATTGCGCTAGACCCTCCATATACCAGATGCGAATACTCTGCTTATGATTATCTATGCTATTTGGGTATTGATACACGCCAAAGTCGCAACGGCAAGGCTGGTAAGAAATGGGCTGTGTGTCAGTAAAGCTGAGCTGCAATGCTATCGGCAGTTGTGGCTTACTTTGCAGCCTTTTGGCTGTTGGGCGGATGTATAAGAGCAGAATAGCGACGCCTAATGCGACACACACCGCAGACATCATGTAGTAGCCGTCTCGTTCAGTTACGCATTCACCGCCAAGATACGCACAAATGGCCTTTCCATGGTCAGAGATGCATTCAGCGGCTATCGGCGGAATGTCAGCGGAGATAGTGGTATTGTCACAAGGACTCGCCTCGAATAGCGAAATCTTTCGAATCCTCATCTGGTATATGACAAGCTGATTGACTGAAAAAGTCTATGCCTCGAAGGACGAAAGCCTGCACGATGCCTAGCTCAGTCGTCTGCAAGGGTTAAGAGCCGAATTACTCACCCTCGGCCATGTTCCACCGAGATTGCTAACCGTATTCAGAAGCTTGAAAATCTCGATTCAGCCAAGCTCCCAATGATGCGCGTGGGACAGGCTTACCGTCATGTAGGTTCCACCAATTAGCGGATCCGCTATCTGGGTATGAAAGGCAGTGATTCCCACGAATTGCACAGTGCTACGAGAGGCTCAGCTGATGAAAACCTTGGGTTAGAGATATCTGCTTACCCGGCGAAACTGGACAGCAATGTCACTGCGACGATTGTCGCAAAGTACGTATAGCTGATTTTCCCGCTCGAGGGATAAGCCCAGACCAGAGCGGTGGCAATTCCGGCCATAAAGAATCTTGCCCAAAATGCCCGCTGCCATGTCTTTAAAGGTCTGTTGCCCCGCGACCATCTTGCTGCAAGCCATCCTCCTGCGAGTTCGAAGGGAACGTTGAGGAGGTTGATGAACGCCAAGTCTTCCTTCGGCAAGCCTTTTTCGATGAGTTTCAGGGGGGTAACATCTGAAATCTGAAATCCAATCTTCGATACGAGATGTAGAATCAAAAACGACTGAATGTCTAGGTGTATAAGACCTTAAGCATGCGTTCTGTGCCAGGCGAAAGAGAAAGACCTACTCTTCAAGCAGACAATACTCCACATCACGCTGTATACCTTGCGTACATCCATGTCAGGGTCGTCTTCGCTGGTCGGTTCTTCCCTCTTGACCAGAACGAGCCATATCGAGAACACGAAAAACACTGCCGCCCAGAATTTGAGATATCCTCCGAGCGAAACAAGAGGGACATCTTGCGGAATGGTTCTTAACCATCGATTTCTGTCATATGGTCAAGTCAGCGGACAGCACCGTCTCAGACATTCTAAGACTGCTTACGAGAACTCGATACTGTTCAATGCCAAAAAGACGGTAAAACTCATCGTGTACCCGACCGCCAATCCTATTGTTTGGGCTGTCGATGCATATGACAGATTCGGTGGCGATAACAGGGTTAACGCCCATCCATCAACAGCGATATCTACAGAAGAAAACAAACGAGGTATGAGCGCCTCATACAGTATGCCCTGGACTGCCACCGAGGCCTAAGGCTTACCTTGCGTTGCTGCGAAAAATATGAAGATAACGAAGACTACAGTGAGAAACCTCACATTTACTTCTTCCTGTACAACGGGTCGCACAGACTGAATGAGCCGAGTTCGCTTGTCTACGGGTTTGCGGTACTTACAGCATTCAACCAGGTCTCGATCGAAGATCCCACTAGCCACATGCCGAGCCCCAAAATCAATTGTGAAGGTACGATCCATGATTTCCGGCGCCCAAGCCTGGTTGAAGAGGATGGATGAGCTTTTCCACCGATGTGAGCCAAGATGTGCTCTCACCGATTCCAAAACCACGCGTCAACTATCGGAGACCATAAGAGCTTGAGACTGTATGGCCAAGTACTGAGCGAAAATAACGCTAGGTGGGAATATGATAGGCGTGGTTTGAGCAGGAACGGCAGAGTTCCGAATGTTATTCCGATCGGTATGCCTTGTAAGCTAGATAGGCGCGTCGCATAAGCCTTCCGGGTCGCAGGGTAACGCTATTGAACGCGAATAACCCAGACTTACAGGTCTGAGAAAGACGAAACGTCCAGTCCGTTAATCTTTTTGCTTCGAAGCCGAACAGGGGGACTCACATAGTATGACAAGTAGTATAAAGGCATTCCTATCCTTCCCCGTAAGGCCACCGGAGACCTCCGCACGGCGATCCACAATCTCGACTTTCTTCCTGACATTGACGTCGACTCCGTCCTCCTCGGTCTCCGTGGCAGAAGATCCATCAAAGTCCGCCAACGAAACAGCATCTGCTCGCCGCCCTGATCCCAAGCCGGCAAATCCATTACTGATGCTGACTTTCCGCGTATGACTTGCGGTTTTACGATGCCGGCTCTGCACTCCGTTCGCCGTGCTTTTCTCCCCTCGATATCCATCCTCCACGGCATAATGCGGGGACTGCCAGCCGTGTTTACTGCGCCGGGAGACCGAATCCCGGTCGCTCTTGTCGTCCACTCCGTCGTTGTCTTGCGTAGATGGAAACTTCCAGCCAAGCTTGTCCGTAGACGATTTCGTCGCTGTAGCTCGAGTGGAGACACCCATCGTATCTTGTGATGTGGCCAAAAGGTGGCCACTTTCCTGAAGCGACAAGACGTCCTCTATATTTCGTGTGCGAACTGAATTATGAGGAACGCTGGAAAGCATATACTGGCGGCCGCGCTGTAGCTCAGAGAGCTGCTCGAGGCGGTGGACTTGCCTCGAAGTTGCCGCAGGAGATGATCGCCTTCCTTTATGCTTCGCCAAAACAAAGGTCTTGCCGAAAGGACGTATCTCAATGCCGGAAGAGCTTGCTATGGGCTGAACGGAAGACGCATACTGGCACGAATTACCAAGCCTCCGAAGTGGAACTCCAAGATGAGCGATCGACCGCAATGGCCCCGCATTCTCGGCTGACCCAGGGTGAATTGTTAGCGATATGATTGTAAAATGTATTTGGCTTCATAACTTCCCGCGTAGCTCAGTTGGTAGAGCGTCAGACTTTTACGACCGTTGGTATTCGAGATCTGAACGTCGGGGGATCGAGACCCCCCGTGGGAGACCTTTTTGCTCTTGCTTTCCCTTTTTCTGCTACGGCTTTCTTTCTGGTGTTCCAACGTGAAGAAAATTGCGAAGACAAGCACGGCGACTGCTCTCTTGCCATGATCCCGTTGCTACAAGGGTTTGTGGCAACGGATGTTGGCGCGGAAAACTCAAAGTGTCAGAACTGTGCTGTGCATTCTTGAAGAGAGGAATATCGCCGTACTTTCGGCCATTGCAGCAGGCTCGGATCAACTCGCCATACAGTATAGAATCGCTATATTCTTGGTTATCATCCGGAGCAAACTCACATTCTGGGTACACATATGATACATTTGTTCGGCAGCATGAGGTCCACCAACCAGCAGCTATAAGTCGCAGTAAGTACTTGTAGATCGGGTTGTCGAAGAATATAGAGCGCAAGGAGTCAACAAGGAGATCGCTCATCCTCAATAGTTTGACACGTCTTTTGGGCGACCTGCTATGACGATCGCTGAGCCGCCGTGAGTGGCTTGTTTCTGCCCGCCAAACCCTTATCTCGTCTGGAGAGCGCGCACCCTCATTCGACGCCGCTGCGGGCATAGATCGGGCGAACATTCGGATATGACTCGAGTCCGCTCGGTGCGCCAGGTGCGCTTATCTCTGCGACAAAAGGCGCAAAGGTTTCCAGCGATATATTAGCTCGCCCGCCTCTGGCCACCGGAATCGTCATAGACTGACCCGTTTGGCCCGACATTCTCAGAGCACTATCGATCCGTTTACCCGTTCATTCACCGGCAGAGATCGACATCCACTCGATCCCCTTATGCTTTGGACTGAACGCACTTCAGACGAGTGAGTTGCGCGCAGTGACTCAAGCGTCTCCTGTTGCTCACCTGCATCCTCGCAGTTATATTTCCGACGTGGTCTACACCATCGCCAATCTATAAAAGCAGCTTTTTGTAGCTCGACAACATTCTTGACAAAAAAACACCATCGAAATCACCATGCCTTCCACCACTCAGGTTCTCCGAACACTCGCCAAATCGGCCGTTAATGCTTCGATTCCAAAACGTGCGTCGTCGGGAACGGCTCCACGTCTGGCCCGAACTTTCGCGACCCCATCGGACAAGAGCCTATTCACTCCCATCCTTGCGCCGCAAGATCCCGCCGTTTTGCATATGATCACTGGACAGTCTTACGAAGGTCAGGCGTTTGGTGCGAAGCAGAGCATTTACGGAGAGACGGTATTCTCGACCAGTATCACAAGTTGTGAGTGAAAATGTCGCTTTTTGAAAGGAGTCCTCTGACACAATTGACGTCATCCGATTAGACACGGAATCCATGACCGACCCTTCGTACCTCGGCCAGATCTTGGTTTTCACCTCGCCCATGATTGGCAACTACGGTGTGCCGAAGAACTCACCCATCGAAGGCATGCCCAACCTGCCCGTCCTGGAATCCGGTGGTGTCCAGTGCTCCGGTGTTGTTGTTTCCGATGTCGCCCTCAAGTACTCACATCATGCCGCCACCGAGAGCTTGCACGAATGGTGTGCACGATACGGTGTTCCCGGTATCTCGGGCGTTGATACCCGAGCCATCACTACTCTGCTTAGGGATCAGGGTACCACGCTCGGTCGACTCTGTGTCGGCGACGACGTGAATGCCCCGCGTCCTTCCAAGGAGGAATACTACGATCCTTCCAAGGAAAACCTGATCGACAAGGTATCGACCAAGGAGCCGTATGTCCTCAACCCGAACGGAGACGTCAACATTGCATTGCTCGACTTCGGATCAAAGGCCAACATTGCCCGATCCCTTGTCAAGCGAAACGCCCGAGTGACCGTTCTGCCATGGGACTTTGACTTCAACGCGGTCCGAGACCAGTACGACGGTCTCTTCCTTTCCAACGGTCCCGGTGACCCCAAGTCCATCATGGACACCGTGCACCGAGTTCGACAGACCATCCAGGAGTGGAACAAGCCCATCTTCGGTATCTGCATGGGTCACCAGATCTTGGGTCTCGCCGCCGGCCTGGAAGCATACAGAATGACCTTTGGTAACCGAGGACACAACCAGCCTGTCCTTGCCCTTGCCAGCTCGGGCAGCATCAAGGCCGGACGAGTCTACGTGACATCGCAGAACCACCAGTACGCATTGAAGCTCACGGAAGACTTCCCCGAGGGATGGGCACCATTCTTCATCAACTGCAACGACTCCTCGGTCGAAGGTATCATCTCGACACCCGAGTCGGGCAAGCGTATCTGGGGTGTGCAGTTCCACCCGGAATCGGCAGGCGGACCGCTTGACACCATTGAGATGTTCACCGACTTTGTGGACGAGTGCAGGGCCGGTGTTGCCGCCAGGAAGGGAGGACTTCAGTTGGGCGCATCTTCATCGCTGATGATCAACCACACATCGCCGAAGGTCTTGGATGAGGTCAAGCGGGTTGCGGTTTCTGCATAGATTGTTTGGATCTTGTATTGTTCTTGTGATTACTTTACCTTGTATCCGGTTTTCAGATTTCTATACGAATCATTAACGACAGCAGTGCGCACAAGATTTGCTTGCATGTGGTAGTCGGAGTTCAGAAGGCGCATTCAGGCGAAGTTTACAAAGACTATACACAGGCAGGACTCTCATCGATAGCATAGAGAGCTGCGTCAACGAGAAAAGTGTGGAAGATGTTCTGCTCTCTATCTCGCCCCGATTATCATTTTCGGGTTGCGGGAGCTGTTGCGGGTGCGGGAATAATATCGGTCATGCGCCGGAACGCCGGAGCGCCGAGCGGATCCATATAGCTGCCAGTATGGTGATGTGATCACACCGCGACTGCTTCATTGAACGGTCGCTCGTAATGCTGTTATCTATACGTGGTCAAGACTTGTCACGAAGGTGCGGCGTATGACTGTTATGGGCATGCTGAGAGGACTCAACACCGCTTAATCCGGAAACCGACCCGAGCCTCAAGATTTGCGAGATCACTACGAGACGATCCGGTCGCATACAGGACCGCAATGTCATCTCCAACCGTCCTTACCATCGCGGGATCGGACAGCGGAGGCGGCGCTGGCGTGCAAGCAGACACCAAGACTATTCAGGTCCATGAATGCTTCGCCACTAACGTAATAACAGCCCTGACTGCACAGAACACTGTTGGGGTCCAAGGTGTTCATGAAGTTCCGAGCGATTTCGTCAAGCAGCAGGTGGGTATGCTCTCAACTCTTTCGATCGTGTCTCACAACAGTCGTACCCTCTCATTGCAGATGGTATCAGTCCTCGGAGATCTTCCTCCCAAGGCGATGAAAACCGGCATGTTGGCGTCGTCGAACATAATCCGGGCTGTCATAGAACAGCTTCATTCGGCGTACCCGGACTCGGAAAGCATGCCACCTATCGTCATTGATCCGGTCATGATCTCAACCTCAAACCATACTCTGTTGCCGAGCGACGCAATTGGAGAATTATGTTTTGGCCTACTGCCTCTCGCCCGAGTGATTACGCCCAACATCCAGGAAACGGAGCTTCTGCTTCGCTGCCTTAGGGCTGGAAAAGCGACCGAGCACCATTCAGAGGTCAAGGTCGGCGAGCTAGTCAAGGAGCAGGAAGCGGGCGAAGGCGATCGCATACATTCGATTCAGCACATGATCAGCGCAGGAAAGGAGATCGCGGATATCCTTCAAGCCAAAAACCTGACCGTTCTCGTAAAGGGCGGCCACCTCCCAATGAGCAAAGACGCAATCAAATTCGCTTTGCGAGAATTTGGAGGCGGGAAGGTTGTCAGCGTAGTCTGGAAAGGCGAATCTAATGGAGCCGACGAGGAGCAAGAAGGCTTTGTCGAGGTATTGCATGCTTATCGACGCCATGCGAACACTCAGCGGGATGGCTTGGAAGAGGAAAAGTACGTCGTTGATGTAATGGTCGATAGGGAGTCTGGCGTCAGTTTGTTCGTGGCTCCGGCAATCAAGAGCGCTTCTACCCACGGAACGGGATGTACCTTGTCCGCTGCCATCGCAAGCAATATCGCTTTGGGGAAATCTGGTGGGTCTCATCAATTGCGGCGAATCAATTCAAGCCTCTTATCGCTCTTCACACTCAGTGAGCGACGCCATATCGGAAGGGATCGAGTATACGCAGCATGCTATAATCGCAGCAGAACCGAAGGGGGAAGGTCACGATCCGCTATGTCATGGCCACATCTCAGTCAAGCGCGCGCTGTCGTTGTAAGGTCAACTTCGCCTTGATCTTCGGTGGAACGAGAATCTAAGCATCGTGCCGAATTACAGACTTTCGCCCAACAATCCTCATCCCTTCGTTTCTCACCTACTCAGCTCCACCTCCGCTGAATGGCAGTCATACGTCAAGCATCCTTTCGTACTGCAACTCGGGCGTGGAACGCTTGACCCAGAGGCCTTCCGGCATTACATCATCCAGGATTGGCACTACTTGCGAAATTGTAAGCAGTTCCAAGCGGTCTCATGACAAGTCGTTCGCTAAATCCTCCCGGTAGACGCCCGTGCGCATAGCCTCGGAGCGTACAAGGCGACGTCGTTCGCTGAGATTCAGGCTTTCTCCGAGATAAGCCTGCATATTGCAAGAGAGTCGGAAATGCATGTCGAGGTAATTGTAGCGGCCTCGCAACTTGGATGCTCCCACTGAATAGCTTCACTGCCTAGTTCTGCAAGTCATTCGGTGTGTCCCTGCAAGATCTGGAGAATGCTCAAGAATCACCTGCGAACTCTGCCTACTCCCGATATATCCTAGACATTGGTGTCCAAGGCGACGTTACAGAGCTTCTGGTGGCAGTGTTCAGCTGTCTCTTGGGTTATGGAGAGGTTGGGCTGTTCTTGCAGCGAAAATTGGAGGATGGCAGTGGGGAAGTGATCCTTGAAGGGAACAGGTACAAACGATGGATCCAGGATTACAGCGGAGCTGAATTCCAGAACGCTGTTAAACGAGGCATTCGTGGGTCTGCGTGTCGATATTCATCTACATGGCTGACATTTCTGCGATTACAGAAACGCTTGAAAAGCGTATAGCAGATGACCCACCTTCACCTGCGCGTTTGGCAAGATTGACGAAGATATGGTCGGATTGTGTTAAACTGGAAGCCGCTTTCTGGCAGATGGGCTTAGATAGAAGCTAGCTGTGATTTCCTTTCAATCTAGTTCAAGCTATGGAAGACCTCTGGCGGTTGTCGCAGGGCACTCCTGCCGGTGGCTGGCTAGTCGTATGAAGCCCATGTCTGCTCGGATGGCATTCAAGCTTGGAAAACAGGCAGCAGCTCCTGTAATCAACATATGAAACCTAGAGCTACTTGCAGCCATTCCTTCTGTGGGTTGGTGGCGAAGAATGATTCGATTTTTCCCCTCTACCTCTCGTTGAGAAGTAATACCGACGTGACAGCACATGAACGGTTGAAGGCGACCAAGCAATGAGTCAAAAGCTATCCCAAAAAGTCAGTAATATCGGCTCACAAATTTGCTTTGTTTTTTTCGAAAAAGCAGAAAACCAAAGTCGCATCGCGGCGGGCCGCAGATCTGTGCCAAGTGGTAGCAGCGAAGATGCAATTATTGTATCCAACGGGCTTCATCTGAGATCAAAGCTACGAGGCGTATCACAACACGACACTCACTTTGAGTACCTGAGTGTTGATTGCTGACAGAAGGTACTCCAGACGCGACAAGAACGATCGCTGTCCGCCAAGAAGACGCATGCAATCCGCCATCAGCTTTCAGCGAACAGCAACACAATTGCGGGTTGGTATGCTTCAACTTTGAACGGAACCAAGGAATCGGCGGGTACTTTGCAAGCCATTGTGAACGTAGCGAATCATCGATAAACACTAGGATACTTGCAAGATGGCATCTAAACAAGACAGCCCATCTGTTGGTGTCGAGAACGCACAGTCTCAGGCACAGGAGCCAGCACACGACCAGATGCAAAATTCTCAAATGGACATGGCTTCGAATGCTAAAGAGGAGCCACTGGAGTATGACGATGATGGCGAGCCAGGGGATCCGGATGATAAAACAGGTGGTGCTGAGGGGTCAATCAAGAGACCGAGATTGCGACTCTCCCAAGCATGTGAGTACATCGTTCAAGAACGCTCCGCAAAGGGCATTCACTGATGCCAACCATCTGACCCTCGCAGGCGATCGCTGTCGGTAGGTTGAATAACGACTATGTTGCATTTCCGTTTGTCTCACTGCGATTCGCTTGCGTAACCAGACGGCGAAAGATTCGTTGCGACACCCAACAACCCTGTGGACCATGCCAAGTATGTCTTTCAAATCACGGATTCTGGTTACGCTAACGACATTTTTACCTCACAGGCGACCAGAAATGTCTGTACATTCGAATCACCCTCCAAGAGACTGAAGAAGAAAAAGTAAGCCATGATTCAGCAAACGTTCCATTTTCGCCTCTTATCAATATGGCATAACTCCAGGGAAGAATCGGACGGCAAGCGTGCACAGAAGAAGGCATCTACGAGCAACTTGCGATTATCCGCGGAAGGCAGCACGCTTCCGATACTCAATACGTTTGAAGCGAGACTTGGCAGTCTAGAGGCATTACTGCGTGATGTCCCTCCTGACGTGCACAACGCCTTGATAAGTAGGCTGGATGCCTCGTTGAACGCTGGTCCGGGCGAAAGCTCCTCGATGACATCGAAAGTATTGAAAAAAGCCTCAAGCAGGGCAATGGCCAAGATGCCTGAACGCAATGCGGCTTCGGGGCTCGAAGAGATCCAACGCAGCCTACAGGGACTAAACCTTTCGAATGGTTACCTGTATTTGGACGAGATAGGTCAAACCAAGTGGCAAGGTAAGTCAAACATCAAGGAAGCATATGTACCAAGACTGACCCTCTACGGTCACTTTAGGAGCCACGTCCGGCTTTCCGCTGCTCGATCTGCTGACGGCAGCTGCAGCAAACAATGGTGCTGTGGAGCATGATCCATTGTTAGAAGGGATCGAGTCCGGGAATCAACACAAAGGCAGTAACCCATATGCCGAGTGGCCGGCTAACCCATCCACGCAGGCGGAAACACCAGGTTCTACAGGCTCGGGAGATAGTCCGTCATCTACAAACGAAGCAGATGGAGAAAACCGCAAGAAGGAGAGGTTCTTCCCGGGGCGTGCACCACGGCCTTCACAAATGCTAAATCCAGAAGCGACCTGGAGAGTGATTACCAATGTCATTCCGTCCGATCTCATGGACACCCTCGTCCGCTGCTACGTGAGTCATTCTGAAAAGCCAAAACTCCACGCGAAACTCCAACTGACCTTCGTGCGTTCATAGTTGTCCACGAGTCATCTGCTCTGGCCATTCTTGCATGTCCCTAGCTTCTTGGCAGTAGGTTTTGCATTGAAAACTCACCGTACCAAAGCCCCTCGCTCACAGCGACACGTTCATAGGATTACGCCAATCCACAGAAATGGGCAGAGCCAGGTTTTGCTTGTTTCGTAGTTGCTGTCTGTACGCTTTCTTCCCGACATGTCGACGATCCTCGGGTCCGCGCCAAAGTCGATGACCCAAGTACCGCCGGGAAGCAGTACTTTGAGCTTTTCAAGCGATTGCGAGACCTTCCGTCCGCCGACCGTCCAACATTGTATTCCATCCAGGCTGCTTTTTTGGCCGCCATTTTCGCTTTCGGTCTCGGAACGCTCAGCAAGGCATTCTCACTTCTGGCGGAAAGTGTAACGTTGTGTCTCGACGGCGGATTGCATCGCAGCGTCGAGGGCTATGAATACTTCAACCCCATCGAGCAAGAGACGCGCAAGGTAAGCACCTCCAGTGCGGCTACATCGCGGTTCAAGCGGACTTACAAGACTTCATTGCCAAACAGCGGACATTCTGGTCCATCTATAGCTGGGACAAACAATCTGCTGGTCAGTAGGACCAGAATGGTATGCCACTGTTGGTATTCACGCGCGTTGCTTCAAAGCCCTTTTCGGAAGACCCCCTACCATTCACTTGCGAGATTGCGATGTACCGGAACCCCTCCAGGTCGACGACGAATTTATTACGAAAGACAAGATCTTAGAGCAGCCGGCTTCCCACCAGACCCGTCTTAGCGCCTTTGTTGCTGTGATCAGATTGCATGTCGTGCTTGAGGTTAGTGTGTGGTCCATAACTTCGACAGAACAATCGCTGACAGTAATGATATAGGGTGTCGTGGACTCTTGCGTCACGCCATCGTCATTTGCCTCATCTCCGTTCCTATCTCGCGCTGCCAGCACGATATCCCGTCGTTCAGCACAAGCTAATTCTCTCATGGAAGAGGAAACGCTGCTAGAGGAATGGGTTTCGCTTCTACCGAAGCACTGGCATTACGATGTCGAAACGGTCGAGAGCAAAGATCCTATCCGTATTACGCAAGCGGAGAGGCTTCATTGCCTAGAACACCTCGTCCGAATGATCGTGTATCGCCATCGATTCTCTGGCTTCGTTCAAATCCCTGCTGCTACAGATGAAGAGAGAGCCCGGCACCTTTACTACTGCAAGAAAGCCATGGACTCGGCGCTTACCATATGTGCAAACCATGTCCATATTGTAAGTCCAGAGGGTCTCGGGTGATTGGTTTCTGACTTTTCCCTATCAACCAACAGAGTCAACGCGGAATGATGACCTATTGTAAGAGCATTTATCCAGCATATATTCGCGCACCACTCACGCCACAATTCGTAGACGGCGTGCATGTTATTCATCAGCTTGCTCAAGCAGGACGAACGCTTGTAGCTGTCATTCTAAACTGCAAGACTCCGGACTTTGCACACCTCATCGCACCAGCTACCGAAGGGCTCAGGTCCTGTGTTGGCTTGCTCAGACGTTTTAGTGGCAGATACCTCTGCGGCTTGCGTTCTGCGGACATTATCGAGGAGTTTTGCAGGAGTGAGTCGATAGAAAACTCGC
Source organism: Naganishia sp. PG3902-1 (assembly GCA_023628075.1). Classification (NCBI taxonomy): domain Eukaryota; kingdom Fungi; phylum Basidiomycota; class Tremellomycetes; order Filobasidiales; family Filobasidiaceae; genus Naganishia; species Naganishia sp. PG3902-1. The sequence goes on from JAMALH010000005.1 coordinate 1,103,246, forward strand.
AGCATTTCCTGATAGTAACCGTGCTACTTCTAGTCTGTCATATTCCGGTAGACACGCTTCGAGGGAACAGACACGAAGCAAGACTTTCGCCGGCTTGGCTCCGTCCAGTCCAAAAACGCAGATCGCCCTCACCAGCCGTCCATCCGCAGAGGAATTCTTTGCCAAAAAGTCGAGTCTCATTCTTGAATCAATCCATCACCAACGGCTCACCGCCCAGCGCTTCTCAAAACTCAGGGGTTTCAAGACATGCAGGACCTGACAATTCCGCTACGAACAATGGCAACAATACAAACCGGGCAAATCCTTCACAGGGCAACGTCATCGACAGCAATGATTTCCAGGATCTTTCGAAATGGCTTACGGATGCGCTGGATAACCCAGCTTCAGCCAACGCCTTGCTTTCTACTCAAGAATTTTTCGATCTTTCCGCTGCGGCATCTCCAAATGGTGTGTCCCCGTTGAACAACCACCGAGCAAGCATCAGCAGCGCTCTGGGTACCGATCCATCTCAGTTGCGTAGTATCCAATCCACGACGCCAGGCATGGTATCATCACTAGCAGATTCGATGCTATATGCGGACATGGCCCCCGTCAATCAATTCAGCATTCAGCGCGATGCGGTCGGCACGCAAAGTACCAATAATTCCGGCCAGGCTTCTTCTCAGCTAAAGGAGGATTATGTTCCAATGGATACCCTGGGACCGGCTTCGGCAGCTTTCGACCAGTTCGAGAGTCTTGAGCCAGATGCGACGCTACTCGACTCCATTTCTCAAGGTAATGGGGTTCTGAACGATTCTAATCAGTGGGATGTTCCATTCGCCAGCGGCAACGATGTGCTTGGGCAGATGTGAGTTACCTTGCTTGGACTACTTCGATATGGAGTCAATTCACTCATGTCATTGTGTTGCAGGTCCGCCTCCACTATCTTGCAACTCATGCAACAGGGCACATTCACTTCTTCTTGGACCTAGAAGACCGTAGGCTCTTTTCATTAAGTGCTGGCGATCTTGACTTGCGTCGTGCTTGAGGTTTCTCTGTTGACGTTTCACGTCGGCAGCAGATTCGTGATTACAGTATAGATAATATATTACACAAGTATTGTATTTGGGAATATGGAAACATGAGAACTCGACGAGACTGCTATTGGAGGCCTAGAGGCGACCCGGACAGCTGGAAACAGAGAATATGCTCAACGCCATTGGCTGTCATAAGAGGCCCCTAACATGTATGCGCGCTTCTGGATCATGGCCAGTGTCTCGGTCGCGCTTTCAAATAGCGGCAAGAAAAGTCGATTGCATGTTAATGTCGTCAGTGTGAAGACCAGTGGACATTGTCGTCTTGCTGTCTCCTTTGTCTGTCGACGCACCAGCAGCTACCGCAGATAGGGTTGCATTAGATTGCGAAGTGTCAGTCCCACGCCGTCCCTGGACTTTATCGAAGACGATACGCATAAACCCTTCCGCAAAAGGATTAGGAATTTCCCAGAATGGCACCAAAATCCAAGCAATCTGAGTCTGAAAAGCTGACTCGTATCGCTTTGGTCTCAGACGACAAGGTCAGTAGACGGTGCTTCTCCCCGTGTCTGCAATATATTGACAACTCTTCCGTCCATAGTGCAAACCCAAGAAATGGTGAGACTGAATAGGCACCTGGATATGTGACCTCAATTCTCATTTCGCCTCTCACCCAGTCGTCAGGAATGTAAAAAGTCATGTCCCGTCGTCAAGATGGGCAAGCTGTGTATCGAGGTTGGGCCCAATGACAAGAAGGCGTTCTTGTCAGAAGAATTGTGTATCGGTTGTGGTATCTGTGTCAAAAAGTAAGTGGTCTGCGGCTTGATTCTCTTGCGATTCGCGCCTCAACCATTTGCATCATAGATGTCCTTTCGAGGCTATCAGCATTTTCAACTTGCCAACAAATCTTGACTCCCACGTTACACATCGATACTCCGCCAACTCTTTCAAACTGCATCGTCTGCCCATGCCCCGTCCGGGCCAGGTTCTTGGTCTTGTCGGAACCAACGGTATCGGGAAGAGTACGGCGTTGAAGATTCTGGCTGGAAAGCTCAAGCCCAACTTGGGCCGTTACGAAGACCCCCCTGACTGGCAAGAGATCTTGAAGTACTTCCGTGGTTCCGAATTGCAAAACTTCTTCACCAAAGTGCTCGAGGACAACATTAAGGCGATCGTCAAGCCGCAATACGTTGACTTGATTCCTCGTCAAATCAAGAAGGAGGGCATGACTGTCGGGAAGATGCTGCAGGCCAAGGCTGAGCGAGAAGGCTCGGGCAGTGTGGAAGCACTCGCTGACGAGTTGGAGCTCAGCAAGTTGATGGAACGTGAAATCGGACAACTGAGTGGAGGAGAATTGCAACGTTTCGCCATTGCCCTCGCATGCGTTCAGCAAGCTGACGTTTACATGTTCGACGAACCGTCCTCGTATCTCGATGTTCGACAACGTCTCGCCGCCGCCCGTGTCATCCGAGGACTGCTCAACCACGACCTTTACGTGATCGCTGTTGAACACGATCTGTCTGTGTTGGATTACCTGTCGGACTTCATCTGCTGCTTCTACGGCATGCCGTCGGTCTATGGTGTCGTCACCATGCCTTTCTCGGTACGAGAAGGTCAGTATCTCGATTGGCTTCTTGTTCGGCATTGATCCGTTTTCTCGCGTCAATTAGGTATCAACGTGTTTTTGGACGGTTACATCCCTACGGAGAACATCCGAACCCGAGCAGAACCCTTGAAGTTCAAGCAGGGTGAAAGCGCAGACGACATGATCGCTCCGAAAACAAAAGACTTCCGATACCCAGCAATGACCAAGACTCTCGGCGGTTTCAAGCTCGAGGTCGAAGCCGGTGGTTTCTCGGATTCTGAAATCGTGGTTCTCGTCGGTGAGAACGGTATGGGCAAAACCACCTTCGTCCAGATGCTGGCTGGCAAGCACAAGCCGGATAACGAGGCGGATGCCGATCAGCTGGGCTTCAAGGTTTCGCTCAAGCCGCAAACAAGTTCGTCCGGCCTAGTTGATGCTGTGGTCAGCAATGTCTGATGCAAGTACTCTAATATCTAGTCTCGCCCAAATTCCCGGGTTCCGTTCGAATGCTGCTGCTTAAGAGGATCAAGGGAGCATTCATGGGTAAGTTCCGCTGTGTGGCTGGCCATGGCCTTCAGATTGACCTGCCTGCGACTGTTTCTAGATCCGACATTCAACACCGAAGTCATTAAGCCCTTGCAATTGGAGAACTTGTTGGACCAAGAGGTACAAACGTAGGTCATGCGAATTGGGCTGTCTGATACCGCACGCTAACATTCTCTGCCATTTCCCCCTGGATCAGTCTGTCTGGTGGAGAATTGCAACGAGTCGCCATTGTTTTGTCCTTGGGTCTCCCTGCAGACATCTACTTGATCGATGAGCCCTCCGCCTACCTTGACTCCGAACAGCGTATCACTGCCGCGAAAATCATCAAGCGTTTCATCTTGTCGTCGAGACGTACAGCGCTCATCATCGAGCACGATTTCATCATGGCTACCTACCTTGCCGATAAGGTTATCGTTTACGATGGCCAGCCTGGTATTCACGCCTTTGCTCGAAAGTAGGTTATGTTCTCGACAAGGCTCGGTCGGACTCATCGCTGACAAACTCGTGGTGTAGGCCTCAGGGATTGGTGTCCGGTTTCAATAAGTTCTTGAACACCCTTGATATCACCTTCCGACGTGACCCTACAAACTAGTACGCACCATCTTTCCCACCAGCTTTGGACAAGCTTGACTCCTTTCCTCCAGCCGACCTCGTATCAACAAGCTCAACAGTTTGATGGACCGAGAACAAAAGAGTGCCGGCAACTTCTTCTTTGTCGGTGACGACAACGCCAAACCGGTCAAGCCATTGGGCAAATCTACTGCTGACGAATAATCGTATGGCAATGGCAGGACTTGAGGCAATCAGCTGTGACGGATTTTGGGATGCCTTTCAGCCGAAGAAGGGGGACGCAGGATATCTGTGGCAATGCCTCCCTATAATAGATTCTCGAATCACTGCAGTGTTACAGAGATGAGGAAGAACAACCACCTAGCGTCTTTCCAATGACTCCTGTAGACTACGCATATTATGTATCGATACGATTAACTTGAGGCATCCCGCCTGTCGAATTTATCCGCACGACTTGACGTCGTTCGGTGTTTCTGACAGAACCGGCGTCTCTACCACGACTCGCTCCGATACGAAATGCAGCAGTTCTGCATCCATGAAGCCGGGAATAGAAGACGGCCAGTATAGAACGGGATGTGTTTGGAGCCCGCCAGAGGGCATCAACAGGTGCGGACTACCTGAGACCAACGCCACGTACTACTCCACGGACTGCTCCACGGACTGCCTCATCCTATTCCTGAGTCATCCGATAGGCGAACAGAGCGGCCGTCACATGGGCTCGGCGAGCAATCCGGTTGAGCTGTGCGACTCAAATCAGTCGAACCGCTTTCTGTCACCATGTCCAGGTCCATGTTCTCAGCATCGTCTTCAACGTGGACAAGCCAGTCGCGTCGATGCCCATACACATGTGTTCAGGGCTTTTTGCCCAATGCCTCGTAAGCTGATTCTCTTGTTGATCGGAGGCATGCAGTATAGCCGAAAGTGAGACTCGTGGTAATCGCACATCAAAGCGCTACCCCGCTCAGTGCTGTTTCTGACGCCTATCCCGTAACATTGGACATACACTCCACCGCCCCGGTCAGGGCAGCATGTCAGATCGCGAGCCGGTCCTCCATTATTAACAATCTATGTCTAAGGAGCGGCAAAGAGGTCATCCCCAATTAGATGCCCTGCCTATACTTGTTTGGCTTTCGGCGTCGCCAGCGGATGCGCCGTTGCTTATATGCTATGTCAGACCGCCATAGGCGCAATCGATTCGCAGCGGCATTGAGGACTTCTTTACAACACCGGTCAGTCTACATCCGGACTCAAAGCATCGGCGGTTCTTCCCATATTGCAAGATGATGCGAGGTATAAAACGGCCGCAACTGTCTGGCAATCTCTGTCACGAGACCGTGAAGCGAGGGCCAACGAGAATCAGGATGGGACAAGCGAGGACGTTCAAATGTCCCTGAGTTACTGGAAAGTACCCCTCAGCGAACTACGCTCCATTCCCAAGCAGGAGGCGCTTCGGTCAGAGGTTGTCATTCGAACGCCACTTTCCAGGTCAAGATTTACAATGGCGGGTCCGCTATAGTCTGCCGCTTGACCGATTGCGAATACTTTGATGTGGATCGTGTCAGAATATCGATCTGCGCCCTTATAGCATTACCATGTAGGTCGCCAAAGAATCTAACAGCCCTTGATCTGCCTGCAACCCTCGTGCGGTTACCGCTCAACTCGGACCCTTTCGAGTGGATCGCAAACTTCTCCGAATAGAGGCCAGATAACTTACAAATAACTATGAATATAAATTCCTATGAATATACCTTCATCGTTAGTAGTCTGCAGGGGTCGAACGAGCGGAACTTCACTCACGGGCCATCCTGATCAGCTCGCTTGCTCTGACTCGCTACGACTCCCAACTCCGTAGACGGTGACCTCCTGCAGCGATGGGCAGTATCTACGACGCTTCTCCGCTTCTATGACATTCCCTTGCTGTGTGTTCCACCAGAGGAAGCGAATGGATTGGCCACGTTGAAAGCGATAAGGTATCGGGAGATTTGACGAAGCCGACATCGAGCGGGGCCATCGATGCAGGTACGGATACGGAATGGGAATGCCATCAAAAAGCCTACCCTTACCTTCTGACCAGGTAAGTGGGCATGAATGAGCGCAAATATGAGGAGGTCAGAGGCACTGATAGCCACAGTGTCCGCAGACCGTACGGTTTCGTCATCAAGGAAACCCGGCCATGCGACATGATGTCGTTTCCTAAGATGCATTCGGAACTCCGGCAAAGCTCGATGAGCGGTAGACATCCGACATCCAGTGCTCCTGCCCGCTAACTTCCTTTCAACGCAGTGCAGAATTTCCGCAACAAATGTCCCAAGGCATCACAGGTCTTGGCCAAAGAACTATGCAGCGATGGGCGGAATTGCCTTCCAAGCCGGGTTCGCCTCTACCGACAGCACCGCAGAAACAGGCTACTTGCCAATCATTAGTGCGCTCGCAAGTCAGGCTGGACCGAAAGTGGGCGAATGATCCATCCCCGTTGTCCGATGCTGAAGCTCCGTGGTCCAGGAGATCATATCATTGCCCGTCCTCCGGATTTGGGCACAATCGGGCAACAAGCGCATTGCACGTACGACCACAAACGTTGTCACATGACCGAAGGAATAAGCGTGATGATGCTGACTCGCTTGCCCCACTGTGGACCTGTCCTGTAAATGGGAATCACCTGGACGTGGCTGAGGACGTTCAGTCTTCAGCGATGCGGACGGGCCAACTCGGTGGCAGGGTACGTTTCACCCGGTCCACAACCGTCCAAGGCTAACAAAACCGAGAGGGAGAAAGCCAAAGCCCAAGAAGAGTTGGGGCAGCAAGCTAAGTACATAGTCATTGCACATATGTATGGTACTGGTACCAACTTTACAGCCTCTTATCTGCAGTGGGTCTATTGAGAATACAACGGAGGGCGCTCATCTCCACACTCGTCTCCTGAGGTCTGAGGGCACCGCATCAGTACCTCCGCTGGGCATACGCCGACTACGTCCTGCCTTTACACTGAATGAGCATGATCGGGTTCACCGTTATTGTTAATCGCCTACCTCCTGCTTTGCCTGTACTGCGACTCTAGGACCACACTTGAGTTGAGGCTACCGCCTGATCGGCAGCAGCGATATTGTTTGAGGCCTTTCCGGAAGAGTTCTCCGACAGAGACGCCCACGGAGACGGCGATTTTGGAATCAGCTCAGCCGTCCAGCGCTTACTGCATGTCACCCTTTGAATATTGTTCACCCTGCCAGCCTTTCGCATGTTCGGAGCAATATGCCGTGTCTCCGTCACTTGGACGTCCTGGACCAATCTTACACTGGAACGGTCCCGTTGGGCGCACCGGGAACGAACCAGTACACGTGTCGTAAATCAGCTTGCCCTGGGCGCAGAAGTTGTTGGAAAATTCCGGGTTCGGGAAGTCAGGCATGGGATAGCGCTGAGTCATTCAATTTCTCACAGTTCAAGATCATCTTAGCAATCTGGTTCAATGCCACCTTGATTTCGCTTTTTCGACCTGGATTTCTATCTCTCCTGCGACGTCGGACCTAACGACTGCGGGACTATCTGGATCATTGTTTCCAGCCTTGAATTCAGCCTGATCACCTGTGGCATCCTCTTCCAGATAATCATGAACGACAGTTTTTCCGTCCGTGTTCTCTTCCTGAGGCTGCGCGAAGCGAGGCGAGCGGGCCACCCGCCCACCGGACTGGCAGGATACCTGCTCGAGGCACTTTTCTTCTGCGAGATACACCTGAATAGGTAGAAATGGTCTTGCTTCATTCCAAAGGTCCGTTAGATTGTGTATAACGACGATTCCAGACAACGCTTGCTCCTCATTGGGCTTCGATCGAAGAGACACACATGGGGTATACTGCGACTGAGTGCTGCTATTGATGCTCCGAGCTCCCTCCCTCGTTTGAGCCCTAGTGTGCCGGCGGATGCAAAGACGCGATTGATTAGCTGGACTTGGTCGACGCGATCAAGTCCTAAGCAGGGCGAGAGGGGGGGGGGGGCATGGCATGATCATACCACACGCGAGCCAAGTGGCCGGATGAGGGACCCTCCTCCCCGGCCACTGAAGGCCGCCACAAGACATTTATATAAGTACAACGACCCCTGCGGTAAAAACCCGTCACATCCAAAAAAAACCCAGTGGGCAAAAAAAGATTGCGGAGTGTGAGGCGGGAAAAGCACGGAGTCCATTACATCATCCCAGACAGGGCGGGCGGGCGGAAAAAAACACGAAGTTCCCGGAGTGGTGGCTCCCGTCGGCAGTCCCTCCTTGTCTCGTGAGCTTAACGCCATGAGGATCTGGGAGGAAGAAAGACTGTATCCTATCAGCATTCCCGCAACCCCTACTCAGACCCCTTCCAACCCCTGGCGAAGCTGCTTAGCGCGGCGCGCCGATCGCTCCCTCTTCTCATCAACCGCGCCCGTCCTCAGACAGACGCCTCAACCCCAGCGGTACAGCTTGCGTCATTTCTGCAGTACAGCTTTCGGCCCATCCGCTGCCGAACACTGCATGTCTGCTCTTTATGGCACATAAGGGATTTATGAAGGCATAGGCAGGCACAATTGGCTCGAGAAGCAGCTCGGAGATGGAAAGCCGCTATTGATGTATCTTTGCCGGTTCTCGCTTCAGGAAGCGCAACTACACACCCAACCCTTCACAGCCTTGACTGAGGAGCCTGATGACTACTCTGATGTGCCCTCCGTACTTCGCAGAACTTGACGACATCCACGACTCTTGCGGTTCACAAGAGCCTTTCCCTCTGTACAGCTCTCTGAATTAAGGTCTGAGCTCGACAACCCAAGTAAGTCGGACTGCTTCACCTGCGAATCGCTCACTACGATGTGAAGGGACTGCTCATACGTCATTTCACCTTATCTCAAGCAGGTCACTGCCAAAGCTTCGCGTCCTCCCGATACCGCGTTAAGTGACGTTACCGCCGAATACCTCGTCAAATCAAGCAAAGTCGCCAACACAATGGGCGCCCAAGAAGTCGCAGCCGTCGTATCGATCCTAGTCGCGACACCTGCAGCTGCTCTATACTCTATCGCCCGATGGGACGCATCGCGGTATTTGCTGGCTCCAGAAACGAAGAACGATATAGAGGAGGATCGGACCGAGAAGAAACCGACTCGCCTGCAGAAATGTCTTCGCTCCGTATGTCTCTTGGCATTTATGGGGGCATGTTGGGGAGCCGGGTGGAGTCTGCAGTATCTTCCGGCCGTATTACGGGACTCTGGAATGCTTTTTCTGATGTGTGGCTTTCCGGTGCGTCGATTGGAAGACGTCTCGTCGAAAGGCTGCGCAAAATAACCAGTTTACTCACTTTGATAGGTCTTTTCCAGCACCTATGGAGGTGCCGTGCTGTTTGGTACTGCCCACGAAGTCTTCTCTATCAAGGAGATCGAAGGCAAAACCGGTACGATGGGAAGAGGGGCCGCATTTCATCATAACTTAAAGGAAACTTCTACTGCATCCTCTTAGTGCTGCAAGCCGATAAGGTTCAAAGAGCGCACCTTCAGCGCACGTTGACTGCAAGTGTTGGCGCCCTCGCGCTCTCGTGCACATACTTTAGGGCAGGCTACACAACAATTATGACCTTGATCGGTATCGGCATGCTCTTCTCGTCCTCATTGCTTATGGGTCTGGAAACGACTAAAGCAAGCCCGCCACTACGAACATCGGCCACGTGGTACTCTATCATCTTCGGGACTGTCGTCGCTGTCGCGTATGCCATACCGCCCCTGATAGACTGGTTGTCAGCCAAGTTCAATCAGTCAAAAAAGACCCCAGTAAGAGCCAAGTCCCCAATTACCGCTTGGACCGACAATGCGACTCAAATATACGCCATTGTCTGCGTTGCCATGTGGGGCAGTATCACTTGCGGAGTCTTGCTCTCGCGTCTGTATCGAATCGACGTCGCAAATGCAAGACGCAAGAACATTACCAATGCGCTGGACCCGGCTGTTCGCCCCAAATACTTGCTTGACGCCACTGGGAAGGGCTTGTCAGGAAGTGAAAGTCAATCATCCTCGGATGCGAGCGCGCACTCCATCAGGATCATGTCTCCCCTCGAGATGTATACGTCTGGAGCTCTGCGCGACCTCATCTTCGTTCCTTGGTACTCTGGCTCGGCCTACGCATGTATGGCGATTATGCTCATCTTCGCTATGCCGACTCTTCTCTCAATTTTCCCAACGATGAATGTCATCAAGGTCAGTACCGTGTCGCTTCCTGAGAAACATCACTCCAGTTCAGTGATAAATTGCCATCGAACAGAATGAGGCGATTCAAGCGGGGGCGGATTGGGACAACTCTACCTGGCTGTCGTCCAGTGTTGTAAGTTGCCCTCTGTCAGCTCCAATTGCCTCCCAGGCTGACCTTTTCCCCTTTCTATCTGTCTGGCTTCAGTGTGTGGCGATTTACGCTTCGACGTATCTGGGCCTTCTTCCGATGCCGATGCTGCTCGTCGTGGCCGCCCTTGCGCTTGTGCGGGGAGAAAGCGGGTTCGTCTGGAAAGAGACCTTCGATTGGAATCCATTTGCTTCACCGAATCAAGCGGAGTCGTTCAGCGCGGAGAAGTGAAATATTGGGATCGCGATGTCGATTCATGACAGGAAGAAATCACTTTGGCATTCCTCCCCTTCTCAGGCCGCCATGGCAAAACTTCTCTTCGTACCCTTCGACTTCACTTACAGCTGTGAACAGCGCAAGCCTGGCTTTGCTATACCAGGAAACCGACGACGCGACTTCTGACCTGGATTATGGTACACTGCATGTCACCCCAGCGTTTCATGGTTGTATTCTAGCCACAATAACAAACATGTCATACGCCATATGCACGTCGCTGAGCGGACCTCGCCCTGTACGCATTATCTGCTGTTCCCGTTACCTGCACAGAGCTGTTCACCGGGCACAGAAGAGGAGAGCAAGCCAACAGTATCGAGAAGCGCCGGTAGCCGCGCGCGCCGGTTGTATTTGACACGTCATAACGGGAATTCCGTGCGCAACTAGACATCTAGAGTGACGCTTGAAAGGGAGAGGTTATCGATTGTTGATGCATCATGGCCCATCCGTGACTTCCATCGCACTCTTGAAGCTAAACTGCATTAACGAACTCGCTGTCACCTTCGCACGAGCGAGCGAACATCGTCGAAGGAGCAATCCAACACCTAGATTCGGCCGTTTCCGAATACCGATCACCATACTCGCAGAAAGGAGACATTTCCGTAATAGGGGCCTGTCCTTGCTGCAACACACTCCATTCTGCTTCAGTAACCACAACTCTCGAACAACACTAGGTAAGCCGCCCAGTACTGGACCGACAGTCCGCGAGTTTTACCCTGTGCAGCAGAGCACGTCGTCGTAATCGCATTCGGATCATGACTTCAGTGAATGCAGCGTAAGTAGGTTAGCCCTCGTGCGAATATATTATCTCAAACTTCGGTATTTCAGCAACAACAACAACGCGAACGAAGCGGATTGGAAGAGGAAGTTGCAGGCACCACCAAAGGACGAAAGGCCGCAAACCGAGGTGAGTCTTGTCTAACAGTTTCGCATATGGCTGGATCTTAACGCTATGCGGAATTCTAGGATGTAACCGCGACGAAAGGCAATGTCTTTGAAGATTTTGGCCTCAAACGGGAACTGTTGATGGGTATCTTTGAAGCCGGATTTGAAAAGCCATCACCCATTCAAGAGGAAGCAATACCAGTAGCCTTGTCTGGCAAGGATGTTCTAGCACGAGCGAAGAATGGAACAGGAAAGGTGAGCACCGGAACCAATGTTCCCGCAATTATCGCTGATAGAAATTGGCCTCACAGACAGCGGCCTTCGTCATCCCAGCTCTACAACAAATCAACCCGCTACTACCCCACGTTCAGGCCATCATCCTGGTTCCCACCCGAGAACTGGCTTTGCAGACATCACAAGTATGCAAAACGCTATCGAAACACATGGGCCTTGAGATCATGGTCACAACCGGTGGAACGACGCTGAAGGATGACATCATGCGATTGGAGCAGACCGTTCACATTATGGTTGCGACTCCGGGCCGACTGCTGGATCTCGCTCAAAAGGGAATTGCCGATCTAAAAAAGTGCAAAACGTTCATCATGGATGAAGCGGACAAGCTCCTGAGCAAGGAGTTCACGATCGTCGTCGAGCAATTGTTGGCCATGTGCGCACCGGATAGACAAGTCATGTTGTTCTCAGCAACATTCCCGTTGGTAGTTAAGGACTTTAGGGTGAGTTACACTCGTCACCCGTACCGGATGTCACTGACTCCGATGCTTGATAGGATCGGAATATGCACGACGCCCATGAGATTAATCTCATGGAGGAGTTGACGTTGAAAGGTGTCACGCAATACTATGCTTTCGTGGAGGAACGACAAAAGGTCCAGTGCCTTAATACGCTATTCTCCAAGGTTCGCAGTATCCCAAAACATTCAGGAGCGGGAAAAGCTGATTCCTCATCTCTAGTTGCAAATTAATCAGTCGATCATCTTCTGCAACTCTACCAATCGAGTTGAATTGCTTGCCAAGAAGATTACGGAACTGGGCTATTCTTGTTTCTACTCTCATGCCAAAATGCTTCAAGCACACCGAAACCGAGTCTTTCACGATTTCCGAGCAGGCGCAACAAGAAATCTCGTCTGCTCAGGTAAGCAAACGCGATTCCGTCTTTCTGATTCGGCCTGATATCCTGAGTGCATCAGATCTCCTCACCCGAGGTATCGATATTCAGGCCGTCAACGTTGTAATCAACTTTGGTAAGCCAGTCCCGCGTGGCTTTTTCAATCGCCCTAATACACTTTTGCCAAGATTTCCCCAAGACCGCAGAGTCCTATCTACATAGAATCGGTCGTTCCGGGCGTTTCGGACACCTGGGTCTTGCCGTCAGTCTGGTAACAGTGAGTCTTCCGTTCGTGTTTGCTCCTCAGGGCTGACGAGAAGACGATGATTTTCTCAGGTTGAAGATCGCCACAACTTGTATCGAATCGAACAGGAGCTGGGCACCCAAATCGCGGCGATTCCGTCAAACATCGATCCGAAACTATACGTTGCGCCATCTGGGCAAGCGGACGAATCCGAGCAAGCGCAAGCGATGCAACGAGCGGTGCCGTCAAAAGCCATTTCTCATCAGCCTACTCAACAAGTCCAGTTGCCACCCAGTGGGAACATCAATCAAATGCGCGCTCCTCAACAACGAATGCAGGTCCCCCAGAACGGATCGACAGGTTCTGCTCAACCGCAACATCAGACACCTCAAATGCCAAACGGAATGTCAGCGCAAGGCTATCTTCAACAGTTTGCAGGTCCACCTCGGGCAGGACCATCGCCGGGGGCCTACTGAGGATCTTTGTCGGCTAGTCAGGAAGAACACACGCGCTTGCAGGGCTGTTCTTAGTGTCTCGCCAATAGCTTTCTTCGAGCATATGGACGAAGGCAGGCCGCTGTGTGATCGACCCCCGCCCGTTGTCGCTGGTCTTTTACGCCTGACGAAGTCATATCCGATCATACATTGTTGCCATATGATCAAGTGTCACCGTATCCGCGGGCAACCGACGTGGTTGACGCGACCAGCCTACGTCCATTCCATGTTTGTGCAAGCCTGCAACCAGCCTTGCGAACCATTCCCCTTTCTTCGTAGCATTCGTATACTCGCATGACAATCCATAATGCACAAATAAGTTTTTGGGCTCAAGGGCTCTCCTCACGATGAACGTTGTATCAATGCGACAATGAACAGCTGTGGCGATGGGCGTCTCAAGCATGAGTGCAGCGTTCTGCTTACTCCCTCGGGGCTGACGCTTTCTATACCACAAAGCTTACCGCAAACTTTCACGTTTCAAAGCTCGGTTCCTTGAGCTGTTTCAGGCCTTTTCGCTAATGTTTCAATAGCTGTTGCACATTCTCTTCGATCGACAACAAACAGCTCGGAAAGAGCTCAACAAGAGATGCCACAAGCTCAGGAGAGAGAGGGCTGAAGAGAGAAAGAAGCCGAGAGAGAGCGCTCGAGCAATTCAACATTTCTCCCGAACATGTGATCGAAACGAACGTAAAAAAGGCAGAACCGTTCAGCTGATAGGCGGGGGATTCAATGCGGCATCGCGCGGCAACTTCCCCGGCTGATAAGGGCTTGCAGGCTGGACGAGCTGCTGAGAGGATCCCGATCGACGGAAACGGAAGCTGAAACAGACGGAACTGCTGGAGATAAGCCGACTCTGGCGATGGCGAGACCGGTCGGGATGACGACGAGCCTGCAAAAATTAGCGTCAGTTCAGCCCCGAGCGACCAACTTTGGAATAGCCAGCAACTACATTCGAAGAAAGACTCTCCTTGGTTAATGGTTCGCTAAAGGTGTCACCCCATCACCACCATCCTCACGCCATCGAAACTCATCGTGACCATCCCAATCAGCAAGCCTCTATAACAGTAACAGTGAAGGCTCGACACCGGTGGAGTCCAGAATTCGATCGTCCATACCAGAAGTAATTAGGTAAGTTTGTCCCGAATCCGACAGTCACCAAAGATACCATTCTCACAACAACTCGCAGAGGTATATCATCATGCCCCACTGGTTCGCACCATACATGAACGGCGGCTCGTCGTCACAAGGCAGCCCCGGTGCACATTCCTCTGGAGGCAATTCCGCAACTTCGTCCGCTCCACCTTCGCGACCGGGATCTCCGACCTTGCGAGCCGCAAACGCTCGCTCCGTCTCTGGTGCAAGAGTTCCTCCTTCTTTGAATTTGCCGGGGTCCCGGATACCCGCGTACCAAGAAAATGATCCTCTGGCGGAAATCTATGGCTCCCGGCCGACAACTCCAGCGCCCGGAACAGAAGCTTTTCCCGCGACGCCCACCACCGCCACCTCATCCGTGAACTCGTCATACTTCCCGGTTTCTCGTAGTCATTCGATGGCCCCAAGTATTTCCAGCGCGGGTGCAGATAGGCATTCTTATGCGGGCCATCATCATGCGCCGTTGGAAGTTCACCTGGACAACGATCTGGTCGTTTTGCGCGGCGCAGGGGGAGATGTCAACCCGGCCTTGCTTACAGGGCAAGTTGTCCTCAACCTTACAGAAAGCACGAACATCAAAGAATTGACACTCAAGCTGGAAGGGAAAGCTAAAGTCGCTTTCTTCGACGCCTCTGGGTAAGCTACAACCATCTGCCAAAGATACCATCTACTGAGATACTTTCCTTCTCTTCAGATCGTCCGGCAGCAAAAATCATCATTTCACCCACCATTTCCTCACGCACGATTGGTCATTCCTGCAGGGTACCAAAAGTCATTCGCATACCCTGAAGGCTGGCCGACACGTCTTCAATTTCTCGTTTACGTTTGAAGGAAATATCCCTTCCACGCTGCGGACCTATACCAACGACGCACATATATCCTACAAGTTTCGCGCATCAGCAATCCGATCGGCATTCAGCAGCAATTTCCATGCTCAAAGGACCGTCACCGTCGTCAAGAGTTTCACGAACGAGGCATTGGAATTCAATCAGACTTTAGAAATCGAGAATACGTGGCCGGGCAAAGTCATGTACTGTCTCACATTACCCTTCAAAGCATATGCCGCCGGCGACGAAATCCCTGTAAATGTCAAGTTTATGCCACTAGCCAAGGGTGTCAAGGTTACCAGTGTTTCAAGTGTCGTCAAGGAGTACACCCAAGTGCACACCCGGCACAGCTCGCATAACGAAGTACGGGTTGCCGCCAGCATCAAACACGAGATCAGAAACGGACGAGCATATCGGGTGACTGAAGCGGGTTCCGCTCCAGTTGCTCCGCCTCATCACTTCTACGGCGAAGACTCCGTCGTCCCGCCCGGATCTGCCGCGCCCAGTGCGCCGCCGAGTCCGCATCATCGACCTGTGCGAGATCAAGGAGCAGGCAACGTGCCGCCACTCACGGATTCTGGCCTGAGCTCCAGAATTGGAAGTTTTGCAAACCTAGCGGGAGCTAGTCTGGGCCGTGCGCACGATGGCTACTTTGGACACCCAGGTTCCGGCTCTGGTTCTGGGAATGCTACACCGGGACCGTCGAATCCCACGGTCGCCAGCATCCCAGATGATATGCGGAATGCGGATGAAGACGACATTAATATTGGCGATGACGAAGTCGACACCATGATTACAATTCCGATTCCCACTTGGACGACCCCCTCGCATAACGTGCATCCCGTATACGTGACGCACAAGATCAAGTGGTCTTGCGCCATTTCGAACCCAGACGGACACGTATCGGAATTACGTTGCGCATTGCCCATTCATATTCTGCCGAATGCCGTACTTGAAGAAGCACAGACCGCCTCCGCAGGCACACGAGCTCTGTTGTTCGGTGGCCAAGCCGAAGAAGCGACTCAAGTCGACTTGCCAAGCTATAACGATCATGTGTATGATCGCGTTGCCAATGCTGCTCTTGGACCTACTACCAGCTACGTCGCTTCAGGGAACCGCACACCCCATTCCGCGCACTCCGGCACACCTCCAGTGTCGAGGGGACCATCGCGACCCGGATCCCCGATTCTGCGCGCGCGGCATCTCCATGGCGACGGGGATGAGTTGCACCTGGCAGACGATATACCGGAACGCCCACAACTTAATTGGGCCGATTCAGAATTACTGCTCTCCCTTGGAGGGCTTGCAGCCGCAAACAACTCGAGCTCGGCTTCCGCGCAATCTTCCCCGCATGCGACACCACCGGAATCCCGTACGCCCAGTCGTCCGGCATCACGTCTCGGCTTCCGAAGCGGTCGAAGTTCGCAGACTGGGAGTAGGGCCGGCAGCAGGGCATCCAGTCCTGAGCGGCCTCCGAGCACCTCTACAATACAAGGAGGAAGCTTGGCCAATGGTACGGCCAGTGTAGTACCACCACCCATGGAACGACGTCCGTCGCATGGTATACCTAGTCTGTTCCACTTGCCATCCGGGATCAAACCGCTTACATCCCTCGGTGGGCGCGGAGCACACAAGTCACAGCCGGCGTCCGGTTCCAACAGTGTTGAGCACTCTCCGGCTGGGTCGCCGACACTTGGGCCCTCGTCAGGAGGACGCTTACCGCGATCTTCATTCTCACTTGGCAATCATGCCGGGTTTACTTCTCTGGCCGAACGTTCCCGCATGCAACACGGAGCGGACCAACAGCACACAGGAACGACAACGCCGCCTGCTGCCGCACCGGCGGTGGATCCCCTTAGTCAAGTCCCCTCGTATGCGGTCGCCCGGGAATGGCTCGGAGGTGGAGTTGTTCCTACCAGTGCTCTTCCGCCCACATATGATGATTCGGAGCGCATGCTGGACAGGGCGAGAAGCGAAGGAGATTTGGTTGCTTTGGGACAACAAGCCGAAGAAGCCAACAGCCTCGCTGCGCGACTTGTACACTTGAGTACAAGCCCTCCTCATCATTCTGGGGAGTATGGGCCTGGTCCTGATGGCTCCCGGGCCACACCGCTCTAGTTGAGCAAGAGGTATGGTAGCCTTCATGCTTCCGCCTAGTCCTCAAATGTATTTTCCAGTAGTCCGCTATAGTATAGGCTTATAGGAGAACGATGCACTGATTTTATAATCCATTCAATCTGGGGTACTGTTTCTGCCCCGCGAAACCTTGGCAGAAGGATAAATGGAACAGACGTTGTGGCGGACGACCCCAAAAACGTTGGCGTTAACGCGACCGCGTTGACGAAATGAGCGGGCAGTGAATGGTAACCTTTCTTTCACAGGAAGATGCATTGCCACACTGAGTTCATGATCCACAAAAATGAAAGCCGATCCGGGAGATGGTCTATTGGATCTGTCTAGAAGACCTCGTTCGATCGCACTTGATTCACGTTGCGGTGTCAGGCTAACTCAAATTCGTCAACATGGGGTATACTTCCGGCCTGGCATCTACCGTCTTGACTCGACATCCAGGGCAAACGATACTCTGACGCAATTAACATGAAATGGCAGCCCGCCCGGTATGTGGCGTTGTGTAGGTGACCCTCCTAATCTATTCACGAAGCTTCAGTCTCCTACAAGTGGCGTTTGAAGCTCTTCGGGTCCCGGTTGGTGAAGTAGTACCATCGCATTAGCTTGCAGGTCGCACGGCCTTTTACTCGCGTTCTGACCATCCAGCCATAGCCTGATTACGCTAAGGCTTCGCACTTCTGCTGCCTTGCCTTCTTTAAACTGACAGCTAGCAGCTAGACTGTCCATCGGCGGAACTTCGATACTCATCTGCGCTGTACGGGCGTGATTGCAAGGCCGGGCCAGCGGCCGGACAGCGCGATTGTAACGGTACCGTGTTGAGCAGACACAGGCGATAGGCTGGCAGCAAAGAATGCGGTGGTCAGAAGTAGTTGCTATGCCCATATGATATGTTTCCCGACTCGTCTACAGGACATCAGGTGGCGCATAAGACGCCTAGTGTACAAAGAACGTGAAACGGAGCCAGGTAATGAAATATAAGCTCCCACTGCGGGGCCAACATAGGGGATTACATAATCGTTCCAGAGCGGGCAAGCGATCGCCGAGGCGACGGTTACTGATACGAATTGAAGCATCCAGCGGTCTCCCTGCCAGTCTGTGGTCCGCCCTCCGTCCATCTTCGTCAGCTGTCGTCTAAAGCCGGAATCGGCACCGGACACACAGCACATTCTTGCTCGTTACTACCAAAAACGCCGCCGTCGTTCCCTGCGCGAGGTGGGGCTATCTGCATGGACGGTTAAGCACTTGATACAGGCATGGTCACAACCAAACATGATCGATCCTCGGGGGATAGCTTGGGGCAAGGTGAGTATGGTTTAATCCACCCACACTGTCATGGATCTGATCCTGCCCATCACCTGCGCAGATGCATCTGTCTTGTCCCGCCCAATCTCTGTACCATCCTTGTCGAGCGGTGCGACTTCAGAGGTTTGTTTAGCGAGGGCTCTTAGACACAAAAGTCGCTGAAATCGTACCTCTTCCGCAATACAGACGTCAATAAGAACAAGTCCGACGATCGTGACCGATTGGCCTGGAGTTGTGCACGGACCATCCAGTCCTACCGAGAGCATAGGGGATCGGTCTGGAAGCCGTACAGGTCAGCATAGCTTCGGATCGACCAGTGGAACAGGAAACGTCTCCGGCACCGACATCGCTCCTTGGCTCCTGGCTGATGATGCATCTGTAAGTCATCTCAAAACCCTTGATGCGACTTTCCAGGCACAAGCTGAAACCATGACGCAGCCTCTGGAATCCCCGGTTGCGACAACGTCGAAACCAAGAACTCTATCAGACATGTCTCCAAAGGCTTCCGGGGTGTCTCGGAGTGCTCGACCGTCGTCCTCGGGCCGTGCAACCTCGACTTCCGGCGCGCCTCGCCTCCCGCGACAGGTCTCTTTTACCGGAGGACGCGATCGCGAACCAATGGCAACCATAGCGGCGTCACCGCCAGACCACTCCGGTTCTTTCCCCGTGCAAGCGGACTCGGGAACGAACTCGCCTTCCAGTCACAATCACAGCCCATACATGATTGACAATCGAGGTCGGCGCCGGCGGGACAGTGAAGATAGCCAGATGACGGTTGGTATGAGATCGGTATCACGCACGGAGGATTCCGCTTCCATCGTATCGCGAACATCGCGCACGGCCAGCCACGCTTCCTTCGGATCTATGGCTCCAACTGTTGCAGATAAAGAGAAGAAGAAGGGGTTATCAGCGCTTTCGGGATTGCTACGGAGAAAGCAACACAGCGTCCCAGCTGTCGAGGTATCAAGTGAGTCATGGTCTGGTTGAGAGCCCTTGCGGCATGCTGAGTAGTGTCCACTCAGTACCGGACAAGTCACGCCCTGCGGACGCCAAACAGCACAAGGGCAATCGTTCATCGGGTGGTCCCAACATCGCAACTGCCGGTGTCGGAGGCTCCACGCCTGGGTTTGCAAGTCGGACATCCCTCACCAGAGCATCAGTGGGCGGTGCAGAGGAAAAGCACCATGCTTACGGAGGAAGAGTGCTTGGCCGCTTTACTGGCAAAGGCAGTAGAGGCAGGCCGTCTACAGCTCCTGGAGATGTGACGGAAGTGTTCCAACCACCACGGCCGGCTGCGAATGCATTATCACCACCGGTTTTTGGGTCATCCAAACCGCCACCGGCAGTGGAATCGCCGAAGTCGCCGTTGGAACCGATTGGCAAGCGATTCGAACTGGACACCGATCTGAACGACATGGAGGGCATTGTGGACATGTCTCATTTACAGTCTCTCTCTGGGCCTTATTCCCCTGGCGGACCTCCTGTCATGTCGATCAGTGTCGATCAGAAGAACTCCGGTAGACCCCTCACGCCAACTTCACAGGCATCACCCATGGTATCGACAACGCACCCAGGACGCATTTCTGTGGCGTCATCAGCCGTATCTTCCGGCTCGATAGCAACAGCGATCACACCAATCGAAGTAAATCACGATTCTTTTCAGCGGCAGAATCCGTTCTTTCCGTCTATGGATGTAACAAACGGAGCTCCAGCACAGTCAGCCCCTTCATCACCGCAGGTCACGCTGCAAAATCAGTCAATCACGTCTTTACAGAGCTATTCTCGCAGGCCATCACAGCTGCGGCACGTCGAATCTCTTGCAGCAGAAACCTCACCCAGTACTAGCGACTTCACTCCTACACCACACAGAAGCGACGGCGATTTCGGCAACCCCTTCGATAATGCCCACGTCGCGTCTAAGGATAGGGAGGTCACTGGGCGGAAACGCCCAAATATGCGAATTGACCTCCAGCCAAATACATTTTCAATGGATGCAGCGGGTTTCAAGGCATTAAGTGCTCTTACTCCGGACATGATGTCACCCGGAACTCAAATGCAGGCCTTCCGCCTGACTCCACTTAGTGAAAAAGGGGCAACATCAGCACAGGCTGCTTGGCAGGCTCCCGAGTCTTGGGGAGTGGAGGGTGACGACGATCCAGAGGACGCCGTATCATCCGATGAAGCCGACGACCTGCCCGACACATCGCATGATTTGAGCGTCGAGGAGGCGACTACCGAGCAGCCTACCGACCCCAAAGTGGTTCCGCCCTTTGGCTATAATTCTGGCTTGAAGCGGAACCAAAGGCTACATACGGGAAATACATCGAAATCTCGACCTACAACGGACAGCGGGAAGACGAGTAAAGCCGCGAGACCAGGTACTTCTGGCAGCAATCACGCCAATGTGACTGTAAGACACGCCCCCGCATGACCAACTTCGGGCTCAACTGACTTGTGCCGATTTGCAGCACTTCATACGGATATACAGCCCAGACGGCACATATACCACGATGGCATGGCCGCTATATACCACTACATCGGAGATTCTTCATGCTTTGGCGAGCAAGTCCATCGGCATGAAGGGAACAATGAAGCTGTACATTCGGGAAAGAGGACAAGGTATGTGACCACCCCGTTCGTCTCACAGGGCACACTAATGTAACTTCGAAAAGAGCGACTGCTCATGCCATCGGAAAAACCACTGACTATTCAGCTCAGACGGATCTTGCAAGCTGGATACACAGATGCTGATAGGATCGCGGAGATGGGCCGAGAGAATCTGGCTATGCTGTGTCGCTTCGTGTATCAGCCTCCAGTGCTACCCAGGATCGATCCCGTAAGCAGCGTTGGTATCGAATACTCGAAAAGTTTATTGACCAAATGGTGCGTCAGGAGGATGGAAGTTCGTATGATTCCTTCGAATTGGTCGACCTCGCTGGTCGAGATCTGCAGACCATTCCAATCTTCTTGCACCGACATGCGCACAATATCATCAGCCTGAATTTGTCACGAAACTCAATGTCGGACGTGCCTTTGGACTTCGTGCAAGCTGCCATTACTCTGCGCGAGCTTCGTATGACCTATATGGCTCTCAAGCGGGTCCCGACAAGTATCCGACATAGCTCGGCCCTGACCAGGTTGGATATATCTTGCAATCGGATACAGGATCTCGAACATGCTGGCTTGCATGAGATTCCAACTCTGGTGTCCCTGAAAGCCATGAATAATCGGTTGACAACCCTTCCGCATCAATTCGCTGAAATGAAGTCGCTCAAGTATTTGAATATTTCCAACAACAAGTTCGTCAGCCTGCCGGATCACCTCTGTCAAATGCGCGGTCTGCTAGACCTTGACGTCTCTTTCAACGAAATATCAAGTCTTCCAGCCGAACTGTGCCAACTGGCATCTTTGGAGAGACTTGTGGCAGCTGGCAATGCCCTGACCACTTTTCCTAACTCGTTCTCGTCGCTGGCGAGCCTGCGAGAGCTCGACGTACGCCGGAATCAACTTACAAATTTGAACGCGGTATACGCCTTGCCCAATCTCGCAATATTGCAGGCAGAACACAACAACCTCGTCTCGCTAGATGCTCAGCTAGGACCCAAGGTCAGGGAATTCGATGTCCCGTATAACTCTCTGACAAGATTCACCCTTGCGGCAAGAGGGGCGATGGATGTATCTTATAGCTTGACCGTCCTCGACCTTTCCTATGCCAAACTTTCAACACTAGCCGATGACGCTCTGCGGCAATTGGTCAATTTGGACACCCTCAAACTCGATTACAATAAATTCACCCGACTACCGGAAACCCTCGAATCATTGCCGAACTTGCGGACGCTCTCGTGTGTGGACAATGTGCTCGCTTCATTACCCAGCGGCTTGGGAAAATTGCTCAAACTCGAGGTTCTAAACGTGCACAACAACAATTTGCGGGAGATACCCAGTGGCATTTGGCATTGCAGATCATTACGTGTGCTCAATGCAAGTTCCAACCTCTTGCCAGCGTTTCCGGATCCGCCTATGGATCTGCAAGACGAGGATCCGGTGCATTACACGCGACAGGGCACATCCGATGTCGTTCAAGCCGACGCACTCGACGAAGATGCGACTTTACCGCTGTGTTCGTCTTTGAAAAAGCTCCTTCTCTGCGACAATCAATTGACTGATGACATCTTCGACACAATCGCCATGATGGGCGAGCTTCGGTGCTTGAATCTCAGTTTCAACGATATATACGAGATCCCAACATGGTCCCTCAGCAAAAACCCAAATCTCGAAGAACTTTATCTGAGCGGCAATAATCTGACAAATCTACCAGCTGAGGATTTGGAACGCCTCACGAAGCTCCGGATCGTGCACCTCAACGGCAATAAGCTTCAGACCTTACCGGCTGAGCTGGGCAAGATTCGCAAACTCCTAATTCTCGATGTCGGGAGCAATGTCCTGAAATACAATATTGCGAACTGGCCATACGACTGGAATTGGTAAGCCCGTCGCCGATGCGGCGTGGAGTCCAAGCTGACAAGAACTTGTCGATAGGAACTGGAACTTGGAGCTCAGGTACTTGAATCTTTCCGGCAACAAGCGGCTCGAGATCAAACCCAGTCATCAACAAGAAATGCAACTCGGTGGCAATCTCCGTCGTGATTTGGCAGATTTCTCCAAGCTTGCAAGTCTCCGCGTATTGGGATTGATGGACGTCACGGTTCGGATTCCGTCATTGCCGGATGAATATGAAGACCGTCGTGTCAGAACGTCATTCTCCGAGGTTAACTCCATGGGCTACGGTATTTCCGATAACTTGGGCAAATTGGATCACCTTGCAATGATCGACCTTGTGGTGCCCAATTTCCGATCCAAAGAGGATGAGTGTCTATTCGGGATGTTTGGGCTGTCGGTACCATCCACCATCGGCGGAAAGGTTCCGAAATACGCACAAGATTGGATTGCCGCAACCCTACAGAAAAAGCTCGAAGCGATGGATCCGTCAGACACCGTTGCCGATGCCCTTCGCAGGGCTTTTCTTTCAGTAAATAGAGACTGTTTCGACGAGCTCATGCTCGAAGATCATCGGCGCAAGAACTCAAGCACGGCCTCCTTCGCTCAAACGATGAACCAGAATCAACTCAACGCATTCAACCAGTCCTTCCGGGGAGGAGCTTCGGGAGGCGTTGTCTATGTCAGCGGAAAGACAGTACACATCGCCAATGCTGGACGGGTACTCGCGGTCGTGAGTTGCGGTGGTGAAGCTGAGCTGCTCTCGCAATTGCACGATCCGCTGGAAAGAGAGGAAACAATGCGAATTCGTGCAAGCGAGGGTTGGGTGTCCCAGCGGGGACTGGTAAACGACGAAATCCCAATCTCTCGAGGCTTTGGGTTTTACCATGCCGTTCCCGCGGTCAACTCCCTGCCGTCCATCACCACACGACAGCTCACCGATGCTGACGAGTTTATCATTGTCGCGAATTCAGGACTCTGGGATTTTTGCTCTTATCAAACGGCTGTTGACATCGCCCGTGGCGTCAAAGACGATCCGATGATGGCAGCTCAAAAACTCAGAGATCTCGCCATCAGCTACGGTTCAGAGGGTTCGATAATGGTCATGGTCATTTCGACCAGTGATTTATTCCGGCAAAAACAAGCTCGAACGAGGACAATCAATGACAGGGCAGACGGCGGCGCGGAGGTTGATCCCGCAGGGATATACAGCGGCCCAAAAAGGAATCGCAGAAGGCCTGAGGACATTGGTGATAGGACGCTTCTTCGTTTGGAGAAGGAAGTACAGCCGCCGACAGGAGAAGTCGCCTTGGTATTTACGGACATCAAGAACTCCACATCTCTCTGGGAAACAAATCCCGGAATGCAGACGGCGATGCGGATGCACAACAGTCTGCTACGTCGGCAACTGCGCATTATCGGTGGATACGAAGTCAAGACCGAAGGTGACGCGTTTATGGTATCGTTTCCTAATGTTACTTCCGCCATGCTCTGGTGTTTCACTTGCCAACTTCAGCTATTAAATGAAGACTGGCCTCGTGAGATCCTGGAATGCGTGGACGGACGAGAGGTCAGGGACAGTGCAGGCGAGCTGGTAGCACGAGGTCTGTCTGTCCGCATGGGCATTCACGTCGGTGTGCCGGTATGGGAACGCGACCCGATCACCCGACGCATGGACTACTTTGGACCGATGGTCAACAAGTCAGCGCGAGTGTCAGCAGTCGCAGACGGTGGCCAGATCATGGTCAGCTCAGACGTCATGAAACAAGTAGACAGCGTCACCAAATACCTTGACAATGATGAAGAGGCGGACGAAGCTGCCGAAGCTTTGGGCAGCGAAACTGGACGAGAGGTCGTCCAATTGCGAAAGTTGGGCGTAGGTGTGCTTGAGATGGGGGAAAGGAAACTGAAGGGACTGGAAGGTGTGTGCCTGCTACCAGTACAATCCAAGGGATCCTCAACTGATATATTCCTGGTGTCTAGTGCCCGAGAAGTTATTCCTGGTATACCCCAAGGCGCTTGCGGGCCGACTGGAGGTTTCGACACAACTGCGAAAGGACGTCGAAGTCTTAAAGCCAAAAGTTTACGGTGGCGAAGAGCGAACGATCAACGTGGAAGAAGTTCGGCAGCTTGTCTCTATCGTATTCCGTCTCGAAGCTCTGTCTTCAAGCAAATTGTCGGCAGAACGACACAAGGCGATGACGGAAACGGCGTCTGTGGCGGAACAAATAGCGCTGGAACCCGTTGTTCCAGTCGAGGGTCTCAATGTCTCGCTGCCGGACTCGGGCACCATGCAAAGCGAAACTCATGAAGACCACACAGCGCTGGCTGGCGCTGTGAATGGCTTTTCTTCGAGGGCTATCAAGGCCATCTCGCAGGCAGATCTATTCCACCATTCGTCCTTCCTCGGTCCGCGCGTGAGCGAGGAGATGACAGATGAAGAGTTGACGGCCGTGTTAGAGTCGTTGGTGATTCGTCTGGAAAACACGCTGTCAACACTTGTAAGTAGCCGTCCCGAATGTTCTACTGCTGCTAAGATGCTGATCTGTCCTTCCTTGTCGTAGCTTCTGAAACAGATCGGAGATATTTACCCGGTCCTCGCTGGGATCTCCGAATTGACCAAGATTGACACCCATACTCTCATCTCGGCGCTATCAGCATTCGCGTCACTCAGTTGAAGGCGATTTGACCGACAACTATTTGGCGAAATATACATCGCGGCGATAATGAAGATTATCTAGTTCTCTAATCTACGGGCGTCTATTGCGTTGTAGCATATTGTATACTTGTAAACGTGGTTGAGGACGGTTCTATCTGAAAAGGCAATAGCACAAGAAGGCGCTTGTCAGAGCTGAGTAGCCTTTCGAGCGTGGCGAGCGTATTGAGCAGCAGTCCACGCGGGAGTTTCGGACCATCAAGTGGCAACTGCCATTCTCCGACCCCCCTGAGGCCGCTCGTACTTCTCACACCGTGCTTGCACATGACTACCGAAGGCATAAGAATGAGCCCGAGTCCGGGAGGGCCATAGGGCATTTGAGCACGATCCCTCGGCATCGCTCGTCAGGATGAAGCAAGCGGCGATAAAGTCAACAAGGTTGAATAATGAATGACCTCGAATTCGATTCGTTCGAAGCTAAGCGAATATATACGAGGATGCGGCCGCCGCCGAGTCTCGCTCGTGCCGTCATGTGTTTATCTGAGACACAGACGGCCAGAATGAATGATGGATAGGTTTGCTGACGACAAGAATGCCCGACAGAGTCCCGGCAGCTTCCCAGATCCCGTCCTCTCAATCTTCGTCCATACTAGCGAGCTCATAGGGTGCCTGGACCAGATAAGGTGGCTCTGATGATGACCGGCTCAAGGAGCGGCTGCTACGTCATGCATACTCGATCTGCCCTATTCCTTCCGACAGTTGGTCAGTCAGCTGACGACTCGCGCGGAAGAATCCGAGACGTGATGGAAGCCAGATTACGTGCGATTTGATGCGCTTGTTGGCGTTTCACGTCGTCTGACTGCCTTTGGCTGGGCAAGTGGCTATGATAGTCCAGAAGCCCAGTATCTCGGAAGCGGACGACCCGGCGAGACGACGAGATGATATATATGGAGTCATTATCTGCTGGCCGGAGCTTCCCCTCTGTGGCCGTCTCATAACCCAAGATTGATCAACAGCTTTCAGGCAACAACAGCTACACCTTACCACATCACATCAGCTACCAATGGAGTTCATCACATCAGCATCTGCTCCGCCTCCTTTGCCTCCTCCGGTAAAGCAGTACCAGAGCCAAGCTGTCATCCACCTCACCTCCGATCGACGAGGCAGTGCGTCTGGAGATGGTCAGCCCGGTCTCTTTCGAACTCTCTCGAGAGGCAGTCTTGGTCGACGATCCAGCACTGGCGGGGGCAGCGAGTCGGGCGGAGGTCTTCGGCGTGTCCTTTCCCGAGGGGAAGGCGAGTCTGGCGGAGGGTTGCGAAGAGTGCTCTCGCGGAGTGATAAGTCGGGAGCGGACGCTTCGGGTCGACGAAGTTCTGAAGGAAACGTGTTGAAGCACGCCGACGAAAGTGCTACTGGTGGCACACCCTTACAGCGAACCAAGTCGGCGGAGCTCAAGAATGGGAAGTGGATCAGTCCTGTCATGGCGGGCGTCGCGAACGTGAGTCGACACGTCCGACATCCTCGCGAAGTCTGTCTAATCGTTCTTCTTCCAGAACAATCTCGTCTTGATTCTCGCCGTTGATTCGCATCTCGTCCCCTTTGGCTCGTACGACGATCACCATCACCAGCCAAAACGAACAATCTCGTCCAACGCCGCGCCGACTCCTGCGCCTCCTGCTGCACACACCGAAGCCGAGCACACGAGCAGCGGCGGTGGAATTGGAGCGACGATCAAGAAGATATTCCGACGTGCCTCCTCTTCTCAACAAGGCTCGGCTGCGCACGCCCACGACACCAATACTGCCGCGACTTCTGGTGCAGAATCCGCCGTCTCCGACGAAACTGCCGTCAATGCACCGCTGAACACTCTTCAAGGTCACCAACAGCTCGACGAGCAGACGCACGACAAGTCCTATCCAGCTTATATTCACGACAGTCCCGTCAAGTACATTGTCGTTCCCCTCGCGGCCTTGGATTACAAGACCATCACCATCAAGGAAGAGAAGGGTGTATGGGTCGTCAAGGTTCCTGTAAGTGTTTCTCGGTTGGTCCTGCTTCTCGCTTTTGACAAATGCTCCTGTCAGGTCACTGGTTTCTTCCATCGACTCGTCGCGCCCGCTCTTGCCGAAATTGGTCAAGGTCCGGATGAAGGGTGAGTTCGCAGTAGGGAGGCTCCAGCTGATTCTCAGCTGATCTCGGCTTGTTCACGATGTAGTTGGGGAAGGTCTGGAGAAATCGAGTTCTTGTTCGACAGCAAGAATTGGATCGGCGCCAAGGAGTACGTACAATTGTATCACTTGACGGAACTAGCATTCTGACCAGACTTGTGTCTTGCATAACAGCGAGGCCGAACTGTTGCATTTCAGTCTGATGAGCGCTCTCAACCCTACTGGCATTTAAAGGTCGTCAAGCATCATGGCCTGGAACCGCAGAGCGTCAAAGCGGACAATGATGAGGCGGGATTTTCTCGCACCGGACTTGCCTCCAACCTCCCTTTTTCAAGTCGTATGCGGAAACCTCAATCGATTCTTGCGATCGCCATCCACTGTATAATGTCGCTCAAGCCCACCTGTAGAAGTCCTCTTTGAACTTAGTCATCGTTGTAAATCTCGAATCGAAGAAAGAAGAAAGAGCGTAATACGTCTCGCCAAAGAGCAGTCCAAATGGAATGAAGTCTTTTCGCTCGAGGCCTAGCTTTAGCTATAGACGTCAGCTAGACAAGGGAGGCAATAGGCAGCCCTGAAAGCATGCGCAGCATGTTACCCTGGCCTACATGCGGCACTGACTGGGGAGAGCGGCGACCGATCAGACACATAGAATCGCCGCATCTGCCGAGATGCGGTCTCGCTGGAGATAAAGAGTGGCAATATATTGTAGTCTTGAGACGAAGCGTCATGCGCATGGAGGATGTTGGCATATCCGGCCATGGTATATCGCGTCGATGGAATATCGCTTCAAGTCTGTGCTCGGGGTCACTTTCGGACTCCCGAAGCGAAGGGGCAGCCTACCTTTACTTATCGACAGTACAGATCACTACAGTATCGTAGCTTGGCGCGTGGTCTGAAATCTACACAGCTTCGCTACGGCAGCCAAGCTTGAATCCTTTGCGCTGCGGGGGTCACGCAGAGGGCATCCCTGTGTCCTGCATTGTATAAGCCGTCAGCCGATATAGATCAGGCTCATTCAGGTCTGATAGACCTCTCTGCTGGCGTCCTTTCCATGACAGCTGAGCTTCTCCGACAGACAGGTCGCCCAATGTACAGTCAGCTATAGAGACTGCATCCCGCGCGCTCTTTGGCCGTGGCCGTGATCGAGGATAGAATGACAGCCTCATTCTCTAAACCGTCAGATAACACCAGCTCTTCTCGGGTGTCACACGTGCGACAACCTGGCTATTCTAAGACTGGAAGTCTCCTGAGCAGGATCTTCTTCTCAACTCCATTCAACGTTCGACATCGACTGGGGCTCTCCTCGGAAAGCCCATTAACGCCAGACGCAAACATACGGGGTCCGGACGAAAGCGCCGGAGACTTGATACCACTACTACCGCTATATCACCAAAAAAGTCCCTCGCATTCGTCTCGCCATCGCCGTCATCTTTGGAAAACTCGATCGGGCAAGATGAAGTTTGGAACGTTGCTCGAGCTTAATTCCAACATCGAGTGGTTCGACAAGTACGTCGATTACGATGGGCTGAAAAAGCTCTTCCCCAATGAACCCTTCGACCCGTCGTATCATCGTGGTCGGCCCGTCACGGGAAGGGACGAGGAGGAGGCATCTCCGTTGCTCCAGGCGGGGGATGAGCGAGGAGGAGCGTCCCAAGAGGAGTTCATAGCGGCATGTGATAGGGAACGCAACAAGGTCATCGAGTTTTACAAGGAGAAGGAAGAACAATTAGCGGAAGACTTCAAGGCCTTGCAGCATGAAGTCAAGATGCTTGAAGATCGAGAGCTGGAAGACGTTATCGAGGAAGAGGAAGAGGAAGAGGAGGAGGGAGAAGAAGCGGGAGATGAGGAGACGGAGAATGACGGCTACACCAACAGTCAATCTGGCAGCCGAGTTCTGGGTGGTAGTCGCCGCTTCTCTCAAGATGATAGGGCAAACGACGGTGCAGGACCTTATGGTAGTCCGCCTGCGGCAAACAGCGCAGGAACCGGTTTCTTCAAGCGGTTTGGGCAGATTAATCGCTCCAACGTCAACGTTGACCCCAAGGACGAAACCGATCTCCTGGAAGCTGCGTTATCTCCAGCAGTCATGCAGCAACAGCAGACAAATGCTCGTGCTTTCACCAAACCACGAAGCAGAAGCCGCTCGGCATTGCCGACGTCACCCATCAAGAACGGTTCCAATACCGGCCCTTCGCCTAAATTCAAGCGGGCTGTCTCCGATTACGAACTGCCCTCGCCCGGAATGGCTGCCTCAAACGCTAGAGAGCACCGTCTTTCCGTCTCTTCGGCATCCTCAGGAGGTGGTCCTTACGGCTACAGGTATCGCGGCAACCTCGGTCTGATCCCGATGGATAACACTGGGTTGGCGGACAGCATGATTTCCGCATCTTCGGCGCAAGGCGGACTATCGCACGCCGTCTCTTACATCTGGACGGCCAATTCGGACTATGGCAAAGTCGTCCGGATTGGCTTCAAGAAGAGGATCGCGGCACTTTGGCTAGAAGGCAACAGTCTAGGACAGTATACGGAGCTCAACATGACAGCGTTTGAGAAGATCTTGAAGAAGTAAGCTGATGCGCTGATGAAATTCTATCAGGATCTAACATCTCTCTCTACAGATATGACAAGAATACGAATTCTGAGGTGAGATCTAGGTGACGACTGCCTTCGCGTGAGAAACTTAAAACCCCTCTTGCAGCTCAAGAAGCGTTACATCGCTCAATCGGTGTTGACATCTTACCCTTGGAAGACCGAAACGAAGGAACGGCTGAACGAGATGATGGATCAGATCCTGTACCTTTATGCAAGAGTTGCAGCGGGAGGTGATATCGAATTGGCAAAACAACAACTTCGCGCTCAGCTTCGAGAAAAGGTAGGCTGGTTATCCACCTTGACATGGCTGGCACACATTACTGACGGCTTCTTTCATCCAGATCGTGGTCGACAGAGAAACTGTTTGGTCCAAAATGGTTCAAGAACGCCGTCGCGAAAATCAGCAACTCAAGGTCGTAGGTCCGGACGGCACTCAATTCGCATCGGAGAAGACAGTCATCCGGACACCCATTGGCACACTTAAGCTTCCGTCATGGATTGCCCGGCGACCATTGATCTTTATCCTCGCCTGCTGCATTCTTGTTGGTGTCATCCGAGCCAAGCCGTTCGACCGTGAGGAGGAAAGCAATTGTCTGGGGATGCTGCTGTTTTGCACCATTTTGTGGGCGACAGAGGTTTGTATATCAGGACCTGGCATGCTCCCTGTTCGCACTGACGGACTTCTTGACAGGCTATCCCGCTATTTGTGACCAGTTTCTTCGTGCCGTTCTTGACCGTGGTCTTGCGCATGATCCGGTCGAGTGATGGTGAAGATGTCCGACTGAGCGCCACCGATGCCACCAAGTGAGTGAAGTGCGGAAAAAAACAATTTTGAGACGTTTCCGACCTTGCTTTCTAGATATATCTTCTCGCAAATGTTCTCGCCAACAATCATGCTATTGATTGGCGGTTTCACCATCGCAGCCGTCCTCAGCAAAACCCGACTGGACGTAATGACTGCTACACGTGTTTTGAATGCCGCCGGATCAAAGCCCAGCGTTGTCTTATTGTGCTTGATGATGGTCGCCACTTTCGCCAGTATGTGGATCAGTAATGTTGCCGCACCGACTCTGTGTTACGCTTTAATCAAGGCAAGTACAGTCGCAAGCCATCCCTTTGGCACGAGTTGAAACCGTGACTTTCCTTTTCAGCCCATCACGGATGAGCTGCCGCCAAAATCGGCATTCTCCCGATGTCTTATCGTAAGTCTGCAGTGGAGCCTGGTTGATGACACGTCGACATGCAACTGAGGATTCTGCATCATCAGATCGCCATCGCGTTAGCCGCGAACATCGGAGGCCAAGCTTCACCCATTTCTTCGCCTCAAAATCTTATTGCCCTCGCCAGCATGGACGTCCCACTGTCATGGTTACAATGGTTCGCGATCTCCCTGCCGGTCGCTACAGTGTCGATTATCGCCATCTGGGCTTTCTTGCATATCAACTACAGATGGGAGCACGACCTCGAAATTCCACGAATGCGTAAAAACCAGGATCCGCTGACCATGACGCACTACTACGTTTTGTTCGTCACCTTGTTCACAATTGCGCTTTGGTGCGGCGAGAAATCGCTTGAAGCGTGGATTGGTGATATGGGTATCATTGCAATCATTCCAATCATTGCGTTCTTTGGAACGGGCATTTTGTCCAAGGTGCGTGGTTACACTACGCTATCAGCGCGTGTCTGACGGTTTGAAAAGGACGATTTCCATAACTTCCACTGGAGCATCGTATTCCTGGCAATGGGCGGTATCGCCTTGGGCAAGACCGTGCTTTCTTCTGGATTACTGGAAGATTTGAACCGAGTCCTGGAGAACGCTGTGGAGGGGAAGAGCCTCTACACCGTGCTCATTTTCTTCTCCGGCATCGCCCTCGTCATCGCCACATTGTGAGTACAATGAGATCTCCGTGCAAATGTCAGGGTCTGAAAGTGCGCATGGGATAGTATCTCGCACACCATTGCCGCAGTGTTGCTGGTACCCATTGCCGAGAAGATTGGCAGCGCCATGGAAGACCCACATCCTCGTCTGTTGATTATGGTAGGCTACTTCGAGTCCTCGTCTTCCTCTCGATAATTGACGGCTTTCCTAGGCAACGGCACTGATCTGCTCTGCAGGCATGGGACTTCCGGTCAGCGGGTTCCCCAACATGACAGCGTGAGTCGCGAAACCAGTGTCATTGGGTGGCACCGTTAAACCATCGCTGTACAGGATCACGCAGGAGAACAAGCTGGGCCAGCGTTACATCGAACCCAGCGATTTCCTGAAAAATGGTATCCCTGCATCTCTTTTGGCTTTGATTGTAAGCACCTTCTAGAGTTCTGTTTGTCGACCGCGTAAGCTCATCACAGCTGTTGGCGCCTAGGTCATCGTCACTATCGGATACGCCATCTCGAGAGCATTAGGGTAAGATGGCCCCTATCACCCACTCTTAGCTTTGCTTACAACCTCGCCTTCGATTCGCAGACTATGATGCGATGCACCTTGCATTCGCGCTTGTCGATTCCAGTGACAAGCCATATTCTGATCTTATTGTACCGGTCCACTTCATATATGCATACAATTCCATGCTCTCAGCCTCCCACCATCGCGGTATTTTTCGATGTTATCTTCTGGTTGGTCTCGTAGCGTTTTTCCTTGCCGTCTGGCCTTCCGGGATAGAAAAGCTGCACAATTCAAGACGATGCCGCTGCGCCCTTGCGCCTTTGTCTGTCCACTGCTCTCGCTAAGTCGAGCGATCGAACTAAGCGCGTATTTTTCTGGTCAGTAGCTGCCAGCTGGTTCAGTTCATCGAGTCTTGGCTATATAATAACATGCCGCCTGGCTGTTGTTGTCGGTAAAGAACCATTCTGTGCTCGGCTTTTGGACAACATGTCTTCGTTATTCATGTGAGGCTGGAATTCTCGAGAAGGACGACGAAGGCTACGGTCATAGAGCCCCAGGTTCGGATCCAGTAAGGTGAGCATCTTGTTTTAGTCCGCTGTGATATCCCTCTCCCTTTCACCTTCAAATGACGAGTGAATTATGTTTATTCCTTGGCACCTCTTATTCCAGGGGCGGAAGAACCAACGACGTGCAAATTTGTTTGTGCAATTCTGCTCGAGCCAGCAATGGCTCGAGTGGAATGTTCTTCCGTTCGATGCTTTCAACGACTTTCTGATCTTCGCAACATCCTCCATGCCTTGTTCCATCTTTCGCAAATGGCGGTCAGGGGCTGACAATTCCTCTTCTCCTGACAGTGTTTTGACATCCCTCGTCTGTGGAGTCATCGTCTAGTCTCCCGTTTGGGTCATGTTGTAATGGCAGACTTTGGCGGTCGTGATCGATCTTCACTCTCCCATACTATCGTGATACTTTTTTGAATCTTGCTCTGCGTTGTTGCGCATACAATTCGCTTCACATGATTCGCCGATGTTGGAAAAGAAACGTTGCAACCTGGAGCCTCGTTGCTGAGAAACGCGACGTATCGCAGGACAGCCAGGACTCCCCTTCAGCCTCAAGATTTCGTGCAAGGCAGGGAACCGCC
The DNA here is from genome assembly GCA_023628075.1 of Naganishia sp. PG3902-1. Classification (NCBI taxonomy): domain Eukaryota; kingdom Fungi; phylum Basidiomycota; class Tremellomycetes; order Filobasidiales; family Filobasidiaceae; genus Naganishia; species Naganishia sp. PG3902-1. Next base: position 1,137,169 of record JAMALH010000005.1, read on the forward strand.
CAGCGAACTCGATTCTGCAATCTAAGGCGTGTCGTAACGCTGGTGCCGCAGCCCAGACTTCGCGTGTCCCAGAACTTTACAGATATTCCATATCATATAGATCAATAGTATTGTCCGTAATCGCAGTCTACAAGTGTTATTGTCCGTGTCAAGTTAAGCACATAAGATACTGGATAAAGGAAGCTCTCTTGTCGTGGTGTCAAAGATCGACGGTCCATTGTCCTTGGTCGGTGAGCCGTCACTCGCCATTCGTCCGCGTAGCAAAGGATGATCACTACGTCGCCGTGGCGGGATTTCCAGCCCTCGTTGTCATTCCAAACATGCGCAGGAAACGCTTCATGCCTCCCGACTTCTTCGCATGAATTTTGGCGTCACCGAAGCAATGGTTCTCCACGGACGACGCCTGACTGGGAGTGCTATCGCTGGAGAAAGTCCCGCTTTCACTGTAGGTGTGGGTGCCCTCGCTAGTGGAGTTCGACATCACGGGCGACAAGGTGTGGGAGCTTTGCGTTGAGCTCGAGGTGTGCGTCGGATCGACTTTGTGTGGCTCGTTGGGAGGAGGTGAGGATTCATAGGCCGTTCTGAATGTGGAAGCGGAAAAGGACGAAGCCAGAGAAGAGGAGGATAACTTGGAGCGAAGTTTGGGTCGGAAAGCCTTGAGTGGAGGGGCAGTCGACAAGTCCCCGGCCATGCGCATCTGTCCAGAGCCGCCAAAGTAGTCGGATTGGTCGTTTTCGCTCTCGGGAGACCAACAGTTCGGAGTTCGTTCCTTGGAGAACATGGAGGCATCCAAGGAGAGGATGGATCGGCTGCGTCCGAGTGACAGCTTCGAGCTGTTCGGAGAGTGCCAGGGTGAGCCCAGCGGGGAGCCTCCTCGACTAGAACTTGGTGACCGTGGGGCAGCCGTCGGCAGCGTGATGCCGGACTTCTTGAGGGCGGACCGAGAAAATTTGGGGGTACTCGCGCCAGAACCAGCTGGGGAGACTTCCGGGACTTCCGGGTACTCGTCGTAGACTTTGCCGGGCGAATGTGGCTGCGTCGACTCGGAGTCGGAGAGGTCGACGACTGACGAGTCTGACCATAGACTCTTGGCAGCCGCAGGCGTCGCGGAACGCGGACGACCGTCTGTAGTAGAGTGGGATGACATGGCGCTTGCGGAACGGATGGATGATGCTCGTCGACCGCTTTCCACACCGGACGACGTTATGGGACGGCCAGACGGATTTCTGGCGTTCGCCTTGGCCATTGGAAGCGTCGACTTGGCGTCTTCGGTGCGCAGCACCGAAGTAGCCGGACGAGTGATCATATCATGGTGGCCCAAAAGCATGTCAGGATCCTGTTCGCGTCTCTCGGTCTTGAGCGAACTGCGACTTGCCGACTTGATGGATCCGAAGAAGGATTTGCGTTGCGGCTTTGGGGCGATTGAGGGGACTGGGGCTGGTTCCAGAGTGATGGGCTCCTGTAGTGTCGCTGGCGCAGCATCGTCTGCCGAGAACCAGTCCGGCTCTTCTTCGATGACTTCTTGCCGAAGAGGACTCGCGAGTCGGGAAGAAGCACTGCCCGATCGTTTCTTGGTGGATCTCGCAAAGTGAGGACGAGGGGGAGCGAGGGGAAGTGAAGATGCCGAAAGCGGAGGCGTCGAGGGAAAGTTGCGAGCGAGGTGCTCGTGCAAGGGCATACCCAGGGAACTACTGGAAGATCCGATCACGCCATAGTCCATGTCGAGTTGCATATCATATACATCCAGGTTGTCCCTCGATGGCGCAGGTAGATTTTTCGCAACGTAGGCCTCGGCTGCAAGACGGGTCTTGAAGACTTTCCATCCCGTATTTGCGTGCGCCTAGGGCAAAATTCAGTATAGGCTCGGAAACGCTGTGGCCGCACTGACCTTGATTTCCATCTCTGCTTCCTGCCACGATTCAAAGATCTTGCCCACATCATGCCCTTCGCCTCGGCGTACCACTGCATAGTAGTTTCTCCTCCTTTCAGGTATCTTGCTTCGTTCTGCCGTGTTTGGCGCGACAACGGCAGACAATCGTTTGTGACTAAGCGCAGCCGGACCGACAGTCGGGACTGCTCCTGCCATATTTGGGTCGACTGATAGACGGCGTGGTGTGAGCGATTCAACCATGATTTATGATTCGGCGAAGATTATGGATCCCTCTTCTGCGGGGTGTTGTTAAAGAGGACGACTTGAGGAATGTAGACAAGGCTGGATGCGTTCAGAACAGAAACGGTCGAAGGCGGTGCGTTGCCCAAAAGAAGAAGGACCGACGGGAGGAGTTGATTGACAGGGGGACAAGGTGTTGCGGATTGCAAGGTGATATTCTGATAGGGCCGAGAGATGAAGAGGGAAGAGACGGAGAGAGACGACAACGCTGAATATGGGAACCACAGGCAGGCCAATCTCGCCAAAGTCAGGGGCATCGCCTCGAGTCGACTGATTTTAGTGGTGACCCAGCAACCCGATAGTGCAGCGCGCAGTGGACACCGCACAGAAAAAGCCCCAATGGAAGGGTCTCAGACTCATCTGGCTATAAATGAGGTGATCGGGCAAGGCCGTGCGGGCTGTCGCACCCGAGCGAGCAGCTCCGAGACGAGAGAAATCGCACTACGGCAGCAGCTACGGCAAGCGCGCCGGACAAAGTTCCGGAGGGGACCGAGGTCGTACAGAAGTCGCTGTACAGCTCGTTTACCAGGAACCTCTCAAAGTAGCTCTAGCTAGCTCTCGAAATATGCGCGATGTCTGGCTTAGTCAGCGGAGTCAGCCGAGACCTTTACGACGCGAAGTATCCTGCACAATTGTCGACTGTCATCGAACAAGTACGTAGTCTGCGAAAGCTTTCCAAAGGGGTTGTGAATCAGTTGTGTTTGTGAATTACACCATATATCCCAAATCTGCAGACTCATGATGCCGAGCGTGAACCATAAATTCTCTCTGGGGGAAGGAGCGAGCGAGGATTGATAGGTGGGTTGCTCCACCAACTTTTCAACATGTCGTAAGGTTTAGAATACATGGCGAAGTATGGGATGCGGTTGCCGGCTCCTATCGCCGATGTCGCTGCCGTTCTGCAATACATTAGACTAAAGAACTAGGTGGGTTACCTCGGTAGACATTTGGAGTAAGGGAGAAGATTGTCAAGCGCGAAAGCAAAGAGCAACGGCTTTGAACAGCTCTTTGGCCAATGCTGCGGCCGAGCCACTGGCCTCAGCGGTAGACAACCCAGTACCCAAGAAAGCTCACCGAGATGATTAGCGAGATCTCGATATAACAGTAGGCATTTTGACAACCTCAATGCGACCTCTCTCCTACGCAGCTTCCTAGGCCTGCTCTCCTACCTCTGATGTCGCAAGAGCTGTTTTGGCGACGAAATACGTGTGCGGAGCCATGAAAGGAAGTCTCCTAATTCTCGGCAAGAAATCGAGACGTCATTCATGTTCTCACGTACCTCAACCAATCTACGTTGAAGACATCCAGTATTCTGCTTCTGTCGGTCCCTCAGAAGCCCCCGGGAATGCGCGGCCGCTGCACAGGGAAGCTCATGGGGTTGTCAAAAAAAATCACTTCCATCCCTACTCGATTTTCTTGACGCTCGAGCTGGGTCTCATCCTCGTGGCAAACAGATCAACTTACCGGCACGCCGTGCATCTGGCGCGATATGCAGTGTGGCATGACTTTTAACGAGTCGATCGACGGGACCATCTGATTCACGAGTGACCGGGACCCTTCGCTCATCCGACATCTCGCGTGCCAACGGCGATCTGAGCGGTGCCAATAAGGAATATTGAGTTGAGAGCTGATGTAGGGAGATCTACGAGCCGATCTAAGGGAGATACCAAATGGGCTATCGCTCTGATAGGCTTTTTCGGGGAGCTGTCTCGATGTACAGCTCTCGCTTCGGCAATATTCTCGCAAGGAAGCTCGCAAGGCAGGACTTACAGCAGGGGACTCGACCCTTCATTTTCTTGTCATGTGAAAGCTATGTAAGATTGATTACGATAAGGATGCGTCTGGGATCAGTGATTAATACGGGCCCATGTTTGAGATGAATGGATTTTGGCCAGCAATTCAAGCCCTTGACCGATCCAACTACAGTATTTGCTCCCCTCTTATCAGCAAACGAGCACTGCAAATCTGACTGGATAAGGAGGTCCGGCTGTCGAGGCGTCTACATGCGAGTGTACAACGCCGAATCGAACATTGATACATTGCCATTGGGGCCCATGGAAATGCGCTTTGCCCCGAGATTGCGAGCTTCAGACCGACAGGGACCCGCGACCAGAAGCGTTGCATATGAGCGGGATTGGGGAGCCCGCTGCGATTGAAGGTGGTGCTGGCGTCTTATCAGTAGTCTTATCATCACGCCCGACGGTCTTGCTCAGACCTCAAGAAACTATTCCACCGGCACCCCGGCACACCGGTGCGATACTGGAAAAGAAAGCAATATCTGCATGATGCCATGTACCGTGTTGAAATTCCATACTACAAGCCACGTCTGATGATACGCATTTCAGACCCTACAATACAACCACAGCCTATCAACACGACAAAACAGGTCAAGCTCGAACAGCTACGACTCGAGGACGTTGTTCTGCCCGTCGTCGCTCGTAATCAACCTACAACGACGTCTCAGCCACGAACTCATAGATGGGGAGACAAGACTCACGGGAACTCCTTGACGAGCGAACATTCGCCGCCGTTTTCCAGGTCGATTGCGTACGACTGGAAGAGGCCCTCGGACGTGATGACCATCACATGCGGTGATGTCCTTTCAACGCCGCCAAAATTGCATCAGAAAAAGGAGTACCCCTCACGCAGCGTCACCCGACTCACGGACTCATCGCTACGACACTGCGCACGCCCCCGCCCCCGCGAAGCTTGAGATAGGCGAAATCCCTGCGCGGCTCCCACATCTCGGACACGCCGCGCGGCATGTACCCGCCCATGCCCGCAACAAGGTTCTTGCCGAGGTGAAGTGATCTGCGGGAAAACGAGGCGGATGCGCTCGAGTTGGCGGGCGCTTGGGAGGGTTTGCCGCCTGCGCCCGAGGAGGCGGCGGCGGCGGCGGCGAGGGATAACGTTGGGGATGATGGTGCCTCGGAGGGGGGTGGTGAATGCGGATGGATGCCATCCTGGTCGCGGTCTGTCGTCTTCTTGCGATCCGTCTTGGCGGCCCCGCTCGTCGATTCCATCAAATTATACACATGCACCGTCTCCGTATCCGAGCTGACGCAGAGCAACGTTCCGGCCGGGTTGAAATTCATACTCCACACCCGGGCGGCTTTGCTGCCTCTCCGGTACTCGCCGAGTTTCTTGGCGTCGGGAAGGGAAAAGACACGAATGACGGTTCCCTTGTCGCTCGCCGTGGCGAGCATGGTGCCCTGGGAGTTGATCGCGAGCGCTGCGATGGCGGATTTGTGGGCCTGGATCATGTTGGTGGCGGTGAGGGCAACGGTGTCAAAGATCATGATGCTGCCGATGGACGAGGATGGTGCAGGCGGTGGTTGTGTAGATAGTGGTGAGGTCGCGCTGGGTGTCGGTGCAGGGTATGCGAGGAATGAGTTGTCATTCGAGGGCGAGAGCGCACAGATCGCTTTCAAGGGATATCAGTACAGGTCGTCTGGAGGGAGATCGCAAAACTCACCATTCGGATTCGCGCCTGTATCAAGCGTATGCAATAGCTTCATGGTTGAAATATCATAGATGTAGATCTCCAACTCGAGCACGACAATCAGTCGTTTCCTGTTCATCCGCACGGCAAGAATGGCCGTCGGGAAGAGCAATTCACATATTGTTGATTGCCTCTGCGATACGGGTCAGCCATGTCTTTCCTCGGGACTGCAGCACGCGTACCTTTGTATTAACGATTTGTAGACGCCGTGGAGAGGCTGAAGGTTTGTCCCCTGCTCCTACCACAGCCACGAGTGATGTGCAGAACAGCATCTCAACAATGGATGCGGCGCCGTCATCTGCCAAAGCACCGAATTAGCCCTGCTCCCAACGAACGCAGGATAGGGAACTGACTCTTGGAGTAGATCTTGCCAAAGGGATCACAGTTGATGACGCTATACCCTTTCCGTGTACCGACCGAGATGCAACTGCCCCCGGATCCTCCAGCGTCAGCGATGTGCTCGACTCGCCCTGATAGATGCGCACCTGAAATCCTGGTTGAAATTGCACGACTGCTCGTGGGGATCAGCGGCGAGCGGCGGGAATGCGGATCCGGGGACTTACGAGGAGCTCTGGATGCTGCTTGATGGGGGCCATCGTAGCGCGTGCGTGCTCAGGATCTGGCGGGCGACAGCACAGGATCAGGGCGGGGCACGGACGGATCTCCCGACTTGGTCAACACGGGGACGCCCTTCTGGATTCGTCACGGCCGACTCTGGAGAGGCCGATCAGATGACGAATCCGGCCGCCCAGGGCAAGAAAGAGCACTTTTGCGCCGTCCGTGGCGTCCCTCGACCCTGCGATCCACCAGCCAGCATGCGGCCACCCACCATCCTGCGCACGACGATCCGTCGCGGGGCAACCACACCCTTGCGGCCCTTGTCAGCCCTCCCCCGGCGCATACCGCCACCCACGCAGGTCCTGTGCGTCCGCGCGGTCCACCACACCGCCCCCCGCCTGAACACCGCGTCACCTCCAAAAGCCAAACAGTGCCCCTCCTGCGGCTCCCACCTCGCGCCATCGGCATCCCCTTGTCCTTCCTGCAAAGCCCTCGTCCCGATTCCATCAGACGTGTCGTACTATGCGTTATTCGACCTCGTCCCGCCTGCATCGGACGTCAAGCATCAGTTGACGCAGTTGGAGGGGGGAGGGTATGTCTTGGATGTGAGGGATCTGCGGATGAGGTATCTGAAGCGCCAGCAGGGATGTCATCCCGATTCGTATACGGGACAGGGAAAGGTTGGTGTGCGACCTATTCTCTCGCATACTTGAAAGTAACCGACCGACTTTCTCTACCGGCGACAGGTGTACGATCTCGCACTCGAACAATCCTCTTTCCTGAACAAGGCATACTCCACACTCGTCAATCCCCTTTCTCGGGCGCAATACCTCGTACGCATCATTCCGACGTTACTAGTCGAGGACACTGACTCCCTGCAGCTCGAGATCTACGGCAACCCCATCGCCGAAACAGATTCGCTCGACGACCCTGCTTTGCTCATGGACGTCATGGAGGCGCGAGAAGAGCTCGAAGAGGCTCAAACGGAGGAAGAGGTGGAACGCGTCAAGGCGTCCAACGCTGGTCAGTACATGAGCAGCGCACCGATACCCCCCTTTGTTGACGGTAGCGTAGAACATATTCAGGAGGCGATGCGTGGACTCGCAGAGGCCTTTGGACATCAGCCGCCAGACCTCACACGCGCCAAGGCACTGGCCATCGAGATGCAGTATCTACAGAATCTCGAGCGTGCCGCGAGGGAATGGCAGCCGGGCAAGCGCGTCGAGGTTACACATTAGCCCAAGGGTATGAATATAGAATGTGCATAAGGCTATGGCGCCAGTGGCCAGAACTTTTCCGACCTGTATGACGGAGTCGTACCGCTCGTGTCTCGTTTACGGGGCAACGCAACGACTTCGGACGTCTCGGCACCGCCCTTGGCCCGATCGATATCCATCGCTGATCCCGTCGTCGCCGTCGTCGTCGTCGTCGTCATGTCCTTTTCCCGCTCAGTGGACCCCTTGTCCCGCTCGCGCCTCTCGTTGTCCCGCTCACGGTCCCTCTCCCGCTCGCGCTCGCGCTCTCGTTCGCGCTCCCGTTCGCGGTTCTTTTCATACTCCCGCGCACGCTCCCGCTCACGACTGACCGCATCCCAATCACTTCCACCACCACCACCGCAGCCGCCGCGTCCAACACCGCCACTCGCGCCGTAACCGCCTAGTCCGAATAGTCCTGAGCTGCCGAGTCCGTTGCCTTTGCGAGGGGTCGATGACCAAGCTTGCGGTGCAAGTTCCCCTCGGTCTCGCGCCAGTCGCGCCTTGGCCGCAGCAGCGGCTTCCTCTTCAGCTGTCATTCGATCACGTCCAATCAAGGTTGACAGCGAAGAACCTCGTGACATGCCATTGTTGACACTCGATGATGCCGCAACGGATTCCGCCAAGCGGTCGTTGACTTGATTGAGAAGTCGTTCGGTTCGTGCCAGGTTGGTTTCCAGCCAGCGTTTGCTGTCCATCAGATGATCCCGGTGGTCCAGAAGCTCCTTGCGCAGCAACGACGTCGACGAGCCGGAAGGCATTGACCCTGTCGAGTTTTGAATTGTCGAAGGATACGGATTTGCCCATGATGAAGTCGGAGGTCGACTTGAAGTCATTGATGGTGTAGGTGCGGCAGTGGCCGAGGGAGCACCAGGTTTGGACGGCGTCGCAGCAGCAGCTGAAGCCCGCGACGGATCCATACCGTCAAATGCCCCAAACAAGGCGCCATACTTGAAATTCCCCGTTCGTTGACCGGGATAGCCATATCCCGTATTGATGTAACCTGCCCGCGACGAAGGCGCACCGTTAGTCGCGGGATGCGCAAGTTGTCGCGAGGAATTCTGCTGTGCAATCTGAGATCCAGGACCAGGTGGACGGCGATCAATGAGCTTGTCCTTGTCGGCATCGCGTTCACGGTCAGCAGGGTGATCAGCCTCGTGGTAGTGATCCCTGTCCGCATTCCTGTCGCCCTCTACGTGCTCTTTCGAATCCTCTCCTGCAGTGGGACGGCCGCTCGCTCCCCAGCTTCGACTTGTCAAGCCATAGTATCCCGGTCGGTCACCATCCCCACGACCCGTGACACCTGATTGGCCGTCTCCATCGGGCGTTTTCCGTTTCGTCCCGCGATTCTCCGACAGGCGCTCGCCGCCGGCGGGAAGCGGAGAAAGCTGATCTCGATAGGCCGGACGCGAGGCAGTATTGGGGCCAATCGAAAGCAGGGTTTCGGCTGCCAGCTGATGATCGCGCTGGAGACAAAGTCAGTCGCAACATCGATACTTCGTCCAGAATACCTACACTGACACCCTCTTTCGCATCCCTTTCTGTTTCCTCTGCCACTGCCCCCTTGCTTGGCTGTCCCGTTGTCTGTGCTTCCATACTTCTCGGCGATGGAGAATCCGTTAGACTCTGCGTATGCCGCTGTGTGCTAGTGTTCTGTGCCGACGACGCCTCGGGACCGGTATTCGCCTTTCTGCTGCTATGCAGATAAGACGACTCTCTCGAACCCGCTGCCGCCTGAACGTCCGGACCGGCTCCTGACAACTGCTCCGAATTCCTGTCGTCCGAACCCGCCAAGTCGTCGACCTGGAATGAGGATTTGATTGGATTTCCCACGGCTGGCACTCGTTTTCTTCGTTTGATTACGGTCTTCTTCATCGCGACCGGTCGTGGCACTCCATGTAGCTTGTGATAGAGACCTGTTCAGGAGCGTCATCGAGAAGAAAAGCGGAATCAAAATCAGCCAATGTTATCAGATAACACGCGCTAGCCTATATCGGGTTCAAACGGGAGTATTTGTCCGGCATATTCCCGCGTGACCGACAATGACGTGGAATGAGATCTGTCACTCACCACAGGCGTTGCATTGCGGCCTTCCCTCTTCGTCTCTCCGCCAAAGTGGTGTTGTGCTGGTGCCGCAATTGCGACACGACATTCCTGCCGAGACTGTTTGTGCCGGAGCTGCTGGTGGCGCCAGAGGCAATGTCGTCGTCGGCGCGGATGGACTGGTCTCCACACCGCCCTTGGATGGCAAACGTTCCATATCCCTCGAATCTGCGGGCGCATCAACGGATAAGGCGCTGGTAGTCCTGCCAAACGATCGTGCCTGCTTTGAGCCCGCGGATCGCGCAGGTCTCGCCGGTTCAATCCCCTCCATATCGCCTCCATCCTGACCATATTCTGCCTCATCCGCGACCTTGTTCCCGCTATTGTTGTACGTCGGACAGCCTTCGCAGGCCGACTTGCCGCCCGTCCCGTTACACAGTCCGTCTCCGGGACACGTCCCGGCGCCGGGCTGAGCCTCGGCGCACGGAGCACGTGGACTCGGTAGCGTGGCTGATTGCGGTATGCTTTCGAGTGCAGGGTCGATCTGCGCCGGTGGCGGGCTGTGGATTGGGCGGGATACCGAGGCAATGGACGGCTCTTGGTTATAGCTTGAAGAAGCTGCATGAGAGGGATTCTGTGGTGGCGTTGGATGTGCGTAGCTTGAGCCGTATGGGCTATTATGTGTCGGAATGTACGTTCGAGGTGATGTAGATCGATACGAGTGGGGTAATGATGGATCGACGTTGCCATACGGTGCAAGATAGTGTGACGAGGGACCTCGAACCGCTGCAAGAGATGAACACGTGCTCCGCTTTCATCGAGATCAAACTTACAACACCCCTTGCAGACCTGCTTGCCTCCGTCCTCTGTCAATGGCAGAATCAATCCCACTTCACTCTCCGTCCGACCACAATCAGAACACCTCTTGGCGGCAGCGTGTGGCTCCGATAACCGCGGACTGCCCGCCATCCCGCTGGGTGTTCGTGATACAAAGCTGTCCGGTTCGCGCCTTGATGATTCACCTTCCAATCGCCGATATCCCCGCACTGGTGGTGAACCGCCTCTGCTGTCCGGATACGCATTGGATCCTGGTGAGCGTGATCTGCGCATCGGCGGAAAAGCATTCGCACGCATAGACGACGAGCCGTTGCGATAATCTTCGCCTTGATCCATCATTCCCATCCTCGGACTCGCGCCCATTCGTGTTGACGACTCTCCCCCTGCCTCATCGGTGTCCCGTCTTGGGTATGCTTGCGGCGATACGGAATTCCGGGAACGTGCGGCGTTGATCGGCGGCTGAACCTGCGCGGCCATGGTCGAATCGCTTTTCGCCTCAGATCCAGCACGATGCTGCAGTGCCCTGTCCAGCAACGGATTCGGAAGCGACGGCGATCCAGGACGCGAATAGGGATGATACATGATGTCCGTCCTCGCTCGCTCGCACGGTGGCCACTGCGACTGTCGCATGAAAAGCTGATAACGGTGCTTTGTCACCTCGAGGTCGCAGCTGGCAAGGTGATCGATACAGGGCTTCGCGTGTGAGGCAGGTGCGCCCGCGTCTCGGCATCCCGCGTCGCCCGCCCACGAGCCAATCACCCTCGCCCCATATCGTGTGGGCGCGTCGGACTCTGATCAGCGTTGCTTTGGCGAATTTGAGCGATAAGATTAGCACTGCCGTCACCCCGATTGCTTCGCTTCTCGCCGTGCAGGGCGAGCTGCCGCGGAGCAGCTGCAGCGCACGGCGAGCGCGCAGCGGCCTGCGTCGCCTTCGAAGAATTTCAAAAAGCTCTTTTGAAGGCCCTCTATTATGCGACCGATGTTGCGATCTATCTCTGGACTTTCCGATCATCCACGTCAGCGAGTGCGTCGCTTTCCTCCTGGAAGCTCAGGAGCCTCTGAGGCAAAGCCTCGGACACAATCACGCAGGTGTGACAAGAGCGGAAAAGATGGGATAGGACGTATACAGGGTCAAAGCCGCCTGCACGAGAGTCCCTTTGAATTGGTATCAGAGATGTGGCATGTATGTCAATTTTCATATCAGGCCAGTGTACAATATCTTGAGGATTATAAGGAATCTATCTGTGCATCTATGATAGCAAGAGGCAGTGGCCAGAACGCCAAGGCCGAATAAAAAGAACGCGATCGACTCTAGAACGCGATTTATTTGGTGGCTCGAGTGGATCGCATGCGGACCGCCTCACCCTTGAAGTAGAATAGGAAAGGGATGGGTGCAATGACACAAGCAATCAACGCGAGGAGCAAACCAGCGTATTGGAAGCCCATGTTGTGCTGAAAGAGAAAAATCGCGGTAAGTCGTTTGCAGTCAAGGAAATGGCTTGATACGATACATACGAACATCTGGGTCACCCAGAGAGGTACTGAGGCACCTGCAAGACTACGAAGGAGCGTCTTGGCTGACATTGCGCTGGCAGCGAACTCTGTGTAAGAGTCGACGATATACGAGTTGGCGGAGACGTAGACCGATAACATGGCCAGACCGAACAGACCGCCGCCGAAGCACGGACCGATCCAGTGGACCCATTCGTAACCCCCGGTGAAGGCGAAAACGAATAGCGCGATCGGGAGAACACTGAAGAGACGGTCTGCGTCAGCAACTAGGTGCAAAGGCTCCCGAGCATAGAGACTTACATGGATCCAAACATCATGGGGTAAAGACGGGCCTCTGCTCGTGCTCCGTTCACGGTAGCCTTGGCGTACAAGACTTCTTGGTATTGCAAAGCCAGGAATGACAGCATGATTCCAATCTGTTCATAACGTGTCAGTCCGAGGCAACTTGTCGATTCTCCTGACTCACCATAACAGCAACGAATGCGGTACCCGTGGTACCCGGGTTCCAGCCTCGGACTTCCTCAAAGGCAATCGGGAAGGCAAAGAACAGCAGGTAAAGGAGCGAGTAGATGAAAGAAAGGTAGATTGACATGAAAATGATGATCGGCTCGCGGAACATCAAGACGAATGGTCGGGTAAGCGACTGCCGAGACCGAAGATGAGCACTGCATGTCAAGACAAGTATCACCAGTTACTCACGATCTTAAGCACAGTCGATAGCGGGGCGCGCTGCATCTCAGACGCAGCGCGATAAGCGTTCGTGTTGTGTTCCTTTCGCAGACGTGCAGCCTTCTTCTTCAAGAGGATCGGCGCATACGTCTCGGGGGCGAAGATCGTAAAGGCGAAGATAAGACCAAGGAAGATGAACAAGACCCAGTAGATCCATCGCCAGCTGTGTGTTCCAACCCAAATCCACCCTCCGAGAAGCGGACCGAGGCAAGGACCCATGCTAACAGCCGATCGAGGTCAGAACATAGGTGAGTGCTTCTCGCCGAAACATGACTTACAAGATGGTAAGCGAGAACACGGCCATAGGTATTCCTCGCTCGCTGGCATCCCAGATGTCAGCGATGGTTCCACCAACATTCGTCATGGGTGCGGAAGAAGCGGTACCGGCGATCTGACAGGGGCAAACGTTAGCGTTGGGCGTAGATGTAGATGTCTGTATGACTTACAAGTCGGCAGACGAGCATGGTTCCGATATTTTGAGCCAAGGCGCTTGGCAGGGTGAAGATGAAGTAGAAGAACATGCTGATCATGTATACGGGCTTTCGACCGATCAATTCAGAGACTGGACCGATGCCGAAAGAGGTGAGCTAATGCCAGTTAAGAATTTGCTCGTACACTTACGCGGAGCAAAAAGGAGTGGTCCAACACCGAAGCCTACGACGAATAGGGTGATGCTGAGGTAGATCGCTTCTCGCGAGACTTCCAGAGTCTCTGCCTGCGCCGGCAGATTACCTGTTGGCATGGCACTTCCCAAGGCCACAGCGAGACATAATGCGGACATTCCAAGGGTAACGAACCTGCAGACGATGATGATGAGCTTGCATAAGTGGATAATGACAATCCACAACTCACCACTTCTTCCCCTTTCCCCATTCTTTTGGATCCTCGCCTGCCCCCGGTGTGAATTCGACAAGAGTAAACTTTTCCCCGGCTTCGAGCTCGGTGTCATGAGTGGTGGTATGTTGGTGCACAGAAGGAGCGGCGGTGGTTGTAGGTGAGGGATTGGCCGTGATGTCCGGATCATCGTGCAGATCGCCTATCGGCGCATGTTGTATATGCTTTTCTTGTGCGGGCGAGAAGATTGGCGGGTTCGCGAACTCGGCCTCAATCGGTTCAGGCATGTTGAGATATTTCTATGCGATCGAGTCCGATGAGGATCCAGATGACAGAACCAGTCGCGGAGGTGGCGGGAAGAGGGGAGGCACAATGGAGAGAATCCATTTTCTCTGAAGGTAGCGTCCTGTGATCTGGGAGGTTATATATCTATTTCATTTCACAACGGCCAACGTACGGTAATTTGGTCATTCCTGAAAGAAAACCCTGTCTGAGTGACCCAGTAGTGATGTCGACGCGACCACCTTATCTGCGCGAGCCGAGTTGGCTAACCAGATCCTCTTTGACGATGAACGTGACGAAGGATCAAGAAGAGATGGGCTCCCTCGCTCAGACTTTGCCGGACTCCATTTTGACTCTCAGAGATGACGTGGCGCTAAAGATCCCCTGTTCGCTCCGGCAATGCAGACCCATAGAGGCGAAATTGCCGTAGTATTGCCGTTTGAGGAGCTGGTGCGGAGCGTGCGGCATACCCTGTTACGTCTCTTCCTTCATGCGAAGTTTACCCCAGCCAAACACATTGGAGCGGCTGTCGAAACCCTTTCCACTTCAGACGCTAGTGATCACCTTCGAATTCGGCAACGCGATGATGTGTTGGGTTTTTAGCACACAACCAGGTGTCTTCCCAAAGCTCTTAGGACAGCACATCGGCCATGCGGCTGAAGCAAGATAGCGGGTCGAAGACTGAAGAGCTGGAGCGAGGAATAAGTGTCGCCGTGGATGGCCTCTCTCTTCGTGGCAAAACAACGACTACCTCCTTAACCGCAATTGCCCCCTCCTTTATCTCGTGTTTCCTTATAGACAGGGCAGCTGATCAGGCCCGATGAGATACAGCTGCGCGAGGAAGCTTCACTGCGCAGCGAGTGACTAGACTTTGCGATCGATCTTATGGCACAATCTGGTCAAGCGCTCTGTCTCCTGCAGACCCAAGGGAGCTCCGCCCTTCTCGCAGTCTTGCGCCCACTCTGAGACCCGCCCACCGCTTCGGACAACTAATCATTCTCCCTTCCATCGTTCCGAGATGCAGAACGATCTTCATTACAATCGGGAGCAGAGTCGTGACACTTGGGCGCAGGTGTGGCGGAGTCGCTACTGGTCTTGAGACATTCCTGATGCTCGCTCTCCCAAGGTCCGCCTCCGGGTGATTGTACTGAGACAGTATCGTCTGATTGGATTCTGACCGCTTACCGGGATTTGAGATTGTGTTGTTGAGAGTGCCTGTAAACCTTGCACAGTACGAATTACGCCGTGCCACTCCGCGCACGGTTGGAGGAATCCTCGAGTATACAAGACTTGCGTTTTGTTGTCTTCTGACCGGCCGTAGGGCGCCCGCGGAACTCCAGTTATAGATCAGACATGCTGGCAGGATTCCGCAAAAGCGCCGAATCACAATAGTGCGTTGCGATCTTCCTTGTTCCGAACGAGCTCTTGCCACTGTTTCCGCCATCCATCCATCCTGGAACGGGTCTCCGTGTTCTTCAACATTTTGTGGATCCACTGCATCAGAAGGTCCTCGTCTTCGGGTATGTAGAATGCTGAGAGGGTGGACAATATCGTTTCGAATGACGCATTCGCTGCTGTAATAACCGATCGGTAGGCGTAGATGATGGCGAGACTCGTCGTGACGAGGACATCTTGACCGTCGAGTAAAAGTCCATCCCATATACGCAACTGGGTCTGGAAGGGGACCGAGTTGGCGAAGAGTGTGATATACCACTTCGTGGCGTATGAAGACGCCGAAATCATGTGCGTTTCCTGAAGACCGGAAAGGTAGTCAGTTTCCAAGAATGTTGTATTCTCCAACCGAAAAGACGAACGAATGCTGCGTAGACATCCGGCATGGTATGCTCTATCAGGCGCTCCTGCACGTAAAAGTTCTCTAATAGGCCAGGGAATCCGTGAATGAAGATACCGTGCATATCGTATGCGTCGTGAAGGCGGACCATTGAAGTATATACCCTCTGCGATCAAAATTGTCATTCATTATCCCTCAGGATCGCTATATGCTACCCACAGTAGGATCAAAATAGCATAGGAGAGTGGCAGCAATCGGTCCCATGCCTTGGCAGTATCCGCATTCCGAGCAGTAAGTCGAGAAGCTGTGCAATACATTGAAGAGTGATCGCTGACTGCGGACGGATGTCGAACAGATCAATGGGCATGTATTGAAAATTCCCAATCGTTGCTCACCCGTGTCCATATCGCGTGTGAAAGAGAATGTGACCGCTTATTGTTCGCGGTACATCCAGATCGATTTGAACATCGTAGCTCGAAGCGATGTCCGAGGCTATCTGAAAAGCCTGCGTATCAGGCAGGCGTTCGCGCCATCTAGCTGATGACGTACTCTATACTCTTCAGATAAATCGCCCATGTCGTGCTGTTTCAGTGATCGGGAGGGCTTTTGCCGTGTTTTGGCATCGATGAGGGCGCTCCAAGCGGCAGAGCGCCATCTATCGGGAATGCCTTTATACACCCTCTCTGTAAGCTGAAAGTCGATAAAGCAGAATTAGTCTTAATGATCACTATGCCCTGAAGCGCCCACGCACCTTCCGGCCCTTGCCCGCATCCTCCCACTTCCAGCGCACGGCATTCCCTCCCGCATCCCGATCCGCCACAAGCAACATCCTCTCCCACTTGCCGATCCGTTCCGCCTCCTTCCGCCGAAACCTTTCCCGCCGCGTATCCGTCAGCCGCTCAATCTCTGCTGGCGAGATGGACTCCGGCACAGCGCCCGTCGTATCTTCCGATCCGCCCGTCATTATGTTTTGCTTCGTCCGGTCAATCTTTGCGCGTGCCGGTGGTGTATTCGAGACTTTGGGAGTTTTGCGGAAGGCTTGCGCTGGTATGCGGTATACACGATTTTCTTGCCGTGTCTTCAACGCTTGATCGAAGAATCCGTAACTGCAGATCGGTAAGTTAATAGTCTCTTCCAACGTGCGGCTCGAACGTACCGGTCGACTTTTCCCAGCGCCTTTCGTTCTTGCTCGGACAGTGTATCGCTCTTTGCAGGTATTGCTTGACTGGTTCTCCGATTATCCTTGATCGCGCGTCCTCGCGTCCGCTCGACACCTTCATCCCATCCATCTCCATACACGCCTTGAACCTCAAGTCGAGCGTCTAAAAATCACGATTTAGCGCACACGCTCCGGGAGGTCGAGCGAGACTCACATGTCGATCGGACATGATACGCATCTTCTTCCTCGCCTGGCTGTCTGTCAATTGCAGGATCCCCGTGATCGGGTGGGGTTTGCGGTGTCTCCGAGGGGACTGTGAGGTAAGCGTTGTGCTCTTCTTCTATCACTACGAATGGTTCACTGCTGTTTCGCAAAGATCCCTCCTTCCGGCCGAGGCTATTGTGCGATGTCGAGCCTAACACGGCAGACGAGTGTCGACGGCTGGCAGGGTCTTGCGCTTGCGAGAAGACGGGAAGGTCTGAGGCAAGACTCATGCTCATGGGGCGGCCCGTCGTTGTTGAGGATTTGCCATTGAAAGTTCTGGAGGCATTGTTGTCTGAGATTCCATCGCTCCACGGGCGGCTCTGTGTTGCCAACTCTGTTGTCTGGTCGGCTTCTCCTGCGTAGGTTGACCGAAGCTCTTCTACCCGTCCGTCTTCTGCCGAGCTGTTTGATTTTCCATCCAGTACTTCGCCAAGACCGTTTGTGGTATACCCATTCTTCATCCCGTGCTTCCCTTCTACCTGAGACGAATCCCTGTTCGAGTACCCATAGAGATTGAAGATTGCGGACGCGGCGGAGTCTCTGTTTGTCGGACTGGGAAGGTCCGGGTATTGGTCGACGGCGGTCATGGAAGGGAAACAGCAAGAGTCTAGGATTGCGGCGCTCCGTATGGGTTTGCTATGGTCTCGCTCTCATGGCGTGATGCTGAAGTGTGCGACGTTCAAGTTGGAAGAAACGAAGCAAGCATGACATGCGCACCATGGTTCAGCTGTCCCGGATGTTTCGGAAGCTGCCACCCAAGGAAAGATGAAGCTTACATAAGCGCGACCCAGGCTCCTGCCATCGGGCGCCGAACACTTCCGCCCTGGCACGCAATGACATCATACATCACGTCGCAGAGGTCCTCGTCGTCTGCTATCGCATGGCGATCGCCGATTCTGATCGTTGTTTACGATGTCAACTTCTTCGGGCTTGAAGCCATTCCAGTCAGTCAGTCACTCATGTTGCGCATGTCCAGTCCAGATATTGAGCTATATAACCATCAGACATCGACTTTTCGTATCGCCTCCCTTGCTTTCTTTACATCATCGGTGCCTGGGCACGTCTCTGCGGACTCTTCACGATACCTACTACCGAAACCGATTCCCTACTCGCCAGCATGGCACCGTCATCTCCTATACCCGGGTCAAGCCCTAAGAAACGCATCCTCGTCGTCGGCGCCGGCGCAGCAGGCATGTCCTGCGCGGAACAGCTCTCGCAGCATCCAGACAAGTACGACGTCACGCTTGTCGAGGCGCAGGATTACTGCGGAGGACAGGCGTTCAGTATTCCGATTGATGAGAAGAAGTATGGTGCGCCGTGGATGAATCAAGGTGTTCAGGGGTGAGTGTGGCCTCGAATGGCGCGAGAGTAACGCGCTGATGGATTGATTTGCAGTGGTTCCTACATCTACCACCACACTTTCCGAATGTTCAAGAAGCAAGGATTCGAAGCGGAACCTGTTGATTTGCAGGTATCTTTCGGCAAGGGCGACAAGGTGAGCCTTCAACAAGACGTGGAGATCCCTAGGCGCTCACGTAGATTACCGCAGTTCTGGACAAACGTCTTCCCCACCAAGCTCGTCGAAAAGCACCAACGCGAGATCAAGCGTTTCAACTGGACGCTCAAGATCATGAGGTGGTTCGAAGTCTTCTTCGCCTTGATTCCGATCAAGATTAGTTTGAAGATGTTCTTCTTCTCTGATGAGTGAGTCTCATTTGGAACTTCGCACTCGAGTGAGCTGATGGCGAAAGTTTTCAGATTTATGAACTTCATGATCTATCCCAGGTATGAACTAGTGGCGATGATATCAAGCTTTTGAAGATTGATCGATAGTTTCACTTTCGTCCAGTCTTGCTCTGTTTCTTGGTAAGTCAATCCTGTGCAAAGAAAGTTGCCGTATGGAATTGATTCGTCCATGTTATAGGTACCGGCAACGCGACTCCTGACTTGCCGACAATCATGATGGAACGTCTCTATACTTCGCCAACTTACGGAATGTGTGAGTGTCAAGCGACTAGCAAATTTGCAAAAGCACGCTCATCACTCCTCTGCAATCAGGGTACCCCGCTGATCCCAAAAGCCTGTCCTCCAATTTGCCACCGATGGTCGTCTTCCCTGAAGAGAGCAAATTCTACACGAGGTGGCAGCACGACATGGAATCCCGCGGCGTTAAGGTATGCATTCAAGTCTTTCCCGAGGTAGATTTCGTATCTCACAAGACCTTTGGTTGAAGATCCGTCTGAATACCGAAATCGTCTCGATTCCCGAACGAAGCAAACGCGGCGTCCGCGTGCAGATTCGCTCTCGTCGGCCTCAAGAGGATCATCACAACCCTGTCGGCGTCGATCAGGATCTACCAATTCACGAGGAGCAGTATGACGAGATTGTGCTCTGTATCCTGGCTGATACGGCCAAGCGACTGTTGGGCAAAACGGCCGGATTTGTGGAAAAGTCTGTCTTGGGCTCGACTAGATGGTCGGATGATATCACCATCACTCATAACGTACGTACAGGCGCAACTACATCTGTACACAGGCGGCTGAACACTCATGTACAGGATCTGGACTACATCAAGAAATGGTACACTATCACTATGCCCGACGAATCTGAGATTCCGACCCATCTGAGTGGACGGGACGAAGCTGAGCGTATAGAAAAGGGCAAGCAGGATTTCAATCCGTATGTCTCGGCGTACTTGGTGAGAGATCCGCTGCTGATCGTGACTCGATGTTCCCAGAATGTACCTGATCAAGCAAGTGCCAAAGGACTCTCGAAAATTGGAGATGTGTTTCGACTGCAGTGCTTTCCAGTATCAGCTGAAGCAGAATAAACCCTTCGAGGATCACGTCTTCCAGGTGTGTACACCTGCATAATGCTCAAGAGACATGACATTGACTTATTCGATGCAGACCATCTTCCTGAACAAGAAACACAAGGACACTTGGTCCATCGACGAGATCAAGGAAGACAAGATCAGTAAGCCATTCTCGAGCGGAATATTTCACAAAAACTTGACCTATTTCGTGATAGTTCGAAAAGACTGGTGGCATCAGCTTGAGCATTCCTGGAGTATGTGCTGACCAACTGCAAGCTTGTGCTTCGCTGATTGTCGCCACCTTACCTTAGCCCACTATGCTTTTGTGGTGCCCTGGATGTCATTCCTCAACGTAAGCAAGCTGTGATTCACTCCGTTCCATTTGCTGACCCGACATTGCATCTTGTAGGGCAGGAAGCACACTCGTTACGCTGCGGCTTGGACCTTGGTCAATGCACATGAGCTCGCTGTGATCAGTGGTATGTCCCTTATTAGTGCGCCACCATCCAAACGCAACTCACAAGTCACCGTTTCAGGCATGGCCGCCGCTTACGCACTTGGGGCTTCTTACCCAAAGGAATTGGCGGAAGAGTAAGTATTGCAGGCAATCTGCTGTGCAAAGGGGTGTCCGAGCTGATCCTTCTTTGTCGTACAGCTCCTTCGCACTCCTCTGCTTCAGGCTCTACCTGTTGTTAGATCACCGCAAGTGGTTCAGCCACAAAGAAAACAACCGAAGACTCGGTCGAGCACAGTGAAGGTAGTTGTCGGAACCAATCTATAATTACATAGTTCACGTAGTATTATGCCTATACAGCAAGAGGCGCTTTAATTGGCTCACAACGGCTCAAGCAGAGGGCCCAACGTATGAATCATCGTGTGCTGTATTACTCCGCAAGAGTCACCTTACTAAACCTCCTTGAACTCCTGTCTCTCTCAAAGGAGTCGTAGTGACAAGTGGAATGCGTGCTTCCGCAATCATCGCATAGCCGAAAAGCGCCAATATACTGATTCTTTGCCTGTACCAGCAACCTTCCTAGCCATTCGCGCTTTCCTTTCTCCTGCCAAAGGTATATAAGGACTGGCTGATTTCTCTCATTGCCATGGACGGCTCTGTCGTGTCAACCCTTGCCTTATTGGTCCTTCTTCCGTCCTTTCTGTCGCAACTGATCACCAATCACCCGGAGCGACAACTGTGCCGGTACCTGAGCAATCCGGAAACGACACCATGGCCCAGACCCAAGAGACCAGCAGACGAGTATCCATCTCGGCATTGCACGCAAGCAAAGAGCAGAACAGCCAGAGTAGTCGGATCAATGCAAGACAGTTGACTCCTTTCGCTCACCGAGTTCCCAACTCGTTCCTTCACATCGGACAAACACCACACAATTCGTATGCGCCTGAGTGTAGCGGGGGAGCGGCATTTCCACGACATATCGGCAACCTATCCGTGAATCAAGCAAGCGCCTGTTCCCTACAACCTTCGCTTATAGCACATCGACTGAGGGCTCTGAGGAATGGTCAATCGCGAGAGGACCAAGAGAACAGCAGTGGCGAAGAGAGCCCTGACGCTTCACTGACTTGTCGGCCCAAGCTGCTCGATGCGCCATCCAGCGTGAAGCAGATCACGGAGAGGTTGGCGAAACAGAAGATTGATCGAGATGGCATACAAAGGTGAGATGGTTCCTGCCATTGGTTATAGAGGGCTTGCTGAAGAAAGCGGTACTGAAACATAGGCATAGTCTCTCTCTCGCAAAAGATCAAGATAAGATGGGTGTAGCCATGCAACTAAGAGCCTCCTATGCTAGTAGCTGTCGAAGGCTGAACGTTGACTTAGTTCCCCAGAGCCTCGAAAGCTCCGTCAAGTCCCATCACCCGCCCCTCGAACGGGGCAAGACTTTCCCGTTGACTAACGGTAGGCACCTTTGCGCTCAACGTGCCATCGGCTTAACAACCCTCATCCCTTTTCTGATAGGTCCCACGCGCTGAAGAAAGACAATCTCGCCATATCTTGCTCTCGTAGAAGAGCAACGATGAAGACACGACTGCAGCGAGCCCCAGATCAGCGGTAACCGTAACTCGCGGAGCAGTTGTATAGAGTTCATATGTTTCCTGTATCCTGTAATTGTACAACAATGACAGCGACAACTCCGTCCGTGACTCCTTGTCTTTGCATAGTCCGACGGTAACAGAAGAGGACATACACCGTGAAAACACAAGCGGCGCGCCTTTGTTGACTCGCGACACAACCCTTTACATAGAACAAAAGGATGGCTATTTGTGCACGGTGTTGAGTCCCTTTTTACATGATGATAGATAGTATTGTCGTTTGCTCGAAGTCGGGAATGTCCGTATCATCGCATTATCGTCTATATGCGATAAACGCTTCATGGATTGAGCTGGATAAGATACGCATACTGGGAGGCTTCAATCATGCCTATCACCGCTTCGCAGTTACGCTCATTCCTGAAGGATGGTAAGGATTAGCTTGTGATCTCTCAGACACAAGGAGCTATCGGTTCTGAATCTTTGTTTCCTCTCCTCTTCAAGTCAAGGAAGAAAAGGCCAAGAACAATGCGCCGCCTCCGCCAGAAGCCCCGGGATCCCTTCACTTCGGTCCATTGGAGCAAGCGATGATGGTATTGATCATCGTCGGAATGGTTTCCGACCCAGCCACCACTGGAATCCCTCCCATTCTGACCCCAGGCATGACGATGCTCATCATCGTGGCATACATCGGGTATCGGCTTTTGGAGCATCAAAAAGCAACGGAGAAACGAGCGCGGTGAATAGAATTTATGATGACCGTTCTCGAGCTAGCAACTAACGATCTGATCCTGTATCATTGACGCGTCCGGTCATCAGAAAAGGCCCACCTAAAGCGCCAAGGACGTCATCCTCTGCTGCCTCATCCTCGAAGGAAAAGGAGAAAGAGTATGAAAAAGTCAAGTCTTCCGGAACTCAGGTGACGACCAAGGAGGATCTTCTGAAAGATCAGGCGCGACTGAGGGAGAAAGCGGCGTCAACGTCTAGAGACGTAAGGGCGGCAACCAAAAAGACACAGTACTTCCTGACGATGAATGGTGTGCTCGCCAGCCTGGGCATGAAATGAAGTGAGGCTGATCACCCTTACTTAGGCCCTGGTAGGCCTGCTTTAGTACCGTTCCCTCGGGGCTTCAAAGCCAGGGATGGTGAGCCTTGTTCTCGGGGGATTCAGCAAAGTCGTGCACGCTCATCCCTGTTTTGGACCCTGCAGGAGCACCTGAGGGCACCCTATGGTGGAATAATGTCGCTAACCTAAAAGGTATGTCCTCCGCACAACCACAGGGCAAGCATTATTCTTATGAGAACTCGCCCTAACCTTTCACTGGACTCGATACCGAAAGTGGAAGATATGATGGTGCAGTCCTCAGCTCCCGCAAAGTCCAGCCGAGAGGAGAGGAAAGAGAGAGAGGCCTCTAAGCATGTCCAGCCTCCCGGAACGATCTCCGCTGAAGAGATCGCTGCACGGCTTCCGCTCGAACGAGAGATGGAGTCAGTTTCACCTCCCTTGTGGCTAATACGTTGCTTGTCAAGCTCATCTTCACTGCCTCCACAGGCGATACGAGCGGGTCATGATGATCATGCAATGTATCTTGGCCCTTTTGCTGTGTTTCAGTGGGTCTTAAATTCGAAGTCTGACCATTGATTCACTCACCTCTTTGCAGTTGATCAGCGATTAGGCCTAGTCCTTCTAGCCTTCTTCCTCTTTTCTCATTTCCGTTCAGAAAAGGAGAAAGAGCGCTTCAGAGCTCGAAATGTTGCCGCCCTGCCTCCAGGCGCAAAGGACCCGTACGAGCAGGAATTTGACTATGGTGGGACAGGGGCAAATATATAGAAATATACACAGCAGAATATCTCAATAGACCGGAACAGACGCAGTCCACGTTGAGTGGAATCCGTTTGATGTGATATACTTAGCTTTCGTGGTTGCTATTCCCCTCTGCATATCGTAAGACTTCCGGTGCCACAGTCCCAGCCCTTCCTGGATTCTCTCGGAGGACGTGAGAAGATGTTCAATCCAATCTTTGAATGCTACGCACCGTAAAAAATCTTGGTTACCGGCAGTTCGCGCCTTTGTGTTTGAGGGGAAAGCGAGCCTCCCTTTCATGTTGTATGGCATTTATACTTCGAGAATCATCGCTCTCCTGGCCTTAGCCCACAAGATACCATGCAGCATGCGCACCGGCGCGTTCGTATCTCCCAGTAGCCCTAGAGACAAGTGCACTCGGTTCAGAGTGCTTACGCATATTCAAGCGTCACAGAGGATCTGAATTTGAAATACCAGGTATCCACCTCCGCGCCGCTTCACCGGTACTTTTCGCCTTAGATCATGTTCTGGGGTAGTCTTTTGACGAGCGCTATAGCAGGGCTGACCGGCTACATTGCCGGAGTCGCTGCAGCAGCACCCGATACGGTTCAAGGCTTACGGCGAGGTGATGAAGCTCCCGTTACTTCAACACTTCCTTCTCCAGCGTGAGCGTTTTCCCACATTCCCGCCTCTATGGAAGAACGGTGAATGCTGTACAATGCGAGAGAAGCAAAGCTTACCCCGCACCTGTGTTAGATACCCAATCCTGGACACACTGGATCCAGTCAAGAATGTTCCACGGGATGTAGATGCCACGCAGCTATCTGTAGAGTCCGACGTTTCAAGTTCCTCTGAAACACCGCCGACACCAGACCACGTGTCGTTCACATCAAGCTACGGGGTTTCGCAGCACAGACTCGACGCCGAGAGGAAAGAGCTGGGTCGGCCAAAGTTCGAATCCTATCCACCATCTCCTCAAAGTACCTTGGCGTTCCCCTCTACAAAAACTGACCAACAATCTGCCCGAGCACATAACTTGATCGAACGCGTGAAGTCCGGAGATCCAGAGGCCTTGAAGTTTGCTTTATGGGCGTTGCAAGAAGCCAAGAGGTCCCCTACACAAGATCCGGATCGATCCCAATCTTCACGGGCTTCCCCGCATGATTTGGCCTCTTCGAAACTCTCTGACTCCGAAATTGGAATGTCCGACGCTCTGGACACATCTCAAGGTTCGGTCCCGTCAGCCGTGATATCGAGTGGTATCCCTCGAAGCCGACTGCAAACTCCTCTCACGTCGGAGAATCTCGCGCTTGTCCCGGGAGGCTCCAAAGGAAATTCCTTAACCCCGCAAGAGGGAAGAGGGGAGGAGGGTGACGATGTTATATCGGTCACTTCCATGGATAGTACTCGAACAGATGTAACATCAAAGTCTAACGATAGCGAGTGACAGAACCGATAATCTCAATCTGCACTGATGCGCATAGCACAGGGACGGTCAAAATCGGGACCAAGCTATGAGGATTTCGTCTTTTCATACCGCTATAGACCTTAAGACTGCCTTAGTCCAGCGGCAGGCGTAAACCCCATTTGTACGCCAGTATTGCAGACTACGACAAGCTCTTGAAAAGCGGATCTGTAACCAAGATACTACTCATACTGCTGAAGAGTCGTAGTTGGGGTTGTTCCACTCTGCTTGTTATTGTTAGCGACATACAGCGCACGGACGTCACATGTTGACTGGCATGTTTTGAGTGGTTCAAGACGCCTGATATCTGAAACGCTGAGGTACAGAGGAGAAAGCCTGGAGCCAGACTCCTTGTGCTCACCGTCTCCCTTTCACTAATCCTCCTTTTCTCAATCTGAAGAGAAGACTCCCTAAACAGGCGGAAGAGCTGATGCAAGGCGAAGTGGGGGCTCACTTCATACTTCATATACTTGCAGTGAACGGTGGCGAAGAGAGAACATCACGCATCAGAGCGGCAAATCTAGACAAATATAGACGGGAAGACTGAAATCGGCTGCTCGGGTCTGAGTCAAATGTGGTGGGGTACTCTAGCTAGTACCGTGGTCATACCCTTGGTTACCGGGATCGGAACAGGCCTCGGGGCGGTAGCGGGAGCAGCTGTTGCTGCCGCTTACGGCGCATCTGAAAATGTGAAGAGCGCAATTGAAGGTATCAAGCAATCTTACCAAGGGTAAGTCTCTCTGTGGTCCGGTCTCTTGGGATTGATTCTTGACTGCTGACGAGGCACCGCCACAGGCAGTTCAACTCGCCGCAACGATTGGAGAGAACCGCATACTCGCCACGCCTTCGGAATTACCACAGACACGCTTCACGTGGCGTCCGTCATCGGCCCTTCTCGGGCAGACGGCGAGGCGAACAGCAGAAGCAAGATACCGCCGCTGATTTGGTCAGTTTGGCCAGCGAGGTGGAAGCAGCCGGAGCAGATTTCGCGAGCTTCTCCGAACGCTTCGAAGGCGTGCTCAAACGCCTCGCGTCCACTATCTCAGGTGTCAGCAGCTGGAAGGGAGCCCCTGTTTCACCATCAGACGAACCTCGCGCGCTGCTGAATGCGACCGAGAAGAACCGGGTTCTGCAGGATATTGTCCCTATCAGTCGCGCTTCCTCCCCCTCTCTTCCCGAAAGACCTCCAAGCCCGACCGCTGCCATGACGGCAAACGACAGGATGAATCAGCTGCTTGAAGGTTTGAAAGAGGACCCACTGAGACAAGCCGAACTGCAAGCAGCGATTCGCACAGGTTTGAAGGCGATTTCGCGAAATTCTACATTGCAGTCGAGCATCAAGGACGCTTCTTTCGCTGCGGCATCCGACTCCTCCATCAACACTGTACCTGCGCCCACAAAATCTATCGTTGACTCTGCTACGCCAGTGACGCCGATGATGCCCGCTGCTTCGCTGCCCCCTACATCTGGACAATTGGCAGGAAGCCCTCCTGTCGCGACGCCGCCACTAACACCAGAGGTCGGGCCTGAGACGAAGGCGCCCATCACGACTTCACAGACGGCAGACAGGGATGTCGTTGACGATGACGAAGCGGACGCAATAGCAGCAGAAGTAGATGAAGTGGGGCCGAATAGCGATGATGACGCAAGCGTAAAGAGCAAAGATACCGATAATAATAGCGGATATGAATCCGATCCTGAAGGCGGGTCTGAGGGTGGCGAAAAGCAGGACAATTCGCTCGGGAAACTCTGTCGGGATGTGAGCCGGAAAGATCGATAGGTGCACGACAACCTGCTGTTGTACCCATATCTCGATTGGAGCAATGATTTGTCAAGCAATGATTTGATCTTCCCTTTCATCCGAACATCGAACGAGACCATTATTCCCCTTTTCCGCCTCTGGCGTAATCTTACAATGAGACGGCACGCCCGCTCGCCTATCTACATCTTCAGTTGTATATCCCCGAGGAAATTGATGGTCCGCTGCGAAGCTAAGGATGCCAGAGCCAACCGAATCCCAAGAGAGCCGAGAATACAGTCCAAACAGTCCGCGCCTGAGCGAGATGCTTAGAAAGTAAGGGCGGCACCCTTCTGTCGCTTGTCTCCACCCAATTCGAAGCTGTGGAACGTGAGTGAGCAATGCTAAATCGTGGTCAGAACTCATTGTACGTACTGCTTGCATCGCTTGAGGGTGAGCTGGTGCTTGGTCTTGCACGAAGCACATTCCAACCTCAGGACGACCTTCTTGGTCTGTTGAGGTAAAAAAACAGCGAATTAGTGATCCGCCGTGAAGCGTCGCGGCGAGTCGAGCAAGTCATCGCCCTTCCACTCCTGTCCTTCCGTCGTATGGCGAGTTTGGGTGATCCATTCGCGGTGCGCGGTGTCCGTATATCGAGTCGTTGTAGTCCTCCGACGTCGTTCCCCTTTCATGCAATTCTGCCGTGATGCTTCTTCTCTCCCTCATTCGTGACGCTTTTCCTTTCCATTTCTCTCCTGCAACCTGATGACTTGCTCGACAGCCTATCCCTATCTTCCACTCACAGTCTTAGCCTTCTTGTGGAAAACCTGTTGATAACACGGAAACATTAGCTCTACCTCTCCCCACCGATTCCACACCACAACTAACAGGCTTGGTCTGACCACCGTAACCACTCTGCTTGCGGTCATATCGTCGCTTTCCCTGGGCAACGACGGAGTCCTTTCCCTTCTTGTACTGGGTGACCTTGTGGGGGGTGTGCTTTCGGCACGCCTTGCCCTTGCAGTAGGTTCGTCGAGTCTTGGGGATGTTGACCCTATTTGATCCATCGTAGATAGCATCGATAATGATCCAGGAACGCAGAAAAGGCGAGTAGAGGCAATTCCATGGTCAGCGTTCATTCATTCCTTCGCCCCTAATCTCCTCCAGGGAGTCCTCCATCATAGGGTTGTGATACGCACATCTTGCTAATTCGGCTTGAGGTGACTTGACGTGGGTAAAAGATCCAAAGAGGCAACGGGCGCACGTAACTTGTCGCTATGACGGATGGTCGCTCAACTTCGCTGGACGGCGTCACAGTCGGAATCGTCGATGCCGGCGTCCGCGGTTGGCCAGAGTGCTCCCCAGCGAAAAGGGAGAAAAGAAGCGCACCCGTCGGTTCGAAATACACGAGGCGGGCGCAGCGATTTTGCCTGGATTGCCAGCTAAACTGAAAGCAAAAAGCATGTCCGTCAGTGAGAATCGAAAAGCCTTTCAAGCGCGCTTCTTGCTTTCTCGCTGGCTTAGGCGCGATGACTCTGGCTGACTCGCTAGGCGTGTGGCTCTAGCACTGCTGGCAAGCCCTTCCCGCAAGGGATTCCGCCCCATTCCGCTGGAGGGGCGTAGACCTCTGGTTCGCCATCGTCCCGCAGATCACCGTCACCGCCGTCGACGACGAACCGCCCGAGCGTGTGCGCAGCGGAATTTTGAAGCCCAGAGCCGTGTAGGTCCCATCAAGGTAGTTCAAGTCTCCGCCCAGACGCCTAACCGACTTCTCCTCGATCAAAAGAGCATCAACTATCGCCCATCATGTCTTTGGTTCCTCCTGAGGCTCACATCTCGTTCCAGGTACGTTTATCGACTTCCGGCCCGCTATTGCAAGGATCGAAGAGACGGAGGATTGCGGAATTGGGGAGGGAAGAGGAGCAGGAAATGTGGAAGAAATCACGAGCCAGAACAAGGGACAGACGAGGGGGAAGAGGATTGTCGACGCACAGCGGGAACTGGAAATATGGGTTGAGCAGGACTGACATTTCTCCGTCCCACAGCACATCTTGCGTCTCCTCAACACCAACGTTGATGGTAAGAGGAAGATCATGTACGCCTTGACCGAGATCAAGGGTGTCGGTCGACGATACTCCAACTTGGTCTGCAAGAAGGCCGATGTTGACATGAACAAGCGGTTAGCATCATCTCTCAGTGGGAACCCAGGACAGCGGAAATTGACAAAGTTGCGGTGGAAACAGAGCCGGTGAACTCAACTCGGATGAACTCGAGCGAATTGTCACCATCATGCAGAACCCTGCTCAGTTCAAGATCCCCACTTGGTTCTTGAACAGGCGAAAGGACATGACCGACGGCAAGAACCTCCACGTCGTTTCCAACCAGGTCGACTCCAAGTTGCGTGATGACATCGAGAGGTTGAAGAAGATCAGGTCCCACCGGTACGTCTGCCTTACTCCCAATCACTCATTTGCGAAACGCTCACAATTGCTTGTTTTCTGGAATGCAGAGGTCTCCGACACTACTGGAACTTGAGGGTACGAGGTCAGCACACCTGTACCACTGGTCGACGATCCGGCAGGACCGTCGCCGCCAAGAAGAAGTAAACGGACATCGGAAGGTAGACGCAGAGGAAATCAGGGAGGAAGGGAATGCACCAGCTTCGCAAGTCGGATTTGGACCACGCTCCTGCGAGTACTTCCCTCCGAGGGGGTTTCTTTTCGTTGTAATGCTATCTTTTGATGTGATGCTGCTTCGGACCAAAGGTGAATGGCGCGAATTTTGATCGATCAGCTACGGTCGAGTTTCTTCCCCTTTGCAATTCCACCTGTGGAAACAGTTCACGAACCCGTCGCCGATAAGTGGCGACCTCCGGTTTGATCGTCTACGTAATGTTATCGGGACCCCACCGAATACATACTGAAAGCTGTTGACGTCTCGAGAGTACCCTAAGTCGCGGCTTTGTGTTTAGGGGGACTCATATCAGACAAAACACGCTGCTTCTTCACACCGAGAAGACCGCAAAGATCGACATGAATATACATGTTTATCCTTGCAAGTTTCCAAGAATGTCTAGTAGCCTAGGAGACAGACCGCGACATGAGGTGAGAGTTAAGGCGAACCATCTCGACGATGCAAGTCACGAAAGGCAAAGCTCACAACTTCACCTCACCGGTATAGAAGAAAGCTCATAGAACGGGGAAGTGAAGGTCCAGGCAGATGTGCCCTTGAGTAGCTCCTTGAGTCCTGGCCGCCCTTGCTGCTGCCCTTGCTTGTTTCACATTTCGCGTTTCAAGTTTGTGCGATCGGCCGCTTGCCGGATCCAACGCGTTCGAATCTGATGAGGGTGTTGATTGATGCATCCTGGCCTTTGCATAGTCGGTTGCTGACTGTGGCGGCATCGGTATATAAGGGGAGCAGGCCTTCGGAATGCTCACAGAGGATTCTTGAAATGGCGCAAACAGGCGAATGTCCAGTGGGAGCTAGTGTAAGGGTTGCGGCAGGTGATGGAATAGTCCGATGGACCGGCACGAATCCCGACTTTGCGGCTGGGAAATGGGTAGGTATAGAGCTGTATGTATCAAGCTGGACCTCGGATGCTGCGTCTGTGTTAATCCCGACCGCTTCTTAACCCTTCAGCTCTCAGCCGAACGGCAAGAATGACGGATCCGTACAAGGCAAGGCGTACTTCAAGTGTAAACCAAAGTATGGGGTATTCGTGAGGCCCAGTCAAGTAAAGCTCTTGGATGGAGAGGGGAATCCGGTGGAAGACATCAGTAGTAGACCGGGGGGTCGTATCGCCTCGGGGGGATCTGCAGTAGTAAGTTCTCCGCTGAGAGCTGCCAACCCGACTCACTTCCCCCGCAATAGTCTCGTCCGGAATCTTCCTTGTCCCACGCAGGAGACGATAGCAGAACGGTCGGCACATCACGGAGAGACTCTCAGGCGTCCGCGACCTCCGAAGTTCAAGTACAGCCGCGACGGCCTTCCGATCAAACGTCTGAATCCAAATTCACCACGAATAGCCTCATCAATCGCCTGGCAAAGTCTACAGCAACATCAGACAGATCGCCTCCTATTGCTACATCGAGATCTGGCCGCAACTTGGCATCGATCGCATCCATGTCGGGTACCGCACTCACGTCTTCGGAAAGCTACGCTGACTCCAGCCCCACGTCGTCGCTTGACGGAACGCCGACCCACGCACCGCGAAATGCGCCAAAGGATGGGGTATTCAAAAGACCGACTGCCTTGACAAGCGCAATTCATGCCAGTCGAACGGGAGGTAGTTCCGTTGCAGCCGATAACGCTCCGCAGCGAGAACGAGCGCCATTGCGACAAGAACAGCCTTCACGTAATACTTCATCCAGACAACCGTCGGTTGTGTCATCGGCAACAAATGACGGCAGAACATCACGAAGTCGAGCTGCTTCTGTGATCAGCCGTGCTTCATCGCGGATGTCAGAAGTGCCCGATGCCTTCGATGATCCGAATGAAATGCGGAAGCCGCCAATGGGAGAGACGGGAAGCAGACCGCTGGCAGCTACCTCAGGCGCGACTGCTCCTCCAGCGAGCGTCGCGACAGCTGCATCGGAAGCCAAGGCCGATCCTCAGGAAGAAATCTCGAACAAATCGAGTCGTGAGTGTAGTCTTCTCCCATATTTAGATCTGGCACTCATCAGGGTTTTACAGGGCCGCATGCTGCGGATGATCGAATGGATCTTGATGCATTGGCTAAATCTAGGGCGACGATCCGGGAGTTGGAGGAGACCAAGATCAGACTCAAATTGATGGAAAGTCGTAGGGCGGAAGATGCGGAACGGATCATGGCTCTAGAGGCGAGAGCCATGGAGGCTGAGACCAAAGCCCAGAACTTTGACAAACTACGCAGTATGTCGGAAATACAGCGAAACACCGTAATCAGCTAAATGCGGATTCCATTTTAACAGCCAAATTCCTCGAAGTCCAGCAAGAAAACGGCAACCTGAAACGCAGCAAACGTGAGCTCGAGTCTGTCCGCGGCGAATCAGATCACAAGGAAGCCGAACTCCTAGAACAGCTGGAGATGGCGGCATTGGATCGCGAAGTCGCAGAGGAAAAAGCCGAAGCGCTTGAAGCCGAATTGGCGGATATCAAGGAGCTGGTCGAGACTCTGAAGATTGAGGTCGAGGTTCTCAAAGAAGAGAATGCGGTTCTTGATGATCCGCCAGCACTCGGCGAAAACTCGAAGATGGCATTCATTCAGATGGAGAAACGAAGCGAACGTCTTGCAGAAGCGCTATTCAAACTCCAGTCTGATAACAAGGCTCAGCAGACCCGGATCGCCGAGCTGGAGAGGCAAGGAGACGCCGCGGAAACGCTGCAAGCTCGTCTCGCAGAAGCCAATGCGGAACTTCGGAACGCTCAAGTGCATATTGATGACCTCAAACAGGAACTCGACAATGCACTCGGCGCTGAGGAAATGCTGGAACAGCTTACCGAGCGCACTCTGTCTATGGGCGAGAAAATCGAGGAGATGCGGATCACCATAGAAGATCTTGAAGCCCTGAAAGAAATGGCCGACGAACTGGAGGAGAATCACATTGAAAACGAACGTCAGCTCGAGGAACAGATCTCGGTCTTGACCAGCCGACTGAACCAGGAGACGCAAAACATCGATAATCTCGCCGAAGTTCTGGCTGATAGGGACTCGACCATCGAGCAATTCCGCGAGCTAGTAGCCAAGTGCCAGGAAGAAATAACACACCTTCGAGAAAGGAGCGACCAACGTCAAGTCGACGACACAGACAGTGCAATGCATTCACAGGTTGTGATGAGCCTGAATATGAAGTTGCAAACCTCTGCGATCAAGAACCGAGCTCGGGCTGTCGACTATGCACTTTCTAGATTGGAGCTGGAACAGGCCAAGGAACGCGTCGCCATCATTCAGCAGTATCTCCCGGACGAATATTTCCTGGCAGATGCTGCCGCAACCGATGCACTGCTTTTCCTGCAACGGCTCGCGGGTAAAGCCGATCTCCTGATCACAACATTTTGCGAGATTCATGATCTGCCGGATACTTTGCAAGAGGCCAGGGATGATATGCTGGTCGGGGTTTGCGAGTTGCGAGGCAGCTTAACCCAATTCGCAACTTTCCTTAGACGTTTCGTTGGCATCCTGCGTCGTAGTACGCCCGACGAATACATTAGTCTTGCTCCAGTCCGGTTGGAGCTAGGAGCGGTCGAACGGAAAGTGGATCTCTGGTTCGAACAGATTCGGAAGGACGAATTTGTCGAGAAGGATTGTGCGGAAGAGCTGAACAAGTAAGCCGAAAAGACTCGGTGGCAGATCTAGGCTAATCGATATGATTCAGCTTCCTAGCCCAGCTGGAGCATCTTGGTCAGGCAGTTTTCAACAGGGAGGATTTGGATGTCGGCGAACGGCAGCTGGGCTTCGCCATGGCGTTTGATTACGATCTCGATAACTTCGCCGCCGCCTTGGGCTTCGCTCGCCAAACCGTTGAAAATTATTTGATTGAACCTGGCAAGTCGGAAGGTGGACGGAAGGTCACAGTCGTTAGCTCACCTGTTCTTCGTAGACTCTCAAGTTATCGGGGAGGTGTCAGACTTCGAGGAAGGGGTCATTCTGCCCGTGCAGCGTATCCTTGATCAGGTACACCTCGTCAAGACGTCTTCTATGTAAGGGACATCGAATACATCTGCATTTCCTTCGTGCTCATGCATATCTCCCCTAGGCGAGTGATACAGCTGGTCGAAAGCATCCAGAAACGAAACCTGGCTCTGATTCCGGACGAACATGTTGCATTACGCATGTTGGCAAATTCGGTGATACAGGCTACAGATGTGGCGGTACAGGTGGGTTCTAAATTTCTTGGCTGCGCTCCTGGAGGACGGCATTTACTGATGCTCTCTGGATCTCTCTCCAGCTTGCGCAAAAAATCGGTCATCATGTGGCCGAATTACGAGCATCCGGCGAGCCGTTGCGACTGTCGCTGATCGTGGGGCTTTTGCAAGAGCTAACGTCGCATGTCGCGCTCGGCAGCGAGGTTCAGCCGTGGGATATCATTGGCATGTTCGTCACCCGACTGTCGAATGACGTGAATGCGCTCCTACCGCAAATTCAGCAGAGCATCGATGATGGAAAGTTGATCCAGAGTGAGTGAACTCATCCCAGTTGTCGACTCCGCAATAACAATAATTGGAGTAGTCTCCGTTGAACCGCCTTGGGAAGCCCGAGTGCAAGAGTTGAAGAAGGCGTCCCAGATCAATCTAATTGCGGAAGCCAAATCGGCGCAACAGGCAGAGCAAATAACGTCTCTCATGAAAGAAATCAAGCTCAGGGTATATTGAAGTATTGCACAAGCAAACCTGAAGCAACACTGACGGCTTTGCTCGTAGGATCAAACACTTCAAGACACGCATGTCAAAGTGGAGTCTCTGCAGAAAAAGGTCGAAGCAAGCAATGACAAGGTGAGAACCTGTCAGGCAGGCTTTGCGCAACGACTGACATCGATTTATAACACAGGCCCAGGCTGTAGAGAAGTTACAGTCAGATATACAAGCACTCAAGCAACAACATGTCGAGGCAGAGGAAAATATCAAGACCTTGAGGCAGGAAGTCATGAAGCTCGAATCCGAGAATGCGACCTTGCGCAACGCGGCAAAGTCCGCCGAGACCGGTATGTACAGCTTCCCCCTCGACCGGAGTCATCACTTGACATAAGCGCTATTTTTCCCCCAGTCGCCTCCATCCAGCCAACACCCGTGACACTTGATGTTACCGACATGGGTCACGACCAGCGATCGTCTCAAGCGAAGGTGAGTGCTACGCTCGCAGGAAATCACTTCCTCCTTACACTCTTGTCTCCAGGTTGGTAAATTACAAGCGGCGTTGCAAGTGCTGCGCAACGAAAACGCCTATCTCAAGGCCGAGGGCGTGATTCAAAAGATAACAGACCTGCCAGCGTTATTGCATCTCTCACCAGCCCCGGAATTGATTCACTCAGGAGTTCCGTCCTCGCCATCCTCCAGTGAGGAGACTGTGATGACGCCCTTGGCGCCTTCGAAGAGACAAGGCAAGCCCGACGACAGAGCGCTTTGGCGCGAGATGGTGGACTTTCAGACGGAGGCGATTGTCATCGATATCTCCAGGATACGTCCCGGCACAACGTGGCTGCCTCAGAAGAGCCTGCCGGAGATTCAACTGTACGAGCGCGAGAAGCGGGCCAATGCCCTGCGCCGCCGGGTTGAACGCAGAACCCGTCAAATCAAGTAGGGTTTATAGAAAAGCTTGATATTGCAGTTGGAAAGCATGCCGCAAAGTTCACGTGCTCCGGCTATTGCATCTTGGGAGATGAACGCAAGACGTGAGAATGCGCATCCATGCATATGATACAGTGTGCCATGTCTGAGATGGATCTGTACAAGGGAGTACAAGGAAGATATGAGAGAGGCAATCCTGTCCTGATCAGCCTGCTATTGTCCGTTATGAGTGCGTGAAGTCGCATTCAGAGATGCTCAAGAATGTCGTAAGTGATCGTCGCTGTTGTCGAAGGGTAGGGCGCTAGTTTGATAGCCATCAGGCTCGAATGCCGTTCGTGACCAGGCTTCCCATGCCCAATCCGACCATCTCGTGGCCTCTTTCGATATCATCTTCCGAGTTTTTCCGCTTTCCAAACCAATCTCCGCTGATCTTCCTCAGTGAACCGGGCCTCAAAGGGGTGTCTTCGGATTCTCGCCGTGCGCGGTGATTGAGCAAGTCGTCCGCGCTGGGTGTTTGGAGGTTGGGCGAGTTATTCGGTGAAATATATGAACCCTTGGTACTTGATGGTGTTGGCGGTGAGATGATGATGGACGAGTCGGTGGGGTACCCCGCATCTTCCTCTTCCAGATCGGGCGTCGCCGTCATCAAACGGTCATAGGCGCGTTCGTCGGATTCACCGCCGCTCCAAGCTCGGCCGGAAGCTGATGGCAGTATTGGTGTACTCGCTTGACGCGTGATGTTTGGCAGGATCGTAAAAGGGCCGACGGTAAGCGGTGGAAGCGATCCGCCCTGACTCTGCACATAGGTTTGATACGACGTGTACACGGCTTGGGCGTGAAAGACCGCGGCGCATAGCGCTGTAAGCCAAACTATACGAAAGATCGAAGTGAGCTTGGATCAAGGCCAAAGCCATGCGGCGGAACTTACCGAGCTCATCCAACAGATCGCTACTCAGCCCATTATAGATGTGTCTGGCGAAGATGACCGAGTACGACAGGAAAAGCACAGATGTGAGGCCGAAGAGACTGAGATTGTAGAGCAGAGTGTTCCGTTCCGACATGTCGCACAGCAGGTCTCGGCTCCGTTGGTCGTGATGGTAGTTCTCTGAGGTTGCGTAGAGACTCTTGATAAAGAAGTCCTCGAGGTCGGGTGGAAATCGTCGCGCGAAGGTGACAAAGGGCAATGGTTCCAGTGTCGCTATTGAGGACGAGACGGTTTAAGGGTAGGGCGACGTCGATATACAAGTAGGTCCTCAGCGCGCGTCCATCAAGAAGGAACAAGGACGAAGATTTAGAAGAGGTCGAACGTTTGTTGAAACAAGGTTGTGACCGCCAGACAGCAAGTGGTCAGCCCAGTGGCTATATTCATACATCATACAGCGTCAGGACAACCAGAACGGGACCTACGTAAACCGGCTTGTCGCCGGCATCAGCGAATCAGCAAAACAAAGCACAGAAAGTACTTTACGGTGCACTGCCATCCTTTTCCCTGCCTGTGCCCAAGTAAGCCCCGCCCGAGTGCTCTTTCATCAGTTTCATTCCTTCATCGCGTCCACAGCCACAGCAGCTGAACCGACGCGGCGACAAATCCAACGCTTCTGCAACAGAAGCGTGCCAAAGAAGCTAAACTCAAGCTCTCACTGCATCCGGGAAACCTCCGCGCAGGCCAAGTGCCTTCAAATCGCCCATCCCGGTTGATGACTGAAACATTTCGTGATCGAACAGCTCCGGACTTTTGAGAACCCGGGCATTTCTGCTGTCGCTTTGCTCAGCTCCTTGCTCTTCTTTCCGTCGGGTGTTCAGCTGTTTGTTCATCCTTTTTAAGATATCCTTCCAGCTATCATGAGCTTCCTTACTTTCTCCTTCAAAGAGCTTCAATAGCTGTTTGGATCCAAGATATGTATGTCTGCCTTGCTCAACTGGGATGCCTGTCAGGAGGGCGACGGGTTGAGACATCGATAGCAGGGACACTGACTAACAACGCGACGCGGAGATGGTGCTCTGCTTGAAATGCAGGGAGCTACGTACCGTTTCTCAAGTCATAGGGATTAGGCATGCTAAATGCATAGTACGCTGGAGATAGTCTGGCCAAACATGTCAGCTGGCCAAGCTCAGCCTGTAACCTAAGACAGTGATCGTCATTCGCCTTCGTCATCGTATCTATCGTTCAAAGGCACTGGCCCAGGTGACCAGTCATCGCTACTAAAATGATACAGCGCGTGGGTGATTCTAACCATCCAGGAAACCTGCGGTTTGCAGGAGCTTAGCTGAGAGCTTGCGCGGGTAGTCTGATTCCTGACAGAACAGTGGTTGAAATGTTCTATGGTGCAGATCTCTTCGTTCGGATAATGTCACGCTGTTCGAGACAGTCTGATATCGTAAAGGATAGCCTATCGAGCGATAGTATAGATGGCAACCTTTAGGGCATAATCAAGGGCTCACTCAGCACAATCGACAACTCATTTATTCGCCGGGGAAAGAAACGGGGTCAAACAGCTGCAACTGAAACGCGGCACGGATGCGTCATAGCCTGAGTCAGCGCGACTGAGGCGGATCGAACATCGCGGGTAACGTCGTTACTAGGAATGCCATTGTCTGGCCATGGATGTATCGCTCTGGCTATGGCGGCACCAACACTCTAGGATGCCATATCCGCCTTTGGACGGATATTGATTGCTTAACACAGTTTTGCCGACAGCTCGTCTTCCCGCTCAAGCGGACTTGTCACTGCGATATATACGATGTTGAGCTCCTTTCCATCCTCGTCTGATCGGCAACACGACTGCTTCACGTTGCACTCTCGAGGCAGCTGAACGCTCCCATCCTACTACCCTATTACGCAGCGTGCACTTTCATCGAAGGACATCCGGAGGACACTTATTTGGCTCAGGCAGGTTTTATTCGGGTCGATAGTTTCCAGTACATCTCGATATCGCGGTCGAATCCTAGGATGGAGACGGAAGCCTCATCAAAACCTGTCCACGTTGCTGTACGGCACGTATGGCGGGGCTGCTTACCTTTCTCGGTTTCAGTTTCTTTCACGGTCTCTTTTTTCGAAAAGCCAATGTTCTCCAGCAGGACGCGATCAAAGTCTGTCTCCGGGCGAAGCTTGAGTAACTGGTAATTCTGCTTCAGTTTCTGTAGCAGAATAAGAAGGATCAGCTTCCACATTGGCTGTGATGTTGTTCACATTAACTCACTTCCGACGCTCTCTTGGCCTGTTTATACCCCTTCCACCCCTGCTTTTCCAAGATCAATACTCCGCCTTGATTCAGCGTAGTGTAACACTTCCGGAAAAAGCGAACGAGTCCTTCATCCAGGTCGTGAAGATGAATCCATTTCGTCAAGGAGAACCTGCAGCAACAATGTCTATCAGCACGCCAGATCAACCGCGTATATTGAAAATATACCCGAGGATCACATCATAGCCGGCCTGATCTGTCTCAATGCTCGTGTTGGTCCAGTCTGCAGAGTAGAATACGAGATTCCGCGGGAAGGCTAGTTGTCTAACGCCAACGTTCTGTGACTCTTCCGTTCTCTGCGCCCTCTTGTTCCCGCTGTGTATCTCCACCTCAGCGACCGGCCTTGAGATGTCCCCGCCGCGAACGTCTATCGTTCCGTAGAGCTCCGGGAAGAATGCTGGAAAGTAGTGATAGTCGACCAGTTGGGCGGAAGAGGGCGTCGGGATATCCTGGGCAGCACCGTTTTTGACTTTTCTCCTCTTTCGAGTCAGTTCGCCAGAATCGTGTTCGGGCGCGAAAGGCGACAAAGATGAAGAACCATCGTTGTTTGTGGCCTTTTGTAGCGAGAACGCATACTCGACAGTATATTGGCATTGATCGATCAGCGCACTGTCGATGTCGACCCCAATGACTCTTGAAGGTGAATACCGCTGAGCTAAGCTAGACCCAAAACGACACAGTAAGCGAGAGGTCTGGTGACACCGAGATTTCCTTACCGAGCTCGACCGCAACCTCTCCGCTATTGCAACCGACATCCAGCACGACTTTGCCCTTGAACAAAGATGGGTTCAGCAACGAGATTCGTTCGTCCTGATCGAGCGGTAACGGGTATTCATCATTTGCGCGCCGACGAGCGTAGTAGTGACGGTAGTTTCCGTGTGATTGATCCTTGATGTATGACATGTTGATCACAAGTCCGCCAATGTTGAAGAGACACTGATCCTCGTGATATGTGTCTTGTGCTTTGCGTTGTAACGGAGACCCGGGAAGAGTGGTGTTTACTTTTTCCACAAGTTTCAGCTTGCCAAACGATCGAGATCTGAACCCGCACATTGTGTACTGCCAAAGTATCCGTCAGAATGATTCTGCTTAGCTTTCTGCGTGCATATTGCTCTATCGAGCCACAACAATTTCCAAATTCCGGAAGCGATGGGATCTGTGGAAGGCATGTCGCACTCAAAACAAGTCAACGGCGGAACCGCTGTCTTCCAGCATTCACCCGAGACGCGACGACTTCAGAAGGAATGGGAAGCCGGATGTCAGGCCGATGAGGTATGCCATACGATATCATGGTTTCCACATCTCACGCCCCTCCGTCGGGATAGGTCTATGAAAAGGCACTGCCAAGATACCGAGGATGGCTACGGAGGATCCTTGTTAGTCGGCTTAGAGCGGAGAATGAGATGTTGGCTCGGCTTCAGGTAAGCACAGTTACACTGCCACTGTTACTGCTCAACGAGCTAAGAATCTGCTGGGATCTCAGAAACGTATCCGAACGCCTTGGAGGGATCGCTACTTCTTCTGGACAGCTATCTTCGGCAGTTAGTGAACATTCTCAACCCAATTGCCTGGGTTTTCGTTGCACTCACGCTGAGATTTGTGGAACAGCCCATACATTCTTTATGACAGTGTTACCGATGTGCTTCTGGTTTGGAGGTGACGTCCATGGTCGAGGGTATGTCTAGTCTCATTTTTCAACCTCTATTATAAAAACCAAATTAGGGACTAATGGTATTTGCAGCCTCTTATATGTGACAGGTCTGGGCATCTACGTCTCATCGTATGCGAAAGATCTCGCTTGCACGCCTCGACCCTACTCTCCTCCGGTGATCCGGCTCTGTACGTGGCTCGCATGCAATCCATCTGCTCATTGGTTGACAAAATGCGATTTTTAGCTATGAGCACGCATGGGCAGGAATACGGTGTGTTTTCAAAGGCAGGTATTCGCCAGTCATCTGACCAGTCTCTCTCGCGAACGCAGGCTTTCCATCGTCACACTCCACCAACGCCGTCTCGATCGCACTGTTTCTCGCTAGCTTGCTGGTCCGACTGCAAGAGACTCAGGCAATCTCCCAGATGGCAGTCTACGTCGGATGGACAGGTAAGCCGTCTTCGAAAAGGCACTGCCTCGTGCGCCGCTTATCATCGACACAGCCCTTTTCTGCTATGCGAGCAGCGTCATCTTTGGCAGAATCTACTGCGGAATGCATTCGTCAAGTGAGGTTCAAGCCCATCTTCACCTCGAGTGACTTGCTGACCAGCCGTAGTGGATTGCGCTGCTGGTGCAATTATGGGCTGGGCTTGTTGGCAAGCTTGGGAGATCGCTGCACCAACCGTTGAGAGCTGGGTTGAGCGTGGTCATTGGACAGGTATTGGTAGCCAAAAGCTTCCCCACGCACTTCACGCTGATCGATTACTCCAATAGTGCCTCTCATCTCCATTGTCGTCTGTTTGACCATGGTGCACAAGCACCCGGAGCCCGTTGATGGTAAGTCTCCTCCATCAATCGCGGCCCGAATGGCTGCTGACTTCCCCTTCCTAGATTGTCCCTGTTTTGAGGACGCCATCGCCGTTCTTTCTGTCATGCTTGGATCTTTCCTCTGTCACTGGTTTACCGCAAAGTACATTCCGGAGGTTTCACAAACACCATCCAACTTTCAGAACAGCTTCAGCAAGTTGTCGTACCCTTGGTCTGTGCTGGCTGCCGTTTCCCTGGCTTTGGTGAAGATCACGCTCGGTCAGTGATCCCGGTTTCAAAATGCCGGTTTATCTGATTGTTCCGCTTTCTCCCATAGGCATCGCAATCCTTTTTGCATGGCGTATCGTATGTAAAAAGGTTATGCGCTTCCTCCTGCCGAAGGTCTTCCGAGCGTTTGCCAAGACGTTCGGAGTCGACCTTCCAACCAGGAAACATTACAAGGCCGCAACGTAAGAAGTGAGAAGTGGCACTCGTGGCAGCAGCTGATGACATGCATTCCGTCAGTGACTACGAAGACGTGCCCGATTCTCACCGCATCGCAGCCATGCCGTCCTTTGTCGACATCCCTTCAGAAGCCGTCGTTGCGTCGGCGTTACCACCAACAACGAGGGAATATCTTCATCTACGAGGTTCTGACCCAAATGCCCGCAAAAGTTTCTCGACTGATCAGCTCGCGCTGGAGAGTCCCACAATGGCTGACGAGATAGATGATGAGCATTACGACATCGATGGTGAGTGCAAGCGCTGCTACGAAAGTCGAATGCCAACCCACTTGCTCTGGTAGTGCTTTCGAAAGTCTTTGTGTACTCAGGCATTGGTGTCTTGGCGATTGGTGTCATCCCAGCGATATTCAGACAAATTGAGAATGCCCAGTACCAGGCTTGGTAAGCCTAACCTTATAATGTGTAACAAAGCAATGATATGCGGTAGTCACTTAATTTTAATATAGCTACAATCCGAAAGTCCATGTGCCCGTTCTATAGCTTCACTGTGTTCACCCTGCCCTTGGCTGCTACCGACAGATCGGCCGCTTTACCATTGCCAACAAGCTGCTGATGCTTGGACAGCTGCTTTTTGCGCTCACCATCGAACATTTCTTGTCGAGTCTTCTTCTCAAGCCGTCTATCCTGTCGCTCCGCCTTGACCGCTGCCTTCCGGGCCTTTCGTTCTTCCTTGCTTTCACCCTTGGGCCTCGCTATGGTGACCTTTTGCTGATAAGTGGTCTCGGTCTCGGTCTCATCTCCGCTTTCACTGTGTTCTTCTTCCATTGCGGGAACGGTCGAAGCAACTGAACGGGGGCCCTTCTTTTTCGGGTTTTTATTGGATATGACCAGTCGGGCCGGATGGTTCTCAATGTTGGAATACGTGCCTGAGGATACCGTTAGTGGCTACAAAGATACATTGATCTATCGCGGCACTTACTCAGAATAGTCTCCGCATCCCACCGATCCTTCTTATCTTGCCCAGTGATATGTAGCACGGGCATCTTCTCATGTTCTTCATCTTCACCTTCTTGCTTCACGCGCAGGTACCTCTTGCGAATCATGTCGGCATCTTTCCTTGCTTGTTCACTTTGCTGCGTTGGTCCAGAGCCTTCGAGGTCAAGACCAACGAGGGCCTTTCGCATGATGTCCAGGTTCTCCGCCGGCGTTTCGCCACCGACCTTGGGTAGCATCTTGTTGCCGACAATTTCGAACTCGTCCAGGAATTCGTCCATGATCTCCTCCATATCCTCTCGAGTGAGACCTTCCGCCTCGCCGCTCGATCCGGCCAAGAGTTGCGACCTCATGGTTCGTGCGAACGTTGCTGATGACGCACCATCGTCGAAATCGCTCTCGGACATAAATTCCGAGCCTTCGAAATCTGCTTCGAAGTCCTCGTCATCCTCGGCGTATTCCTTTTCATACTGCGGTAGAGAGGATGAGCTTTCCCCTCACATACAAAAAGGTGCTCACTCACCTTTCGGTCGAACATTTCGTCAAGAGTGGAGAGACCCTTGTTACGGAACATGGAACTACTGCTCATACTGTAGCCAGACGCGTCTGATGCTCCCTTGCGCCTCTTCTTGCCGCCCACAACCTTCATGGCCGGCAACGAACCCACAGTATCTGCCATCTCCGACATCTCTCCATCGGCTTCCGAGGGCGTGAATTCCGCAGCCTGCTTTCGAACTTCGGCCAATTGTCCTGAAGCCTTAAAAGCGTGGAATCTGTCTTCCCAAGACTGCCCGTCCATGGGAACAGTCTCGTCGTCATCGTCTCCCCGTTCGGCGACCTGGCGTGCGGGTTGTCCTGGCCTTCCCTCGTCGTCGACTCCCCATTCCTCGAACTCCCAGTTTTCGAAATCCTCATCATCATCTCGTTCTCCCTCGGCAAGAAGATCGTCCAAGAAATCAGCCTCCTCTTCATCCGCGACGAACGCATCATCCTCCAGGGCCTCCAGTACTTGTCGCAAATGCGGATCCATGTCCGGCTGGAATCCGGCGATATCCTGCGGCACCGCTGCCTGTGCTTCGTACGCCTGCTCACGCGTAAGCTGTTGTCCGGACGGCAGGACCGAGGAAGGCAATGTTGCCTTCTTTCCGATGCCGAAGAAATCGTCCTTTTCGTCCTCGTCGAGGCCATCATCTCGTGCCCGGCCTTTGCCCTTTCCGCCTCCGCGTGCTGCTTGGCTGCCTCTGCCCGGGGCGGGGAGCATCACCGAATCCAGGACAGCACCACTTCCAGAGCCCTCCCCGATGCCCCGTAGATGCTGCATGTAATCGTACGAGGAATCATCGTAGTAGACCCC
Organism: Naganishia sp. PG3902-1; assembly: GCA_023628075.1. Lineage (NCBI taxonomy): Eukaryota > Fungi > Basidiomycota > Tremellomycetes > Filobasidiales > Filobasidiaceae > Naganishia > Naganishia sp. PG3902-1. The sequence continues at coordinate 1,180,742 of JAMALH010000005.1, forward strand.
GTAAAGAGTTGCCTCGCCTTCGTTTTTGCGTACTGATGGGTTGTGTTGTGATGGTTTGCCGGAAAGAACATCTTGCTCTAGCTGTGCCAATGACTCTGCTCCGGCCTGAGACAAATGATCAGCGACCCTCTTCGAACCTCAGATATCCAAGGCGCTTACCTTCTTACCAGCATCGTTATAACGCTCCACTGGTCGGAAAACACGTTGACTTGCGTCTGGATCGTTGATGAGTGGGTCACGTTGGGATCGATGCACGAGCTGAAAGTGCTGAGCACCAGGCTGCCTGAAGATGGATTTCTTGGGCATGATGTTGGGATAGTGTTCTGGTAAGGACGATTGAAGGGATGCATGTAATGCAGAAAGCAACAGGACTCTCATCAACGTCATGTCTACATGCATAATACAGGGAATATAGGACAGACTATGATCGTAGAGACAGATCTGCACCTTGTTTCAGGCCTCGCAAACGGTTGCTGTTACGTACCCAAGTTGTCGTTACCTATACAAGAGCAAGATGGTCAGCGAGATTGAACTTGACGCGACTTGCTGTGCCCTTTTGCCAAACTGCCGCACTGTAGGTGGATCAGAGGGTGATGCATGTGAATCCATTGCACACGTTTGCCCAAACACACAAACGGGCCGCAACGGGAATAGGGCTCTCCGAAAAGAACGCCGATGCGATGCCATACGGAAAACCGTTCACTTCAAGGAACAGAATACCGGAACGAAGCACCATTGCACAAAGGCATGATGTCCGCCTTGACCCGGTACCTGTCCCCCTCTACGAACAGCAGTCCAGCATCCCACCGACTACCTCATCCCACGAAGCGTCCGAAAGCGTGCAGATGCATAGCCAGGTTCTAATAGGTATCGTCATTTCCGGGGTGGAGCGCGGCAGTGTCGGCGGAGGGGTGAACAAAGATATGGGACTCACCTGGAGGATTTCGGGCAGATGATGCTTGACAAGTGTTCGTTGCTGCAGACTTCAGACCTTTGCCAGTGAGATGTCCAGGGTTATAAATCTCGACTCATCCTCCCACACACATTTTTGATCGAGGCGGAATCACGTGACAGAAAATAGAAGAAGCGCGGGCGCACGCGCAGGTTTTGCTTGGGGGCAGTGTGCTTTTCTATATAACCACCGGCCCGCGCTGTCGGCAACCAAATGCGCTCTTTTCCTCATCAGGCCAGCACTGCATCGTGAGTATCCTCCCCCCCTCCCCTCCCTTCCTCGAGTAGCATCATCTTGTGATGAGCAAAGTTATTCAGTTCTGCTTCAGATTGAGTTCAAGACGATAAACCAACAATCTTACCAAAATTTCTCTGATCGATGCTACTCTTCTTATCTTGTTCCGTTGTCGTTTACATGCGCATGGAGGCTGATTGCATCTTCTTTAGTAGATCCCGTGCCGAAGCGTATGTGGATATCGGAGCGGTCGGGGAAACAGTCAACAAGGTCGATGTCGGATTAGTCTGTTGTGATTATGGAGCATATGAATGTACCTGTCAGTATCTACTTCGTCTCACCCATTCTGAACGTCTTCGAGAAATGGATCGAGGGGATGTAACTTCAGCTAAATCCATTCTCCGAGTGGTACTTCGGTGCTGCACCTCTCGTCATTCCACCCTTTGACACGACCCGTCTTTCGGTGAAGACTTTGCGTTGCCTATTCTGCGTTCTCACGGAGCAACGAATATGGTGGATGCAATGTTCGGTTATCGGGATCGCACCTCGTCTTCTCTGCATCGTCTCCCGGAATCGTTTTGAAGAACGGAGAAGGATACTGCTCGCTTGCGAGGAGAGAGTTGATGAACCGTGGTCTTCAAGATTTGGTTGTTGGGGGAATGGGTGACGCGAGGTCTGAGTGATAGCCGGCTTTCTGATCCTTTCATTTCTCGAGGCGTTTCTTACGAATGACTTTGGGACCAAAGCTGACTCTGCTCACGCTTGTAGGTTATCGCCGTACTCACATGGTAATGTTCACCATCTAATCATCTCCACGTTGTATTCGGTCTGTCTCCATATGCATACATCGGTTTCAACTGCTTTGTCGTACTTGTAATCATGCCCGTTCAAGTCTGTCTTTCGGTTGAACCCCGCTTTCTTCGGTGACATTGGATTTGTCGTCGCCATGCGTCTCGTTAGTCCGCTCGTTCGTCGTACGATCCACCACGGGGCGACGCGTCAAAGATCGGAATCTCGGTCGCTCTCCGTCCTCTGTCGATAACAACCCATCGGAGGCGTTCTTTCCGGTACCACGAGAAATCGTAAGACAGGTATAACAGGGCGCATAGAAAGCAGACTGTTCGCTAACATTGGTGGGACCTGCTCCGGTTCGTCCTCTAGGCTCGTACGTAGATGACATCCTTGCTTGCGGTCCTCCCGCGATCCTCTCAAATTTTAACACAAATGAGCGCAGCGCCGGATCCGGTTGCAAGGGCCTGATGGATCGAATGTCCTTTCATCATTGAGACTGGCATTATCCCGATGGACTGTGCGGCGGGGACCGGACATGCGATTAGGACGATGCCTTGATGTTCTGGCATAGGGCGAGCACCCAACTCCTTCGAAATCCAATATTTGCTATGAGGATTGACAATTTCGCCTGCTATCCACTATACCGCTGCTTCCTGGGCAACAGGGCCATGGAAAACGCAGAGTGGTATCTTCGCACCTATCCCAAGGCCTTTGATGCATCTGAACGTCGATTCAGGGGTCTTCTGTCTGGACCACTGCGGTTTTGCTGGTGAGATACCGTACCAGGCAGCAGAATGACGATTTTCGCGATAAACGAGTTGTCGGTTTCATCTCGGAGACAATACAACCTCGAAGGGATCTCAGGTGCTACGCAGTCCCGGAGACCGGAAGGGGGACGGGGTAGAGCATCGCCAAATCCGCAAAATCGGTGCCGAGCCCAGTCGCGCTCGTTATATTCAACAACCTTAATATCCTTCGTTCGACAGCCGCGGTGGGTATCACAAATCCCGATGAAGGAGTGAGGAGAAGGATCAGCGAAGAGGGCATGATGGAAGAGATTGAGAATGCTCCTACATCGTCTTTCAGAGTGCAGGCGGACCTGCGGGCTGCTTGACATTCTGCGACTGTTTATAAGCAATGTTTTTGTCACATGTCACGTTTCGCTTGATGAGAAGATCTTTCTACGACTGACCTTGATAACCTAGTCCTCCGCGACTGCAAATCAGGCTGCGATAACCTCAGCCTCAACTATATTGGAGGAGATGTCGTACCTTGTGAATCCATGGATGGTTGCGCCACGAATGCTGGGAGCAAGACATTCATCGAAGGTGCAAGATTTGAGTGTTTGGAAGCGTGAACGCCGTGACGATGTTTATAGAAACGAAACACGTTGAATGGACAGGCCTGGTGCGTTATGAGCTTGTAATAGTTTGGGTCACAGAGATCTTGACAGACGAGATGAAGGCTCTGGAAATCTCGACCGCGGACCGAAAAGGACTGTGGGTCTCTGGAAACTAAAGCATACATCTTGGGCATCTCTAGACAAAGACCATCAGGGGAATACATGGGTCCAGGAATGAGACATGTCGCCGTTGCATGCAATGATTGCAAGCATGGCTTGAGGCGTCAAGCGGTGCCTCTTCCCCTTGAGAGTATTGACTGTTTGCAGGAGACCCCTTGACTGCACAATCTTCTGCAAGCCTGCTTGTGTCTGGCTTGGTGGTCTTGCATATTCTAAGCGGTGTCCCCGAAACTGTCCTCTAAAGACATAAGATAGATTGTTACTTTCGCCAGATATTGCAAGCAGAAATGCTCACTCACGCCACACGGACGCGCTTATCAGCCTTCTGTTAGCCGTATGTAGATTTTTGTGCCAAGAGGACCTGAGTTTGTGACTGGGGTCCTTGCCTCGCCTGTATATGAATGTTGGGTATGGAATGTGGTGCTCCTCTCCATCGCGCTATTATTGCATGGGGGAAGAGAAGGCCAACCCTCTCGGCTCTCTTCCTTCCGTAGAGAGTATCGAGAAGCTATTGATTTCGGGTCGTGGTAGGAAGGTAAACCCTACCTCATGCGGTAAGAGTCGAAATGTTTTTGTTCTGTATCGACTCTTCTCATGGCCATCCAACATCCCTTCCTGCAGCGACGTTAAACCACTTACTCACCCAAGCTCTCACCCATTGATTCAGTCGCAACGCCCGCGTACCAGGGCGAGCTTCTAGGCCATGCACCGGTCTACCACGGATCAAGCGAGCTGTCGAGTAGCCACCCAACCTATGTTCTAGCCTGAAGGGAGAGTTTTGAGCAAAGTGCCGGCAAAGTTCTCCAAGCGATATCCTCGGCGGGCCATCTCCGCGGGTGAAATGAGGTACAGCAGAAGCGGGGCTTGCAGCTACAGCTACAGCGAGTTAGTCTGTCACCCCTGCGTATCTATGAATTGAAATTCAGCCAAGGACTTGCCAATTGGCTTGCCCTTCCAGATTTTGCATGCCATTGCTCGGTCGAGTCGCCTCTCAGACTTTATCGTCGACGATACAGAGCACTCTTGGAAAGTGGTCACGACTGCGTCCATCGTTCCATCTGTGACGATACTTGGTCGATAGCAATCTCCAGCAGCCCCCGCCAACTGTATCTCCGCGCGAATATTCACCTCCGGTCGATCAGGTCCAGAACGCGAACGTGCTTTTTGCCTTCGCGACGTCATTTCGCCCTTTGCAACGATCTTCTTCGTCCCATCACTGGCGGTTCTTGCGAATAGAGGGCAAGATTTTTCCATCAACATATCCCACGACCTCGACTCTATATCGCCCAGTCTCGTTTGCTCAGCAAACTCCCGGCTTCCTTATATCGCTCCGGCTAATTGCATTCGCCTCAGTTTTCGTGGCGTTACCTTTTCGCTACTTGCATGTTATTTCAGAGATCATCGCCAGAGGATGACGATCCTCCGTCTGGCTCATCCCTCGCGACGTCTCCTGTCGGTGAAGACAACGGCAGGAACCTAGCGGTATCGCCTGCCGGATCGCCAAACTCGTCCGGATCACCGTACAAGTCGACCTTTTCCTCCTTTTTCCGGTCATCACCCACTTCGGACGCCATACAACAGCAAGAATCTACACCCTCATCCCCATTGCTGCCTTCTGTCAGTTCCTCGGCAGAAGCACTGGTGCACCTCGAAGGATGCTTAGACGGCGTCAAAAGACGTTCAACGGGAGGCGAACCACATGCCTCGACCGCGCAAGTCACAGAGTCAACGCCCGTCGCATCACCATCAACGATCACGGATGCTCCCAGTCTTTTCCTTCTCACTGGTAATCCGGATGTCGAAGCGCAACCGACTGCGGAAGGTGATCTCGCGAATGCATGCGGATGGATATTTACGGGATTGGTGTTGGAGATTGTTTGTCTCGCGTCAGAGAGCTGTCGTGCTTCTGAAAAAGCAGTGACAAGGCCGACGGAAGAAGGTCACACACTTGAGGGAGAGGGCGCAGAAGCCGAGGACTTTGCGGAACTCCAGGAAGACGCTAAGATGAATACGCAAGACAAGGGGAAGCAGAGAGCAGACGTGCTCGAGGAACCGGTCGAGCAGGCACGGCATGGACACCGAAGGCGCCGATTCAGCTTGAGCTTCAATTTCAAGGGAATGCTTAATCTGGATGATATCGAAGAACGGCCCAACGAGAATCCCCCTGCGTGTGTCCATGACCACGATCATCAGACGGCTGATTGGGATACTTTGGTGAGTGCTTCTGATATCGAATGTGAAATGAGCTGATTTTGTCCGCAGTGCGAACTACTCAAACATCTGGTAGAGCTACATCATCAAGCAGAATTCCGGGTCATCGAATCGACATATCGATATCCTATACCGTTGGACCTAGTCTTCGCTCATAGTCCTCGTTTCAACGGACCCATACCAGTGATAACGCCGCAACCCCTGGCATCTGCCCGGACCTCTCCGACAAGCCCTCCCATCGACATGCCGACGTGTCACGGAGACCCAGACTGTCCCGAATCGCATACACATCTCTGCAATGGCCGAAGAGCTATGACGATCCTGTGTGGCAGGTTGAAGAATCTGATAGAGCAACGTGAAGAAATTCGCCTGCACGGGCACAAGTCTGCTGCAGAATTAGATTCGCTTGAACTCGATGTGAAGGAGAGGGTGATTTGGGTTAAAGCGTGCTTGGCGTGTTGCCTTTATCTGGTGAGTTTGCCGATTGCAAATTCGACCCAACGCTGACAATGCTTGGCTGTTCAGCTCGCACGGTCGGAAACGCCTTCTCAGCTATACCTACTGCAACTACAGGAGCTCTTACCGACAGGTATCAGCCATATCGACTATCTAGTTAACGATATCGTGACCGCATTTGCACCGAGAATACAGTCAAAGTTGGAGCCGCGATCAGCCACTCAAGCTACCGGTACAACGGTAAACGGCCATGACGTCAATCCAGACAGTTTAGCAAAGTCACAACAACGTATGAACTCATCTAATCATCGCCGTACATTATCAGCCAAACCGTCCTCCATATTCTCATTCGCGTCGTCTGTCTTCTCCGTGGGCGGCCGCCTCTATCGACCGGTCAAGTCTGCGACATCATTACCCCAGCTGTCGTATGAGGCAGCCTCAACATACCAACTTGAACCCGAGGTGGGAACTTCCCTTTCAATAATGTCTGTACCCAATGCCGCACCAGCGATACGACGGTCGAATGGATCGAGCGCTTCTGCCGCGAGCATTCTGGAAAAATACCATCAAGTGGATTCCTCGCGCGGTGCACGCCGTGACGGTCACAGCGGAGAAGCACGCTCGCCGTGGAGCCGATTCTCGTCGCTGCGATCGTTCCAGCAAAGTCCGTTGACGAGTACCGCGAGCTTGCCTAAGTCCACTGGGACGCCTCAGACCGTTGGCCGTAGTGATTCGGAGCAAAGTCTGATTAGCGTCGGCTCGGGTTTGTCACGACCACAAGAGATACAGTCTGTCAAGATCAAGGCGGATAGTCCGCCCCGATTGAGCGATTCCGTCACGTCAGAGGATACCACTGGGTCACAAGGCCCCTGCATTCCGGTTATCCGGACTATTGCGTGCACGCCCTCGCCGCGCGCATTGGGCATGTTCCCTCGAACGCCGCCAAACGAACAGGCTGATCCCGCACCAAGAATCCGGCGTAAATCACGCGCGTTCGAGAACAAGTTGGCGTTGGCGCCGTTGGACCCTGCGTTGGCCGCGGCGGAAAAAGCGAGTGTTCTGAATCAGAGGAATCACTGCGCCGTTTGCGGCAAGGAGGGTTTCAACTTTCCGGCTTGTCGAAAGTGAGTTCAAGAGTCGAGGTTCAGGATCAGAAGCTGATCTTCACAGATGCAACGAAACATTCTGTTCGCGAGAGTGCCGCGTCGGCTATAATAAGGGCGGGGACGGGAAAAAGTGAGTCTTCTCGATGACATGCCGAGCGAAGCTGACAGTACATTCAGACACGTATGTGGCATGACCAAAGGCTGTTCACAGTTTCTAGAGGTGCCGGTGTCTGCGGATCAATCCGGACGGCAAGGCAGGTCGGTTGCGTAGGAGAAAGACCAGGTTGTACGACTCTGCACCATCGTATACATGCGCATCGCAAGGTATCCCAGGCTACATGTCAACCGCATACGCGGCTTCTTTTCGTCTCTAGATTATACTCGACAGTTATCGAGCGCGAGGATCAAGATATCCTCGGCTCCGACTTGCTGCAACTTGTCCATGATCTCGGCCATCTTCTTCCTCTCGACCATGGCACTGACGGCCAACCATCCTTCGCCGCTCTCGAGCTTGCTGACGGTCGCGCTGCGCCTGCCGGGCGTGATCGACGTCGCCTCGTGCAAGGAATTCTCGTGAATGTTGTAATTGACGAGAACGTACTGCTTGGCGGCGAGCACACCTGCTATACGGGACTTGATCATCGGGATCAGGGGCTCGAGCGCGGGCGTGAGGGAAGCGTGGGGATTGGAGGGCGTGATGAGGACGGCCTCCGAGGTCATGAGGGTCGCGATCGCATGCAACCCGGCGGCACGCATGGTGTCGCCCGACTCGACGAGATCGACTGCCAGGACGTTCAGCAAAGACCCGAACGAGAAAAAAGTCCGAGGGGACCTACCGATTCCATCGGCCATGCCGAGAGCACAGGCGGCCTCGACACTGCCACCGACATACTCGACGCTCGTCTTCTTGCCGCCGCCGACGCGCTGGTCGACATTGTTAAAGTACTTGCCGGCGAGCACTTCAAAGCTCGTGGCGACGCGGGCACCGGCGAGAGCGTCGACCGTCTGGATGTGGCCGCTGACGGGCACCTGTACCTGTAGCGAGCACTTGCCGAAGCCGAGCGGCAAGATTTCCTTGATTTGCGGGGCATGGGTGGATTCGGCGATGACGTCCTGGCCTGGGGGGGGGGGATTGAAGATCGGTAAATGAGAAAGGGAAAGAGAGCAGCTGGGAGCGTACCGGTGATACCGAGCGAGACGGAACCGAGCGCGACGAATCGCGGGATATCGGCGGCGGGCAGGAACACCCTGCGGAAGATGAGAAAGGTGGCAAGTCAAGGTAGCGGCTGGACGTACAGCGCTATCGGGTGGTTTTGCACGAGGGCGACATCCAATCGGTGTTGACGGTTAAACTTGATATCGGCGCCGGCAAGCAATTCGATGCACTTTTCGTGGAGTCGACCTGGGAATGGGTGATGAGCAATGGTTCCAAAGAGGATGCGGTGTCGTCTGTGCGGAGCCCAGGACCTGAACAGGGATCTGACTTGACGAAAGTCTGTTTGGAGATGTACCTCGCGGCAGAGGTGCTTGTCCATGGTCACGGGCTCGCGAAACTCTGGCTTGCGGCGCAACGTCTTCTCGTCCGCCAAAGGGCGCGCTCCAAGAGACGTCTGCCTGCGGCGCTGCGGCGCTCGCGTCGCTCGATGAGGTCTGGCCTGCGGCGCTCGAGCTGATTCTCAGCCATCCTACGACGGCCTCGAGGATCCCTTGCCTGCGGCGCTCTGATTCTCGCCATCGTCGCTGCGATCCTCGGCTCGATAAAATCTCGCTTCTCGCTGCGCTCGTCCCTCGAGAGTCTGAACTGCAACTCACCCTTCTTCGGCACGGCAAACAACAGCCGATCCTTCAAGCTATTCACCAACAAGCTAATCGGACTCTCGCTCGCAAACCTGCTCCTCGGCGGATTCGCACTCGGCGTGGACGATACAGAATTGACGCTTCCCGACATGGTGAGTGTTCCGGGCTCCATGAGGGCGAGGGTGATCACGTAGACGTTGCCACACGAAATGCCAAACCGAAAGCGAGGTCGACGCAAGAAACGTTTGAAACCGTCGCTCTCCGTCCCGCTCGCTCGCTTCGGCTCGATCGCTCCGGCTGGCTTGCGTTTGACTGGACGGGCGCAGCGAGGAAAAGGCGCGGTCGAGCGGTTGCTGCTCCGACGAGGACGGAACGGTGGATGGTGATCGTGGAGACAGGATGCGCGCTGGAGGACGACTGGCTGGACGGGCGGGGGACTTGGGTGGACTGAAGCGATGTGGCACAGGCAGGGTCGAAATGAAGGGAAACTGAAGGAGGACAAGACGCATCGAGGCGTCAGCCCAACTCTGGACAGTCTCCTGTTCACGTCGCGTTTCACGTTGCAATCGTCGCCCGAGTCGCTCGAGTCGAATGGTAGCATTCAGCGCAAACGTCGTCGTCCTCGGATACTCTCCCCCACCACACCAGACACAGACCCTCCGCAATGTCCGCCTCCCCATCACCAGAACCACGTCCAAAAAGGGTTCGTCCAGCCTCACATCCCCGCAGGAAACGTCCCTCACCATGCATTCACCTTTCCTCAGGTCACCCCTTTCCTCGTCCGCGTGTTCGTCAAGAGCGGGCCGTACCATCCCATCGAGCAGTTCCAGGAAGCACACACCTTGCCGCTATCGGACGAGTATGGCGTATACGTATGGTGCGTGGTCGCGTTCGGGGAGACAAACGGGTCACCAAACCGTACGGAAGAACGCTAAAATCCGCTTCGGATGCTATAGGCCATCGTCAACTCTCTCTACCATTCTCGCGTCGCTTTTCCCTGCCCTCCCCGCACCGCTTCAATCCCCGATCAACAAGTATTCATTCAGGAGCGTCTACTTTGATGCCCGTGCCGGTAACAATCACGACGATCGTGCGAGAGGAGGCGATCGGCTATGGAAGAGTCGTGAGCTCGGGAGAATCGACGGCCGGGACTTTGTGAGGGAGTTGGGCGTGATCGAGAGGTGAGCTTGCCTTCCCACCTCTCCTGTGCTTCTCCTTGCGACATGACCCTTCTGACGCTCGTCTTGCACCACCGTCTCCAGCTCAAAAACCCTTGAGGAAAACCGCTTCCACGCAGGCGACTACCTGTGCCTCTCCATCACCTCTCCCGCCCACACAACACCACACGACCCATCCGCCCCCGGCGCACCATCGGGCATGCGGATCAACCCGCGTGCGGCGCCTCCAGGCGCGGCATTTGGCGTCGCGGGTCCACGCGAGGGGGAAAAATGGAGCGATGCGCGCGCGCGGGGTGATTCAGGGCCGGGAAGCGGTGGGCGGGGCGGGTTCGGTGCCGGTGCCGGTGCCGGTGCCGGAGGGTTCGGGATCCGAGGCAGGGGTGCGGCGGCCGCCCATGGGCGGGATGGCGGGTGGGGGGATGCACCGAGGGGGAATCGTGACGCGGGCGATTCGGGATGGGGACGGAGACGGAGTGCGAGTCCGAAGCGGGGTGGCGCGGATGATGGCTGGGGTGCTCCGCCGCCGCCGTCAACGGCGAATGATGATGAAGCGGGAGCTGTTCCGGCTCGTGGAGAGGACAAGACGGATGGCTGGTGAGCCACGGGAGCATGGACGACTTGAACGAGCATGTCTGCGGTTGTAATAGCCAAGACCGGGACGTCTAGCATGACCATCAATGAAACAACATGTACAAACATACAACGAGACCTTTTCTAAACTATCCCTACTGCAGTGCTTCTACAGCGACGCCCGCCTGCCATCGGCCGAACCGCCGGATGAGCTCGAGCATGCCTGGTAGAGGCACAATAAGGGCCGCGGAAACGGGCACGAGGACGACAATGACGATCGACGAGAGCAGCGTGACGAGTGCTTTCGTAAATACGAGATAGTAGAGGCATTGATAGGAGATGTGATCTGCGAGAACGTCAATACCGGGGAAACCGAGATGCTGGCGGTAAACTTGCCTGAAAACTGTTCGACACAGGGGTTAGCAAGCCCGAGCCCATGCGCCACAGCGGACATACCATGCTCCAGCAATTCTTGAAGAAATTCCGCTCGTGCACCACCCCCGTTAACTCGGCTCCTTGGCCCTCGCCATGCATTTCCACGACGGGCCGCACCTGTCCGTCCGCGCCAGGTGCGAGCTTGATTCGGCGAAAGATGGGAAAGTAGACGGGCCGCGGGATCGAGGAGCGTAAGGGGGAGTGGAAGTAGAGTTGCATTTTGAGCTTGAGGCAGAGGGTCAGCGGCCGCTGGATTGGTGTGGTGAAGGGTACCTACCTCGAGACGGCAGGCCGAACGAGCGAGGATGAGCGTGAGGAACCAAATGAGAGCGCCGAGCGGGAGGGTGATCAAGAGGACCGTCCCCGTTAAAGTTCCCGCCACCAACAGTGGCCACAAAAGGACGGCCTGCGAACGATCAGCGATGATCTGCTTGCCCCATACTGGGATACTGACAAATGGGAAATTCAAGAAGACTAGATGAAACAATGCCGCCCAATGCGCACCGCTCCACAGCGGTCTCAGATACCTCACGACTGGATGCCGCTTCTTTTTCGGACGCGTCACGACAATCGCCTCTCCATCCGGCGTGTCGATCACTCGCAGCGTCGGCGTGTTCATCTGCGACGGCGCGCGCAGCATGTTCCGCCACGATGATGGACGCACGCGGCGCTCCTTACTGGGCGTTTGGACCGAGGATGAGCACGAGGCGACAAGACCGCCGTGTCCGTCCGTTTCGATGTAGACCGGTGGATGCGCTGAGTTGGATTGCGTCGAAGTGATGGAGATGGAGCGTGCGGTTCGCGTACCGTTGAGGCTCGGTGAATGGGAACCGGATGTGTTGATTCCCAGCGCATTGATGACGAGACCACTGTTGCCGTTCGAGCCGAGCAAAGGCGTACGTTCATCGACGTGCATCTTTCGCGCTGGCCCCGTATCAGACTGCAATCGATGCAGGCCCGACATCCCATTATCCTGTCCATTCCGCCCAATCGACCCATGTCTGCTCGAATGATACACCGCCGCCTGCCCACCACCGAATGGATCCGCATCGGAGCGCACCGCGACATCGGAAGACGCCCGACTTCTCCGTCCGCCCATGGCGCCCGTCGTCGTGGCCGCTCGCTGTCTCCGCGCCGCATGATACTTTTGCGGCGACTCTACGAGGCCTAGTAGTTGGGGATTTTCGGATCCCATAGCAAAGGTCGTGTCCTCGGAATGAATCGGCCGATATGGCGCGTACGGCGGTGGGAGTTCTTGGTCCGTTTCTGTTCGTCGGTTGATAAGGTAGAGCGCCGATCCGTCCGCAGAGAGAATGTAGACTTTTTGATGTGGTTGAATCTGGCAGTCGTCCACTGGAACCACGGTCGTAGCAAGTTGTCGATGCACGTCAAGTGATATACTCGATGCGGGGATTGGTTCCGGGCTCGTGACGGAATCAAAGGTTGCGGTGTTCCTTTCACTTGAATGGGTCGAGACGAGTGATGATGGGGTATATGTCGTTCGTTCGTGTGGCAAGGCTGTAGACATGTGCACCGTGGAACGAGGAAGTAGCAGCGGGAAGAGGGTATGAGGTGAAGGTCGCACGTGAAGATGTCATCGCGATGGTCACCTTCCGTCGGGCGCACCCGGACAAAGGCCGAGCGATGGCAACGCCCATCCTGCCTCTCGAACGGCGTTTGGAGACGTTCCATCCTGCCATCCCGACAATCCTCGAAGCTCATAGAATTCTTGATATATTATTGCACAACCATGGAAGATAACTATGATACAAACAGAATCGAAACGGAACATATGCAAAATCGGCTGCCCTCCAGCGGTGTAGCGGCAAACGTGCCATGCGAAAGCAGGCGAAATGATGACGACGGGTTCATGCCCTTGTCCATCTATGATCTTGGCTGCCGACAGATATACGGCAGCGAAGAGACGATGCGGAAGCGTTGATGGTGTGAAGAGATACAACGTTGATGGCGAAAGGCGAGAGAAGCGTCCCTCGAGAAGAGCTTACGGATGATGCGAGAACGGGCGGGGAACCAATGGTTCGAATGGTTCGGAGGCATAGCTCCTTCACGGCGTTGATTCCATAGAGTGAGGCGATCAAGTTGATGCAACCTTTCGAGCTGTTGTCTTCTCCGCTTCAAGTTTCGCCTTGTTGGCTGCGTGCGCGGCGTCACGGCACGCTTGAAGGTGGACACTACGAATGTGGCGATAAGATGTCAGCTACCGCGAGCACTACCACATACAGGAGGCGCAGAAGACTCACCATGTATGATGTTCCGGCAACCGATGGTTCCCGCAGAACGACTTGCCGCAGAACGAACAATCTCCGACAATGCGAACGGCCGGATGTGGGCACTTCATCGTCACTTCGCTGGCCTCGGTTGCTGGGAGATCCTTGGTGATCAGGGTGCCACCTGGTGAACGTGGCGCGGATTCATCGAGGGATGAGGGGTTGAGCGTGGGTGAGGTAATGGTTTGCTTTGCGGCGGGAAGGGACGGCGAGGAGATGACGATTTGCGCTTGGCACTTCTTCTTTGCTGGCCTGTAGTCGATACAAGGTGAGTTGATATTTCAAGGGAAAACGAGGACAGGACTGACATGATGGGCTGATTGGTTTGTTAACTGTCCTTTACGAACGAGTGTCGTGTGCAACGTCGATAGATGTCGATAACGATGCTAGTCGAGAGCTCGTAGACGGAGTAATGCGAGATACGCAATACTCGATATGTATGCAGAGACGATGCAGGTGACGTGACTTCCCTTATCAACGGCGGCAAACGGATGATGATGACAATGTTATATACCGCCCTCGACGCCACGCCCAGCACACAGTGACCAAGCGTCGCCGCCTCAACCTGAAACAACCGATCATTCCTTTCCTGACTCATCCCCCCCGCACCACCACCGATTGAGCCGGCCAACTCTGGACGATATGAGAGCCACTCGCAGCGTCCGTATTGTTCCCGGACTTTCCTTCGCTCGAAGGCTGAATCCCTTTTGTTTCCATTTCGGCTTATCGTTCGGATGCGGCGTCGACACGCATCTCATTGTTTCGCACCAGACACCGCTCAGCATCCCTTGTTCCCGCAGCCTTTCGGATGCATCTCGTACGGCTTCCGTAGATGTATCCGGTTGTGCTGACGGGCGTGTAAGGATCGCGTTCACAGCTCCATCTAGGAGCTCGTTGTTCTTATCTGCGCGGGAGGTCTGAGATAGATGGATGGCGGGTGGTCAAGACTTGCCGCTAGTATGCGAGAAACTGGCAGTAGTGTGGAGATTTATCATGTGGGGCGATAATGCACAACATCCAGCGAGATTAGCATTCAAGCAGCCTGCATCTCTGAGGATGGCCGCTACTTCTAAGCTGAACTCGTCTCACCCGCGCCGATGTAGTCCGCAGCAGACGATCCCCATGCCTGGGTCGATCCTCACCGTCCACGGAGCAAATGCCAGTGACCCCCTGACACGGACTCCCCACCGCTCATCTCCGCTCCCGGGCTGACCGAATCCGAAATGCAAAATGGTGTGATCGCCCGATGATTACGAATCGCACGGGGCGCGCCCTGGGACAAAAGTTGGGCGACGGGATGGGATGCGCGATTCGGAAAGCAGACGGCGAGCGTCGATCATGGAGTGGGCACATCGCATTGACTCGGTCGACGGCGACGGGGCATATATACATCCTTGTGCATACATTGCAGTCTGCCGCTGGTTACCTCGTGCAAGCACTCCATCATGTCGCGACCTATTCCTGAAAACAGAAGACAATCCGTCTCGGCTTCGAGCCCGCCGACTTCGTCAGTCGCGCCTCTTGCATGATCGGTCAAACACTAACAGTATCTGCAGGATTCCCATCCCCCCGAATACACGGAATCTGCCTGCATCAACCTTTGCGGGATCACCGCCGACGGGAAACTTGGGGACATCGCCAACAGCGGGATTCAACGTACGTCCTCACTCCTCTCACCCCATCCTCCGGATCCTGATCCTCTTTCCAGATCCACTCGGCCATCGCCGCATCCACATCACCACGAAACGCCTCTCACTCGCTCTCCCAGCAACCTTCGCTCGCACGTCAACTCACACGTCAACTGACGGCGTTCTTGCCCGCCGCTTTCCCCGCCAGTGGATCGGCCGCAGAGCAGGATGGAAAGAAGCATGGAACGATCAAGATTCTGCTGTTGGAAAACATCAGTCAGGATGCTGCGTCCTATTTGAGGAACCAGGGGTACGAGGTGGGCATCGCAGATCGAGTTTCCTCAAGGAGATGGCGGCTGATGCGGTGTTTCAGGTGGATCACTTTACCAAGGCGTTCTCCGAGGCTGAGTTGCTCGAAAAGTTGCCGGGATACTCGGCGATTGGTATTCGAAGCAAGACCAAGATGACGGCCAAGGTCATCAAGGCCGCTTCCAAGGTCAGTCCCCACGGTTCTCCTCACACTTCAAAAGCTGACAGAACCCTACAGCTCCTTGTCATCGGATGCTTCTGTATCGGTACCAACCAAGTCGACCTCGAAGCCGCCGCCCTCGCCGGCATCGCCGTCTTCAACTCGCCCTTCTCCAACTCGCGATCCGTTGCCGAACTCGTCATTTCCGAGATCGTCGCCCTCTCCCGACAGCTCGTCGATCGTGCGCGCGAGATGCGCGAGGGCGTGTGGAACAAGGTCAGCAAGGGCTGCTGGGAGATCCGAGGCAAGACGCTCGGTATCGTCGGGTACGGGCACATCGGATCGCAGCTTTCGGTCCTGGCCGAGGCGTTTGGTATGCAGGTCATCTACTATGATGTCGTGCCCATTATGCCGCTCGGTTCCGCGCGACAGGTCGACACGCTCGAGGAGTTGTTGTCGCAGGCCGACTTTGTGACGCTGCATGTGCCCGAGATTCCGGAAACGATCAACATGATCGGCGCCGAAGAGTTGGCGCAGATGAAGCAGGGCGCCTACTTGATCAACAATGCCCGAGGCAAGGTCGTCGACTTGCCCGCATTCGTGGACGCCATGGAATCCGGTCGACTCGCCGGAGGCGCGATCGACGTCTTCCCCTCGGAGCCCGGATCAAACGGACCGGGTTTCGATGACTCGCTCGGCGCGTTCATCCCGCGTCTGAGGAAACTGCCCAACTTGATCATGACCCCGCACATTGGTGGATCCACTGAAGAAGCCCAGCGCATGATCGGCGCCGAAGTTTCACAGGCGCTCACCCGGTACTTGAACTACGGCACCTCGATCGGCGCCGTCAACTTCCCCGAAGTCGACTTGCGTGCCATCACCAACGCCGACGACCGACACATCCGTGTGTGCCACGTACACCGCAACGAGCCCGGTGTGCTGCGCGCCATCAACCAGATCTTGGCCAATCATAACATTGAGAAGCAGTTCTCGGATTCCAAGGGCGATATCGCGTACCTGATGGCTGACATTTCGGGTGTCGGCGAGGAAGAGGTCGCGGCGATTTACGAGGCGATTTCGAGCACGAGGGCAAACTTGTTGACGAGGTTGCTTTGTGAGTTCTGCGGCGACAGTGCATGCACTCCGGATAGCTGATGCGATCCAACTTGACAGATTAGACTAGACAAAGATTCAAGCTCGACAGTGTCTCAGCGGCACCATATCATATCCTGACTCCTGAAAAGACAGTCAACCTGTATCACTAAATCCACAAAAGTACTAGCTTATCGTTAGAATAGCGTCAGGTCTAGCCGTACATCTTGTATCACATCATAAACCATATTACAGCATTCGAGAGATAGATATCCCTGCCAACCTGAACATGGGTTCTGATCAACTGACCGAAGATCGATAGCCTAGTCAGTCGCACGCAGGCAGACTCGAAGGAGAATGTGCCATGAAGGAAACTCAAAACGTGGGCAGCACCTGTTTCATACGGCGGAAGAGATATCGCTGTTCTCGATTCGCAGCTCTGGAGACGCGGATGGGACAGCGAGCCATACCATGGGACAAAAACTATGTGGGAGGTCGAACGTTATCGAAGAACAAACTTGATAGTCCCGTTATATGCAACATGTCAAGTATCGAGCAGCTAGGATCCTTTCCAGAGTTTGACACGTCTCATAAATGCTGCCGTGGGCTGTTGAGACCAAGATACGCATCGAGACGATGGATTGCGCTCGAGTCTCGAGGACCTCTGTGGCGAGAGAAAAGGTATCAAAAGTATGAGCTTCCACTCGGACTCGAGCCCTTTTTCGAAAATTAAGCGCGTGCGCCTCTATTTCCATGTCTGACTTTGGCATCACTCTCTGGCCCGACGTCGTCCCCTGCAGGCTCTCCCGCCGTCCCGAGCGTCCCCCACTGCCGGCCGATCGCCCTGCCAGCGGCAAGTCCTCCTCGCCGCCCAGAGGCTGCCGCTGACAACGCCGCGTTGTCACCGTCGCCCACCGCCTGATCATCGTCTTGAACGCCTTGGCCCAGCGACCGCTCACTCTTTTCGTAGGCCACCCGTCGTCAAGTACTTCAAGTCGCCAAAGGTTAGCATCTTGCTGGAGATAGGAAAGGGGACGTGCGAACGGAACAGGAGGAGCTGAAAGACGGTCTTTTCTCTTTTCGTTTGCGTTTTCTGCTTCGTTTGTCAAGATGCAAATCTTCGTCAAGACGTGAGTGTTGCGCCGGTCGGCGGGAAAGGGAGGTGCTGATGATTCTTCGCTGCCTTTAGCCTCACGGGTAAGACCATCACCCTCGAGGTCGAATCCTCGGACACCATTGACAACGTCAAGTCCAAGGTTAGTGTCAGGAGTATGGGCGGCGGGGCATAAGAAATGGATGAGAAGCAGATCGGTGCAGGATGGAATGGAAGGAGCCAAGAGACAGCGACGATGGGAAAGGATGGACAGCCTCGCCGCCCTGCTGGAGACCCGCCGATCAAGCATCTAACGCCGTCATTCCTGACAGATTCAAGACAAGGAAGGAATCCCCCCTGACCAGCAGCGATTGATCTTCGCCGGCAAGCAGCTCGAAGATGGCCGAACCTTGTCCGACTACAACATCCAGAAGGAGTCGACTTTGCACTTGGTCTTGCGATTGCGGGGTGGTATCATTGAGCCTTCCTTGAAGGTCTTGGCCAACAAGTACAACGTGCGTATCACTAGTCCAAGGGCCGTTACGGTGCAGCTGATCGTCATAACGTATCTTGCATAGTGTGACAAGCAGATCTGCCGAGTCTGCTACGCCCGACTTCCTCCCCGAGCCACCAACTGCCGAAAGAGGAAGTGCGGACACTCTTCGCAGCTCCGACCCAAGAAGAAGCTGAAGTAATCTACTCGCCCCCGGACGGAAAACCAACGGACGAGGACGAGGAGGAAAAAGGACATGGCATGGGTGTGCGGGATCGTTCTCGGTGTTCTACGTGTGGGATGCCGAGTCGGTCGAATGTGGTAGCTGCGCGGTCTACCGGGGCGGTGCGGGCCAGTAGGGGCTGGACACACTTTTCTGTGGGAAGGGACGGGGAAAGGGGGAGGACATGGATCGGGGATGACTGGCAAGTCGTTACGGTACATGTTGTGAATCTTCCGTCTGGTTGTTTCCTTTTCTTCGTTGTTTCTCGACCGTGACGAACGACCTCCGTTCTTGACATATGAATGGAATCGAAAAACGCAAAGTGCTCGTTCAGGTCCTGGATTGGCATGTGGACTTTCAGTGTGACCAGCGCTCCCTGCCCAGTGCAGTGAGTCCGTGCAGACGGCCGAAGCCACTGAGGTCATATCGGTGGTGTGTTAACGGCCGAAACCACTAAGGTCATATCGGTGACTGCAAGCGAAGTCGACTCCAACGATATGCTGATAGCAGGTACTTGTGATGCCTGCGTCACTGTGCCAGTCAGGGGAATCGAGCGAATTTACCGTTTCGAACTGGCGCGACTGACTCCTAACGCCATTGAGACCGGATATAGACACAACGAACGCCGCAGCAACCGACATGGACCTCAAGCGTCTCATCGATGCCCAAGCTCGACGTCAGTGGGTGGACGACGCTGTCGCTGTGGAAGACCGTTACATAGGTGGCCGGTGGCGACATGCCGAGCTAAATCGCCAAAGCCAAACATTAATACATTTGCGTTGTAGCAGTTCCGTGACATGATACATTCGTTAGGTTGTGAGATATGCTACAAAAGCCATCACGGTGGTCGTTCCTAGACAGTCCAGCGGGCTCTGCAGGCTAGGACATCCGATATGCATCGGCTCGTCATTCGTCATTATTGAAGTCATCATGGAAAGGTCGGCGCATGCCAGTGAGAGTCAGTGGGCCGGCCAGCGACATCGAGTCACGTCATCAAGGGCAGGCCGAGACGCTGGTAAACTTTCTCAATCGTGGTTTTGTGAACCTCTGTGGTGAGTCGTGGTGAGTTTCAGTCGTCCGCGTCAAAGTAGCGAACCCACTGATGTAATGGCCTTTCAGGTTGTCGCCTCGAGTAAAGGTACTCTCGCAGTTAGGGAACCTGCATTCGTACGGCTGCGGATGTTGCACAAAGTAAGCAGTTAGTGACATCCGTCACTCACCAACTCACCTTGTCTTCTGTGTGTAGACCGCGAATGTGCCTCTTGACATGCTCTCGTCGCTTAAAGCATGCTCCGCAAGCGGGAACAGGACAGACGTGAACGATGTTGGAATCCACAGCATTAGGATCCGTCGTCACGGGACGTCCGCGACTTTTCTTGTGGATGTTGAAGTTGACAGTTGGAGCAGGGACGCGACAGAGAGCAGCGGAAGTGACGGCGAGCGGTCGTTTTTTGCCGTTGGCCTTTTTTGCTGCACGAGGCCTGGACACTCGCTTCTTGGGAGGACTGACTTTGTACTTGGGTTTGACTTTATCATTGACGTCAAGCTTCACTTGGACCTCGGGTGTCGTCGGTCGCGACAAGGCGATGAGGCGCTTGGTGGCGACTTTGGCGGCGGCGCGCTGGGGCACGGTAATCGGGAAGACAGGCAGTGGAGATTGAAGCTTGGTCGATCCTGGAACGCTCTTGGTGGGCTTGCTTCGCAAGTTGGACGTCGCAGCTGGCATGTCGAGAAGCGATGCAAGCCGGTTTCCAGTTTGATTCGGTGCATAGACATGGTCTTGCTCGGCGTCGCTTTCGTCGTTGTCGCTGTCGACTTCATCGCTGCGCTCATAGTCATCATGCTGGTGGAGGTCGTCAGCGTCGGAAGGGCCTTGAATCTGGTCTAGTTGCTGATCGTCGTTGTTGTGGTCGCGGTCGTGTCCTTCTTGCTCATAGTGAATCTCGTGCGGAGCATCGTCATCGTCGCTATGATCCGCATCGTCTTCACTGTCGGAAACGTCGTATTCGGATTCGTGCTGCAACGGGTCAGACCAATTAGTACCGGACTGGCATTGAATCTCGCGAAGCGACAGTGCTGCGACCGGCGGTTCGATTGGGAGGATGCGGTCGTCGTCGGATGACAAGATCAGACTAGCTGATGGCGGGGACGAGGATCGTCTACTTGCGCCTTGCACATTGCCGAATTCGCCCACGGACGACAGGTTTGTCGTACCGGTGAATAGGGTGGCGTTCCGGACTCGTGTCGTCCAAGGGTAAAGGGTGATGCTTACATCGGCCATAGCCTTATACCCGTTGCCTTCCGACAAGGATGATGCTGGCGAGCTTGGCTTCATGTCGAGAGGCGCCATGGTCGCGACCGAATCCGTCGAGCTGTTGTAATCAAGCATGGTCGTCGGCATGGAGTTTCGCGAAGACTGATAGGCGTGCTGTAGCTGATACTGCCAATTGTAGTAGGATTGGACTGACGGAGACATGTTGGATACATGGCCGTGATGACTGGTGAAGGTGGGTAGCTGCTGAGCTGCCTCAACCTGGTTCGAAGGCGCTTGCAGATGCATGCGACCATGATACAAAGGAAGTCGATAAGCATGACTGTCGATGTGACAGTTGCTTGAAGCATTGCCAACAGCATATCCCTCTCGATTATAGTAGTGTCCGTCAACACCTGGTTCGAGCGGTTCAATTTTAACAGGTGGCGAGGGCAGGAATCGAGACACTGCGGGCGGCCATGGCGGATTGGAGTCCGGAAGCTTGTAGTGATGCTGCGGGGAAGCGACGTGAGACTGAGCGTCCACATTCGCCAGAGGCGTACAGAAAGTCATGGGCGAGACGGAGCTGACAGGCATCGTGATGTAGTCGGACATGATGGGTGCTCGCGCAGATAAATAGACGAATTGCGATTGCGCGGCGTGTGCGTCGCTCATGACGAGCGTTCGGGCGATTTGAAAGGTTGTGGTGAGGGACTATCGAAGATGAGTGCAAAGCCATTAGAACTGCGCATGGACCCCGGCTAGACTTCGTGGAACTGGACTTACCTCTGGTGAAGATCTAGCCTTGATGGTGGGTCATGCGAGCCGTCTGCGAGTGTTGTAAGCTTGTCCTGTGTATGGCGATCACGATCGTCGACCTGCGAAGAGCATTCAGGTAGAGACGAGGATCAGCGAATCTGCTTCAAAGAAACGGCCAAAGTATCTTTATAGAGGTAGGGGATCCCGAAGATCGTCACTTGAGCTAGCGTTGGTCACGGTCCAAGCGGTCTGTGCTCGCAGACTTTGTAGTCTCTGCATTTCACAAACACTCGAAATGAGAAATGGTCAAGATGACTTACCAAGCTTTATGATATGGCCTCGATATGGCTCCTTTGCAGTCTACCTCGTTGTCTCACAACCTGGAGGGCGCGACTTGATGTCGTTGCGCTCGAGACACGATAACGTCGGATGGTCTGTTAGGAGCGATCATCCATGGTTAGCGAATGAGAAAAGCGTTGTGAAAGGAGATGCCGTGCTCACACTGTCTGGCGGGAGGAGGTGATTTAAAAGCTTCGACGAAAGACGGTAGACGAGAGAAGCAGGGGTGTCCTGCCAGACTTCTGATGCTTATATTCTCCGCACCGCTGGAGTCCAAGCGATAAGACAATAGACACCTTGCCCCATTGCGACAAGAAGTAAAATTGTAGAAACCACGCCAAAGGAGGGTTAGGGGCAGAGCATATCGCATCAAATCTTGGATGTCCTCATGGAAACCCAAAGGATCCTTTGGAGCCGTTCGGTGGAACATCCAGCAATTGTCCCTCTGTTATTGAACTAAAGCTGAGAGGCCACCCACCATGTTCTCCGAAATTTCCATAAAGCAGCTTCCTGGTCGTTTCCGTACAGCCCGCTCGCATACCCTGAAATCGCCCCGACTGTCGGATCGGGATGCGCCTGAAAGGGGGAACGGGGCGTTTCAGCTTTTCTTCCGCAGGTCACGCGCTGCCAGGGCTTATGATGGCGCAAAGATCATTGGCAATGATGAATGCCAGCGAGCCTATCCTGGACTGAGTCTATTGTCCTTGGAAGTCTCATTGCGACCTGCAGGTCTACCTTCGTTAGTCTACCGCCTCATTAACCATGCCACGCAGTCAATTGACCATGCCACGCAGTCACCACTCCTAGTCCTCAAGTCCGGAAACAGCGCTCCGCACTTGCCAAATTCACTCATCATGAGGAAATCTCTGCTTATTCAATCACGCTTTCGGATTATCTGAAGACCTCAGATCCTCATCGGTCGCCTCACAATCACCGTGGGCTGAATATTTCGATGTGGCTGAAAAGCTCATGGAGCTCAGGCTTTCGGGAGAAGGGCAAGATTTCGACCGTGGCGTTGATACAGTCAACCGAAGTCATTCTCCAATTGGTGGGGGGGGGGGGGGGAAGGGGGGGGGGAGTAGGCTGAGAGCATTCCTCTCGCTTCGACTGATGGTCATTTGACGGATTGCGACGGGAAATATTGCCGAGATGCGACCCTGCGAATTGAAAAATGCCAATCTGCGATTCACCTTCATGGGGAGGTTTTCTGGCTCTGAGAGTGCTGAGATTGGCTCTTCGGGTAATCACGAGGCAACAGGAAGCCGCATAGTCTCGTGATTGGCTCCAGTGGTTGCGTCCCCCTCATAGCAGATTGATCGCCACATGCGATATCTTTGTCTCGAGCTATGGACCTACTTACACACAACTCTTTTGCAACCACTTTCGCGCGGCTTCATCTCCCTTCTTGGTCAACAACGGCATCAAATCATCTCGACACGTCTCATTATGCTTCTTGAGCCACGTCTTCTGTTCAGACGACAAGAGGTTGAAGTCGACAAGCGAAGTCTGAATCGGCACTCGAGTAATCCGGTCCCAGCCGAGCCAGTTTCCTCCAAAGTCGTATCTCGTCTAACAGCAACCGGCGGTTAGCACTTCTCTTTTCTGTGGCTGAGAAAACTCTCACCTTTACCGGCTTGCAAACGATCACGCTTTCGGTTCGGATACCCCAGTGACCTTCAAGATAAAATCCGGGTTCATTGGAAACCAAGTGTCCAGGTTCGAACGGGACAGCGCCAGGAATGCCTTGTGGTCCTGATGAAAGCACAGAAGGCTCAGAGCGAATGGGGGATCAGGGTCATCTCGACTGACCTTCATGTACCTATAGTCAGATGATACCGTCAGCTCCGTCATCAGGACAGTGAAGTCGGAGATGTCGACCTACCGACAGGTAGCTTCCAATGCCATGACCAACGCCGTGTCCAAAGTTGAGACCATCCGCAAACAGGTACTGCCTAGCAAGTGGCTCGAGCGAGTCACCTCGGGTACCCTTCGGGAAAGGAGTGGTTTCTACTGCAATCTATCAAATCAGCGGGATTGGTGTCTCAGGGATGAAGGCTCCAGGATCTGTCTCACATGTCCCTGGAGCACTCGAGTGAAAGCTCGCTTCTGATCGGGCGTGGGCTTTCCGAAATGCCTTTGAATGCGAACTCAGTATCAGCACAGCGAGTCTTCGTTGATCTCGGCTTACAATGTCCGCGTTGTATCAATTGTTCCGTCTGCGGAGACAATGAGAAGTCTGGCATTACGCGTTCAAAAAGGCGAACAACTTACCGAAGTACTGCGCACCGGCGTCTCTGGAGGGTTCCTCCATCAGCAGCAGTAATCGCGGTTTCCGGGGTGATTACCTACATAACGTAAGGAGAATCTGTACTAATGATACGGTCATGACCCTTCTGCGGACTGTAATGCGGTAAAGCTGTAGGCAACGATCGTCAGCCTCTTGTCTGACCTCAGGTCTACTGTCATACTGACCGCCATTCGGGCCTGATCCGCTGATGTTGTCGTACGCCAATCCACTACAAGCAGAAGTCAGTCCTAATTCCTCTGCGTCTTGCCGATACCTACGCAAAGTACTGCTCGTGACTCCTGAACTCGGTCAGCTTCTCGCCTGCCTCCCATTCGCCGATCTTGCGGCCCTGCTGCTTGATCTGTTTATCCAGCCACGTCATCCAACGCACCTGTAGGCAGGCAAAGCTATCAGATCAGATTGCATTTCGTGCTCATTCGAGAACTGACAGTCGCCGCACCATCACGAAGATAAGCGTTTCGAAACCCTTGAATCTCGGTCGGGTTCTTGATCGCTTTTGCAGCTTCGACGGGACAAGTAATAATGTCAATCTTTTCCTGGTTGAGAAGGATGGTAAGCTCATTTCACGGAAGCGCGGCCAAATCACTGACCGATATAGCCATCTTGACCTGATGAACCAAGCCCCAGCTGACGGTTGGTGGAGCGAGTACCTTGAGACCCTGTCCTCCCTCGGTCTTCTTCCACGCGACAATATAGCCCTTCACCTGCTCCACACCGTACGGCAAGACCTTGACTCCGTCTCGTGCCAGAGATTCCTCCACCTCGCTCGGGATCTTGCGTTTGTCAACGTACAAGGTACACTCTGTCCTCGTCAACGCGACATAAGATCGGAAGATGGGTGTATTGGGCACGTCGTCTCGACACCGCAGGTTGAGAAGCCATGCGATAGAGGGCAGGACGGGAAGGATGTATACCCCTCGCTCTGGATTGTTGGTGAATAGTTTGTCGCGGATGAGCGATAGCTTGTCAGTCGTTGAACAGCCGGAAAATTTGAGAGGGTGTAGGAAGACTGGGGAAAGGGAGCGGGTGACCGGTGGTCGAATGGCGTCGATCAAGTTGCGGGTGATCTGGACGAGCGAGACGGAAGAAGCTGTCCACTTTGCCTCAATCGCGTTGACGAGAACTGCGTGACTGGGGAATGAAGTTGTGCTTTACTGAGCGCCATTGTTGAGCTTACCAAGGGTGATCAGTTTCGGGTCGATTCCCACCCGAGTGTCCCTCAGGTTCTGCTCATAATAGTCAGAGAGAGCATTCCGGTCAGAGCAAAGACTTACCTGTTCGCACCATTCCTGCCATGAATGACAGCCATCGCTGTCCTTGCCGACCAACTTGACCAGTGTCCAGGCATTCGATATCTGCTTTGGAGCTTGGACCCAGTAGCTGTCGCACTCGTCATATCAGGAAAGCGCCAAAGGGCATGGCTATGAAGCTTACCGTGAGTCGACAAAGAGCCAAGCCTTGTCTTGTCCAACGATGGCCGTGCCCGCTGAACCAGTGAAACCGGTGATCCATTTTCTTCGCTGATCGGCTTCGGTTGTGAATTCTGACTGATAGCGTTGGTGATTTCGGTTAACCTGTGTTTAGTGACACCCGTTGAAGCTTACTTGATGTTCGTCTTCACTCGGAATGACGCTTTGATACCGATGTCAGCGCAAGTCCACAGTTACCGGTATTCGGGAAATACTCACTAGTAGTCGATCTTGTTGTCTTGCATCAATATTCTGAGCTCTTCCAAATGATGCCTCGACTCCTCCTTTCGGACTGCAAGCTCTTGTTGATCGATGAAGGGGCATGGTCGTTCCTTCTCCGTAGTCCTCGTCCAAGCATTGTCTTCTTCAAAGTCGAGTGCTTCTCGCGATGAACGGAGAAAGGGCAGACAGAGCGGCATGATGGATCTGATGGAGCATTCTGTCTTCCCGCGGTGTCCCCGTGTCGCGGCGCGAACTAGATATAGAACGTGACTATCGAGGTAGTCAGCCGGGCAGCATGGACCCCTCGCACATAACCGAGGGCAGTCACGCCTGGATGTCTCATCTCGCCGGGATCAAACCCGATCGACAAGATAAACAAACGCCCAGGCATCTGGCTGTGCCGTGGATGGTCGTGGGCGTCTTGTTCGTGAGTCAGCTTGCGATACCGACGACGGGTTCCCTTCCCTGAGTATACCACTTTCGATATGGAGGCCTCCGTGATCGATCCTTCAGAGCATGAGAACGCATCGGACGCCAACATGGAAAGCGGGCAATTTTCCGCAAGTTCGGGCAAGACAATCAAGCGTACGTGTCGGGGACCACCTCTTCCTCTCCTTTGCACGGATTACTGATTACCCTCCATCTCCAGCTCCATTGAGACGGTAAGAGAAGGCGATGATCGATAAGTCATTGGGCTGACAAATCCCAGAGGCGATGCTTGTCTATATTGTCGCAAGCGGAAACTCGTGAGTACCCTAGACACTCGTGAGCAAGCGAGGCTGATATCGAGACTTTTCATCAAAGCGTTGCGATGCCGCCAAACCATCTTGCAATCAGTGCATTCGAGCAAAGAAGACAGACCCGTGCGAGTATGATCAAGGAAAGCCGAAAAGCAGGGTCAAGATCCTTGAAGCCAAGATTGGTGAGCGATCCATCATTCTTTAGCGACGATATACGGTTTCTGAACTGGATTCAGCTGTTCTGGAGAACCAAATATCGAATCCTCAGTCCTCTGCTTATAGCTCCCAGGAAAACAATCGCTTGCTACATCCATCAGAGGCTGCGTTTTCGAATCTTCTCCCGGATAGTTTCAGCAATATGACCTCCTATCCAAGTCACGGGTCGAGCGCATTCAATACCGCTTATGCTCACCCGCCATTCAATCTTGGTCCGTCCGTGCAGCAGGGGATTCAAGGGTACAGACAGGACGCTCCTCCTGCCCCTCCAAATCCCGTTCACCGCAGTTCCGACGAATCTGCCTCCTACCGGACAGGAATCAATTTGACGGTCCCGACAGGTAACAATCTTGGCAACGGCATGGACTCCTCGTACCAGGGATACTTTCCTGATCAAGATGTGGAGCCAATGCTATCTTCGTCGTGGATGCCTTATCAAACGTCGTCGGCGAATCCAATGGTTGGAAGCATGAGCAACCCGGGTTCAGCCAAGTCTGGTGGGCCTTTCGTACCGTCCGTCCTGGTCGATCCCGGAAATAACACTGTCGGGTCAGACTTTGTCGATGAATACCGCAAAACGATCACGCCGACGCATCCTCTTTACGTGTCGGGGCTGACAGATTCCGACTATGCGCAGGCGAAAAGCCTACTGGAATCGAGAGGCGGGCAGCCACAAAGTGCTATGACGCCGCAGACGCAAAGTCTGATGGATAGCTTATTCTCGGTTATGCGAGGTGCCACACCATTAGAGGGTATGGATCAAGGACAGTTGTCGGGGGATATGGATGCGGCTCGACGGGATTCTGAAGGTCAAATGCTGGAGAGGACTGCTACCACGAGTGTCACATCATCCTTCGATTTCTCAACATTGGATCCCAACATGCGCGGTGTCACGTCGGGGCTGGATGTCTTCGAATTCAGTACCCCTCCAAGCGGATCCGGGGATGCTCAACTGCGACAGCGATTCCAGCCGTCACTGCCAACCGATGTCACGTTGCCGGACACTTCGTACGCCATGTACATGCCGGCGGGGCGGACGCCGAATATCGGCGAACCCTCGGCAGCCTCCGAGTTCAACCTCTCCACTGGATGGTACGATCCACTCGACCTGCCTCAACCAGCTAGGGATGAACTGCTTCGGGTCTTTTTCGAGACTGCGGCCATTTACATGCTGGGAATGAATATGGCACGATTCAAGGCTCGGCTCACATTGCCAGCCAACAAACGCCCTCATCCATGTTGGCTATACGGCATGTATCTGTTTGCATCACGTTATTCGGCCGATCCCGCCCTGAGGAGTCTCGAAGGACACTTTTACGAAATTGCCAACACGCAATTTGAGATTGCCGTGCAGAACGCAGATAGGCTACTTGACGCAATACGTGGCGCTCATCTCGTGTCCGTGTATTGCTATTCGAGGGGAAAATATCTGCAGGTATGCCTTGGTCCAGCGGGTTGAGAGAATGTCCATCTAATTGTGTTTACAGGCCTGGGTGTGTACTGGCAAAGTTGTCAGGTGAATATGCCGCCACTAGACTCCACGTTCTCTACTTATTCCTGTTTTCAGACTCGCAATGGCAGCTGGTCTGCATTCGATCGACAGCAACAACTTTGTTCCTCCTGAAAGTAAGAAGGGGCCTTTCGTGGATTTCGATAGACCGACCGGAAGCTCGCGAGCCATGACCAACGATTGGGCGATTCCCGCCCCGCAAGACCCCGTTGACCTCGCTGAGAGAATCTCCACCTTGTGCGTTGCCTGAGTCCCCGTTGAGATGTTAAACTTACGCTGAACTTGCAGCTGGATGGTTTGGTACCTGGACCGAGCGGGATCGATTGCGATGCGATGGCCGGCGGGATTCGAAACTCAGGACTGTCGGACACCGTTTCCTGCCGGAACCCCAGAGACAGCGGCTGTAAGGATAACGAACGCACATCGAAACATCGACTTCCCGCTGACACGCCATGCACAGAATCGACAGGAACCTCTTTACGACGAAAGACTGCGCGATTTGTTGAAAGGTGAAAATCGGGGCGTAACGCCTGGGGTACCAATGTGGTAAGTCGACCTACCTTTCCGATCCGTGTTCCGCGTTGACGAGATTTCTGCAGGGGGATGTTATGTCGAGCTGTGCGTGATGGAATCTCGCAGGCTTCATGAGACTGACTTTATTTACAGATGGGGCTGCTGCACGAAGTCGCTCAATCCGTTCGTACACCCAGAACGCGATCCGACGGTTCCTTCAATACTCCGGGAGGGACGGCAATGCCCCCAGCGATGGAGCCTCGCCTCAGGTACCAGAATCCTGCCGCTTTTCAACGATTAGATCGGGCTATTTCCGCATTTGTGGATAGCTTCCCTCTCGACTTGCGGGATCCCATCAAAAGAATAGACGGCAGAAAGGACGTAAATATCCACATCGTGTCCCTGGTGAGTATCGGCAATACGTCGACTTGAGTCGTACTTGACGAGATTTGCATCGCCAAGCATTCTTTCGTCGCATGTTCACAGATGTGGCTACACGACTCTGAAGATTGGCGTTATGACAATTCGGAGGCGCTCGAGGCAGCTCGGAGGGTATTGACGCTCGGCCGAATCATTCCGGAGGCAAAGCTTAGCAAGCTCGATCTCTATTTGCCCATGTTTTGGGCTTGGGCTGGCAAGGTATTGATTCGCGAGTTGAAGCGGCTGGACAGTATGGGCGATAATCTTGGTTAGTTGAACGCTGCTACAAGGCGCAATTGACTGAAGAGACCTCTGCAGCAACCGTTGCGCTGGAGGCCGAGTTGGATATGATGGTGGAAAGACTGAAAGCGCTCGGCAAGAGCTTTGGCCTTGCGTAAGTCGGTGGCGCCAGTTGTCTCCGCTAACTGTGACTGACTTGGTGCTCTTTTTCAGTGACTTGCAAGCGGAGCGTGTTCAGAATTGGCGAGAAGCGACGGATACAGAGGAGGAAGAAGATTGTTAGTCTTTCCCAGTGCGATCACGTCCGGTATATGAGTAGCCATACAGCGTTCATGATCAATCTGGCACTACACCAGGGACATGGCACAAAAATGACGCATCAGCGTATCAAGCCGAAGCTCACGGTTGTCGAGGTCTAGCTCGGTCCCTGAGGAGCGTTCGGAGCATGATCATGTATAGAATGAATGTCAATCTCTTGTCGAAAGGATGCTTCTCAATGATCTTCAACCTCCTGCTGCTGTTCCACGACTAGTGACGAAGCGACTTGCCATCCAGTCCCGCGGTTCATTTGAGCCAGATGATTGTGTCTCCCGGCGCAATCAGGGCAACCAGGAAGCCGATCCGGAATCTCCTCTTTGTGGAAAATATCCCGTCATTTTGTCCTGCTTGCCACCGGGTGGATGCAGAGCGTGAACAGACCCAGTGTCATGAATGACCACTTGCAGCTGAACCCAACGTACCGCTGACTGAGTCGGTAAATAGCGGCTACAGGCGATGGATTGATGGAAGCCTGATGAAACAGGCCCAGCACGTGCAAGGGTTTACAAAATAGAGGAATTTTCACATGCTGCATCGAAATCAGTTGCAGCCTGTATTCGCACGAAGAATGCTGACTTGAACGATACTCTACATTTGGCGTGCATGAAAGTATATATCCTGGAGTCAGTCGGCACTCGATTCATGACAAAGTGAGGGAGGCAGCTAAACAAGGCAAGCTCAAGGTAGCACTGCGTCAACCGATTCTTACGGAACTCTGCGATTCTTATCTTCGGGGGAAAATATCACCGCTCCAGTCCATATACATTGACGACACAAGCTGATCATAGGCCAAGCCGAGCGATTGACAAGATGTTACCCTGACTTTTGTAAAAGTCGGAGACCAGGGAATATCAACCGGTCCCTTGGTGCAGTGGTAGCATAGCAGACTTCGACGTCTGGTTTCAAACCAACAAATGGACATCTGTCGGTCGTCGGTTCGAATCCGGCAGGGATCTAGTAGGAATACTCTTTTTTGCTATCCCAGACTTCTGAGAATGGCGGAAAACTTTTTCAGCGAGTTGCGAACTTTTTTCGCGTGTTCGAGTTCTGAAAGTTGATAACGCGCAACAAGCATTCTCTGCTCATGCTGGTAACCAACGTCTTCGTATGGGCCGAGAGTGACCGACTTTCAAAGTTTTGCGACGTTTGGTAATCGAGCTGTTCGCGATGGAAGATGGCCCTGTCAACTCGGTCGCACAATCTTGACGTTGAGGAATGAAGCTGTAGGGTAAGTAGCCATGGCAATCAACTTGGACGCCCTTCTTCTGTTCTCCGAAATACATGGGCAATCCTGAGGCTTGTGGCAAAGTGCGAAGCGTGCGCACGAATCCTCCTTTGTCCGAGAAACTGGCGCTAAAGCGTGACCGTAGGCACGTCGATCCGAATGCGATCCTCACAGACTTCAAGGATGACTCGACATGTGAGACCGGCCTTATGTGCTCTCGTTCACGTTCCCTCCCTGAGTTCCTCCTGGCGCTGAGTACGAAACATTCCCGGTGGTCATACTTAAGGGGTCTCGTTCAAAGCGAGTCAAATTCCGAAGAACAGACTCAGAGGCTGAGTGAGTGTGGCTGTTGCGGTCCACAGCGGGTGCTGGTTGACTCAGCCAACCTCTCAGGCCGAGGAAGACAATATAAACGAGCATCTGCAAGGGCGCAGAACCGCTCGAGGTACAAGGCCAATTCTACGGTCCAAGGCGAGATGAGAATTGCCGTCCCGACTTTCCTGGACAAGCACTGAAGTGTGAATACAGATCCGCGCTGGATGGGCCGTCGCTCCGCACGTCTCGCAACCTCGAGCCCCTCCAAAGGTGGCATTCGATGGTATATGCAAACAACTTTTCAGCACGTTCACGCCTCAAGGCTGGCGATATACAAACGCGCAGGAATACCATATTCACGAAAAAAGGCAAGAAACAAAATCGAAAAGAAAGAAAACCAACAAGCAAATGACTCTCGATCCAACCATCCTCAAACTGAATTCGTTCCCCTGCGCGGCTCCTCCTCCCTCAACGCATCCGCCAACGTCATCCCCGCGCCGCCCTCTCCCGCATCCCGCTCCGCATCCCTCGGCCGAAGCTTCCTCAACTGCGGCGCCAACACCGGCTCATCCTCAAACGAGGCGAACGCCGCGCCACGTGGCGCATGGAGGGGCGAGGAGATGTGGGATTTGCGGATGAGGTGGTGTTTGAGGGATTTGAGGCGTTCCGTTGGGGCGGGAAGGGGCAGGAACGGTTTGTGCGTGCGTGGTAATGTGTGGCGGCGGTGGGTGAATATGAGGGTGAGCGCGAGGAGGAGCATCGTTGCGGTCAAGATGATCACGACTACCAGTAATAACAATTAGCGAGGGTGGTGAAGGAGGGCAGGGAGAACGTACAGTACAAGGGACCGGTCATCTTGAATTCGTGGACCTCTGTCAAGCGGCGTAGCAATGCGGGGTCGTACGGAAGGGCGGAAGGTAGCGCGATGGCGGGTACGGCTGCGGGTGTCGTTGTTGGAGGCGTTGCTGATGCAGAAGAAACCGGCGGGCTGTTCAAGCGATAAGTTTCGCGATGAATCGGGACGAAAATTGAAGGGGCGAGACGTACGCGCTAGTAACGTCCGCATAATCGAAATACAGGTACCCTTCCCCCTCATGCACAACGCTCACCACGTGCTCCGCCAAGTCCAGCCCATCCATGCGCCAAACCGTCTCATTGGGCGTGAACACGGGCGCATACCCGTCGAATGACCCGAGAACGGGTGAGCTGTCGAGGGTGATCCCGTATCGCGCGCCGGAGGGGCCACGCGGTGCGTGGATGGATAGGGACGTGCCGGTGAACCGGAGGGTATAGTTTGCGCCTTTATCTCGTGTCCAGCTAAGCCTTCGGATCAGCATCCTTTCCCCCGTGATGACCTCTGAGCTCACCTGATGCTTTGATTGTGGAAGAGCGGAAGGAGCGGCCGCATGAGCGCCGCCTCGAAGGGATCGATCGTTTCGACTTGAGAGGGGCGGAGCATGTTCCATCCGGGTGAGAGCTGGAGGGCGGTGGTGGCCCATTGGGAGTCGTCGATTGTGTACGCGGTGGAGGGGATTGGGCGGAAGGTAAGGATGAGGAGGGCAGGGGTCGACGATAGACGCATGGTGGGTTGTGTACGTGCCGAGAGGCGATGGCTCTGGTGTGGATGCAAACGTGGCGAATGACTTGTGGGTGACAGCCTTTACCAGCTGTTAAGAGGATTGTCCCGCTTGTGGGCATCACAACAAGTACACTCCCCCCTCACGCTCCCATCAGCGGGTTGATCTCCCTGCGTCTTGCGTATTTCCTATTCAGGCCAGCATCGTCTTGACGGACCTTTGGATCCAGGCTTTTCGCCGTCCTTGCGGATCGCTGCCGAGGGAGGAGTGATCGGCGGGCGGGTCCTTTGAGAGGCCATAGGGGTCCCATCATCTCGCGTACCGGATAGATCCGTCGATCGGATCGAGCTCGTGCGGTCTGGCGTTGCAAAGCGGCGAGGTGGACTGATGGAAGCAGGAGTCTACTGGATATCAGAGACAACCCAGGCCCCGCATGTGAGCTCATTATGACAGTCATCATGACAGCACATGAAGATAAATGGCGGGCTGGATGGGAGGCACCCAGCGTAGAAGTTACTCCCAACATGATGCTCCTTCTCCTATTCTCCTATTCTCCTATTCTCCTATTCTCCTATTCTCCTATTCTCCTATTCGTGTCCTCCCCCATCCCATCATACGTCTTGGTCACCAGACACCACGAGATCGACAGGCTCGATACTCGCCACCCACACTCTATTCATCATGTCACATCCGACACGCACCCACCCGGAATCGAGGTCACACGATTCCGCCACCCCCGCTCTTACGACGCCTCGAAAGCGCCAAAAGCTCGTCGACGAGAGAGAGGGGCTGTTAACCCCGCCGGATAGCCAGCATAAGCGTTCCGTACAAGTCACTGGTGCGAGCAGTGGGAAACGAAGGAAGGGGACGGGGAACGTCCCGTCACCGAATCCACCGACGGCGCCGTTCCCGACACCTCGACGGATCATCCTTCGCCTCGGCGGGCAATCCTCTGCTCCACGCGAGGAAACACCACCGCCGACACCAACGGTAGAACGAACTGCCTCTGTATCGCACACCCCGGAACCAATCAATATCAAACAAAAAGGAGACGACATCGAGCGCCCGAAACGTACCGACGTCGCTGTGCTCCCGCCGCATCTCGCAAGTCTGCTGGCATTACACAAATCATTCGACCTGGCGCTCTCGCTACATATCGCGACCCACCCACCGGTCCTTCCCCCGCCACCGGCGCGTGCAAACGTCGCAACGTATGGACTCGAGCCGATGGATGTGCGGTTGGATGCGTTGACGAATTATGTTGCGTTGAGGCCGATTGTGGAGAAGAGTTGCGGCAAGCGGTTCGGGTTGGCCGAGCTGAAGAGGTTGATGTGGCTCTGGCGGGACGTTTGCTCGGGAGCTTTGCCGACGGAGGAGGAGGCGAACCCATTCATCGATACGGCTGCGAATCCGACGGGGTGTTACACCGTCACACCCACACGCACCATCGACCCCGCCACTTCGCGCCGCGTACACACGTACGGCTTTGGCCTTTCCATCCGGCTCACACCGCGCGAGACCGCATCGTACGTGAACACCCTGCATGGCGAGGGGGAAGCATGTGGCGGTGCGGGGAAGGCCGTCGGGGCCGTGGCAAGGTGGAGTGCGGGGAGCGAGGCGCGGTGTCGCGTCGTTGAAGAACGGCTGTGGGCGTGGGCTGAGCGGCATGCGCGCGACGAGGTGAGTAGTCTTGGGCGGTTTGGGGTCTTTGCTTTGCGGATGTTGAGAGGTGTTTGGTGTGACAGGACGACGACACCCTCGGCCCGCAAATCCCACACATCCCATGCGCTACACTTCCGCAACTCCAGCCCGCCATCGGATCACTGCTTCCCGCGCTCGGACTCCCCGCAGCGCCGACGTCACCATCATCCGCACGACTCGGTCGTGCCAGCCCGCTCGGGGAAACCTCTAGGGCTGGCGGGCTCTTACCCCCTCCGGCATTCCGTGCATCCGGCCCGAGCGTAGGGCAGCGATTGCAGGCGGTCGCTGCCGGTGACGCCGGGATCAAGCGGAGCGCGGGCGCGATGGAGGAAGATGTGTTTGGGCCCGTCGTGATGATACCCAAGGAGTCGAAAGCGGCGCCGGCCGGGTCCGCAGAGGAACGCCAGCGCGCATTGTTTGAGAGGGTGCGTTGGCTCTTTGTTTTTTTTGCGTCGTTACGATATTGGGCTGATGGGTTGACAGATCAAGGCACGGTCAACCAAGGATGCGCCTGGGTTGTCTCGGCCGTTGCTGAAGGGCGGTCGCGCAGGGCCACAGGGCATGTCGCGGTCGCAGATGCAGGAAGAACTTAAACGACGCAGCACGCTCAGTCGCCTCGAAGGCGTGGCCGAGGCCGTGTGGATGTGAGTACAGCCTCGAACGCGGAAGGGACGGCCCATGCTGACGAACGGTCCGTTTCTAGGTTCTTCTCACTCTCGCCCAGCAATACCGCATCGCTCGCGAGCCCCGGCTCCTCTCCGCGCCCCAAACGCCGCGCATTCCCCGTCTCGGATGTCATCGACGTCGTCGTCAAGAGTTCCAAAACGCCCATCTCTGGCCGTAAGTCCCTATCGCCCTTCCACCGTTTGCTCAAACTGACCCTCCCGCAGCGGAAGCATATGACTCGCTCGTCCTTCTCACACAGCTGTGTCCATCGTTCCTCATCCTCCGCACAATCGCACGCCAAGAATGGCTCGAGATGCCGTCGGCGGCGCATCAGATTCATGCCTCGCCGGGAGCCAAGATGAGCCTTGCCGGGCCGGCGAGCCCGGGCAAGGTGGTCGTTAGAGGCGGGGGCGGGAGTTTGCGCGAGGTGAGGGAGCGGATCCGCAAGGAGCTTGGGGATTTGTAAGGGCGTTGACGCCGTTGAAATCATAATCATGGAATCTAGTTGTATATATAGGTATAAAATGATTCGACAAGTACCGAGTAACATCTCTCGGTTGACACACAGGTGTCAGGTGTTCAGTTGTTCTCGACCCAGAGTCCGAAATGATCGCGAATGCGTGACGACTTACAGAAGCGGAGTGAGAACCATGCCCCGGTCAATTTGGTTTGAAGGGATGGACAGGGATCGATATCCGCTCCTTCAGCAGCTTAACGGTGTGACTGACAGGCGACATCGTTAGTCCATAGACAGGAAGAGGAAATACCGGAGGAGCTCGCTCACCACAGTCGCGTCGGGTACCGTTTTCGCTAGCTGGTCGGCGTGGCTCGACTTTGTCGTCTCGTAGCGGAGTCGAAATGTGCGATAGATGACGGCAAGTATGGATATGGTCGAGGCGGGCGTTCCGTATGACGAGATGTCAGGGTTGAAAGACGTCTCTTCATGACAATTAACACGAATCCTGACCAGAAACCACAAAGTAAATAACCCTTTCACAAAGTAAACACACCATGAAGCATTGCCAAGTCGACGGGTTGAATGACGAATGACACGTTCAAGTCATCAATTCCTTGACAGGCATTCGGCGATGGCGACGCTGGGAAAGAGGCGTCTAGGTATGCGCAACCCACATCGGTCCTACATGCCCGCTGACTCCCCTCAGCCAAGGAGCTCACGGCCTTCAAAAACGAACAAACCCCCGCTGGCGTCCACCTCATCAAGGCGGACGACCTCGAGACGTGGTACCTATCCATCGAAGTCCTTGGCGAGAGCCTGTACAAGGGTCAGGTCTTTGCGCTCCGGTTCTTCTTCGAGTCCAATTATCCTATCGAGGCGCCTCAGGTGACGTTTTACGATGGCGAGATTGACGGCGTGAGGTATCGCGTGCCTGTTCATCCGCACATCTACACCAACGGACACATTTGCGCAAGCACACTAGGTATGTAAAGCCCAGTTTGAGGGAGGATTGGCGCTGACATCTGCAAAGCGGATGGATGGTCTCCGGTCCTGACCGTATCCAGCGTGGCCATCACCCTTCAGTCCATTCTCGCATCAAACACCAAGCTAGAACAGTAAGACGCGGAGAGTCTCGGTATGCCGGAAGCTGATATCCCACGCACAGTCCGGAAGGCAACGATCGTTACGTCGCGCATGCTCCTTCGAATCCCAAGAAGACGTAGGTCTCGAGTCGTCCGAGGGCTGCAGTGGCGCTGACATCGCCGGTCACTCGATAGGAGATGGGAGTTCCATGATGATGTTCGTGTCAGAGATCCGTGCGGGACCACTCCTGGTGCTCAAGGTGCTGATCCTGTTCGCAGACTGTATAGAGTCACCTGTTGTCGGCTTTGAGCGTCCGTCGGGCCATCCTTTCACCCAGCAAGCACCGTCACGCGGGTTCAACAGCAACACCTGAATTCTGACCGCTCAGACACCTTTGGAACGTACATCCGGCTGTTCTGCGGCAAGGGGGGCTTGGAGGATGGATGATATGATGAATCGTTGGGGCGGGCATCAAATCGGTTGACATGTGCATTTCGCCAAGTCTGGGCTCGATCGAGACTCAGTATTGAGGCAACTGTGCGAGAAAACTCGAAAGCAAAGTGGCATTGCGACTATGCAAAGGCCCAGGAGATGTCGTACGAAGAAACATTGTACATGCGCACTCCCCGTTATCATGCTGAGCTCTTTCGAAAGAGGGCCGTCGAAGGCGGAGTCTTGATCATCATGACATTCGGGCTCGATAGCTAGAGACTACTGCATGAGAATTCAGATGCCATCCAATGTCTCTATTCAATCGGCTATTCATTCCTATATGATCTGTTGCCGACCACGTTGACAGCGGGTCCGATGTGCAGTGTCCACGATCCCACCATTCCATGAGCGTACCGCTCGCCATGTCGGAACGAGTAAGGTGACACGGACGTATCCAAGAGCTCAATTATACTCGGGTGAACAAAGCCCGCTAGAGTCTTCCTTTCATGAATGAGAGTCTGCAGAGCATGATTCGCTCTCCCGGCCTGAGAGGGCAATACACGGACCGAGTCAGAAGCTGCCTCCTAGATCATTGGGGACAGGGAAAGCGTCTGATAGAGGACTCTCAATCCAGTATACACCCTGAGAGGTCTAGAGTGGCCGTTTGGCGGCGCCGTCCAGATGATTCAACTTCATATGCACATCACCGACAAGCACTCCATCCGTCACCGTTCTCTACTGCTGTATCTGCCCAGCGCCACCATCAAGCGACTCAACGACCTCCATCCCATACGGCAACTCGGGCGCCTCGTCATCCTCAGCCGCCATCCGCTCAGTGACGGCCGGGGACCAATCGTCCTCGCCGATAGCGTCTTCGGATGTTGCGGAGGAACTGGCTTGGCGAACGGTCGAGGGGATCTGCGTCGGGGACGTGGGTTGGACCGGTGTATCGGATTGCATTATTTGCGGGGAGGCGGTTTCCGTGGGAGGAAGGTGCGATGGCGGTGCGGTGGCATGGAGGGGCGGCGCCGGGGTCGCAAATACGGGCGTATGAGGAGGCACCGTCTGCGAAGCATCGATCTGCGGAGGCTCCGCCGGCGCGGACCCATCCCGCACGGGCGTCCCCGGCACGGGCGTCCCGCCCGGCGTCCCGCGCTCTTGCACCACCGTCGCCAAGTAGGCCTCATTTTTCTCGACGGCGCCCGCGCCCGTCGCCTCGGACGACGCGCGCGAATTCGGGATCGACGATGCCTGCATCGCCGCGGCGATCGATGCGCGTTTGCTGACGGATGATTTGCCCTTGCTGGGCCTCGCGCGTTTGCGCGCCGAGGCCGTTTCGGCCGCGTGTTCGGCGCAGAGGAGCGCCGTCAGTTCGTCCTCGTCTGCGCGATCGTACGTCGTTTCCTCGGCAGTGAATTCGTTCCACCGCTCGCTGAACGCTCGGGGCACCCTTGGGTGGCCGTCCTCGGCGGCGCCCAACCCCCATGCGTCGGGCGCGACGGGCGCCATCCACGTCGGTCCCGGATTGAATTGGACTTTACCGCCGCCAAAGCACGAAATGAAGGGATAATATCCCAACGTCCCGTCGTCGCATTCATTCTCCCGGTCCCGTAGACTCGCCTCGAGCGCCCCAAGTTTCTTGACGAGCGCGGCCTTGGACGCGCGTTCGGCCTCTGTCGGGGGCAACGGCGTGAAGTCGAACAGATCCTCGAATGCCGGCGAGGCGGCCATGGGTTGCCCATTGAGGAAGAACCGAATACTGCTACCCGTCAGTCTCGGCAAAGGCCGCGCCCTCGGCTGCTTCTCTGCCTCTTCCGAATCTGGATCCCGTTTACCCGGCTTCTTGCGTCCCTTGGCGGCGGCGGCGGCGGTGGCCCCGGCTGCTTTCCCCTTTTTCTTCATCGGCGACGGGACGGGCGGTTTCGGCTTGACGTCCTCCTCCGGCCCCGGCACCGGCTCGGGCTCGGGCTCGGGCACGGGCCGTCCATCGCGCGCGACGAGCGCATCCATCTCCTTGGGAACCGTATACTCCATGCTCTCGAAATACAGCTGACCCTTGTACCGAATCGGGATGCGTTTGCGCTTGATCGGTGGTGCCGGCCGTGCGCGGGGGGGAAGGTCAATGAGACAACCGATGACGTCGCCCGTACCGAATCCGCCGAGCGAGCTGTACGCGCGTGGACGGGAAAGATGGACGGCCTGGCCCGTGGCGTCCCGAATCGCATAGCTGTACCCGTCCAACCCGGCCGGTCCATTCAACGGCGCTTCCCGCCGCGCGAACCCGATTCTCACGTGCGCGCCGGCACCACCCATGTCCCCGGCCTGACGACCGAACCGCCTGCCCGCGCGCGACGACGACGGCGGCGGCGGCGCAGGCGCAGAGTCTGAACCTGAATCTCCGCCGCCGCGGACGATCAAGGCTTCGTAGTACCATGTGCCGGAACGGACGGGAACGTTGCCGCGGACGGAGCGAAAGCCCTTTTCGGCGGTGCAGGTGTGGAAGGAGGGGGAGAGTTTGAGGTACGGTGAGCGGTCGAGCGGGTCCAGGTGGACGGGGGCGAGCCCGAGCGAGGCGAGCGACGAGGTCGATGTGGAGGACGCAGCGTCGTCCGTCGTTGGCGGATCCACGGCGCCGAACGCGGCATGGAGCGCCGGCACGCGGCGGTAAAACGGATGGGCGACGCTGGGCGAGGCGACGGGTGATGCGCCGCAGGGAATGTATCGGAATCCTTTGCGCGCGTTGATCAGCGTGTGGGCCATCATGACGCGCAAGGTGCAGGACTTTACCTTGTTTATTCATCGGAAGGTCTGTCCACGTGTAGCATTCCTCCTCGGTGATCACTTCTTGCGCGTGTGCGTTCCGTTCGCCGACGGAGACGCCCGGGAAAGCGGGCCAGACGACGGTCCGGGCTCCGGTGTTGGCGAGGTCTCCTGATCCCGGGACGCGCGTGCCCATGCGTGCGGGCGTGGGCACAGTTTGGGGAGCGGGTGACGGGGAGTGTTTCGTGTCGGTGGGTTCGTGCTTGATGGTGGGGATGGGAATGGGGATCGCGTTCGGGTTTGCGTTCGGGTTCGGAGCTTCTTCGCGCGGTTCGGATTTGGCGTTGGGTTCGGATATCGTTGGATACGGGACGTGGGGATCGGCCCGAGGTGGAACGGCCGCCAAGACGGACGGCATCGTCGACAGGGTCGTCTCCCTCGCCGGGGCCGTCCACCCCGCAATCGTGCGCTTCGTCCCGCGCACGTCGTCTGCCTCGTGCGGCGGCGGCAGGGCGTAGCGGCTCATGTGGGGAGGGGGGGCGCGGCAGGGAGGGCCCTGATGGAAGTCGAAAGCGTGTTCCATCACCGTGATCTGCACCGCGACGCGGGTATCACGGTATTTCCCCCGCGCGCGCGGAAGCAGAGTGGGCGGTGTCGTCACGCACGCACGCTTCATCCCGGTCCACGCTGCGTCCCGTCCCGTTTACCCGCCCCGGCCCCTCCCGCAGCGCCATGTCCCGCCGAAAGCTGCAGATCAGCCACCCCCAGCCGTACACGCCGCCCCCGCACGCCGACGCCGGGTCCGCC
Source organism: Naganishia sp. PG3902-1 (assembly GCA_023628075.1). NCBI lineage: Eukaryota > Fungi > Basidiomycota > Tremellomycetes > Filobasidiales > Filobasidiaceae > Naganishia > Naganishia sp. PG3902-1. The sequence continues at coordinate 1,221,609 of JAMALH010000005.1, forward strand.
CTGCCCGCCGCGCTCCAGCCCGTGATCGTCCCGCACGGCGTCCCCCTCCCGCGACGCCCCTCGGCCCAGGGCCCCGCCGCGCCGGCGAGCCGGTTCGAGAATGCCGTCCCGCCGCCGGGCGTACGTGCGGATGGGCGGTGGGAAGCCGGGATGGCGGCGGAGCCAGGGACGGCCGTCGTCGGGAAGCCGATGAGGCCGACGCGGAGCGTGAGGAGGCCTGCGGGCGCGCCGTCGGAGCGAGTTTCGGTCGAGGACAAGCGTCCGAGTGCACAGGAAGACGGGCCGACGATGGCGAAAGATGCGTCGACGGGCGATCGTGGCGATCGTGTGCGCGACGACGAGGTCGAACGGGACCGGAAACTCGCCGTCGTGGATGCGTTTCGGACGGCGGGTGCGTCGAGGAGCAATGGCAAGCGGCCCGGAGTGGAAGATGTCAGGACGACGCACGGGGAAGGGGATGATATTGATGGTGAGTCTCAAGTCGGTGATGCTCAACGGGGTCATTCGCTGATCGTGCGTAGCGATCCTGCGACGGATCAAGCGAGACTGGCCGGAAGTGCTCGCGCCCGAGGCAAGTCCCTCGTCCTTTTTTACCTCAAAACGCTCACACCGGGCTCCACCAGTTTGCACCGACATCCCTCGCCCTGTCCCTCCTGCACTCCCCAACCCACGCCCCGCGCCTCGCGACATTCCTCCAAATTCACACAACCCTCTCCGCCTCGCTCGCCTCGAGCGTACGAGCACACTATACGACCTACGCGAACAGCCTGCCCCTGCATGCCGAGCTCGTCCGGTCCTTGGGCGAGATTCAGGGTGCGATTCGGGATGCCAAGCGCGGCTTGAGGGCCGGCAGGGAGAGGTTGGCCGGCGGCGCGGCCGGGTTGGATGGCGGGGTCGGGAAAAGGGGGGAAATGGCCGGGCTGTGGAATAAGGAGCGCGTGGTGAGGGATACGCTGAGGCTTTTGGATACAATGTAGGTCCTTCCCCCCACGTCCGGGTATGGCCTCGGCTGACGACAACCCAGCGAGAATCTGAACAAGGTCCCGGAACGACTCGAGGCGTTGATCGGAGACCGCAAGTTTCTGCAAGCGAGTGTGATTCTGACGCGAAGCCTCAAGACGATCGAGAGGGACGAGATCCAGGAGATCGAGGCACTCAATGAGCTCAGGGTGTATTTACACGCGCAGAAGAATGTAAGTCCTCCCGCGTCATACACGAAAGCCCCTGCGCGCGCGTGCTGATCCGGCACAGGCGTTGATGGAGATCATGATGGACGAGTTGAGCAGTTGTCTGTATCTGAAGACGTCGTACAGTGAGAGCCGGTGGGCTGTCTACGAGCCCGGGCAGACGGAAAGTAAGTCCCATCCCTCCCCCGGTCGCTCGATCGAGCTTGGCTGACGCCCCATAGTGATCGTCCCAAAGTACAACGCCGACGAGGGCCCCGATGCCGGTCCCGCAACGTCAGACAGGATGAGCCAGCGCCTCTCCAAGTTTCTCGTCGGATTGAGCATGAAGCCCATGCGGGACCCGATCCTTTACCTCTCCGATGCCGAGCTGCTCGACCTGCCGGCGATTCCTCGCGGGGACCGACGTCCCGCCGGTGCCGCCGGCGGTGGCGGCTCAGCTGGCGGGATCTTGAGCGGCGCCAACGACGTCGCGGGCAAGGCCAAGCCGGTGAATCCGGAGCAGGATTCGTTTGCGTATATGGAGGTCATCCTCGAGGCCCTTGCCGTGCTCGGGAAATTGCCGCATGCGCTCGAGGTCGTGAGCGCGCGGATAGGGAGCGAGTTGAATGCGTTGATCGAAACGACGATCGATGAGGTGGCCGAGAGGTGGGTCTCCCCCCTGTCCCGCGGTAGATATGGGCTTTGGCACTGATTGGCCGTAGGATGGACATGCGCCGCGCCGACTTCCAGCCGATGCGCCTCCAAACCATCATCGAGGGCTCCACGCGCGCATCCGTGGGCTCCGCCCCGGGTGGTTCGACCTCGCTCACCCGGACGGGCAAGCCGCGGCTGCGCAACGACGCGCTCGATCAGAGCGATTCGGCGGATCAGGCCGAGACGCTGTTGGATCTGTTCTGGACGGTGTATTCCAAGTTGCGCGCCGTCGTCGAGGGGCATCGCGTCGTCAGCGAGATTGTCGGGAGGATTGGGATGGTAAGTGTCGCGGCGTGCGGGGTGGTCGCCCCGACGGCTGGGCTGACGGCTCTCACAGCGTCCAGGACAGGCGCAACCTGCGATTGCGATACCGATGGAGGAGGTCATCAAGCCGATGCAAAAAGAGGTGAGGACACTAGTGGCGGTCATGGGCTTTTCTGACAATTTCCAGGTCCGAACGCTCATGCACGACTACCTGACGGACCACGATCGTGGAAGCGACTTGAATGTCAAGCCCATGACGTCGATCAACGATGTCTTGCGAGATAGTAAAGCAGCAAGGGATAGGAACAAGGTGCGTTCTCCAACCCGGCTTCTTCGGCCCCGCTCATCCCGCCCAGGTCATCTTCCGCTTCGGGGATACCGACTTCCAAGCGCTCGACAAGGACCTCGCCACTTACCAGGGCCAAGTAGATGCCGCCATGAAAGCGTACGCCCCCGGACTGGTCGCGCTCGCCGAAAAGGGCGTGCAGAACGGCATCGCCGTCACCTCGGTCAACCTCGACCTCGCCTCGCGCAAGACCCGGCAGTACCGACTGCTTGTCAAGCCCAACCCTTTCAATGCGCGCATTCTGTTCCAGCCGTATCTTTCGTTTGTCGCGAGCGCGAAAAAGGTGGTAGGGATCAGCTCGCTCGATGATGAGGCAGAGGTCATTGGGTCGTTTATGGATGACTTTGTGGTCAAGGTGTATCTGCCACAGTTGGAGGAAAAGGTGACGGGAATCTTCCAGGCGGCAATGAATGGTATGTCGAATGTTGCCGTGAACTGCTCGGTGCTTACGCCTCGCAGCATCCGGCGCTTTCCAGACAGATGTATCATGGGAGACGTGGAGCGCGTACCCCCTTGTCAAGGTGAGTACCGTCATCGGTTCCTCGGTCGTGCTGACACCTTGCAGTCCGTCACAGACGTCATGGGTCTCGTCAACAGTCTATGCTTTATGCTCTCCCACACACCATTTCAGCAGGAAGATTATTCGCGACTCATCATCGGGATCGTCGTCCGATACTACCAGCGGTGCAGTACGCACTATCGAGGTATGCCGGCGACGTCTTGTTCGTGCTTCGTCTCTGACGGCGTTGCGTAGATCTGGTCACTTCAGAATCTTATACTGCCGGCGATCTGCCTCTCGCGGCTACGTGGGCGCAGCGCGATGAAATCGTCGCCCTTCTCGAGGAACTGCAAAACACACCTGTAGGCAGTCCGCGCTCCCCCTATTGGCAGACTCTGACACTCGGATAGACGCAAGACACCGAGCGACGTCGCGAGCTTGTGCGTCAAGAGACGCGAATCGAACTCAGTTTACATGCAAGGAAATCTGTCACTGAAAAGGATCTCATCGGCGGGCGTGCCAAGATTGAGGCATTGTGCCAGCTGTATTACAGTATAGTGGGTATCGGTGCCTGCTGTCGACCCTGTCTAACAGGATTTCTTTTTTCGCAGCGCTGGCTCGTTTCACAGTTGAATAGACTAAAGATCGTTGCAAGCGATGATACTTCGCCCTTGGCGGCGAAAACTACGAAGCGACTGGTAGGTTGGGCTCCCACGTGGCGTCAATACTGGCTCCCTGATTCGTTTCTAGTCACTCATTCCAACACCGGGAACAATCACTTCACCGCCATTGCAACTATCAGCGGCGATGGCCCAGTAAGTCCTGGTTTCAGTCCGTCACACTGCATCCAACACTCCCTCACAGGCGTTTCGACGCGATCCTCTCCACCTACGATCAACTCGGTGATCTTGTGCTCTTCACGCTTCGCGCCGAGCTTCGGTGTCGGGTAATGCACTATTGCGAGGTGTCGATGCGCAAAGTACGTGCCCCGTCGGATCGCCACAGCTCCCCCTAACCTATCTGCTACTAGGGCAACTACCGCATAGAGAACGAGGCCGACGAACCGGATCCATACATATTGGACCTCACGACGGATCTCGGCGAGTGTCACGGTGTCATGACGTCCAAGTTGCCAGAAGAAGATATACAGCAAGTCGGATTAAAGCAATTGGTGTCAAAGTTGCGCTGACGCGACCTTACCCCCGCAGCTTCTTGTTCTGCGGCTTGGGACCACTGGCAGATCACATTATGGTCTCCACTGGCCGCTACGTGCGGTTCGCGACGCAATTCGGAGTCTACAAGATCCAGCGGAATATTCTCGCCATCCAGCAAACGCTATGCAATGTGACGGATCGCGCAGAGGACTCGATCTTGAGCAAAGCCCAGAGATATTGGCAGCTATACGATCTCGGACCCAAAGTGAGCCCCGCGAGCCTCTGGCGACGGGTTGAGTACTGAACCGAAGCCCTCAGGCCATGTTGGAGGAACTGCAGAATCGCAAACCCGAGTTCTCGTTTGACGAATACAATCACATGCTCAACTTGCAATGCAAGGTCGACCCGAAAGCTTCTCAGCGGCTCAGCACCGCCACTTCTCAGAATAATGCAACGGGCGGGGTATCAACGCATGCCTCGATCGACGCCGACCGGACACTGTATAATGATTTCCTCATCGATCTGCATTCTCTCGCCATCAACAATTGGGATTCATGATTGACAGGCGATTATAACAAGTTGTATTTCGAGTATCGACAGACCCGCAGACGCGTCGATAGAGGATATAGAAGGCAAGCGTGCATACCTGACTACATGATGATACAGTCGTTCTTATCAGACATGTCGCCGATAACAGCATCAACGTTTCGAGAGCGTCCTTGCTCTTCCCTGCCGTTCAGATCCACAATCAACACGCCCGAATTGTGTGGGTCGAGCCGTGCGGACAGGTTGTATCTTAGTATCAAGGCATCAGTGTTCTCCCTATTAAGATGATCCGGGCAACCTACTTTCGCATCAATCCCTCAATCGCAGGCTTGATCTTGGCCTTGTGGTCCTGGCTATGATTGCCCTTGCCGACAATGAATCGGATCTCGGGCTGGCCTTTTCGCTGCGCCTCGGCGATAGCGGCTTCAGTCCGGTCGATAGCTTGGAGAGGGGTCAGGTTGAACCAGATTTAAGCGGTGACAGTTCGACTTACCCTCTTTGACGTAGAGGCCGTGAAGATCGATAGTGCCCGGAGGAGAATCGGTGTTATTTTCTACCGGCGTCGTGAGCGTGAGCGAAAACAACGAAAAATAGTGACACACGTACCTCGGTAGATCCATTCCTCGGCCTGATCGTCAACCTGATCCTTCTTTCGCATTTCCGCCTTGCCCATCTCACTCAGCTCGTGAGCTTGGGCTCCATCTCCCGCCTGATAGGCTGCCTGCGACTGGGCAAAGTACTGATGCGCCTTGTCTCCATGTTGACGGGCTTGGTTTCGGAGGGATGTGTAATGCGTGTTGCTTTGATTGATCATGTTGGCATCCTGAAGTGCCGGGATAGGTCATTTGGCAAACTTGGACTTGACGTGGCAGCTCACCTGCTTGTGATTGGGGCCGACAATCGCGCCACCCACAAGACCTCCAGGGCCATTATAGTTGGGGCGCTGCAGGTTGGCTTGATTAGAAGCTTGATTCGGTCCACTATGGTTGCCGTTATACTGCTGTCCATAATACTGCTGGTTCTGATATCCATTATGATGCTGTCCGTTATTGTGCTGCCCATTCCAGGCATTCTGTGGAGGTCTGCCTATTCCCTGTTGCGGAGGATAGTTGTTGGACTGCAACGGAGGGAAACCCTGGTTGACCTGTTGCTGTTGATTGTGATAGTAGTCATTGCTGCCTTGGTTCGGCTTGCTGTCGATGTTGCCGCCACCACCGCAGAGCACCTTCTGCAAGATGTGGATCAGTCCGACGATGAGGCCCGCCATGTTGCTTGATGGCCAAGTGACACACTGTAGACGGCTGTTCTTCCGCAGAGAGGGGAGGATGGACCTCTCGAACGGATCTATCAACATTTGGCTTTGAAGGCGATCGCGCTCATCTTGCGATCGTCCATTTCAGGTTCCGTTTCACATTAAAGCGGAGCTAAAGGGCCAATGTCGGCTCCGGCCTTCCGGGCCTTCCGAGTTCCGGACGATCATCAGCTAGGCATCCCGTCACCCAGTCAGTATTCACCCGTTCCTCTTTTGTAGCCTTACGAAGATCAAGAGAAGCTGGAAGAGACGGAAGGCTTTCAAGCGATAGCATTTGCCCTTGCATATCGGCTTGTGAGCTGGCTTGCGGACTCATGGCTCACGGGCCTGTAATAGGACTCTACACGACGGAAACCTAATGGCATATAGTATATAACCTCGCTTCAACTGTTCTTCGAAAGAAGCAAGCTGTCGAGCGGCGTACATACGATACTAGGCCCACAAGCCACCGAGGAATTGTCGAGACTTGCGGCGAAGATCATCACAGAATCTTCGTTTAAATAGCCGTAATCGTACTCCAGCATCTGCTGGCGCGCGCGTTCTCGGTCTTTGCGCTCATACTTCAGTTGCCATCGCTTCTCACGCTCGAGTTCCTGTCTCGCTTCGTACTCATGCTCGGAAGGCTCGAGTTCCCAATCTTCAGGCTTTATCGTTTGTCGTTGCTGTCCCGTGGTCGCTCGGACAACACCACGCCCATGCAAGGACAATGATGACAATGCAGGTAGGTCACTGCAAGGCCTGATGATTTTCCTGCGGTTCGTCTCATCTTCCTTTGAAAACTCCTCGGGGAGCGCAATTGCGTGAATGGTACTGCCAATGCTAAAAGCTGTTTCCATATAGGAGAGTAGGAAATTCGACCAAATCGTTCGCTATCTGCATCACGCCTTTGCCGTGCATGGAGGCAGCAGTCGAGGAGCCCGATGACCATGCAGATACCCCCAAGAAGGGTTCCAGGGCTTCGAACGACAACTTGAGGACGAGCTGGCCACCGTATGTCAGTAGGTCGGATCGGATCGCCAGATCTTATGGATGTTATTGCAATGAGATGAGAAAGTGAATTGGTACCCGTCTCAACCTGTTACTCGAGAGCTTGCCTGTCGACTGCCTGAACCTGAGTCAGGAGGCAGCAAATAGAGCTCAATTCGAAAGAGAATTCGTGGTGACCACGTAATCAGTGAGCGTGCCTTAATCACCATCTTCTTCAGACATCGTCGGCGCGGTACGAAAGAACACCACAGCTGACACCACTCAAGCTCTTGCCAGCTTTTGGGTTGGTACTTATTAGAGCATGTGGGTATCTGCGTTGATCCATAACTAACAGCCAAGAAGATAATTGCTCAGGCCGTAGAGGGATACTCTGAGTGAGGTGGGTAGAGCACATTTTATCGCTCCTCGAGAGGAGGCCGTAAAGGAGGAATCGCTGCTGTCCAGGGCATGGCGCTTGTCGACATACGCGCTACGTATAGCAGAGCTGGACGAGCTAATCATCTGGAAAACTTTTATCACCAGCTTGATTTGGACCTCTACTGTCCTGCGGACTTTCTACCAATTGAAGTTGATGGTCATCTGACAAATTTCACTTTGCATTCTATCCCAGTCTCTGCATGTGAGCTTGTCTCGTATTCCCCATGACGGAATCGGATGCCGGTCGTGCGTGACATTTTGGATCGGTCAGGAGATGAGATGGCCCGTTGCGGCTTCATTCGCCTGATGAAGCGACTAACGTTGTCTTGCCAGTAGCCGCATAACAGTCGACCACGACAGCTCACTGAAAATATGTCATTGTCCATCTGACACAGCCGCCCTGCGCTCATCGCCTTGCACAGGACGCAGGGCGACCGGCTCCTTCGCCGACGACGCCTACGAGCCCGCTACACCCGCCCAGCCAACGCCTCCTCCAACACCCTCCCTAGCGCCTTCTCCAACCCCAAATACAGCTTATCCCCCAACGGATCAAGTCCTGGCAACCCGCCTCCTGGTCCTAAACCCGTCACGGATCGAGCGCCTGTAGATTCCAGGGAAGCGAGGAGGGATGTTGCCGGTGGGATATCCAGGCTTAGGAAGATTTGACTTTGGAAGCATTTCGCTGGAATGGCGAGAGGGGATGGGATCGGTTAGCGGGGTATCGGGGTTGTGTGTGGGAGGGACGAGAATGCGAGGGGAACCCGTACCTAGGCGTTCTGCCATGCCTCTTGCTCGGCTTGATCTTGCTGATCCGTTGGAAGCATCCGCTTCGATACCGTTCATCAGAGTGGACGAGGCGACCGGATTCCCTTGCTATCCGGAAGAAGGCGCACGAAGGTTAAATTCACGTACGACAGATGCAGAGCAACGATGTCCACTCACCAGCGTCGTCGGAATGGCGCATGCCCAATCTTCGCCGAGCTTTCTTGATCCCTCAAACTGCTGAGCCGCCTCTGATCCATCCATTTGATCCATCTCCTCCGCCAACGCCTTCTCGTAAGCGTTCATTTCGACCTGGCCGTTTCCGTTCCCGTTTGTCGTTGGCCGGGATTGCTTGAGACGTCCGATTCCGGCCCAGATCATTATACTTGCTTTGGCCTTTCCGGACCGCCGAGGATGAGCAGTAGGTGTGTCGACTGATGGTGCTGCGGCCTCGGATGATGGGATTGTCAATTGGATGACATATTGGTTGATAGTATCCGCTCTCGGTACAAGGTCTCCCGGAGCGCTCGATGGGGCTTTGTTGAAGGGTGATGGCAGAGGAAGCGAAAAGGCGAGAGATTGCGTGAACATGGTGGATGAATTCTTCTTCGAGAAGCCCGTGATCGCAATGGCTCATCCGAGATGCAGAGCCGAATAGAGAGACGATGGTTACTGCAAGATGGAACGCCGAGCGATCACTTTCATTTCCCTGGACGCGCAAGCTGAAACACTGCGGAAGCAGGCGGATGGGCGGATGGGAACGTGTAGCTGAACGTACGTGAAGGAGAGCACGCAGGATGATGAATGGTCAGGTCAGATCAGCGTGACGGCGCGCACGGCGAGTCTTGCTGGTCAACACCGCGGAGAAGCATGTCGTATCAGGTACCAAGCCAGGATGCGCCGTCAACATCGACATCGTACGAGAGACCCGACTCGAACTCCCCGGTACCGAGCTCGTCTGCGACGCCGCGCATAGAAGAGCCAGACGTAGTGCGGAAACCGACGAGGGAATGGGGCGTGGACGTTCGCGCGGCGGAAGAGTATGCGATGGGCGATTTGGATGATGAGGACGGATATGGACGGAGGAGCATGAACGGTATGTTTTTGCGTTTGATGCTCGTCTATCGGCGTTACTCACCTTTAATACTTCGCACAGGGCATGAAGATTCGAACTCGGCATCGGAACCATTACTGTTCAACGGCTTTAGCTCAGCGAGGGAGCATCCAGCAGGATATGAACAAGGGAGGAATAGCATTGATGGGTTTGATCATCTGTTACCAGAGGGACAGGGCGCGAAATCGACGCTAATGGCGGGTATAGCTAATGTAAGTCTTTGACGTGGTTGCTTGAAACTTGACCTAACAGTGGATGTGTGGGTAGATGTCGAATTCAATTCTGGGAGCTGGAATCATAGGTGCGAACATTGCGGCCGTCTCCTCAAACTTCATGCTTACAGCAACGTACATCCAGGACTACCATTCGCGATCGCCGAAGCGGGCTTCTGGACGGGTATAGCACTATTGATAGTACTATGTGGAGTTACGGATTGGTAAGTTCCGATATCTCCGTTGGAGTTCTGGTAATAGCTGAGCACAGGATTAGGACGATCCGTTTGATTATTTTGAATGCAAAGCTTACGGGGAGGGACTCGTACATTGGGGTGAGTTGCCTGGATAATACGGATCTTGGTCGTTGACGAGAACTCATCTTGGTCAGATAATGGAGGCATGCTTCGGTTACTACGGAAGAGTGGCGGTGTCATTCTTCCAATTCGCGTTCGCGCTCGGAGGGTGAGTCTAACCAAGACGCCTCCCGGCAACAAGCCCGCTAAAGTGATCCTTATAGAATGTGCGCCTGCGGTGTCATCATATGAGTCACCAACTTCAGTCACGCGATGCAATGCTGACATGACAGCCACGCATTCACAGGCGACACCATCCCACACGTCATCGCCTCCGTTTTCCCCTGGTTCAAGACCACGCCCGTCCTCTGGCTGCTGGTCAACCGGAAATTCGTCGTCTTCCTGGCGACCGTGTTCGTATCATATCCACTCAGTCTGTACCGAGACATCGCCAAGCTCTCGCGAGCGTCCAGTATGGGTACGTGTGTGTCCGCCTCAAGTCTTTCTCGGGGCACTGAGGGGAATCTCAACTTTCCTCGACAGCACTCGTCTCCATGTTCATCATCGTCTTCTCCGTCCTCGTTCGAGGCCCCACGGTCGACCCATCGCTTCGCGGATCGGACGAAAACGTCTTCTCGGTAATGCATTCACGCGTGTTCGAGGCCATCGGCGTGATCAGCTTTGCTGTGAGTCCTCCATCGCTTAAGGTCTGTATCGCGCTTCTGACCGATGGCGTGATGATTATGGAAAGTAGTATGTCTGTCATCATAATTCACTGTTGATTTACGGGAGTCTGCATACACCAACACTGGATCGGTATGTCGGTTGAGGCTACGAATCATATAGTTTACGCTTATCTATCTTGGCAGGTTCAACACGGTCACCCATGTATCGACATTGCTGAGTCTAATATGTTGCTTGATCATGTCTATCGCCGGGTACCTGTCATTCACCGACAAAACAGAGGTCAGTCACCCTCGGTTCGAAGTGTGGCAACACTGAAAGCTAATACCATCATGCTCAGGGCAATATCCTGAACAACTTTCCGTCGGTTAGTTGCTGCACTGCTCTAGTGTTGATGTCGGAACTGAAGCATGCCAATTGGTACCTCTCTCTCTTTCTCTAGACGGATGCTCTGATAAATGTCGCAAGATTGTGCTTCGGGTTAAACATGTTTACCACCTCACCCTTGGAAGCGTTTGTTTGCCGCGAAGTCAGTCTCGGTAACATCGTCCAGCCTTTGAAGCTGATTTGGTGATGGTATAGGTCATTGAGACGTTGTACTACCCGGATCAACCATTCAGCCAGCGTCGGCACGTTGTCGTGACCACGGTCTTAACATTTTCTACCATGTTGGGTAGGTGCGAGCCATCTGCAAACCTCTAGCTCCCAATGCTAACGTCTCTGTAGTCTCCATGACGACGTGTGACCTCGGCATCGTACTCGAGATCACAGGCGGTCTCAGTGCTACCGCCCTAGCATACCTTTTCCCAGCGATGGCTTACTACAAGTTATGCACCGGCCCATGGTACTCGAGGCAAAAACTCCCAGCGGCGGCGTGCACGGCTTTCGGAATTGTTGTCATGTTCCTCAGCTTGATTCTCGCGCTGAAAAAGATGTGGAATGGGGAAGGAGCGGCGGGCAAGGTGTGCGAGTGAAGGGCACGAGGCATGTTGTACACCATATATATCACATCCATTGCATAGATTTCCACGTGGTGGCCGGCTTGGAAATTCCAACGGGCAGAACCAGAGCTATATCAAGCCTTCGCAAACGTCACGCCTTTCCGCATCCAACGTATGTCGATCTTTCAACAGTTTCTTCGATATGTGCACCGGATTTCAAATCAGTCGCTCTAGGTAAGTCGGGGAGCAAGCGCCACCGGAAACGAATACAGCAAAAAGGTCGTTCCAGTCGAGTTTGATTGGAAAAGGAGACATTAAGGCTTATTCGCGTTTCTCCAGCGCTTCCAGCAAGCGCGACCAGAGTCGGTTCTCGGTCCAGTCCAGGCGGGAACACCAGCGTACCGCGTCTGGTCGTCGTTGTCGGCGGTGGTGCCGCCGGATGACGGCGGAATGCCTTGATCGAGCGTCATCGCTGTATTGCGCGGGTGGACCTCAAAGACGCCCTGCTAGCCTCCGACCGTATCATCGCCAGACTCAAGGGTAAGGGAAATCCATCAAGGTGAGTTTGTCGGAATCGCGCCTGCAGCAACATGGGAGGATTCGATCGGTCATGTCGAGCGGGATTGGATTAAACTTGGAAGAGGAATGCCGGATTGGATGCGGAACGGACATGGATCGGGGATGGGAACCCAAGACGTGAAAGAACAGGGAAGACACGACATCAGCCGACAAAGCGCGAACATTGGCGGACGAGCGAAGGGACAAGTCGTGATGGGTGGTTCAGCTGTCGGCGGTTATGAGGAAGATTGCGGGAGTTCGACTTGGCCGACCAGCATCGAATGAAGAGCTTTTGAAAATCGTCGGCACAACAAGGACAACAATCGGATTTAGGGAAGATGGAACAAGGAATGGCCGTTATCTCCCGCTTGACATGACCGATCGAGGACACCGGCCGCATGCATTGGAGAGGAGTGACGGGAAAGGCCACTGACACCCGACTTATCCGTCTTCAGATGAAGGTCGAATTGTGCAACTTCTCGGGTCAGAAGATCTACCCTTCCAAGGGAAAGCTCTACGTTCGGGGTGACTCCAAGGTTCGTCCATATGATCGTGAAATGGACCGCGGGGTGCAATCTCACATAATCTCGCCCTTGCAGGTCTTCCGATTCATCGGCTCCAAGTCGGAATCCCTTTTCCTCCAGCGAAAGAACCCCCGAAAGATCTCGTGGACTGTCGTCTACAGGCGTATGCACAAGAAGGGTCTCGCCGAGGAGGTCGCCAAGAAGAGGAGCAGGAAGAATGTCAAGGCCCAGGTGCGTGCTGGCTGACTGAACGCACAGGGAGACCAGCGGCTGACTTGATCGTCATCCAGCGAGGAATCGTCGGTGCCGACCTCGCCTCCATCATGGCCAAGAGGAACGCTAAGCCTGAAGTCCGAAACGCTGCCCGACAGGCCGCTATCACCAAGGCTAAGGAGGAGAAGCGAGCCAAGGAGCAGACCAAGGCTCAGCGAGTGAGTCTAATTCCTTATGTTCCCGTGGCACGTCTCTGATCCGGCATCTCGCCCTCTTCAGCCCAAGGGTGCCGCTGCCACTGCTCAGGCCCCCAAGCAGACCTTCAAGGCCGGTGGCAAGGCCGGTCGACAGGCTGGTGGCCGATAAAGCACAAGCGGCTCAAAAGTAGAACCGTCGTCTTGCCTCGCCGAAATGTTTCCGCCGCGTCCGCAATCTCGATCCACCTACAGTTTCGGAATGTTAATGACGGGTTCATCAGATGGGTCAATCGGCAGTTGTAGTTTACACCGTTTATGTTATTCTTGGCCTCCGACGAGTTGCGATGCCGAACACGCGCTGGAGGCTGGGGACTCATCAAGCTAGATCATTTAACCCGGGCCTCATAGTCAAGTCCTGAGTTGCTTCCTGCCTCGTTCGCATAGATGAAGAGGCATCATGCGCGCGGAAGACTTCCTATTGGAACAGGATGTGCGAGGTGTCGTTGTCTCCTGGGGTGACTTGCATCACAAGAGCGACTATCGCATGGTAGGGCTGGCTCGCATGAGATCGGCCTTGACAGAGTGAATGCACTATCGATGATTTATTGGCTATTCATCTTCGTCATGGCTTGACACTTCTCCGAGCGATACCGTCCAATGCCCGCCTGACTTCATCCGTCATGACGCCCTTTTTCAAATTCTGGAAGTCGTACATGACTTGCACGCTCGTGCAGCGGGCGACAACCGCTTTCTGAGCGAGCGAATATGCTTCTTGTTTCAGGCCAAAGGATGCCTTCCTTTCGTCAATGTCGATAGGTTTGCTCATGAGCACGAGCTTACGGAAATGTTCAGCTTGAGTCACGCAGTGTGCACGGTACAGACTCACCGAATCGGGGAAAGTGACGGGTCGTCTGTATTCAACTGACACGGATTTCACCACAAGTCCCATCCCGGTTCCATCCTGTCAAGGGTATCAGTGAAGATCATGTTGGCCCGACGGATATGCTTACCATGAAACCCCGGAATGTCTTTGATGTCATGTACGGCTCAAACGCCTGCATAACGCGCACGCGAGCCGTCTATGGGAACATTGTTGGGTCGACTAATCACACGGCGGTACATGAAAGACTCACCTCGAAGTATCTCGCAAAGCTGACATTATTGACGTGCCTATGCAGCCGCTATCTCATGAGCCCCTATGTGTCAGAAGAACAGACAGAAGACTCGCCTGAATTGATCCTGTTCTCCCCACGCCACGGGCCATTCCACCATGCTCTCGAGGTCGTATCCGTGTTCGCGTGCATGCGTACCGGCTAGTGACCGGCTTTCCACATAGGCTGGGTTGTTATGAGGCCAGCCGAGTTTGGATGAGGGTTCGCTTTCTGCGTGAACATCGGTTTCCGTGTTGGAGGCATGAGATCCAGCCTCCAAGTACGGCGCATCGGGATCGTGTTCTGGCCAGTTGTGCGGTTCCGCCGGTCCACGTTCGCCCGGAGCGAGATAGAATGGGCTGCCAGGTGTTTGGAAGGCGGCTTGTAGGCTCTGTAGAGGTCTTAGTATGTAGGGCCTCTTCTGTCGTTAACGCGCACCTTGATCGCGTCTTCGGGCCTATCGGAATATTTCCGGCTGCTGTGAACGCGAATGCGCGGTGTCGCGGCTCTGAGGAAGCGTATAACGGGCTGCCTAGTAAGAATCATGATCCGCAACCGCTTCCACACAGACGGGTTGTGGAGGAACGTGTAGGGACTGGAGGAGGAGCGATTACTGTAACCGGCCTGTACAACTTGGATCCCCCGAGCTTGCTATACCCTCCACATATCGGGCCGGTACAGTGTACTGTACTGTCGTCTCGTAGATCAGGGTTGCTAATGAGCTTAGCTAGACCCAAAATGTACGTTGCTCGATGCTCATTATTCAGGAGCTCGCTCATGCAGAGCAGCATTGCAAAGCTTTATCAGCAAGCTACTGCCATGTTCTCTGCGTCTCTTCGTCAGCCGTGTCGTTTGCGATGCGATAGCAGCTGATACTAAAAAAATCGCCTGATGGGGATCTGTATGAACCTAGAGCGCTTTCTGTTCGTTGAAGCAAGGTCAAGAAAGGCAGAGTCCAGACTATTGTTGTAGCTACGCAGTGATATCAATATTTGATCTCGAATCGCTCCGCGCCGCTGAGCTTGCTGATGCTTGACGAAGGGATCCTCAGCATAGCGTCATATCGGTCGAAGCCAAGCGTCGACATGTTTCAGACACGCAAAGCGATCGTAGAACAAGCTAGGGGTAGTACTCTCTTGAATGATGATGCATGATCGCAACGTGAACAGAATCGATCTCCCGGTCGAGCGAGCCCGCAGACTGCGCGGCCAGATTCGCGTCAGCCAAGAATTTCCGGGAGGTGGAAGGTGAGGTGGAGAAAGGAGAAAAGTCGAGACCGAGTAGCTGACCGAGTCAAATGGCGTGCGCGTTCAGTCGGCAGAATGAAGCGTTCATAGCGTGCGACACCTCGAGCTCGGTCAAGCCCGGCGCGGCAGCCGCGGCATCAGCATCCGATCCGACGGAGGGCATCCAGCTTGTTCGGTGAGTAATGAGATCGCCGTTGCCCGTTCGATTTGTCACCGGCCAGATTGCTCAAGCTTTTCTTAGCAAACTTGGGCAGTGTCGTGCCGCAGCAATGACTCAAACGTCTATACACCCTCCACAGCGTTATCGATAGCCAAGGTGGAGACCTGACCAGGCAACGAGTATATTATTATGGCATTTGCTTGTCCCCTCTACGTCTCGCGTTTCCTCCCTCAGACGTTTCCTCCCTCAGATCACATTCAAACTGCTACACCCATATGACCACTTTGTTCCCAACGACATCACCCCACATCCTCATGTCTGCCTACGCCCAACCACAAGCCTTCAGTCCGACCCACTCGTCGCTGCACTTTCCGCTGACATCACCACCGTTGCACATTCCTCCCACTTTGGAGTCGCTCGACCACCCAAGCAGCAGTGGATTCATGTTCGCACGCAGGGGAAGGACAAGGCATTCTGATGCGTATTCGTCGACATTTGTTGACTCTCGAAGGGGATCCACGAGCTCGGTAGAGAGCTTGCCGATGTCTCGTCGCACCAGCCAGCCCGCTCCTGAATACAAGGCAAGTTCCTTCCCTATCCTTTGGCCATGCCTGAGCTGACCTCCTCCCTTCAGGTCAACCAAGGCCTTCAGAGACAACCCTCCATTCGAGGTCGACACCCTTCGAACCCTACTCTGATGCGTCGATCACCATCGTCTTTCGCACTCGCCCTCGAAGTACATCATCTCCCTCAACTGTCGCGAACAAACTCGGCATCAACGACCGGTTCCACGTCGTCCAGTCAAATCCTGACACCCCCGTACGCAACGCACGATTCGTTCCAGGTCGTGTCCGAGGAGGAGGAGGAAGACCTCGAGGACGTCGTCTTCTTGGAGCCCTTCTCCAAGGCATCGACGTCCGCCGCTCGTCCGCATGTCTCCACCGCGCCGGCACCGCTGAAACGTCCCGGGTTGACACGTCGTGATACGCCGATCCCGCCGAGGCACCTGCCACAAGTCATCAACAAGCCATCAAAGAGTTTTACCTCATCGCTCGAGACGCAACCTCCTGCGCCTGCCACCATCCCGGCAACCCAGACGCGCGCAAAGCGTCCCTCGATCCAACGCAGGGACACACCGCACCCAATGTTTGATCCGCAAGTCCAGTCCGCCACGCCACACAAGATGCCAAACTTTATCTCGTCGAGTCTAAGGCAGTCGCTTGCGATCAGCGTTCGTGAACCGGCTCAACTCCCACGTTCTCCGGTTCTGTCGCCCGTGCTTTCGCCGTCACCGGTGTCATTTACGTCGTATCCGCATTCGCCGAACGGCGTGCCGTTTCTCGGTGGGATGTCGCCCGAGAGTTTGGCAGATGATGATTTTTGGCTCGACAGCCGGGAGGCTGTCGTTGCGTCGCCGATCCCGGTGAGAAAGTATAGCAGTGTTTTGGATGGGAAAGTGTGGGTGAGCGTTTGAAGGGGAAGGGCGCAAGTAATCAAAAAGAATAGCAAAGACCTTTGCTTGTATTGGTGGAGAGTATAATCAGTTGTATTGGTTTTAGTCAAGATTTGTGATGGACATTCTACTCAACAAAACCGCGACTCGACCCATGGTGGCTCTGCAATGTTCGTCCGATAGACCTCGTGCTGCTTATTTTGGCTCTCCGATGTCATATTCATACTGATACAATCGCAAAAGATACTCGTGAGAGGTTGTTCAACATCCATGTATGCCTACGAAAGCACCAAAAACGCTGGCAATCCCCACAGATGCACCCGATCCACGTCAAACCTTCCCGAAATCTTCCCATTTTTTCCTAGCCGCAAACGTCGATTATCGTCGAACACCTTGCCCCTGAGGCCTGCTGTTTCCTCTTCGGGCGTTGGCTCGTTGAATGGTAGCTCGACCACTGGAAAGTAAGTAATGTCAGTACCGGATGAGAGGCGAGACGAGTGTGATGAAATGGGACGTACCGCGCTGCGGAGAAGATGATGCAAACGCGAGAAGAGTGAGAATGACGGTTGCGCGCAGTACAAGTCGAACTTACCCGTTCCGATACCACGACCTCGCATGGCATTTGGTCCGACCCGCTTGAACCTATGCACAGAAGCGTGAGTCAGGCTCTCGTAGGACGAGCCGCAATGACGACTGGATGCGTCAGGCAGGAATACAACTCACATTGGGGCATTCGCCAGCATATCCGGAACGATAAAGTATCTGACCATGCTTCCACGGATGTAGACCTGCTCCAACTGGGATACTCGGCCGTCTCGCGCGGTGACGGTGATTTCACGAAGAGAGATGTTGCACGAATCTTCGGCTGGAGGTCATGCGAGCTTTGTCAATGATGGACATGATCAAACGAGGGGAACATGCGTACCTTCCAGGAGAGTTCCTCGGTACAGCTGATGAGACGCGAGCCGATTAGCAAGTCGGGCGGTCGTCGCACGCTGTCGAGGTACTCACCTGACCGGTCTTTAATTCACACGTAACCACATGACCCAACGCCTCGTGAAGCAGCTTGATCGGAACACCCAAGTTGGCCATTTTGCCTTGATCGGAAACTAGAGGGCTGGTTCCCCGTCGCGTCAGTATCGGAGATTCGCCTTAAATCGGAGCGGGACTTACGGAGTCTTGGGGGGTGGAGTGGTCCTTGTCTGATACCAGGCGGATTGGAGAACGGTCCTAGGGTAGTTAAGAGGGAGTTGACGACGGATAGCAGTTGAGGAGAGTGACAACAAGCAGACAGGAGATGGGCGTCGAAAAGCCCTAAGTGGTCTGAGCCAGAGTTGGCGCGGGCATGTTGATCTGAGTGATCGACCGTATGTCTGACGTCTTGTACTTGTAGAGGGAAGTCTCTGATTCATGAAATAACTTCATTGTATTCCAGGTCTGCCTCTGCTTTGTTCAGGCATGGCCATGACAGATATCAGCACATAGCCCTAGACACAACGCTCAGATCGACCGGCAATAATGTCCGCTTTCCCGACTCTGAACGGGCACCTGGAGGGACTGCGTCGAGCCCATGCGTCGAGGGATTCGGCGCAGTTTGCGCAGTCTCTCGTATGCTCGCCGAGGGACGGACAGTCGTGGGTAGCGTTGAAGGGAGAGCTGAGCTCGGTGAGCGGATGTTGGAGGCGTTATCCGTTGCGGTGTTGATTAGACGCCTTCTTCAGAACCCCTCGGCAGCATTACAATACCTCAACTCCTTCCTCTCGCGCTGGAAGTCCGCAGGAACAGCAACGCTCCATCCCGTAATGCAAGATTTCCTCACAGCATGGGTCAGTTACATCGTCCAAACGACGTGGTCGTATCAAGAGACGAGCTCAGAGCAAGGGGAACGCGAATGGAAGAGCTTTGATGCGACGTACGCCGAGGCGAATAGGATATTCACGGGTCCCGGGCCGGCGGATTCAGTGGGATTTCTGGGGAAGGCGATGAAGAAGATGGCGGAGAACTTGATGCATTTGGCGTTCAGGGTGAGTAGATCCCTTCTTTGGTAGAGGTCAAGAATCTCATAAACTGGAAGTAGACGGCGAATCTCTCCCGCGATAAAAGATTCTCGGCACCCTCGATCTCAATAGATCGTGTACGAAAGACATTCTCCTCCTCGGCATACGCGGAATGGTGCGCTATAACGATACATCAGTCTTGGGGATGGCAGCTGACCCGAAAAGTTCCTGTGCAGTCGACTGGATCCCAATGATCAGGTAGCGAAAAGGGGTGACGAGGCTTTCGCATTAGGCAACATCTGCTGGAAAGTGTACGATCAAGTGAGTCCTTCGTGCCCCCCCCCCCCCCTCCTCCCCTGGTGCGCCTCAAGACTGATGAATGTTTTCGGAAATCAGCTCCATGCATACCGATTACTCGATACCGTCATTCAGACATATTCCAGCATGCGTCCGTCGATTCAGGCGCGGCTGAGCGCACCTTGTACGAGCAAGGCCGAGGAAGTAGGGTATTGGTATTGGATTGGCAAGCTTTCCCTAGCCAAGGGTGATGTTCGACGGGTGAGCTTCCTTTGTCAGCTGCTATCTCGGTGCCTGGCGTTTTAATCGTTTTCTGTCAAGGCCCGTGAATACTTGAAAAAGGCCTTTGATATGTGTCCGGTACAAGCAGAGAGGAATCTGAGGTGAGCTTCGTGGCCCAATTTCCCAGAATCGCGGGCTGATTGCATGTTAGAGCCGTGTTCATCCGTCTCCTGACATGTCAAATCCTCCTCGGATACTTTCCCGCTCGGAAATTGCTTGACCATTTCCAGCTCCACGCCCAATTCGGCCCGCTGATGGAAGCCATACGGACGGGCGATCGCGCCATGTATTATCGTTGTTTCGAAGAATGGGGTCCGTGGTATCGGAAGCGTGGATTATGGTTGGTGTTGCGGGAGAAAGGCGAGGTACTGGTCTGGCGGAGCTTGTTCCGGAATACGTGAGTTGCCGCTGATCGCATAGCATCCTTCTCTCGGCTGACGTGGTTGCCAGATATCGCATATGGAGCGAAACGAAACCGGAAGTAAATCCCGCTGCAAAGAGCACGAGGTGTCCCACAACAATATTCTGGACAGCGATGAAGCTTTCCTTCGCCCAATGCGGGGACGAAGAGGTAGACGCCACCGACGTTGTCAGCATTCTGGCCAGCTTGATCGACCAAGTGAGTGTGCTCGCTCGAGTCTAGGGATCGCTACTGATATCGTTGCCTGTGATAGTCTTACATTCGAGGGCAAATATCATATACTCAGCAATATCTTGTCATGCGGAAGCTTCCAGGCGATCCGCTTGCGGCGTTTCCGCCCATCTCCTCGGTCAGACCGAGAGCATTCGTGTCCATCGGCTGATGTGCGACACAAACAGCGATAGATTGCACTCTTACAGTAGAAGACAAGAACATTACAGTTGTATTACATCACAGCATGGGATCCGGCAGAAGCACATTGAGGTATTTTGATGCAGGAGGCTAAGGCGATTCTTGTGCAAGCGTTCACAGATGCCATCATTTCTTCTCATTTTCCCTCAGTGTCTTTTGGCTTATCTTCAAATCTCCCTCTATACCAACATACGAGCGAAATTGTCAGCAGCAACGCTGCTGACCAGAGGCTGGAGCCGCATATCACGAGTCAGAGTCCGAATCAAGTGGCTACCTTCGCGATGAAATCGCCTGGCTCACCATGCATATGCACCGTCGCCTCGGTAATAACCCGCTGTTACGTATGCGTTGACCGACGACTGCATTTCATTGATGGCCACATCGATCATGGCGACAAGTGTGATGGCGGTTGCGAGAGCGAGAAGAACTACTATTACGCTGCAGAGGGTGTACTGCTTTCTCGACTCGGCAGGGAGAGGCTTATCCTTGCTGGCGTATAATGTCCAACCTTGCAAGACGAATAGGATCGTGATGAGCAGTCCAGCTGAGGAAATGCGGCGTGATGTAAGTTCGAGCGAGGAGCAATGGTCCTATAGGCTTACTGGCGGGGATCAAGAGACTAGCACGACTCAGGTAGACCCCGAGGGAACTGGGAGGGGTTACTGAGATTAGCGCACAGAAATACGGAAATATGAGATGCATCAAACTCGCTCTGGCAGGTCAATGCCGTAGCCGCCGTCTTCTATCCAGTTCCACCACGGCTTCGCAACGCATCTGTTGGCGCAAGTGAAGGGTACAGGCGGTCAGCTCGCCACCGATAGGTATGGGTTTTTGCCTACTTCGGAGGAGGTACTGTACGTTGGCCTCCGAGCATTGTCGCGTCATCTTGCGAACAGAAACCGATCCAGCTGAAGTAATACTCCTTCCCCCGTGCGGTAGTGATCTCGGTGCCATTAACGCGAAACAAGTACAGATTGCTATGTCTTAGGTGAGTCTTGGTGCTTTCGTTCAAATTCGTACCGAAAAAGATGAGTGCCACATAGCATATCCATACGCCGAGGGTCAGCACGATGGCTGTGATATGAGATTTCTTCTTGCTGGATTCACTCTGGGGCATCTCGCGATGTTTCGAGCTTGGTAATGAGAGCTGTGGAGAGTGATGGAGGTGAGACGATGATGTAGGATGTCAATGAGTGTCGAAAAGGATTGTGCTTTAGCGAGAGCAGAAACGCGAAAGGGGCGACAGGAGAGTCTGAATGACACTCGGGATCTCCAGTTCCACGCTAGAGCATGATTTTATAGGTTGGTCTCATGCATGCCGACCATGAAGGCGCAGGACGGGCCGCTCAAAGGAAGGTGTAGTTTCAGCATGAAACGCGGAATGAATGCAGACTTCCGTTGTGCGTCCTAAGCCATATATCAGTAAAACAATGGATGGACAGGGCCATCAGGCTGGAGTAGATGCCAGCGATCCTGCAGTCGAACCGTAGAGCCGAATTCTGACAAGACGAATTTAGTGTAGCGTTATGACATGCGCTCGAGTCGAGGCGCAAGCCAGAGTGTCGCAAGTGATCAAGGGGCCGGCGCATGGGGCGCCAGACTAGATATCCTGACCGGAAAGTTTTGGCAAAGGCTTTCGATTGTCTATACATCTGCAAGGGACCGAAGGAGTAGCCAGTAGGCGTCAGAACGATCGCCAAATCGTTGGCGAAGAAAAAATCCACTGTCCGGGTCAGAAAAAGGTGGCGAACGCCCTACTCCTCGCCGTCGCACAAACGCTTGGGAAACCGACAAAAATGGAGCCATCAGGATTCGAACCCGAGACCTCAACCATGCTGAACTCGCTGAGGAGACATGCTAAGATTGCGCGCTACCAACTGCGCCATAGCCCCTGTTGATATTTACGTTGACGCCCAAACCCTCATGTCACGTCAAAGCTCGACGAGGTGCGCCCGCATTACGGTCCGGCCGGTGTCTTTCCGTGGTTTGTCACTCCTTTTTGGGTCTCGTTTGAGTAGTATCCCTTTTGATCAGTCACGCATCAAGTCAACCCTCTTCTTCCTCTTCATATCGATCCCTCTACCCCTGGACGACGCAATGCAAATTCTTTAGCCCTCGGGGCGCCTACTCCTTATTACCCCCGACGCATCGCCACCCCTGTATCACCGCCATGGTCCTCATCAACGACAAGAAATACGCCTGTCAGACATGCATCAAAGGTCACCGATCTTCCTCGTGCAGCCACAACGATCGGCCGCTGTACGAGGTCAAGAAGAAGGGACGCCCAGCAACGCAGTGTGTGCATTGTAGACAGGCGAGAAAGGATCGAGCGTTGCACGTCAAGTGTGATTGCGGTGAGTTGAGAAGTGTCACGATTGATATCCCTTGTGCGGAGCGCGAAGCCTAGAGTTAGAAAGACAGAGCGATCGTTGTCGAGACAAGCAGCGGAGGCTTCGCCGTCTCCTATCCTTTAGCGCACATCCTGAAACACGAAAAAAGCTATTTCCCCTATCTGTGCTGATTCCCCTATCCTTAGCAGCACCGACATCCGCCGAGGCCACCCGTACTCCTGTCGAGAAGGCGAAACCTGCAACAACTTCAGCCACGGCGCCCGTCTTCCCCAACGGGTTTCGCGATGTACACGCCATGAACGATGCAGCAGAGGCATTGCACTCGTTGACGCGTGGTCAAGGCGGCGGAGACACAGTGGAAGCCAAGGTCCGAAAAGGTGTGTTCGTTTACACGCCTTTCGGAGGTATTGCTAATCAGTGCCCTACAGTGGACGCTCTATTGAATCCCTGTCGATGCCTCTCGGGCGGGAAATGCAATTGTTGCCGCCCACGTCCGCGCGATCCTACCAGCGGCACAGCGACTCCGTCTGACGTCGCAACCCCTCAGACCCAGACCTCGACGGACAAGCTGGCAGACATGTTCAGCACTGTAAACACGATTTCCTCGGAAACGTCTCGTGTCCCTCCGGCGTCGGCGTATGTCAACAGGTATCCACTGCACGACTCGTCCATCCGGATTTCCGACACGCATCATCCAGCACACACGTCGCCTTATGTACACAAGGCAAAGCTCTACAGTCCCTACTCGCCCAACACCCGCCACTCGAGCACCGAGGCAAACGGCGCATCACAGAAACACTCCCGTCCTCCAGCTCGGGTGCACACCTCATCGTCTTCCTCCATTCCACACGATTCCTCCAATACGTTACCCTCCATTCGTCCCCTTCCAATCGACGCAGCAGCACGCAACGATCAAATCAAAGACCTCGTCCTACCTAGCATCATCAGTTTCCCAACCGCCATGGAAATCACTCTCGACGGCTGCACGTGCGGTGAGAACTGCGCTTGTCCCGGATGTGCCGTGCACCCGCAGACGTCCCCACAGGCGGAGAACGTCGAAGCGGGCAAGGCTGCGCATGCCAGAGAAGCAGGGACGTGTCCGACGAGTTGCACATCGTATGTCCCGTGAGCGGTCCTGTCGGCAAAGCTAACCCCTCATCAGATGCTTCGACTGTCGAGCGCGTGTTTCGGTGCCCGCTGGTATCCCTACTATCGATCAGTTGATCACCGTCGCGTCCTCTGCCATTCCTCTCCCGTCGAATCTCGGTCGACCAACGTCTGCGCACAATGGCCCTGGAAAAGCCTTCGAGCTGGACGGCCTTCATACGTCTGTCCTGCCGACGGTTGTGCTGCAGAATGAACAGGCCGCCGAAGCTTGGGGTTTGAACAAGTTGAAGCCACTGGAATGCTGTAATGGGTACGTCGCACTGTTGGCCTGCAATTCGTTACTGACTGCTTTCTCTTACAGACGATGTCAATGCTCACCCGGGAACTGTAAATGCGATTCGGAATGCTGCGGCTGTTGCTCATTCTGCAGCTGCGGCGAACCCGAGACACTTGACGCTGTAGAACCGATGCAAGTCGACGGCGCGAGTTACCAAAGCACCACTCTGAAGGATATACTCGGCCCGCTGGATGCACCGGCTGTCCGAGGAGGATGTTGTGCCGCGGAAACGGAGGGCGAACTTAGCAGGAGGCCGTCCGCGAGTGTGACCGAGGCAGCTGCCGCGGCGTTGGCGAGTCGACCGGAACCCGTGGCGCGGCATTCGTCGTTATCTGATGCAGAAGGTCGCGTTACACCGGGATCCGACATCATTCATCCGAGTCCTGCCGCCTCGGCCCCCGTTCAGCCAAAGAGCTGTTGTTCGACAGACAAGGCAGTTCAGGTGCCGCCAGAATCGGTCACTTCGGCACCCGTTCCGTCACAACCGACGACGAAGCCCCGTGCACTCTCTCGATCAGCGAGCAGCAGTAAACCCCACTCGACCTCGCATACGCCCAAAGCGATCCTACCACGCCCAGCTGGTCCGGGCACGGCAAACCCTGCAAACACCGTCTCGACCATTCAGACCAAGAATGGCGCCAAGCATCAGTTGATCCTGCCGACAAGCTCGCGGACGATGCAGGTCGAGAAGAGCCTCCACCGACGAGCGAGCGGTCGGAAGCCGTCCAAGTCTGGCGCTGCAACGCCGTCCGGGCCACCTGTGTCTGGGGAAGTTTCGCCTGGTTCGCACACGGTTGGGGTATCAGCTACGCCCGTAGATAACCCTTTCAACAATCACGTTTTTGATTCGCTTTTACCTGTACCTGCCGCGTTTGATTTCACACCAGGCGAAACGACACCCGTCGAGGGATTGGATGACGGTATATGGGACCTCATTGACGATGGCGAGCGATGGATTTTGCCGAGTGCGCCTCCGCCGGACGATTTGTTGGCGGAATTCGATATTCCAGGTGATAATCGGGGAATATGATGTACGAGGGCAAGAATAATATTGGTTTTTGATAGACAACAGTTGTATACGCATACCCCGCTGTCGCAGTACACCTCAGCTGTATTATTCGTGTACAAGGCCTACTTGAATCGCTCCAGCCGCTTCCGCCGTAACTCTTCGGCTGACAACTCTTCCACCACCGGCTCATCCTCTTCCTCCGCCTCCTCCTCGACGGTCTCCTCGACCGGCTCGACTTGCGGCTGCGGCTGCGGCTGCGGCTCGACCGCTCGTTCAGCACTGCGCCTGACAGGCTCGACCGCCGGCGGCTTCCAATCCGCCGGTAACGCCTGCTCCTGCAACGACGCATTGATCGCCGCCTGAAGCTGCGCGTCCTCGTCATCGTACAGTCGTGCCTCACGCTGGAAGTCAAATGCCTCGCCGGCATCGTCCTCGTCGTCGTCGAGTTCTTCATCTTCCTCCGTCAGGTCGATAGGTTCCCCCGGCGGCGCACCCTCGGCTGCTTTGCCAGACTCTGCCAGACTCGCCGCGATCGCACGCGCCATCTCTTGCTCCTCGCGCTCCCTCTCCCTCCGCAGGCGCGCCTCCCGTTCCCGTCGAGGCGCCTCCATCAGCTGAACCTCGTCCTCGTCCTCGTCCTGCTCCTCTCCCTCGCTACCAAACAAATCCGGCACGTCCGCCTGCCGTCGTCTCCTCGATCCCCGCTCGAGCGGGTGCGCGACCGCCGCGGCTTGTTGACGTTGGAAGCGCTCGAGGTTGGCGCGGGAACGTTCGAGCGAGGCGGCGACGAGGTCCGTCGGGTCTGTGGATGCGGGCGTGTGGGCAGATGGGGAAGTCGATGAGGGGAGGTTGGAGCGTGTGACCGAGGCGTAGGTCGAGCCTAGAGGGCGGGCGGTTGTTAGGCTGGCAGGCGAATGAGGGGGAACACTTGCTTACTCGGCGCGTGGCCTTCTCTGCCCGACGGATCCCCAATCTCGAGTCCGATCAAGTCGGCCTGACATTCCGGCAGCAGCGACAACGTCATCGCGTCCTGTTGTCCCGCAAGCGCATCCAGGCTCCGCACCACAAACACGCTGTAGCCTTCTTCCTCGGCTTGCTGGAGGACCATTTTTAGGTACGTAGGACTGATCCATTCGGGGTGTTGCAGGAAGCTGTTGAGGTTGTACCATCGGTTCGGGGATGATGCGAAGCGACGGACGGCGAGCCAGTGAGATGAGAGGTTGAGAACGAATGCGGCTTGGTCTCTGGGAGGCGGTGAGCGGGACGACAACACAGTGACGGCGGACCGGGCACTTACTCTGGTCGATCCTGGTACGCTGACATTTCGGGGCTCCTCCATCTTACGAGACTGAGATCAAACACTTGCAACGCCTGCCACGGGATGAGCACGAGATGCGGACGCTGCGGATGGGGGCGGCCGGGATTCCGCTCACCTTTTCCAAGACGGAAATGCTGAAGAATCCGGTATCGTCCATGTTCTGGCTCTGTGCGCGCTGTTCCTCTGCGCCAAGCGTTGCGTTCTCGCTTCGATCCAGGCTGTACGCGCGTTCAGTGTCCGGCGCGAATGGATAAAGCAAAGGGGAACTGACTCTGTGGCCATGTCTGCCAGATCCATGGCGGTGTATAGGTTTTGCTGCAGGAGGTTGTTCCTGCATGGGGTCATCAGCAGCGGGACACTCCCAGTGGCGAGGAGACGAACAAGCAATGCTGAGCGCCTGGAGTGACTGGTCAGTAGGGGTCGTAAGGCTTCGCCGAGGGTGCAAGGAAAGCTTACAGAGCATCGACCCGTCGCGGTCCTGTACTTCATGGTAGATATCTGGGCAAGATGGTGAGCGACTGTATGCGCCAACGGGCTGCGGGCGTCTTACAGGGCACGAGATCCATCGCTGTCGTCGATCGCGTTCCCCCGGAGGGCAGGGGGAGCAGGCGAAGCGCCCTCTTGGGGGAGAGAAGCAAGCAGGCCGCGCGCGATTCGTCATCACACGCGCGTTTCCCGCTGCGCACGTGACCCACAACGCCCAGTGGCGAATACCGGCATGCCGTCGTGGGTAGGGCACCTGGAACGTATATGGCTGTAGGGGATCGTACTCTCGCGTGTGGGAGGACGTCGGGCGCTTGGCGGGATCAGGGTATGACTGAGGTTGTGTAGGGCGAGTAGGCCAGGATACGGTACTGGGCTGCGTCTACCGCCCCTCGATGACTGTTGTGATTTCGTGGATACAAGAGAGCCCATCCGCGCAACCGGATATACAATCTCAAAGAGCGAAAACCCTTTCCTACGCCCCCTACGCTCCGTCTCGGACGCTACGGCAGCCCCTCCACCACCACATACGCCACCACAACGTCCGCATCATGACTCAGACTGACATGCACTCTCTCATGCACCCCATCCACCTGCGGCGCATCCCTTCCTCCCCTCTCGCTCCGTTCGGCGTCCGTCGGTGGACGGGGTGCGATGGAGAGCACGGGCTTGAAGCCCGCCTTGGAGAGGGTGATTTGTTTCCAGGTGAGGTTGTACGATGGGTAGGCGGCTTTATAGAGCGCTTCCTTGGCAGCCCATCTTCGGGGAATGCATCAGCCCACATCGGGGAGAAACGACGGGATTTTTTGAAAAGCTGAACCGATGGGGCTCACCTCGTGCCGAGAAACCTGGTCTGCTCCGTCACGACGTCCCCCTTGGCCTCCCTCCCGATCGCGCGAAACCCATCCCATTCCCGCTCGCTCAAGATCCGCCGCGCGACCCGCTCCGCGCCACGACGGGCGATCACCCCGCGCAGGCGAGCAAGGTGAAGGATATCGACCCCGATGCCGAGGATCATTTGGTTGTTGTGGATCTGTACCGTGGGAGAGGAATCAATGGGCAAAGGAGACGGTTGATCTGCCTTGCGGAGTTGGGTCACGTGACCTCTCGGGTTCTCGGACCGGTGCGGGGATCGAGGAGGGCGCGAAGATATAACCTCTTGCTCGTTGGCCGAGAAGGAAATTCTGGGGCTGAAGACAAGGTATCATCAGCGATCATGTCTCTCCGCGCAGCACGACCCATCCTCCGCCAGTCTCTCCCGCGCCCGCTACGTGCCACCCGGTCGTTCGCGACACGCACGGCCATCCCGCGCCGAACGGGGAATTACTACCTCGCAGCGATCGGCACGAGCATCACCGTACGTACGTGCCTTTCTTTTTCCTCATCATCCAGCTGAAACCCCCCTTTCCCGGTCCTAGCTCGCGCTGATCGCCCAAACATGGCGCCCGATTGCCCTTGATGCGGAACGTCACGCAGGGGATGATGAGAAGGAAGGCACCGTTCAGCCGTCCGGGCAGAAGCTCATCCCGATGAGCGAAGTAGCCCTCCACAACACGCGCGAGGACTGCTGGGTCGTTATCGAGGTCAGTCTCTCTTGTTCCAAATCCCGGGCTGATGAGGCTGATCAAAAGTGAAGGGAATGGTATACGATGTGACGGATTTCCTGGGCATGCATCCTGGTGGTGCAGGGGTGATACTGCAACACGCAGGCGACGACGCTACGTACGTGCCCCAAACCCCTCAGAATTCCTTACAGCGGATAACTTGAATACGCTTTCACACAGCGAAGTATTCAAGCCCCTCCATCCGCCAAACACCCTCCAAGGCAACCTCGACCCTTCCCAAATCCTCGGCCCCATCGATCCGACGACCGTGAAACCAAAAGCACCTCGCCCCTTGACGGCCGATGAGAAGCGCGTGCGGGCGGCGCGGGAAGACATGCCGCCCGTCGAGGCCTGTGTCAACTTGGAGGACTTTGAGGTGTTGGCGGAAAAAGTGTTGAGCAAGACGGCGTGGGCTTATTATCGCAGTGCGGGTGAGTCCCCTCGGTTTTTGCGCGGCTTTTCCGGATCGGGCTGATAGCGTTCGATCGGTGTGGCAGCTGATAGTGAAGAGGGTACGCTATCGGTCTTCGGGAGGGTGCTCGTGTTTGCTGACGGTGAAGGCCTGCAGCGTTCCACAACAACGAAGCCGCGTGGAAACGGTACTTTTTCCGGCCGCGCGTGTAAGCTCTTCAGCCTTGCCACGAAACACAACAGCTCACCTACCTACCCTCCTTCACGCCCCCTCGCAGTCTTCGCTCAGCACGCCACGTCGACCCATCATCAACAATGCTCGGCATGCCCGTCGCCCTGCCCATCTACGTTTCGCCTGCCGCCATGGCCAAGCTCGGTCATCCGCTTGGCGAAGTGAACATTACGCGTGCCGCTGGAAAGGCTGGGATCATTCAAGGTGTACGTCTTCCTTCTTTTTGTAGGCCCGAGTGAACCAGGCATTGATGGCTCGCTTGACAGATCTCGGCAAACGCCAGTTGCAGTCTCGAGGAAATGGTCGACGCGCAAACAGAGGACCAGAACTTGATCTTCCAAATCTATCTCAACAAGGACCGCTCCGGTATGTCCTTGCCTCTTGCCTCTCCTTTCTCTTCACTTACGCGCCAATCGGCAGCCTCGGAACGCCTGTTGAAAAAAGTAGAAGACCTGGGCTGTAAGGCCATCATGTTTACCGTCGATGCGCCCGTCTCCGGATTCCGAACGCTCGACGTCCGCGCCAAGGGCGTCGTGGAACAGGTGCGGTCCCCAGCATCCTCCAAACGGTCTTTACTGACGCTAGGTACCGCAGGCTCCGCCGTCGGCAAAAGACGATAAGCATAAATCCGCCGCGCCGGTCGGGATCGCTCAGGCGATTTCGGGGTATCAGGATGACAACCTCGTCTGGGAGGATATCGCCTTCATCAGGGTGAGTCTCTTTGAGCCTTGACTCCCGCTTGTATGGACGCTGATACGTGCTCGGCAGAAAAACACAAAGTTGCCGATATTAGTGAAAGGTGGGTTCGTGTGTGGTCAGGCTGGGATCATGGCTGATGAGGCGCAGGGATTCAATGTGTTGAGGATGCGGAGCTTGCGGCGAAGCATGGCGTGGAGGGGATCATCCTGGTAAGCTGTCGCCGCCAATATCCGCAAACGACCATGGCTTATCCCCATATATCAGTCCAATCACGGAGGTCGTCAGCTAAACTTGTAAGTCTCCTATCCGTCGCACTGACAATCCCGCTCATCCCATCTTCAGCGCGCCGGCGCCGATCGACATTCTCTGGGAGATCCGCCAGCAAAAGCCCGACCTGTTCAACAAGATGGAAATCTACGTCGATGGCGGCGTCAAGTATGGAACCGATGTCGTATGTCCCCTTGCGTCTGCTCTGCTGCTGTTCCGCGCTGAGGCGTTACATCTAGGTCAAGGCTCTGGCTCTCGGCGCCAAGGGCGTCGGTCTCGGTCGGGCATTCTTGTACGCGAACGGAACTCATGGCGAGGAAGGGTGCACGAAGACGATAGAAAGTGCGTAGGGACGGGACGCTGGGATTCCAATGCTCATAGGCCTTTTCTCGACAGTCCTACAGAAGGAGATCTGCACAGCAATGGCGCTCGTCGGAGCACATACCGTCAAGGACCTCAAGCCCGAAATGGTCAAGCCTTTGGGATTCGTACCCGCAACGGCATGATATTGCTCCATGTAATCGTCATCATATATCTTCAGAGACCCTTCGCATCGGAGTTATGGTCATGCTGTCATCAAATCCAGCGCCTACTCCGCGGGAAGTCTCTTTCTTCAAGGACCAAAGCTTATCTTCGTTGATACTGTGGTCAACGAGATCTAGACCACTTCGCTGCACAAACGTGAGGTCTTGGTTATAGTGGATGACCAACGGTCTAGCCGCCCGCTCCAGCTGATTCTCCCTGCTTCCCGTCACGTATGGCAACTCGGTCGCGTATTCATCTTCGCAGCTTTCGGACTGTCCGACAAGTGACGGGGATGACTGTGAGATCATCGTCGACGAGTATCCCGACTGGCCTCCCGCGGCTCACCGTCTTTCGAGAACTGCGAGAAACTCGGCTCCATCAGAACCGAGCTTGTAGCTTGAGCTCCCGCACGACCAACGGCAAGCTTCCTCGAGACATTAGCCGGCGTAAAGTCGTGGATTGACAGCTGTATCAATGACTTGACAACATCCTTTCCGGACAGGTTGGTCTGATCCTCGCCCCTTTCCGTCACTGTAGCTACTCGATATCCACAAATCGCATGTCTCGATGGAGATTCATTGCTGGAGGGAAGCCAAACCAGCCCTCCTTGGTCCACTCCTCGCTTTTGCGCCCAGATGTCTTTGGACTGTCGAGCACCATACCAGACTCCTCTCTCACAGTCTGCTGTAGGAAGCAGCGTGAGCTGAATTGTGGAACGGCCGAATCAATCCAACAGCGGTGTTTCACCCCGTGCCATCCGTTACATCAGTAATCGTCCTCGAAAGGTCTGACCGTGCTCCGAAACCTATCATGAACACACCCTCGCCGATGAGAAGCCGGGATCTCTGAAAGGCTGACATCGAGGTTCGAAAGGGGAAAGTGCCTTTGCTGAAACTCTTGACAGAGAAGTTATTGATACGGTTCTATACCTTGCGGATAATTCTATCCGGCAAGAATGAAACTCGGCACCACAATTGACATGTGCTCCCAGGTCAGAATGACTGACGTACTGCGGCTCCCGGGGGATCGCTCGGTAGACCTGACACTGCCTGATAAGCTTTCCCCGGTCAAGACCTTCCCTGTCGTTCTTCACATACTCAATTGATCACCGGCAACAGTGATCTGGTGTATGTCGCCCGCCTTCGTCCCCCAGACTTGAAACGTCCAATCCAGGTGGATGGATGTTCGAACGGTAGAGTGGATGGTGGCTCGCGGTCAGCCTCTTGCTTTCGGAACAGTTGTTGTCGCAGTGTTGATGTTGTCGGGTTCCTCCTGTTGCTGAAGCCCCCCCCCCAAGCGAGGTGAACTCGACTGTAGCTATAGACTGAGGCGTATTTACGTCTCGCCGGCGGTCTGCGCGTTCGCTCGGGACGACGGTTTGGCAAGGGGACTCGAGATAGGCAGCAGCGCGAGAAGGTCTGTGTCGTCGGTTTACGTGTTCTTTTCCTGGGTAACCAAACTGAATACGGAAATATAGTCCATCATCCAATTGAGGGCGTCAAGGGGGATCTGATCCTGAAGCCTTGCTCAAAGTCTTCCTTTCAAGCCTCGAGATCTAGGTAGGATCTGGCACCACGGCCTCAGCCGAGGTTATCCCTGAATGAGTCGTCGTGAAGCGGCGAGTCTATCCATGCATGACAATGATTCGGTCAGTCGCTTAGATCAGAGGCATCCGAATAGGGGTGCTCTCCGCCCATGTATCCACATACACTCCTCGGTAACCACTCCGCTCTGTGCTGTGAGTCGAAAGTAATGGCACTTGGTGATAGCTTTGTCATCGGAAGGTATGACATCCCCATCAAAGGGCGCAGCAATGTGGCAACACTGCCTCGGGAAAATGATGAATGAATTAATCTTGACCCAGCTTTCAACAGCTCTGTCGACCCAAGATTTACTGCATCTTTTCCACGTGTCAATCATCGCCCGCCCGCGGGGCTTGTTATCGCGTGCGGGACGGCGCCTAGATCTGCGGAAGCAACGAGGGCGTATCAAATTAGGCTCCTTGTCTTCTAACGTGGCAACCCAGCGCCCGCGCAGTTTTCGGGCAGCGGGCATACAACCAGCTGTACAACCCTTCTATCAGTCTTCTGCCTTTTCGCTCGTTCCCTTCATTGATCCCTCCTCGACTCTTCCTCGCGTCGCCATATCCACCTTGGGCTCTGGGCTCCGTGCACCACCCCTCCTCTCAGCATGCCGGCCTTCAACCAATTCACCCATCGGCTCTCGTCCGCTGCGCCCTTCCTCTCCCGTGTGTTCCGCGTCCGACCATCCCGCCTGCCGCTCGTCGCGCTCGCGTTCGTCGCATTCTACACTGTCTACTCGTTCGTCCTCAGCAGCAATGATCCGGACTACCTTCCCTCATGGCTCGGCGGGAAACAAGGCATCGTTGACGAGCATCTGCTGAATTTCGACATGTATCCTGATATCACCAAGAATGGGCGAAAGCATGCACACATCGAGGACGATCTGGCGGCGCACGTTCGTCCGGCTGGAAGAAAGTCGGGCTCGAAGGGTCGTGATGAGATCCAGGATGAGGATATCGAGGACGAGGAGTCCGGAGCGGGACTGATAGGGAACCTTGCCAACTGGTTTGGCAGTTCCTCGACATCCACCAACAAAAAAGCACCCCAAATTGCGTGGGAGCTTGATCCCGTGGCGGAAGCACATCATCAAGTCGGCAACCTAGAATTCTCACCTCGAGACGGACTCGTCCGTGGATGGAAACTCGACAAGATGAAAACCAAGCCGGGCAAGAAGACGTCCTCGACGCCGGGCCTCCAGTCCGGTACGCGAACGACGCATCCCATCGAAATCTTGATGGCGGAAAACAGTAAACACTGGCAACACTTTTTGGATCGTCAATCTTCGACTCTGGAAGAGGCATTCGAGGAATACGTGCATCGGTACAAGCGGTTGCCACCCAAGGGATTCGACAAGTGGTGGGAGTTTTGCGTCAAGAACGATGTCAAGATCAGGGATGATTACGATCAGATCAATCACGATATTGAGCCCTACTTGGCCTTGAGCCCGGAATTCTTCAGGCAGCGCGTCAAGGAACTGGACGGTACACAGTTTACCTAGTATGTGTTTCGCCTTTCGACCTAGGAATCTCGCTAATCATGCCATCAGCTCCGCATCCGTCGGCCCCACGATCGAGCCAAAACTCTCCGGTCCCCGTGGCGAAGCCACCCGAGCAAAGCAATTCCTCTCTCTCGTTGCGCCTCTGGGCCCTCTGCTTCCAGTGGATATCACCATGGTTGCGTCCGATCATGACCTCGGCAGTTGGATCCTCGGATCAGATCAACGTGAGCTTGCGCTTGCACGGCTACACGCTGCCCTCGAGGAGCACTCGGTGGACGGCAAGGTTGGATTTGGTTTGAACAAGGTCAGGTATCTTGGCGGCAGTGAGTTGAAGCATTTGGAGAATAGGAATAGGAACGGTGTGGCGGGTTGGTTTGTAAGTCAATGTCGTGAGCTGCATCCAGCGTCGGCTGACCGTGGGCTTGCAGTCGGCTTGTGATGAAAACTCGCCTGCGCGAGGCCGCGACCGGGCCATGGAGAACCGGATTCGGGAAATCGAAGGTCTGGAACCGCTGCCCGAGTTGGCTTGTAAGTGCGCCTGGTTCTCACGACCGCCTTGACTCACCTTGTCCCGCGACAGCTCCCGCATTCGTCAAGGACGTCCGTCCGGGCTTCGATTGGTGCGAGAACCCGGAAATCAAACGCATGCACGGTACCATGTCCTTTGACTTTGCGCGCGAAACGCAACTACGACCGATCTTCGTCCTATCAAAGTTCATGCAGAACAATGAGTTTCTGTTCCCGCCCATGGAAGCATACGACAACGCGACCGACGTCGCCGCGCTGAAAAAGTACAAACCATGGGCCGAGAAAACGATCAACAAGGTCTTTTGGCGTGGTAGTTCGACCGGCGACTCGTACAGCAAGCGAAAGGGCGACCCGCGGTACGACTGGAGGAACCAGCATCGGCCGCGACTGGCTCTGATGGCGCAGAACAAGACGGGCGAAGCCGAGATCTGGGTCAATCGACACGGAACATGGGAGCCGGAAATGTGGAGCGTGGAAAAGCTTAATGAGAGGTATCTTGATATTGGATTGACGGGCCAGCCACATCAGGTGAGTCGTCCGGTCGTATCTCACGGGGAAATGGCCCACTAAGTTTCGTGCGAATAGTGCAACAAAGAGGACGGCACATGTGATGAGATGGCCGCTGAGATCGAGTTCAAGGATCGCGTGTCTCCGGAAGATGCCGCCAACTACAAGTGTAAGTGGTAAGAGCTTGACAGTAGGCGACCAGCTAACGATCGTAACTGCGCTCTTCATAGTTGTTCTCGATGGTGGGTATACGCATCGATTATCGGGCTTCCAACGCTCTTGCTGATTGGCTTTTCCGTTTGATAGTCGATGGCAACGGTTGGAGTAGTCGATTCTCCCGTTTGCTTATGAGTGGCTCGGTCGTCATCAAGCATACTTTATTCCCTGAATGGCATCATGTACGTCAAGTCATTGCCAATCTTTTGCCATGCTGATTTCTGTTGCAGGATTACCTGACACCATGGGTACACTTCATTGTGAGCGAATTGAACGGCATCTACTGTGCCAGACACTGATCCATGGCCCTTGACAGCCAATGCAACTCGACTACTCGGACCTGTACAACATCATGGCGTTCTTCGTCGGCACGCCAGACGGCCGCCACAAGGGCCGCGATGACCTTGCCAAGCGAATCGCCGAACAAGGGCGAAAATTCAGACTCGAGCACTGGCGATGGGAGGATATGCAGGCATACGTGAGTGCTCGTCGCCTGTGAGACCGCGCACATCAGCCGAATGCTAATGCATCTTTTGCGCAGATGTTCCGGCTGCTGCTCGAGTATGCGCGACTTGGGGCCGACGACAGAGATGCGTTCAGTTTCACCCTGGACAAGTGATCCGAGGATTTGCCATGAGCCATCACCGCACGATGGTTCCGCTCGGATGCGCATGATATAGAGCGCGAAGGCGAAAATGGACTGGGACGATTCGAGACGCTTGTAGGGTTGCGACGTGTACGCGTCGTTGTAAAGGATTCGTTTAGCATGGTCGTTTTGTAGCATTAGGTTATACATGTTCTCATCCATTGTTCGGGTCACAAGGTGGGTCACAGCGGTCGCACCCACCTCCCGGTTCTACGATCCTGTAACGCATGATGGCTGCACAAGCGACTTTTGGAATTTTAGTTATTAGCTGAAGATATATAAACCGAGCGCCGCCATTCGTTGATCGCTTGCCAACCATTCGTACTGACTCCTATACAGCACATGGGAGCGCATGAAAGGTCTCCGTACGGCTGTAACGGACGATAGGACGAGTGAGCGGAAATATTAGAGGGTGATTTCTGCATGCCCAAACGGCCGAGAGTGTCGGCCTGCTGCGATCACCGGCTGACGACTGCGACCGTGCAAGTCGTCCATTGGGGCACGGACACCCCGACACAAGCAGCATGGTCTATTACCATCTGATGTCGCTAGTGTAGCATTTCTGAAGCCGTCGAGTGGTCACCATGTGGTGAGGTCGATGTGAATTTCGCCAGCACACTTGTGGTCTAAATACAGGCACGCTCGGCGCGGTGGTGGTCTGCTAGCGCGCTGCGTGTTCAGAGTCGGGCGTTCGGTCCGCCGGCGATCACATGATTCCGTCTGCCCGCGTGATCGTCTCAGGTTGGCGCTCATTCTAGAAGGAGGTCAGCCTGTCCGGTGGTTGGTTCATATTCCACGTCGTCGCCCTCCCTCTGTCGCCTCACACGCCCCCGCTCCTCGCACTGACCCCATCGTTTCATGCTGAGCTCGAGAATCACTGCGCGTCGTATTTACTCGGCAGCCTCAACCAGAGTTTCTCAGCCCCGACGGATTCCATTGACGCTTGTTGCCAAGTCTATTGCTACCGCTGCTCTTCGCCCGTCCGTTTACAGTTCCGGACGACAGATCTCATCGCCTACGAATACACAACTTTCGTCGTTGCAGTTGCACATCAGAAACGCCTGCTCCTGCGCTTCGCACAACAGCTCGATTTCGGCATCTTACGTATTGGACGGAGAAGATAAATCAGTCATGTCGATCTGTCAAGGTGGTGCTCATTCCAAGCCCCATGGAAAGGAGAGAGATGCCTACAGATTGCCTACAAATGGTGAGTTTATACCAAATCAGTATCGAAAACCAATGTCTAAGTCGCGCTGACGCGTCATCCAGTGAACCCGACCCATTATGACTTGGTCTTCAAGACGGATTTGGAAGAGCTCATCTTTGAGGGTCAGGGTATTGTCCAGTAAGTCAGATGCTAGGCCCAGTAAGCTTCTGCTGAAAAGGTATCCGGCAGCCTCGACGTCAAGGAAGCCACTCAACACGTCATCTTCAACATTAACCCCACCGTCAAGCTTACCCACCTCTCGCTCAAGAACGCCTCGACAGGCGAGGTCCATGCCTACCAGGTTCCCGAACCCGCCAGGCGCTCAGAGACCGACGCCGACGAAGCCAACCTTGCGACCGACCCGACACCCGTCGAAGACCTCTCCAAGGTGCCCGCCGGCCAACTCCTCGTCGACAAGGCGCAAGAGCGCATCGCCCTCGGCGTCCCCGAGTCATGGAAGCTCAGCACCGACGCGAAGCTCACGTTGCACGCCACATGGAGCGACAAGCTCACCGACTCGATGATGGGCTACTACAAATCTTCATGGAAGAAGGACGGCAAGGATGCGCATTACGCGTTGACGCAGTTCGAGCCAACGGCCGCTCGACGAGCGTACCCTTCGTGGGATGAGCCAGCGCTCAAGAGCACCTACACCATCGCCATGGTATCGCGCAAGGGCTTGACCAACCTCAGCAATATGCCCGCAGTTGAGGAGAAGCCATGGACTGGATCGATCGACTTTGCGGGCGAAAAGCTCGGCGAGGACTTGAGCAAGTCGTCTGGGGAATGGATCGTCACCAAGTTTGACAAGACACCTTTGATTTCTTCCTACCTCGTCGCCTGGGCCAACGGAGAGTTTGTCCACCTCGATTCTGAGTACAAGTCGCCTCTGAGCGGAAAGAAGGTCCCCCTGCGAATCTACACGACTCCGGAGCTCATTCACCAGGCTCAATTCGCGCTGGACGTCAAGGCCAAGGCTTTGCCCGTCTACGAGGAGATCTTTGATGTCGAGTACCCCTTGCCCAAGCTTGACACCCTCGTTGCTTCCGCATTCGATGCTGGAGCTATGGAGAACTGGGGCTTGATCACTGGCCGAACGACCGTCTTCCTCTGGGATCCCAAGAAGTCCTCCCTGGCCGCTAAGAAGCGTGTCATTGACGTTCAGTCACACGAATGCGCCCACATGTGGTTCGGCAATGTCGTCTCGCCTGAATGGTGGACGTACCTCTGGCTCAACGAGGCGTTTGCGACGTTGATGGGTGAAGTCATCATTCCGGATAGGATCTTCCCCGAATTCAATGTTCGTCAAGAGTTCTTGACGGGACACTTGGCGAGCGCTTTGGGCCTCGATGCGGTTCGATCGAGTCATCCTATCGAGGTAGACTGCCCGGATGCCAACCAAATCAACCAGATCTTCGACTCAATCTCGTAGGTCCCACCTGTAGGATGCTTCTGTGCGTGGGGTATTGACCCACTTGTTCCGCAGCTATTCAAAAGTACAATGGCTCTTTGACCCCGGCGAGCATTTCTGACTTGTTTTGATCCTTCTAGGGTGCTTCCGTCCTCCGAATGTTGGCGGCCGTTGTCGGAGAGGACAAGTTCCTCAAGGGCGTCTCGATCTACTTGAAGAAGCGACTGTTCGGTAACTCTGTCACCGAGGACCTGTGGGACGGCATCTCGGAGGCATCCGGAGTCGATGTTGCCAAGATTATGAAGGAATGGACTCTCAAGGTCGGATTCCCGGTCATCACCGTCGACGAGGTCGACAATGGCAACAAGATCAAGGTCCGACAGAACCGATTCTTGAACACTGGCGACGTGAAGCCTGAAGAGGACGAGACACTCTGGTATGTCCCTTTGGAGCTCAAGACGGTCGACAAGGACGGCAAGGCTTCCATCGACCACAAGGCGATTCTGCACAACCGAGAAGCGACTTTCGATGTCACGGATGCTCAGGCATTCAAGCTCAACGCTGAAACCGTCGGTGTCTACCGAGTTGCCTACTCTCCCGAACGATTGTCTAAGCTTGGAGAGGAAGCCGCCAAGAAGGACTCGGGCTTCACGACCGAGGACCGAATTGGTTTAGTCTCCGACGCCATGACGCTCGCGCGAGCTGGTTACAGCAAGACTTCGGGCGGTCTCAACCTGATCTCCAAGCTTTCGGGCGAACAAGAGTTCCGAGTATGGGACTCGATCGCCATGAGTTTGGGCAAGTTGAAGGGCGTCTGGTGGGAGCAGCCCGAAGAAGTCCGCAAGGCGATCGACCAGTTCCGAGTCCAGTTGTTCCGCCCCGTCGCCAGCCGACTTGGGTGGGAGTTCCCGGAGGGCGAGGACCCGGCTACGGCGCAGCTTCGAGCGCTCGCCATTGGCACGCTGGCCAGTGCCGAAGACGAGGCCATGATCGCGGAAATCAAGAAGCGATTCCAGCCGTTCTTGGCTTCGGGTGATGACTCGCAGATCCCGCCTGATGTCCAGCGTACGATCTTTACTGTTGCGGTTCGGCATGGAGGCGAGGAAGAGTACAACAAGATTCGCCAGGTTTACGATAACCCGCCGAACCCGAGCACCAAGATTGACGCGTTGCTGGCTCTGGGTGCTCCCAAGAATGACCAGCTGATTCAAAAATCGTTCGATATGATTGCCGACGGGTCTATTCTGGACCAGGACGTCATGTGAGTCACTCGGCGGGCTGGTTGACAATCTTGCTTATGCTGGTCGGTTTAGGTACGCTTTCGTTGCCTTGTCTTCCAACAGGCTGGCCACGAGAAAGGTCGCCAAGTACTTCAAGGATAACTACAATGCTGTGCGTCTTATCAGCTGAAATGTCTGGCAGCTGGCTAATGCCCGTTCTCTTGCAGCTCATGAAGCGATTCGGCGACAACTTTGCCATGAGCCGGTAGGTGAACTAGACGACGCGTATCAGACCGATACTTATCTCGTGTCCTTGTCCCAGACTCGTCTCCTACGCATTCAATGGCCTGACGACCAAGGAAGACCTCGCGGACATCGATGCCTTCTTCAAGGACAAGAAGACGGAAAAGTACAAGCTCGCGTTGGCGCAGACCAAGGATACGATCCAAGCGGCGGTCAGCTGGCTGGAGAGGGATCGAGAGGATGTTGAGAAGGTGGGTTGCGCGCGGGATCGGTCTTGCGCGTACGAGTGCTGACTTTGTGGCTTCCTGCGTTTGTAGTGGTTGAAGGACAACAAGTTCCTTGGCTGAGCGACTGAACATCGACATTCGCAGAGACGTTAGTCAGTGTACAGGCTTTTCTGGGCATGTGTAGATGCCGCTATGACAGTACTCGAATTACACCACACATTGAAGAAATTGTAAAACTATGCGCAACCTTCCCCATGCGAGATTTCCCACACATGCATGTTTGTCAAAGTTGAAGATCAAAGGAAGTCGTCTCACGCCTTTGGATCAAGTCCGCTGGCGGTGAACAAGTTTGCAACGAAGATTTGCGATGCCTCGGCGATACCGTCAACATCATCCTCGGTGACCGAGTTTCCAGGTCGTCGCTTGTTCACCTAGATTGGGACGCCCTTGGGGGAATCTGTCCTCTCGGCGACTGCAGTTAACATTATTCGAAGCCCAGGAGTGTCCTCGGCTACTCCCCGAATGAGTCTAGCTCCAAATCCCCTCACTAGCTCCCTCGCCTCGTGGCGTTATTTCTCCCTTCATGTGACGCGCCAATCGGTCTGACGGCTGGCACCGTAGATTCTCGCTCAACGAGTCTCCTTGGATTCATTGGGGGATCCTTCCCCTCTCGACTCACCACGACCGGATGGGACAGCATCAGCAATGCCACCACCGACGCCCCTTCATCACCTCGCGCGCGCACCGTCGACACCGCACCAGCCGTCATCGGCAATGATCCCATCATCACACCACTCAAGCGGCAGGTCCATGACGCCGGATTCTGTGTATAGTGATGTTACGCATCCGGCGGAGACGCCGCGGAGATCGCTATGGACACCTAGACGGTAATGCTCCCTCCATCATTCAAGAACGCTGCGTGCTTACCCCCTTGCAGAACATCGCCAGAGGAAGCACTAGGGGATACCCCTCGACGCTACCGAACCGACCGACGTTCCCGCATCAAGCCGACATTCCAACAAGGCGTCGCCGCGTATCCATTGACGTTTGCCTCGACGAACGATACCTACACGTACGGCGACCCCGTGCAAGTTACCGCTCTCCTCGATCGGGAATACGGCAGGATCTCGGCGCTGCCGCAGGCGATCTATGATGGCCTCAATGCGCAAGCGTACTCACTCGACGGCGCGGCGCAAAGGCGGATTACGTATCTGACGCAGAAGATCAAGTCATTCGTCACGCAAGATGGCACGCATCGGGGGTTGATGCTTTTCCCCCTGGAGGGGGAGGATACGTTTGTGCGCGAGTTGAAAAGCCGGACGAGTCGGCTTGCCGAGCGGCTGGAGAGGGATGCGCGCGGCTTCGATCGGAGGCGTCGTCGGGAGCCTGTTACTCGTACGGTCGAATCGATTCGCAAGTTTACGCTCGAGGAGCAGCAAGTTTATGAAGGGATCGTCCAGTGGAAGGGGAGGCTACCGCTGCATATGGGGGAGTATGATGCGTGGGCTGAGGAATGGGAGGTTGCGAAGGAGCAGGAACGGATGGCGAGGACCGCGTTGGGCAGGGGAAAGCGAAAGCGGAGTGAACTCGTCGTTGATATGCCGGTCGTCGAGCGCTCGAACGCGGTAGTGCTCGAACAGAAGGTTGCGCCAACGACGTTATCCGCTGGGGATATGCCAGTGACGAAGAAACGACGAACGGCGACGACCATGTGTGAGCGCGCCCAGTATACGACGACGCCGAGTAGTGCGGGATCCGGTGCGTCATTGCGCGTTATGCAATCGTCGTCGGCGCTCGTCGAGACGTCGTTGTGTGGCCTTGCGGGCGGGAGGAAGAAGGCGGACGGTAAGCGAAGGGGGTTGGGGTTCACGGTCTCGAAGAGCTCGATGATCAGTAGCTGCTCGAGTCCCGATGCGGGTGATGGCAAGGTCAAGTGGAAGGCGCGAGAGGAGCCGGAGGAACAGGTCGAGGTCGAGGGGTATGATCGGACTGGGGTGGTGGCGACGGCAGTACAGTCAGAGACGCTCCTCATGGGTCAAAATGCCATCGAGCAACGAACGGCTGTTCAAGTTGGCGTCATGGCTAGACAAGACGACACCGTCGATGCCGCTACGTTCGGGCCGGAATACGGGGCAGGAGCTCATCGCAAGCAACAGGCAAACATCGCGCGACACAAGACTCCACCATCGACGAGCAAGCCCGCCACCATCGCTGGACCTCCCGAAGAGACGACGTTCGGGCCCGAGTGGCATGCCAATGTCGGGAGCTTGAGGATGGCGACTATTGCCTCCCGGACGAACGCGCCGCCCGAACCGCGCGCGGAGATCTCGGAGGAGGAAAAGATGGAGATGGAGGGGATGCTAACGGGCGCCGCAGGCGAGGACAGAAGCTTTGATCGGTATGATGAGCAGGTTAGTTTGCGTGTTTTAGCAATGTGGCAGGTTCTAATTCGTTCGCAGGGGCCATTCCGGTCGGGTTCGAAGGACTTTGCGAACGTTCGAGCGGATGTCATGGCACGGGATGTAGACGAAAATGCGGAAAAGGTGAGTTGACTGTTTGTTGACCGAGCAGAATGTAAATCATCTTCTAGTCGCCTCTATCGAAGATTGCGACCGAGGTGGCGGCGGAGGAAGACAACGTGATAAATGGAGGAGTCGCAGAAAAGGTGAGATGCGTGTGCGATCCGCGGAACAGACGCTAACGCCTTGCAGATCCCTCTTTTGAACGATTCGACGGAAATCCCAATGGAAGAGGAGCAGGAATCAGGAGGTACCGGCGAAAAGGTGAGTCGCGCGTCAACATGCCGGTATAGACGCTAAACGACTCGCAGTTCCCCTCACTATCCTTCCCCGAGGACCTGTCTACCTCGACGCCCAACGCCTCCAAACCCGCGCATCCCGCCGGCGACGAAACGACCATCATGCATTCCTCGCCCGGCCGACCGTT
Source organism: Naganishia sp. PG3902-1 (assembly GCA_023628075.1). NCBI lineage: Eukaryota > Fungi > Basidiomycota > Tremellomycetes > Filobasidiales > Filobasidiaceae > Naganishia > Naganishia sp. PG3902-1. The sequence goes on from JAMALH010000005.1 coordinate 1,264,509, forward strand.
CTGGGAAAGCGAGAGCTTGCCGCTAAACGAGCCCGTTACGAGACGTCAAGACGATACCCTGCCGGCGACACAGGAGCACGACGATCCGCGAAACCTAAAGCCACGCGGGAACGGCTCGATGAGCGACTTGATGGGCATGATGGACGACCTCACTAGCTCGCGACGCCGTGCATGCGCCGAAGCGGCGGCCGAGGGAAAACGCAGCGTGTGGAACGTGACGAGTAGTCCTCGCGGGGACGAGGCGTGCGGCGCGGGGTTCAGCCAGGGGATCCGGCGGATGGGGCAGGGCATGATGGAGGAGACGGCGGATCTGCTGGGCACCGAGTTGGTGGACTGAGGGCGCGGGGAATTTGATAATGCGGGTGGACGGAAGCAAATTGGCTTGGCGGTAGTCACTGTGGGGACTGGGCGGTCATGGCCGAGCGTATATATATATATATTTATGCACAAGCGATTTCGCGAGAGGGAGAAGAGTCGTCACACGTCACGCACGCCATGCCATCCCTCGCCTGGACTCGGGTGCCCATCTCGGGCGTCGCGCCCTCCGTCCTCGACCGCTCGTCCCATTCGCTCGCCGTGGTCGGGAACAAGGCATACCTCTTCGGCGGGGAAAACGTCCCGCGGACACCGGTCGACAATGAGCTGTACATTATCGACTTGAACGGTACGCTCGATGGGCCTCTTACGGACACCTGACTGACGACCCGTAGATGGGTCCACGACGACCTCTTCCTCCACGACCCGTCCATCTCCGCGCGTCGGCTCGTTCCTTACCGCCCACAACGGCTCGCTGTACCTCTGGGGAGGGCGCGAAAGTAGAGAGATGACACCGTGCGACGCCGCGCTCTGGGTGTACGATATCGCTTCGGACGAATGGAAACGCGTAGAACCGCAGGGGGATCGGCCAGAGGAGAGGAGTTATCACTGTATGGCCGTCACCGGGGATCGCTTGTTCCGTACGTTGCGACACTCTGCCCTTTTTCGCTCTCTGGAAAATGCTCGCGAAACCGGCTGATTGAAACCGCTCGCAGTGCACGCCGGATGTCCCGCCAAGGGCCGTCTCGACACGCTTCACTCGTTGAGCATCCCCCCTTCCTCCGCCGGATGGACATCCCACCCTCCCGCACCTGCACCAGGTCGAGGCGGGACCGTCCTCTGCCCCGTATCCCTCCCGGGCGACCAAAAACAGGTACTCGTCCGTTTTGGCGGATTCGCAGGGTACGAGCTCGGCGCGATACTCGACATCTACGATCCCTCCACCGAGGAATGGACGTATACCGAGATCCAGGGCCCGGAAGCGCGAAGCGTGCATGCGCTGGTGCCGTATGCCTGTGCCAACGACGCATCGATCGTCGCGCTCATGTTTTTCGGCGAACGAGATCCGGCGCCGGTCGAGCTGGGGCATAATGGTGCGGGCAAGTTTCACGAGGACGTGTGGGCGTTGCGGTATGAGCCGACGGGCGAGCTCGAGCGAGGGTTCGCGTTCGAGAGAGTGCAGGTGGAGGGGGAGGCGCCCGAGCCGAGGGGTTGGTTTGGCGCTGGGGTGTGGCGTGAGGAGGGACGCGAGAGGGCGGTCGTGTACGGCGGGTTGAATGGCAAGAATGAGCGACTCGGGGATTTGTGGATTGCGCAAGTCAAATAACAAGCCAGATGTACAGAATCATTATAGGCTAAATGACCGTCATACCAGGCATCGATGCTAACTAATCACGCGCCCTGCTTCTGTTGCGCGCCGGACTCGTCCGCGGCGCAGGCACATCGCCCTTCCTAGCCAACGGATCCCGACTCCGACTCCGGCCGGCCGATCCATTCCTACTCGACGCCGTCGACTGCGTGCCCGTCTCGTTGTCAATCCGATGCGGCGCGCGCGGGAACGTACCCGTCAAGACGTGTCGGCTCTGTGATGACCGACTCCGGCTCGGCGACGTCGAGAGCGTAGACGTTCCTTGCGGCGCGTCCTGTCCCGGCTGCTCAAGCTCCGGCACTAGTTCCAACGGCGAATCATAATGCGAATATCCCCCCTGCTCACGCAGCTTGGCGATCGCGGGGTTACTCCGCGACCGTGTCCTTCCCGTACGGGGCGTCGTCGCGGCATGCTCATGCCCAAAGTAATCCGTCCGATTCCGGCTCCTACTTCGGGCGCGCAGCGGATCCGGACCGCGCGAGCCCGACGACATCCGATCCGTCGGGCTGAGATCGACCCTGGCGCGCGTCCGTGCGCGACTTCGACTGCGGCTCTTGCTCCGGCTCTTGGCTTCCTGCCAGCCCTGCACGGCATCGCTCGCCGCCAGTGTCTCGATATCCCATCGACGTCTCGGATCAACCTCGAGGCACCCGCGGAGGCATTCCGTCCATTCGTCGCCGAGCCCGGGCGGGACGGTCCATTCGCCGCGGATGATCTTCATTTGGAGGCGCGGGTCAAAGGCGTCGACAAAGGGGAGACGCGAGGTGAGGAGCGCGTGCAGAATGATCCCGAGCGCCCAGATATCTTGTGCGAAATCGGGCGGCGAGGGCGGCGCGCGAAGAAGCTCGGGGCATGCGTACGGGAGGGAAGCCGAGGGGAATGTCTGGACGGGGATGTGCGGCGGGTTGAGCGTCCGTCGGGTTCGACTGCGGCTTGCCCGACGGCCCTTGACGGGCGAGGGCGAGATATCCCGTCCCCGGCTCCGTGACGGTCGATGATCGTGCAGTAGTTGACTCGTCACGGGGAACGAAGGCAACGACGGCCGCGACGCATGCTGGTGATGATGATGATGAAATAGGTCCACCTCGGTCGTCGATACGTATGGCGAGTATAACTTGGGCCGCGTGCGCGATGGCTGTCGTGACCCCGTCGGCGTTCCCCCGAGGGACGCAAGCGCACTGCTCGACCGCTCCGGCGACGCTTCACGACTATGTAAAATAATCCTCCGTTCCTCCTTGCGCCCGCGCCGCTCATCCCCGGCGACGGCTTTCTTGAGTCCGATCCGCTGCGCGAGCCCGAAATCACAGACGCAAATTTCGCCTTGCTCGCCGACGAGGAAATTATCCAACTTGAGATCCCCATGCAGGTACCCGCCCTGGGCATGCTGTGCCGCGCCGTCCTTGTCCGTTCCTTCCCAGCCGCAATGAAGCGCCTTGACAGCCTCGACGATCCCGGGGAACCAGCGCCGTGCCGTCTCCTCGCCCGCGCCCTCGCGTCGAATCACATCAAGCAACGACCCGCGCGCCATCAACGGCGAAATCAAATACGTCGCATACCCCTCCGGGTCCCGCCACTTTTCAAGGAGCGGTAAGATCCGCGGATGCCGTACCCGGGATACTTCCTCCCAGATCTCCAACTCGATCTCGAAATTCTCGAGCGACCCGGACTGATCGGACAGGTCATCGCGCTTGATGATCCGACACGCGAAGCGTTCACCCGTGTGCTCCGAGATGGCCAAGCGTACCGTCGAGAAGCCGCCGCGGCCGAGGACTTTGCCGAGCGTGTAGCCCATCACGCGCGAACCCGCGGCATCGGGCGGGGCGGTGCTGCTGCTGTTCGTCGTGGGCCCGGCAGAATGGTCAGAGGATGTGCTGAGGGTGCTGTGCGTCATGTGGGAGGCGCCCGTTGGGTACGCCGCGAGAAAGGTCGCGCTCGTGGAGAATGATCGACGGGGTTCGGGTGGATAGTCTGATGGATGACCGCCGGAGCCGAGGAGCGGGCCGAGAAGGTCACGGTGGAATGGATGGCCCTCCTCGGAATGAGGCTGGTACTTGACGGGCGATCCCATTCTCGAAAGCGAAAATTCCGACGTCGTATCCCCCTGCGCATCCGCCGACGTTGTGGCTGACGCGCGCGGAATAGCGATCGCCTGGGCGTACGTTGTCGGCGGCGAGAAATGCGAGAGGAAGGCCGAGGCGGGAGACATCGGTCCGTCGTCCTGTGCTGGCTCGGGAGTTTGAGTGACGGCGTTGGCGCGGCGGAGGGAGCTTTGACGGCTGAGAGAGCGAGAGGCGGTGCTGCTTTCGCGTCTGATGAGACGGGCCGTAGGAGCCGGGGGCGTTTGGTGTGGGTGGTCCGTGTCGGTGATGATACCCCCGAGACGGGTCGCAAGATATCCGATATCGAGGGATGTATCCCGTGACGCATCGTCGTCAGGGTCCTTTACGTCGGGTCCTGTCCATCCACGGTTCGCCGACCAGGTATGATCCCCACGCACACCGCGATCCGTTCCGATGTCGTCGTCGTCGTCGTGGACGTGCGACGCGAACCGTTGACCGGGAAAGAGCGAGGACCGAACATCATGCAGCACGTATTCCTCCTCGGACGCTTGCCCTCCTTTCGTCCCCGCGACACCCTGATGGCCAAGGAACGCACTGGCAGAAACAATCCCGGCGTCCTCGTCTCCCTGCGCTTCCTGCTCCGCTGGCTCTGGCTCTGGCTCGGCAAGTAACGGGACGGCATAGTACGACGCCAAGAAGGACGCGGCGGCGGGGATGGACGGGTACGGGCACGGTTGCGGCGGGGATGCGGGACGAGGAGCGAGGTGGGCGTACGGTGGGGACGGGGGATGGGTTGTCATCCGAACGAGGCGCGCCTGTGACGGGGAGTCAGCGGGGGACGCGCGCGGCGGGGACACGCGGGGCGTACTGTGATGAAAACGTGCGGGCGGGCGTGCGCAGGAAGGACGGGGGGCGAGCGTGCATTCATTGTCCCGCGCGCCGACTTTGACGGGCATAGGGCAGCAGCCACACGTGACGCGGGGCACGCGGGTGATGCCCCGCTTGCTTCCGCGCGCGCAGCCGACTTGCGCGGTGGGCGGACCGTGGCGTGCACGCAAGAGGGGGCGGGACGAGATCGACGTGGTCCCGAGGAAATCATGGAATCGCCATGCATAGACATTCATACAGCAAAGTGCTGTTCACCGGCATAAGAAAACGTCTTCTATTTCGGTATCACGTCAGGTTCTGTCTGTGGTAACAAGAGTACTACGCTTGTGGTGGTTCCTATGACAACGACGGTGCTGACTACTACGTAGCTAGACCACTTTGTCCGCAACAGTAGTGGGTCCTGAGAAAGTTTTGCGATCGACATCTGGTCGTGCTGGTAATCTGGACTGCTCTCACCATACTTGCGTTGATTTGGCCCGAAGGGTCCTCTTGGAGCGCTACTGATGTCTTCAGCTTGGTTCTCAGGAGCTAGGTTGAAGTCCCTTTGAAAGGAGATTGAAACTAACCCCCTAACCCATTTGACATGCTGAAGAGACCCTATAATTTTTCGGCAACATTCCCCTGAGCTCTGTCAGTTTGACGTCATTTGCCTTGTTCCCTGGTATGATGCGCTCCTGCAATTCAATTGTGTTTCCTTTGTTGCATTCATTGACCTCTTTGGCGATCACCTTGGTATCGATGGCACAGCATTATGTGTTCCAGATCTTCTGGCTTAGTCCCGTTGGAAAAACTTGGAACTAACCCCCTGACCCATCGGACATGCTTCAGGAATCCTGTTTTTTTTTTTTTTTTTTTTGACAACATTCCCCTGGATTCTGTCACTCTGACTCCATTTGACTTGATTTGCCTTTGTAATGAGCTCCTTTGACCCCTTGGGCTATCACCGTGATATCGTTAGCACAGCATTATGTATTCAGGATCTTCTGGCTTCTTGAAACGCAAGAAGCAGCCGAAGGCCAAGAACTCTCGCAAAGATAAGCCTGCAATCCATTGATAGTCCTGATCAATCACCGCTTTACTTCTAGTGCTACGTCCGGAGGGCGAATGGGCCCGTTTACAAGTGATGTCGATGTGGCGGTAGTCCGAAGTGATTCAAGAGGAGATTGAAATCGACAGGGTATCTTTGTATAAAACTGATCGTTGTGTCTTCTCTGGCGAGGACAATGGAACTTCCCTGCGTCTGTGGCTGTGCAGAGCCAACGGTGTATTTAATCAACTTCTGCGTTTCTGCGTAGAGGGAATAAACTTTTCCCTACACCTCTCTAGCTCCAGTCGACTTTATAATCGTCAAACTTTCCTCGACACCCCTCAATATATTCTTTTGTTTCTTCGTTCCCGACATGTCCACCACAGGAGACAGTAATCCGCGCACAGCCAATTCAACTTCATGCTATCCTATTGATGAGACTATAGCCGGGTCCTCGATGAGCTATCCTTCCTCTTTCATCCACTCTGGTTCGTACATCAGGGCAGCTCCAGGTTCCGCTCAGCAGTGGCTGAGTCTGCGCCGCAGGTACATCTCAGACAGGTTATGAGGGGAGGTTGGGCGTTAGTGAAGGTGTATATCCAGGTGATCAGTATGTGTCCTTTCTCTTCCTTCTATCTTGTCAGCCTAAACTTTCGACAAGCTCGGCGTCTTCGACTGGACGGGACGTGATGAATTCTGACCATTACTCGGGGATTTCGTCACGAGGTGATAATGGGATTGCTGAAAGAGCAAGTTGAATACCTGTGGTTATGCCTTGCCGCTGACATCGCCATTGATTCGGCCTTACCCTATCTCTCTGTTTTGAACTACTCTATATCATTTTCCGGCATACGACCCGATGGCACTTGTGGCTAATTATCCACAGCTGAGGAGAAACCAGAAGTCGAAGCGCAGCAGAAACAAAGTTGCCTGCCAGCGTTGCCGGAAAAGAAAAATAAAATGCGAAAGGGCGAAAGATGAAGAAGAGCCCTGCAGTGCATGCAGTCACCCAGAAGTACAAGCTAAATGCATCTATGAACGCGTGGGTACTGCGAACAGCGGTGTCTTAAAACACTATTTTGCCACGCATCCAAGTCATCAACATCGCTCGAGGTACCGCCAAAATTCGTTGCAATGCCTTGCTGGCAATCAATCTTCGTTCTTCAGCGGGTCGTCGGCTTACACCTCGTCTGCGTGTGCTGCTCCTCAGGATAGCTACCTTTTACCGTCTGAGGTGACCGCAGAGATCCCAGGTGCTACAGGGTATTCACATCAATCTGGTCTTCCCAGAGATACACTGCCTCCCTTCTCACAAATCTTGCCTCGTGCGACTGCTGCCAATGAATTTCGGGACTTGTCCCAGATGCCAGCCGCATCGAGCCTCATTGAGCCGCAGAGTTCTCACTCTGAGCAGATCAACTCCGGGGTGAGTCCTCTACCTCTTTCAGGGTCGAGCCAGACATGTTTGAGAGGGCCAGTATGATTAAGAGCTTTCCGAAGTTCTGGCCTCTAGTACAGTATTGCTTACAGCTACTGCTTCTGACAGCCTCAGCACTCTCAGGTTGTACACCGGATTGTGCGGAACAGCGCTGGTCATTACTCAGACCCGGACCAGATGAAAGTCCAAGCGCTCATTGGGTCTGAAAGCAGAGGAAAAGGCAAAATGCCCAGCTTTTGGGAGCATGGCATGAGACCCGCGGAGAGCCCATCAGACTCCTGTGCCAACATGAATGGTCCCTCCGCTAGTTCTTACTACAACACTCTAATTGCGCAGTCGTCGCCACCGTTCGTGCATCCGCAATCTCCCAGTTATCCCGAAGGTCCATCAGCAGCAACAGGCCAATCGCGTTTCGGGTAACGTTGGACTTGCAACTATTTTCGTTCAGGTGTTTTGTAGTCACAAGCTTGTCTGCTCTATGTTTGCATCATGTAAGAGTTTCGAGCCTCGCAGTCTATGTTATTGTGTTATAGTGTTGTATTGTTTTAAAAAGCTGGTGCTATGTAGTAGTGTAGCTGGAACGTCATATGCGATCTAGTACAGCGATTTAAACAGCGATCTAGTATACCGATCGACTACAACGATTCACGAGACCTTTTTCCAATCAAGCCTTTCTCAAACTTGAGGCCTTTCTTCTAGTCCAGACATTCGAGCTCAGTGCAATTTCCACACTCAGTCCGAATCCTTGCACCACGTCCAGAATCATATACAGGGTCGAAGCTCTTGGTCTAATTTCAAAGCATGCACTCAGTTCACGGTCATGCACCAGGGCTAATCTTTACGCCGTGTATCCTTATCAATCGGGGCCATATCAATCTATCCCTCGAACAGGTATATATGGCGGGCATTCTGTCCCATGGAATACCTTTCATCATTGTGATTTGCGCTATGATCCACCTTTAATCTTATAAGCTACCTCGAATGCAAGGCTTTGTCAGGATTAGCTACCTTTTCGTCTAACACCATAGGTATTGGGATCCTGTCTCACGTAATGGGAGTACATCACTAGTGCTAGATGCTATCACAACGACGGTATAGTCTCGCTCCCACAACACTAACTACTTCCCCGTGGAAAGTTGAGTCATTGCTTGTATTGAATCGTGTTGTATCATTCTACACACGCGTCGTTATTCTGTCGATCTAACTGAGTACAGCCGTAAAGGTACCTGTTGCTCTTGCTCTTGTAATCTGCCCAAGTCCGAAAAGAGGTATTCCAAATATTCTCCCAACATTCTCTTCTGTTCACTATTGGTGTATCGCAAGCTGACCGTGCTTTACGTTACAGCATCGTGTGCGAATTTACTGGGACTGAACCTTTCCCCTCTTGATATCCCTAACTACCTAAGTACCCATCACCCATGATTCTGAGGTTCCAACGTCCCATACGCTAAATCGCGAGTGATGACACCCCTCTCAGTTGTCTAAGGAACTCACCGCCATGAAGAAGCTGGGAAGCCATATGGCAACGTCAAATAGCTAACAGAAGCAATAGCTAGAATCTTTACAGTCACTTGACAGTCGCGACGAATGGCATGGCCGACTTTGTATCCTTGCATCAGTCTGGCGGGAGAGTCCATGTGGCATTCTCGGCAGACCAGAGACAGACCGAGACATATAACGCCAAACACGGATGGTACATGTGTGTAGCAGCGTCCCCCATCCAGCAAAGCAGTATCTACCAGAAACACTGACCAATGTTTTGATAATGTTTTTCGCCTCACTGTACTCTCTTCGGTGTTTTGGGGACGCCCACGCTTCGCGACGTGAAAGTCTCGACAATCGGTCATCCTGCATTCTGTCACCATCTTGCCTCTCCCTCTGAGACGTGAAGACATCCTTTCAATGTGATGTTGCAGGATCTCGCACTCCTGATGCTGTCTGACGCCATGCGGTTTCTTTGCCACAAGAATTGTCGTCCGAAGAAAAGCTCGGAAGGCGCGGGAAGTTACAAACCCCTCGAAACACGTGATTGTGCTTTATCGGGCCAACTTCGGCGGCCGAAGTCTAGTACCCGCTCCGCCATGCATCTTATATCTTGTCCTGCTGCGTCATGGCTGAGGTTGGATCCCTTTCCCCATCGTCCGACCATGTCCAAACCACCTACGACGCCCTATCATCTCCTTCGCCGTGGGACAGCTTCGCCTTCCAATGTTTCGTCGGCGTTCAGTACGCTCGCGGTCGGAACACAGCGCGGCGCGGCCGTTGTTGCATCGGCGGGGATCGGGATGGGCTTGGGGACAGCAGCGGCAGGGGTCGTCAGCAGTCCGTGGAGCGTTGGTGTGGGAAATCCGTTGAGCGCGGGGCTGGCGGTGTTGCCGGGGTTTGTGAGGCCGAGATCGCCGTCCCCGACGCCATCAGTTGCGCGGAATAGGGGTGCGATACCGCTTCGACGGTTGACGACAAGTGCGGCGAGGACGTCGGCTGTGGTTGCGCCATTACCCTCAACGATATCCCTGCCGCCGTACCCACTGCCTGTACCGGAGCAAACGCGCTCTTCGGGGTATGATCAGCATCGAACGGGATTACATTTGACGCCCACGGAAGAACCGATACAAAGACCACGAGGACTCGATCGTGCACGACCGCGGCCACGGCATCGTGTCTGGGATCTTCGCGCAAGTCGGAATGCCGCATGGGATTTAAAAGCGAGCGAAAGGGTGGATGCCGAGATTGGGATCGTTGCGGGATATGATGGGATCACGACTCATGCGCCGACAAAGCTACGTCAGACACAATCAACGAATGCGATCTCTACTTCGAGCGTGTTACAGGCGCCTGTGACCGTTTCTCCACCGCTAAATATCCAGTCCGGGAAGCCAACGACCGCGTCCCCGTCATCATCTCCTCCACGCCACGTACCGCACTTCATCCTCAACGCCTCGGCTTCCGGTATCCCAAAACAACGTCATCAGACTCCAGCCCCTCGAGATCCACAAGCCTCGGATCCATTATCAAAAACAACAGCCATCCAAGTCGGTGAAGATGCCTACTACCTCCGTCCGGAATCACTCGGGATCTCAGACGGCGTCGGCGGATGGTCGAGCGCGCGGCGAAAACGGCAGCAGCGGAGGGTGATACGGTTTGATGGAGAGGAAGGCGGGAAGCTTGAGAGTTGGGTTGAGGGCGAAGGGGACGCGGATCCGGGGAGGTTTTCGCGGCTTTTGATGCATTTTTGTGAGCGGGAAGTCGAGGATTGGCGGCGGAGAGTGGGAAAGCGGGAGGGAAAAGAGGGAAAGGATGGGAAGGAGAAGGAAGTGCTGGATCCGGTGGTGGTGATGCAGCAGGGGTATGAAAAATGTATTGAATGCGTGCAAAATGAGGTGAGTACCTTGGCAGTTTGAGAGACCCCATTGACGCCTTGACAGGGGATTTTTGGCTCGGCAACGTGTCTCGTAGCCGTTCTGGCTGACAACCAGCTCAAAATCGCAAACCTCGGCGATTGCGCCATTGTTGTCGTGCGTCGAGGGGAAATTATATTTCGGACAGAAGAGATGCAGCACAGCGTAAGTCTCGATCAAATGCAGAAAACGACCCGCTGACAATGGAGCGACAGTTCAACTTTCCGCTGCAACTCGGCACGAATTCCCGCGATGAACCGATGAAGGACGCAGAGTACTATGAAGTACAGGTGGAGGAGGGAGACATCGTCGTTATGTGTTCGGACGGTCTCTCTGACAATCTTGTATGTCACCTAGAGCCTTTCGAAGTTTCCGCTGACAATCTTTCAGTTCGACGAAGATATCCTCGAGATCATCGCCGCGCAAACGCCTCCAGATTCACCGGCACAACCACAGGCCCTCTCCGAAGCACTGTGCAAGGCGGCACAGGACGCAAGCGAGGAGACCGGCTCGGCATCGCCATTCATGTGTCGAGCGATTGAGGAAGGTCTAGATTTCATGGGCGGAAAGAAGGACGATATTTCCGTCCTGGTGGCGGTTGTCACGGATCGTGATGGGTTGGAAGGAGGCACATAGCGACGGTGCAATGTATGGACAATACACAAAGATGCCATGCTCCATGGAACCATAGATATGCATCATTACAAGACTTCTTACAGATACTATATACATACAAACACAGTACACGCACACGTTCCGCTCACCACTCTCTGCTTCCACGCTCGCACATAGACTCAAATTTGCACTAGAACTGGTGATCCCAGTTCTCTTCCACCGTCCTTCCGCCCGTGCCTCCCGTTCGCGGCTGCTCTCCGCCATATCCATAGTCTCCACCACGATCGTAACTTGATCGATCGTGGCTTGTGCTGTTATTCCTGATACTGCCGCTGCCTTGGGTACCGCTCCTATTGCGTCCGGACTTTTTGCGCGAGGCACCGTAGTCCTTACCCCACTCCGGAACATCTCCATCGTTCGATGCGTCCAGCGGATCGTCGAAACCTCGACCGGGAACAGGGTTATTGTTGCCATTCGGCGCGTACGCCAGGAATTGAGCACGTTTGTCGGCTTTGGAAGACTTGTTGCGGCCAAACTTGTGTCGCGGGTTACTGGGAGCCGGCGAGTCTCGGGCAGCGCGCTGTGAAGGGTACAATCAGTATTTTGCGATGACAGCAGGAAGCGGTTGTCCAGACGTAAAAGCTAGTTGGTTTCGTGCAGCTGGGCGCTAGCGCACCGCGTTGAACCCAAGCCTGAGCTTTATCTCGAAGTCTCTCGACCATGGCGCGAATCGCTTCCAGGAAACCGCAAAGAAAGGGACCTACCGTTCGATCGAACCGGTCCGACGCTGTATCGGCAGCACCCTCAAAGTTGGCCGGGTAATGCCAGTGTCGTTGATTTTGCGCTGTTGATGAGCGGTCTAGAAGGGGAGTTGATTAGCCCATGTGCGTTTTTCGGGCTATAGCTATGGGAATCTAGACATCCTCGCGAGGATAGCATAGGGGTGATTCGTGACAAGCGGGGACGCGGTGCCTCTTGGCGAATATCTTTTGAGACTACCTTTCGACGCAGAGAGCGGAGCTGGGAACACCGGACCTGGTCCATGCGTGATCATCTTGATTCTTCCACGCCATATGGCGAGATCGCAGGTGATGGTGATAGTACTCGCAGGGCAGCATGGAAAGCGAGAAAGACCGTACGCCGTCTTCAATTCGGCTCCACCATACTGTTGCTCGCGCGACGACCGCCAATGGAAGACCATCATAGGACTTAGGACGAACACATGTAGCCGCTTTTCGGAAGAATCGTCTCTCCGCCTCCGTTCCGCAATCGCGCGCGCGCACACAAGTCAAAGACGTCTTCGGGTGGCGAGGCATCCTTCAGTCGCCCACCGCGACTGCGAATCCCACAGAGCGCTCTCCACCACTTCGTCTGATGGTTATCTGGCTCCGCCCATTATCTTCACTCGGCTCGCACTTTCACAGGTCCATCGCTCCGGCAAGCACTCACCATCTCCATAGAATTCTTCATCCTCCTCCCGCCTCCACAGCCCTCCCTCCCGATCAACCCTCCGCCTTCGCTCCTGCTCCTCCGTCAGCACCGGCTCGGGATCATAATTTGATCCTTCTTCGCCCTCGGCCAATTCGGCCCCGACCATGGCGGATTCGGCGTTGCGTTCCTGGTAGCGTCCGCTCCATTGGGATTTCTTCCTCTTGCGCTCGAATTCGGCTTCGTCGACGAGGCCGAGCTTGCGGGCCCATTTGGGCGTGCGTCGTTTGTTGTAGCTGATCAAGAACGCGTCAATTTCGTCCGCGTACCAGTGACGCGATATCGGGGCTCACTTGTTTCTAATGTTCTGGATGTAAAAGTTATGGAAATGTCCCGGGAAGTCTGAACGCGCAGGATGATCAGATGAAATTGGTACGAAGGATCGGAGCCACCTACATCCGCAGATCGTCAAGATGACATTGATGAAGAAGTCTGTGCCGATTCCGAAACGCACGGCAACGGCTGCGAGGAAAGGAAAATCAGCGGAGTTCCAAGGAAAACATGTAGTATGATAGAGCATGTAACATAATAGTGGCAGGCGAAGCAATCTTGAGCGTGGATCCAAGGCAATCGCAAATGGGCAATGTCCACAAAAGGCAGTCATTCTCGTTTCGCCCTGCCCCAACATTCCCGCTATGTGCTGCACAAGCATTCGCGCATCGTTCGGCGTACCGCTCCCCGCTCGCGATCTCTGTCTCCATCTATCACTGCACAGACTATTCGTACTCACCTAGCGGCGGCAACAAGAATCCACATAGCCAGATGATGAAGAACCACCCATGGTGCTTCTTCGGCTTGAGCGAGATTTTTTGCGGGACGCGGGCGGGCATCGCGAGCGACGGGCGGAAGGGGCGGTGTCGTCCGGGTTGTACTGTGTCGTGCGGATGTTTGAACGCAGTGGTCAAGGTATGCAGAATCGGAAGACGATGGAGAGAGCGGAGGAGGACGAGGAAGGCTGTGATGAATGACGAGCACGGCGGGGGCTGGCGATTCAAGTTGGAGCGGGCGCACCCGGACCCCTCATGGCTCCGGCAAGGATATCCGCGCGGTCGCGCCGGCGTCGATCGCAAGCTTGTGACAGCGTCGGCGTTGGATTCAGGAGGAAATCTAGTATGGTATCAGATCGACTCGTCCCGACGAGAGTGCTGGGAGAGGTGGAATGTTGTTGTATAAAGGTATATAAAATCCTTCCGTCCCGCAATATCCCCGCATGAGCGGTCTCGCCCATTGGTTTCTAGGGCAAATGCGCGTACTCGCTTGTACAATACCGTGAAAGTGCGAGGGGATCAGCGCGCATGGAAAGCGGACCATTGGGCCCTGTACAGAATTTGTTCCCTGTCGGATCGACAAATGTGTCATGATCGTAGGTGTGATAAGATACCCTTCAAGGAGGCTTTCACCTTTCAAGAACGATCTCCATTGATTGATTTCAAGCAACCTACCACGGCGGACATGGCCGCGTCACGTGACTGAGCATGACATCACCCGGACCGTCGGTTTCCGGCGTTTCAGCCCAACGCGTGCCCCCTTGCTCCACCCAAGACGATGGATGCATGAACGCTTGCCATCGACTGTATTGCCTGGCCATCCAAAGCACAGACTCCACTTCGAGAGAAAATGCCTGCCATCGAAGAAGGATCCCTTGTTCTCGTCACCGGTGCGAGCGGCTTTATCGGTAAGTCGTCTCACGTGTGCGTGGAATGGCACAAGGCGCGAGGCACGAACGCCAAGCGGGATCGATCGGGATCTCCGATGGGGCACTCGAACGAGTCACTTCAGGAAGATCTGTGGTGGTCTTGGTGAAAGGCGCGGAGGAGTCGTCGAAGAAGGACTGCTTTGATTCGTGAAAGCCTTCCGCGCCTTCCGCTTCTCATGAACGCTCACGTCGCTTTCCCATTCCAGCCGCCCACCTCTGCTCGACCTTGCTCTGCAACGGTCACAAAGTCCGAGGCACAGTTCGATCAAAGGAAAAGGGAGAGTACTTGAAGAACCTGTTCAAGGGTGTTGGCGAGTTTGAGTATGTGATCGTGGAGGATATCGCGGACGTGAGTCGAGGCTCTCATCCTGGACACCGTTGGCGTAGCTGACTCTTCACGTTGCCTCTCTCGTTATTCTCTTTCGTATGCAATCCTTCTCGCCTGTCCGTTCACTTGGAACGTCTCAGCCCAACGCTTTCGACGAAGCCGTCAAGGGTGTCGAGGGTATCGCTCATACCGCCAGTCCGTTCTACCTTGACGCGCAAACGCACGATGAACTGTTGAAGCCGGCGATCGAGGGAACGGTGAATGTTATGCGAAGCGCCTTGAAGTACAAGTACGTGCCGGTCTGGAGGACAGATCTTAACAATGGACGCTGATTATATTACGTTTCCTTCCTTTCCTTGATCTGCCGCTTTTCCGCGACTTTGGTGTTGCTCCCTTCCGCTCGCTCAGTCCCCACCTGCAACGCCTCGTCATCACCTCCTCCGTCGCAGCCGTCGTGGACCCCAACCCACGAGGCGAACAACACGCCAGCGGACCCCCGTACACGATGGACGAACGCGACTGGAACGAGTATTCGCCAAAGGTTGTCGAAGAGAAGGGCGTTGATGCGCCGGGGAGCGATAAGTACCGGGCTAGTAAGGTATGTCGGTCCGAGGTTCCAGGTGAGAAGACGGGCTGACCGGATTTCAGACGTTGGCGGAGCGGGCTGCGTGGAGTGAGTCTTGGATAGCGAGAGCAGTATGAGGAGGTCGTGCTGATCGTACTGCAGAGTTTATGGAGGAGAACAAGCCTTCATGGGACTTTGCGACGATCAATCCGCCGCTCGTGAGTCAGGAGGAAGTCAAAGGAGGCAACGATCACTAACGCAACGTCCAGGTATTCGGACCGATCATCCACCAAGTTGATTCGCCCGAGAACTTGAAGTGAGTTTCGCGATGTGAAAGACGGAGATGTCGCTGACGCGGAAATAGCACCTCGGTCGCCAACTTCTGGTCATACATCGAGGGCAAGAAGACGGACGACGACTTGAAGGAATCTTCCGGAAACTGGGTCGACGTACGTTCTATCGCCATCTCGCATTCCCATGCGCGACTACTGCTGACTCGTCGCGCTTCAGGTCCGCGACGTCGCCCTCGCGCACTACAAAGCCCTCACGGTCCCCGCCGCGGGAGGCAACCGATTCATCACCTCGAACGGTCCCTTCAACGGGCAAGATGTCGTCGACATCATCCACGCCTTCCCCGGCCCGGCGCTCGACAAGGTGCCGCGCGGCAAGCCCGGCACGGGCAAGGAGATCAACGCCAAGGCGAACGTGTTTAGCGGCGACAAGGCGCACAAGGTGTTGGGAATTGAGTATACCGAGTTGAGGGTGTGCCTGGAGGATATGTACAAGTCGTTGCAGGAGAAATTTGACCAGAGCCATGTCAAGGACCACCGAACGGCGTAGGGTACGGTTGAGAAAGAATAGGCGGGGGATGACGTCACATGTGATCGAGAATGCTATAGCCCGAAGAGATGAATTCAAGTCGAGGTATCCGTCGTCCTGCACATCCTGGCACCCCGTCCTGGCATCATGCAGCGCTTCATCCGTCCCGTCGTCCGCGTGGGCGTACGTCCACCATGTCCCATCCGCCCCATCCACACAACTCGCCCCATCCGCGCCAAATACGAACGCTTCGGCGGTCGTCTTCCGCCGCCCGGGTTCGAGCCCCCGCGGAGTCAAGGACCGGGCAAGGGATTCATCCATTCGAATAATCCGATCGTGTTGAGGCTGAAGCGGAGGTTTGGCGGGGACCGGGGTCTGGTGATTGCGGGTGTTGGTGCGTGATTCGAGGGCCGTGTGACTTGCAGGAAAGCTGAGCCATTCGTCGCAGGCCTCGGCGGCGCGACGATATACTATATCGCACAGTAAGCGTGTTGCCCTTGGGTTTCGGCCCCGAACGGTTCTGACGGAGCCTGCTAAAGCCTCGAGCGTGTTCCCGAAACCGGCCGACTGCGATTCATCGACGTCTCGGAAGCCCAAGAAACCGCGATGGGCCTGCAAGTGCAGCAAGAAACCCTCGCGCAGTATCAGGGAGCGCTCTTATCCCCGCACCATCCGACATCCCGCCGCGTACGGGAAGTCGCGCGAAGGGTGGTCGAGGCGAACGGGCTGGGGAAGATGAAGGAGGCGGGATTGATGGAGGCGTTGCCGAAGATCAGTATTTGGGGCGGTGGCGAGGAGGAGGAGGGGTTGTTTGGCGGTGGGGAGGGGCAGGCGACGCTTTCAAGGGGTGGCGAGAAGCGGAAGGATATCGAGTGGGAGGTGCGTACGAGTTTGTGGATGTGAGAGTGTGAGGCTGATGACGCGGGCAGGTGTATGTCATCAAAGACGACGCCACCAAGAACGCATTTGTCCTTCCTGGTACGTTCAGACCTCGCTGCGCGGTTCTCAAGCTTATTTTCTCCCAGGCGGAAAAATCTTTGTGTTCACCGGAATCTTGCCGGTATGCAAGAACGACGACGGGCTAGCAAGCGTTCTGGGCCACGGTACGTCTTGATCCTGGTCTAATTGTACGGCGTTACTGACAATCAAGAACGGTTTACAGAAGTGGCTCATCAAGGCGAGTATAGCGACGGAGGCGTACGAAGCAATCTGACCATCTCGTCCTTCAGTCGCTCGACATTCCGCCGAACGAATGTCGTCTCTCAAGGTACGCTCCTTCGCATCTATGCTATTCCGCTGTTAACGCATTTCACTTTGTTAGGTCCTCTTTGTCCTCGGCTACGTCCTTGAAGCGCTGGGCCTCGACATGGGCGTCAGCAGACTGCTCTTGACGTTCCTCTTGCAGTATGTCGGAGGTTGTGACAGGTCCTGGAAGTGTCCATAGCTGATCGCGGCCTACCCCGTAGACTACCAAACTCTCGGAAAGCGGAAAGCGAGGCTGATCATATCGGCGTTCAACTCATGGCGTGCGTGTGACCTTGCCTTCTCTGGGTTGAAAGCTGACTGATCTCGTTGCGCGCAGTCGAGCATGCTTTGATCCCAGGGAATCAACAAGGCAAGTCATCCACCCGTCATCCTGCTACTCGGTCGGCTGACCTGGATGTACGTGTGCAGGATGTGGACGCGCATGTCGGAATCTGAAAAGGGCGGCGGGGGAGGCGGGGTCGCCAATGTGGATTTCCTGTCGACGCATCCGGCGAATGCGAAGCGGATCAAGGTGAGCAATCACATACCGATCCGAGGGATGGGCATGCTGATTTCCGTGTCTTTTAGGCTCTAGAGAAATGGATGTCTGAGGTACGGCCCATCATCTATGATTCTTTTTACCCTACCTTGAATACTATCAACTCCTTTGCTGACTTTGATTTTTTTGGATAGGCCCTCGACGTCCGCGCCGCTAGCCCATGTGGAGACACGCCGTCGCAATTCGAGGCGTTCCGTGAGCATCTGCCCTTGGGGCAGACGGGCAGGGTGTGGGCTTAAGACGCGTTTTCGGGGGCGTGTACCGTGGGAAGATGTGGCTGTCTGAGAGGGTGTGTAGGTGGGGCTATCATTCAGTGTAGATGGAGAAGACGAATGCACTATTCCATAATCTGCAAGCGAAGCCGGTGGCGAGCATGCCAGTCCACGTGCGATCCCTAGCGATCGGCTTTATCCGATAGGGGCTTCCAACATGAGACACGTTCATTTTGTTGTCGCCAGAAAGGGAGGACAAAGGGCGGATGAAAGGTATGATGGCCGCGGTGTATCTGGTGCTCAACTCGCTGAGGATGTACGTCTGGGAGTCCGGCAATGACAACGTCATACAACTCTCACGAATCAGAACACCAAACTCCGGCTTCTGAGAGCTTGAGAATGGCAGGGATCCATCAAGAATGGTCCACCGACCCGTCCGTGGCATACTCAACGGCAACCCTCGTGGGCGTCTTTGCAATCATCTATTCAACGCAACAACACCATTTCCATACCGCAAAGCAAAAATCCTATATCCTATCTACGATCTCAGCGGGGATCATGTCCCTGCTCAGCCTATGGTTCGTGTATACCTGGGTGAAAGGGTCGGGCGACGGGCGGAGGTTTGGCTTCGGATGGGTGGTGACGGTGCATGCGGACAGCGCTGCGCGGTATGGAACGGTCTTTTTCCGGTCGTATCTCTTGGGTATGTCCCTTTGTAGGGCTCTCGCAGAGTATGCGGTGTACTGATGATATGCGTCGTGGCAGCGGATGTGAGTTCTCCCCCCGACCGTATGCGAAGAATGATCTGATGAGTCCTGCATAGCTTCTTGTTGGGGCCGTTGCGTACCGGGATCAGATTGGCATCCTGACGGGATGGGCACATCATCTGTATGTTTTGAGAGCGATTTCTCCGCGGGTCTGCATCATCTGATGTCGACCTGATTTCTCACCCCGCAGTGCCTATATTGCGATCATGTTCCATCTCGATAGAACCCATTACTCTGGGCTGTTTATGTTGGCGGCTGTCATGGAGGTACGAAGCATGAACTGAAAACTTCACGTCGACTGATCATTTTTGCATCGCGCACAGGTACCGACGTTTCATCTGGGCCTTTCAACACTTTGGCCATCACGATTCCGACATGATCGCCTCTTTCTCGTCTTATTCTTCCTTACACGAATCATCTTCCACTGCTACATGATCCTGTCATTCACCATCTCCACCACTATACTGGAGAATCTACCTTTCTCAATCGGGACGGCTTCATTCGGGAAGACGGGGAGGGACGTCGTGGATAGCTGGATACCCGGTGCGCTGCTGGTAGCGGCGTTTCCGATGCACGCAATGTGGTTTGTGGGCGGCGTCAAGGGCCATCTGCGACGATGTCGTCTTCGTGCGGGGGCAGAGCAGGAGCCAGGCGCCATCATGACTAAGAAGCCAAAGACGTGGCCAGTGGCGAGCGATGAAGCAGGACCGGTTGCAGGATGTGCTGCGGGCGATTGCGTGGAGGTGGAAATGGCAGAAAAGGACAACGACAGCCTAACGGATTCTCCTGAATCCTGGGCGGCGTCACTGGCCTCTTCGTCGCCGAGGGAGACACCTCTCTTGACACCGCATCACGTGTCGACGGCAATGGAGAATGAAGAACAGGTGAACGTGGGGTACTTTGAAGGGATCGGTGGTGTGGAGTGGAAGACTGAGGGGGGGCTGGGACTGGTGATGCATGATGAGGGGAGTGAATCTGGTTGAGATCCACGGCCTTGTTTGATCCATTGGACGAGTCAGCTAAATATGACTCATCATCTTTGTACACCTTACGACATGGTATCAGACCGCAAGCAGGACTTTGTGGGACAATCACAGTATACCATCCAGGATTGAAGCGCGTATCGTGGGCTGACAGCCGGACAACCGGAATCCCTCGGTTGACCAGAAAAAGCTGGAACGAGATACTCCCAGAAGAAGGCCGACCCTCGAGTTCTTGAATCATCGTTACAATTGGAGCAACTAGCTAGGCAACTTTTTTCAATTTTGGAAGAATACGCAAATTGTAGTCATCCGAGCGTCAGGTCGCGATCCACCACTTAAGGATCATGACACGGAGTGGCCGAAGAGACACACTGAAAAACGAGACAACGGACAGTGTGTCCATCGAATGTGAAAGCCTGGAAGAGCGGAAGATGGAAGAGTGCCGACTGGAGATATCACGGCCTCCTGCGACTGCTTCAGTATCAAGAGAGGCTGAGAGGGGCATGTTGCGCCAACAATCATGCTCGCAGCCATATCAAGAGGTAGGCTTACGGCCATATATGTTGAAGTTGAAACGCATAAGTGGAGAGAAACGTGGGTGCCGACAGACCAGGAAGCCTGAATGCATGGCTGCAGATCAACCAGGGCCAACTTGGGAGGACCTGTTTGGAATTTTTTCGAATGACGGAGCCTTATAAAACGAATGACGGAGCCTTATAAGCACAGCGCTTGTCAATAAGCACGTCACGTTACCGCGCTCAGGGAGAGAAGTGCGGTCGTTCTATGGTTCCTTCTGGACGAAGCTCCGCCCGAGCGGGAATCTCCTCCAATTCTACCAGAATCTATACAAGTCGACTATTTTACATTTAACCCTTTGCGCTTTTGAGCCCTTTTTCGCCTTCCTCCATAAAGCTCGTCAGTTCTCGCATTCCGAATAGCTCTCGGATCCCTCGAGCAAGCTTGCACTCTTTTCGGATGCTTGCAAGGCGGTGCATGTAGAAATCCGGGAACCTCTGACGTTCACGTTCGAGTCACTGGTAGATCCAGCCTCGGGGACGACGGACACAGAGCTCAAAATCTCCTTTCTCTCCGCCTCCGAGAATTTCCCCAAAAACTCTGCAGACCAAGTCAGGACATCGTCATTTTTTTTGGACAGAGCAGTTCCGGAGTCTCCGGCATTGACAGGGAGAATGGCATGGCTTCTCGGAATCTCTCGTGATTCAGGCGAGTTTCGCATCGCGCTTTCGGCGGTGCTAACCCTGCTAGAATGAAGTGACGAACTTTCTCTTGACTGACCTTTCACTTCATTCTGGCGAAGGATATTTCCGGAGGAATTGAGCACGCTCTGAATCGACATGCGGTGTCGATTGTTTGTGTCCGAGGTATCATTCGTAGCGGAGTTGGACGTCTTTGCACTGGTTGGTGTAGGCTAACGCCGAGAAGAATCAAGCGAATTGCGGAGAGAGTGCGTCAAGGATTGCTTTTGCGCTGAATGGCAGGTGTACCTACTCAAGGCTGCAAATCGATATGCCCTGCTAAATAGTCCCTCGACTTCCGTGCGTCTTTCCATCTTTTTTCCCAAAATCAGCCTCCGACGTGATATATTGACAATGGTGGCCAAATTGCTGACTCACATCTCCAGTTGTCGTCATTATTAAGCGGACTTCCTTTGACGCACGTCGCTTTGTGCTGATTCATCGACGTTTCATCGTCAGGTATAGGCCCTTGCACAGCCACAAAGTACTCATTCACACACAGGAGGCATTCACTGTCTTGTGGGCAAAATCAAGTGCAGAAGATCCCTTTCTTACTCAGCACAACACTGCCTTCGAACATCATGGCACAGCCGGGAAAGAATTCGACAATGATTACACCCTCGGATATCGTTCTTCCAGGAGACCTAAGATATGGGTACCCTGATAGCTTTTACCGACGGTTCCTAGGCTTTCTCTTTCCGCAGTGGGACAATATCAATACAAACCACTTGTTGGATGAAACTCCAGAGAGTGAGAAAGTGTGGTTTCGTCGGTTGACTTAATTCAAGATGCACAAACTTAGTGAACTACGATCCGCCATAACTAAGCATGAATCGGATGCTACGCGATGTAGTATACCTTATCTTTCAATGCCAATGCTTCGCCAAGCTTAGCAATCTCACACTCACTTAGGAGCAGGGCAGTCTTTCGGACTTCCGAAGAGCAACGGCTGCCTACAGTAAATTATTTCCATACAAATACCGATGGGTCAAATGACTCAAATCTGTGTCATGTAGTCGAATACACTTGCTAATTGCCTCGTCAAACACGTCCATTCCACCCAAACTGACCTACACTTCTAGCCATAACGCTCGTCTACTACCTTTTCAGGTCTCACATCGTGTGAACAAGCCGTTCTCAAAGTAAGCGTCAACGTCTGTGTCTTTTTCGCGACTTAGGATATCTTGATCCCAGAATGCATCTTGAGCGCTTTGAGTCAATGGGTCCTCGGCGGCACTGTGGTGTGTTGCTTGATATTCGATTCCAGGTAATAGTTCACTATTAGTTACTGTATCTGCTGAGGCGGAACCCGGGCTTGCGTTTTGTGTAGCTATCTCTATGCCTCCCTCGGAATGAACCTGCTCAACACTTGCCTCTTTGGGCTGCTGGCGTTTGGTCCGCCTGGAATGGTCACGACCGATAGTATCCTCTTTCATAGGTATATTAATCAACGCTGCATTCGATCCATGCGACCGGTCACGAGACGTACCTTTTGCGTCCAATGAATCTTCCCGCAACTCACGAGCCACTGCCAGGTGATGATGCTTGCCATTAAGGTTTCTTCTGCGTGAACGATTGGATGAGAGCTGATCCAGTTCTTCCTGGAAAGAGCCCGGCTTGAACGCCGCTGCGCTGCTCTCCAAGTGGAACCGCGCTGTACTGTGGCGCAGAGTCCCATGACATTGCTCACGACCTTCTTGAGTCTCTTCCCTCAGACTCTCCGCGAAGTTGTGGTTGGAGGAAGTCTCCTCACAACCCAAGGAGATGGTCGAGCGTGGGATTAGGAGAATGGCGGATCGGGCATCACCGAGATGGAAAGGTGTGCTGTCTCCCAGCGATGAAATGTTGTAGTTCGACAACGACATGTATGACGATGATCCTCTCGAAAGAAGGGCAGTGATTCTTAGGATCCTGAAGACATGAAGCTATATCGGCGTTTTGAGTCAGCGTTGAAAAGTCTGCTATCTTGTTGACGTGATAGCACTTAAAGGAAAAGGCCCTTGACATGAACGGAAGACGATTCGCGTTTTCAAGGTCATGCCCCCATTTCGACCTCCTTTTTTATCCTGTTTTATATTCGATGTGCGATTTGCGCTGCACAGCCCCTGTCTCTATCTTCCCTACTCACAGATCTGTCCGCCTAAAGCGCTCATTGCATCACTCCGCTCTTACGATGATCCAGGGAAAGTACAACATGGCTTATGGATTAGGGCTTGAGCGACGCACCATATATGTATCAAGCGATCTCTGTTGGAGCGATCTCCGTTGATGTAAAACCTACACAAGCTTGACGAATGAATAGCTGAATCGCTCAATAAAGTGTTTTGCCCTTATCGTCATCTCCCATTCACAAGCCCTATGAACCGTGCTCATGAACATTGAAAATACTGAAGGTAGAAACCGCACCGCCGTGCGTGGTGCCAGATGTTATGCCAGACTATACGGATCCTTTTTCTCTATACTTCTGTACTTGCTTTCTCGGCGCCTTTCATTTGGCTCAACGTCTTATCACCGCTTCGACCCTCGGGTCCCTTTTTTGGACACCTTTTTAACGTAGCCGGAAGCCGTAGCAAGAAGGACTGTCCTCTCTGATTGTGAATGGTAGAGTGACTTCGCCACCCTCTGTAGGATGACCTCGCCGCCGTCTGTAGGATGAGTGAGCTTAATTGTCTTAGAATCCTGGAAGAACTCTACACACATTGGTCACTGGCTCCAGACTCAATAATTATAATGCAACGTCATGATATTCTATCACGTCGACATTCCCATGGGTAGTACAAGTACTCGTCACCCAACAAGCTGTGAAATACAGTGTAATCCCCGCTCATGCCATTTTTTCTCAAGGTTGCCGCCCGTAAGTCACAGAATCAATTTGTATAGGTTTCGTGGAAGCTACAACTTTCTGTGTGCACTTTAACTCGCTACTTGGGAACTATACCAGCTGGAACTCGCGCCATCAGATCGCCGGGCTTCGATATTTTGGGTAGGTGACAAAGACTGGCTGAGTGCAAGTGAATTTCTCGATGACCTTCGACCGGATGATTGCCGTACGGAAGAAGCTCCCGACGCCCAGGGGATGTCTGACATTCGTGTCTCCTCCTCTTCTTCCTTCACATCTGCTTCAATGGCGGTCGGATCTTCAACTTTGATTTGTGGCGGAACCATCGGCAAAACTTCTCGCGAAATCTGAGACGCTGGTGGAGGGGAGCGATACGCACACAGAAAGTCTTGTATATCTTCCTCCGTTAGCCTGAGTGTAGTCTCAGATCCAGACGCTCTTCTGCTGGACCTCCTCAATTGTATGATAGAAACAGTCTCAGGAAGCTCCACTGACTCTGAATCCCGCCTTCTTTTTCGAGAGGCCGTCGATCGGAGATCGTACTTCTTCCGGCTTGTCATATCCCAGTCAGAGTCGTCCTCGTCGGTACTCGGATGATAGCTGGAGGCTCTCGAAAGCTGATCGGTATCATTATGTCGGTCCACGCGGTCATCCCCCTCTGCATGTATTGCGGTCGATTCCGGCTGTCGCGCAAGACTGCGAGGCTGCACTGGGCATTCGATACCATATACAGACGCTTGCGGGCTTCCCCCTTGCAAATCGCCGGACGTTTCCGAGAACGAAGGCTGCAGCTCGCCCCCTTCATCTGCCTCTGTAGGACTTTCCCCAACGTCCCTGGGGCTCGTAGGTCGAGAGACTGAAGGAGACCTAAGCGATTCGCCGCTACTCCGGAGTCCATTGGATTGGGCAACCTCATGACGATTGAGTGATTGCTTGGTGCTCCCGCCAGGGGGACCCTGATCCAGGGGATCCGGAACAGGATTGAGTAGGTCGGAGATCTTCATGCGCAAAAGGCCGTTAGTAAAAGGGCGGTTGTTTGAGCCAGTGGTTCTGTATGCTACAGTGGTCGTATACGGCTGTTAATTGGCAGAGCGAGAGAATCACTGGACGTGTTGAATGATGTTCTCCCTCAAACTGTGCTGGGCAAAGCAAGTATCGCTTTGGTCCCTTAGACTGATACCAGAGAAGGTTGCGGCGGAACATTCCCTTAAATATCCGTATCATTCGCCACATGGAGAAAGAGCTGTCAGGAGACGTGAAAAAAATTCAGCCAGCGCCAAGGGGTATCAACAAAAGATGATGCGTCGCCTATCCGCTGATATTCACGAGCGATAGCTTCCTTTGTAGAGGCCCTGAGCTGTGCTTGACGAACAGTATAGAATGCTTGGCAAGTCTGCACAGCCACTGAATCTCTAGACCGCGAGCGTCGCCAACCGTCAACTCCCCTACTGTTCAACTCCACCACCGACTTGCAGACCTTGAAACTTGTTTTGTCATACGTCTGACTGATCCGCTATCTCCGACTACCGGCTTCATGCGCAACATGTCGCGACATCCATCTACGCAACCCTTGGGTTGGGGCACTAGATTCCGATAGCGATTGCAACAATAGTTGAGCAGCCGCCGGCCGCAATTATTCTCTCAAAGCCTCTTCTGGCTAACTCGAGCGCACTCTCAGAATCATTTGATATACGATTACCCCTAGCCGCCGACGTCGTTGCCATATACAACTTGTGCATTGCAGAAGGATTTAATTAAGGCTCCTGTACGTCTGTACATTGTGGAATCGAGAATGATCGATTCAGGGTTCTCTGTTCCGGACGTAGCTCATCTACTTGTCGCCTGTGTTGCGTGTCTCCCAACCGTTTTCACATGATCCCAATTCAGAGGAAGCCGACAGCAGACGCGCAATCGCGTCCCCGCTTGTAGACTCGACGCTGCGACGAAATGCAACCGACCAGGCTGCATCCTCAGGCATGTTTCCGTAGAAAACCCTTCGAGAGGATCCCCGGTGACAGATTCTCTCACGGCCCGGTCAAGTCAAGCGAGAGCGTGCTGTGGGCACAATGATCGAATCAGAGAAGCGAGCAGAGAAGCAGCGGTATTCTGTCTCGAGCAGAGAAGCACCGGTATCCTATCTCGACTGTCGAATCTGGCACCCGACTTGGAAACGCATTCCCTCAACCTCCGTTCGGCGCATCATAAAACTCTGGTGATCCCTCACTTTCTGAGCTACGACACGCTAGGCGAGGTCCCTTTCGACGGTATTCTACCAATACAGAAACCCTTTGAATCGCCATACAACTCACAAAGCATACAACCCCTGCTACATTCCTCCTTCCCCCCGATTCCTCTTCCGCGCGAGAATCACTTGCCCCCTTGCTTGACGCTCTGCATGAATTCCCCGATATCCTCGGCGCTGACGACGCGCCCGCCGTCACGGAACGGTTCGAGAAAGGCTTTCAGTTTGTCCCTAAGCAGATGCATCAGCCTGACGCGGCTCTTAAGCGGAAGGAACGAAAAATGTGAAGGGGGAAGGAGGTGCCGGGCGGGCGGAAGAGGCCGTTTTGTAGGGTGATGCTGAAAGGGTTGAGGGGGGGGGGGAAGGGTAGCGACGGCGGGGAAAGGGAAAGGGGACGCACTTCATCGCGTTGAACGCCAACAACGCCTCGATCGTCTGTGCCCTCGGCAAACCTTGCAGCGCGCTACTCACGAGGGATTCCTCTGTCGGCTCTACGCGCGCGCGCGGCGCAAACAACGCGTTAGCCTCGCATCGCAGGACAGGTGGCGAAAAAAAAAAACGAGAGAGCGTACCGGGAGAATCTTCCGCCGGTTCGTATTCCGGTTCGTCCTCGAGCGGAAAGGGAAGCTGCTCGACGTGGACGATGCACTGTGCGGTGGGGTGGAGTGGGATTTCAGCCGGTTTTGTACGAAGGGCAAGGTGGGGGGGGGAGAAACGTACGGCGGAGCATGTGCAGATGGTTTCGCGCGCAGAGGGGAGGAGGAAGACGTCGCCCTTTGCGCCGTGTGCGTCCGCGTCCGAGGAGGGGTCGAGGGCGTCGAGGATCCGTTGGGCGCGGGCGTTGGGCAAGGGGAGGGTGCATGAGGTGGTGAATTCGGCGGCGGCGGCCGAGATGGTTGATTCGTTTGCGGCGGCGGCAGCGGCGGCGGCGGCGGTGACTGTCGGCGTGATTTCCGCGGACGGGGAGCCGCGCACGCGTTTGGCGGGTGGTGACGAGGCGGCCGTCGCCGAGGAATACGAACGCGCGCGCTTGTATCCCACCGGGTGACGTCGACCGATCACGTCCCATCGGTCCTCCCACTCGCCAGCGGCATCATCCGTCGTTCCAGGCCGAGGCACGATCATGCACCATCCCGGTGTGCCTGCGTACCGCCGGAGGAGCGGGTGGCGGGTGATGCAGTGTGCGCAGAGGAGGTGGGCGTACGAGGTGGAGGGAAGGATGGGGGATTCGATGGAGGAGGTCGTGGATTGTGAAGCGGTGTCGCTCGCTCGGGTGGGGTTCGAGGGGTCTTGTAGGTTCTTTGGAGGGGTGGAGGGGGAGTTGTGGATGAATGTCTCGTGGGAAAAGGAGAGGAACGTACGAGACAACTTTCGTGAAACCAATCTTGACACGCCACACACTCGATCATACTCTCGCTCTCCTCCATCGGATCGTACCGCTTCCCGCGCTCACAGCGGCAGAACTCGCCGCGAAAGTTGCGCGTGTACGTGTTGGATCGCGCGCGTGGTTGCGCCGGGAGCAGGGTGCACGGGGTGGCCGAGGTAGCGGGGCAGTCGCATGTAAAGTTGCGCCGGGCGAATAGTTCGACGAGGTCGTGTTCTGGCGAGCATCAGGCGTTTTCCTTCGTGGGCTTTGGGGGAAGGGACGGGGACGTACGGGCGTGACAGCTGACGGCACAGGCGTAACAGACCCCGACGGGCACGTCGTCCGTCCCGCACGTCCGGCAACTCGAGATCGCCTGACGGAGCGGGCCGAGCGGGTAGGAACAGGCGTCGACCTTGAACGGCATGAGCGCGTGGGCCTCGCGCTGCAGGAGGGCGTCGGCGGCGAGGTGGGCGGGCAGGGTGGTGATGCTGTCGGCCATGGCGGGAGCTGGAGAGGGAGGGGCGAGCAGCTGGAGAGCCGCGTGATGCAGCCAAGTAGCAGCTAATCACGACAGGGTGGAGGTGGGCGGATGCAGATGGGCGGATGCAGAGGGGAGCTATACGACACATACGTCCTGTCCATGCCCGTCGAGTGCACCTTGTTAGCTTGCTGCCCTCCCCGGATGCAAACATGCCCGCGACCGCCTCCCTGCTCGCCCACTTTGTCTTTGCGCGCGTCCTCTCGTCCAGTCCCGCCACGCCCTCCGTCTACCTGCTCGGCACCATCCACGGCGAGCCCGCGATCGTCCACGTCCTCAAGACGGGCATCGATCTCCCGCGCGGGGCAGGCGCAGAGGGCGGCGAGTCGCTGGCGAGCGCCGTGAGCGAGGTCGTCTCGTTTGAACGCGTGCTCGATCTCGAAGAGAATGATATCGTACGTTCCCCCCCCGGGATCGGCCCCTGACCCTCATGTTGACGAATCCCCCATCAGTACCGCTGGGCATCCGCATGGTGGCCGGCCACGCGTCCGAACCCAGACGTCAAACTGACCCTGATCCACCCGGCGACGGACGCCCACATCCGGAAATACGAGACCCAGAAACGGACGATCGTGCACGAGACGCCCGAGGTGTATGAGCGCGTCGTCAAGCCGTATGTGGACGCTCTACCGGCCAGTCGGATCCAGTGGTGCGTGTCCGACGTTCCCCCCGTGTTGAGGCTCGGAGGCTGATGGTGCGGGCGGAAGGGTATACAATATCCTGAATCACGAGAAAGAGGCCGACCGGATCCTGTACGAGGATCCGGATCCAAGGACCGGGTTCTTGATCCTCCCGGACCTCAAGTGGGACCGCAAGACGATCTCGACCCTCGTATGCCCCTCTCGCGCGCGCGCGCGCGCGATCTTGGCTTTCGATTTCTGACCATCTCATGGGTAGTACCTCTCGGCGATCGTGTTCGACAGGTCGATCAGATCGTTGCGTGACTTGACAAAACACCATCTTCCACTCCTCTACAACATCCAACGCTCATCCGCACACGTCGTCGCCCAATTCGGACTCGCGCCATCGGAAGTCCGACTGTTTGTGCACTACCAGCCTAGCTACTGTACGCCCCCCCCCCCCCCCCTGCTGAACCCTTCACGACGCGGGACTGATACGACGAGGGCAAAAGATCACTTCCACGTGCATATCGTCGCGCTCGAGAACGAAGGCTACGTCGGTCTCACCATCGGCAAGGCGCACCTCCTGAGCGACCTGATTTCCCTCGTACGTTACGTTACACACGCTTCCCCTTGACATCTTACACGAGTCATGACGCCCCGCCCCCCCCTGTAAAGCTCGAGCTATCGGACGATCATGGGCCGAGTCTGCTGCAGCGGATGACATGGACGTATGCGCTCGGACGGGAGGACGCGCTGTATCGCGCGTATCGGGACGCCGGGTTGGTGCAGTGAAGGCGGGGTTTGCGCCGCGTGGCGATTCGTCGGGAGGGAGTCGGAAGGGTGTTGCGGCCACGCAGTGGGTGGATGGCTTTCTGCGAGAATCCGGGCGGAGAGTGCGCGCTCTCAAAGGGACCTTTCTGCCGAAGATCGGGCGTTGTGACAGGGCCGCGGCTGTGGCGGTAACTCCACATGTGCAAGGACACAGGTATGGGCTGTTCCCCTTGTCAACTTGTCGGCTTGCGCGTTGTCCTGCGCCGGCTTGAGATGCGATGTGCCTCTTGAGAGATGTCATTCGACACAAGTTTCCGTGCGAGTTTCTGGTTGGCGGCGATCGCCTGCGGAAGAACAAGCCGGGATCGTATGCTTGTCACGGTTCAGAAAGCACCTCACGGCTAAGGGAGCTGCCATGAGCGTACGCCGCGATCACTTTCCGCTCGTCTCGGTATGTGCGAGTTGACGGATATCAGTGACCCGTCGTATCTTGTTGCATCCTGGTCAACCTTCTCTGTCGATTTGATTGCTATACTCGAGCTACTACAGTTCACACTACGGGTGGCTTTTATTATGATCTTTCTATAAGGCGCGGCATCGCGTAGGCGGGAGAGTGTCTGATCGGCACTAGGTGGGATCGCTGTGCTCGATCCAACGACACGACTTTCTTTTTTCACATCAACTGGCTGGGAACAGCTCGGGGAGGGAAATTGGCCTCAAAGGCAGCCCTATGACAAGAGTCCTCAGCATCCACCGTCGAGTGGTTCGGGTATCCCGTAACTTACATCAAAGCAATCAACGTCGGCTCGCTCCACTTTCTGCCGATAAAGCTCAGGCCGAACGGGGCACCGGTAGCGTTGAGCGTACCGAGGGGAACGGTCACGATCGGATAGCCGACGATGGCGGGCGGTCCGGTGGCGAAGCCCTCGGACGGGACGATGAGCGCGTCCAGGCCGTATTGGTCCAGCACGGTGTCGATGCCCGAGCCGATGGCGAGATCGGCCGCTCGAGCGGCTAGGTATTCCGACGAGTTGGTACCGGGCGTGCCGAACGATGCGACCATGGTCCGCTGACAGCATTTTCCAGGTGGGAATTCAAGGTCGGCATGGGCGTCGTTAAAGTTGATCACGTCCTCCAAGGTTCGAACGGCGCTCGAGATGAGTTGGCTCATGTAGTTTCCAAAGTCGACCTTGAAGTCATTCTGAAGCACGATCGTCTCGTTGTCAGAGTAGAGATAGTCGTTGAAAGTCGGCAAGTTTGCAGGATCCTGGATATTCGCACCGAGGGACTGGATCTTGGCAATCGCCGCATCCACAGCGATACTACGTGTGCAATGCCGTCAGTACTGATCGACGGCAAGGTCTGGTCAACGCCGGTCACTCACTTGATCTCAGGCGGATTGCCTGACAGTGTTTCGTTAAAAAAACCTTCACGAGGCACACCGATCTTCATGCCCTGGAATGTCGCATACGGAGCCATAGTGTACTGAGTGTAGTTGGTCTCGGTGTGGTTGACGGCATCGTACGTGGCAGTATCGTTGACATCGTATCCGACCATGTTCTCCAAGATCAAGGCGGCATCGTAGGCGGATTTCGCCATCGGTCCCGTGGTGTCTTGCGTTGACGAAATAGGAATGACACCAGTTCGGGAAGAAAGTCCCACGCTCATCTTGATACCGTAGAGCGCGGCCCGGTTCGACGGACAGATGATCGAGCCGTCGGTCTCGCTGCCAAGCGCGGCAGCGGCGAAACCGGCACTGACTCCCACCCCAGATCCGGAGGACGAGCCACATGGGTCGCCTCCAGCGGCGAAGCCGCCGACCACATAGGCACTCTGCGTCTGACCGCCCCTAGCCGACCAACCGTTCTCGGTCCCTGCCGGATCCTTGAAATTGGCGTATTGGGAAAGGTTGGCCTTGCCGATCACGATGACGCCTGCTTTTCGCAGTTTGGCGGTGACTGGCGCGTCCCCGGGGACGACGGAGCCGAGTAGAGCGAATCCGCCGGCGGTAGTGTTCATGCCGAGCTCTACCTCGGTGTTGATGTTGTCCTGAGAGTGAAGAAAAGGAGGAGTCAGTGTCGCCCCACATCACTGCTCGATTTGCGACCAACTTACCTTGAAGAGCATTGGGATTCCGTGCAGGCCCGATCGGACCGTTCCGTTGGCGCGCTCATCGTCAAACGCTTGAGCAATGGCCATGACCGATTCGTAGGGCGCCGTCTCGATGACTGCTCGCAGGTCAAGACCGGCATGATTATTGTTTCCGATGAGGTCCTGGAAACGTGGAACAGGGGTCAAATCGCAAAACGCTTCAGCCTAGATGATTGTCCCACTCACCAAGTAATGTTGAGTCAACTGCACGCTCGTGATGGTTCCGTTTGACAGGAACTCTTGAAGATCCTTGACCGTTGCAGTGAGAACGTTGACTTCGGCGGGGAATGCCCATCTGGCTTGGACGTCTCGAGGCGTGGGGGAGGCGGATACGAATGCTGCCGCCAGCAGTGTGAGAGGTGCCAGGAGGGTGGTAGAGCGCATGATGAGTTCTGACTTGCCTATGGATCGCTGTGCAGGAGTGAATCCGAAATGGGAACTTTCGATGAATCCATTGATCTTTTGTAGTCCTTTGGATCTGCTCCGCAAAGTCGGTCGCACGACATCGTTATCAGCTCGACGTTCGGATCTATCACGGTCGTATCCGTTGATACCCTCTTCATCTTCTATTCATCTATCGGAATGGAGGGCCCATGCGCATATCGGAGATCAGTAGCAATGTCTCGCTACTTTTCCAAGGTCTATCAAAATCATCAACTCCGATCCGGAACGGCACTGTAGCTGGGTACTGTACGACGGTATTGCCCTCCCCGGCATGACGTCAGACGGACTCAATCGTTCGTTCGGTGTTATCCGTCTAGCCTAAGATAGGATAGAACATTAGCTTGCAGTGCCTGCAGGTGCATTATCACTAGTCGCTTGCTAGAGCTCTTGCTCATGCTAGTGCCGATGCTCGTATATTCGCTCCTCGGTAGAGGAAGTTGATTGGTTGAACAGTGCTATCGATCGTGGTATCCAATTGAAGGTGTGACCTCCGTGCCTGTTGTTTATGGCCAGGCGATAGTTCGTGCCCGTTCGAGTACTACACGACGACGCCGAAGCGAGAAGATTGGCAGTAGGCAGACCAAGCGCAAGAGGCAGGAATATCTCAAGGGATGCTCACAAGCATATCAGGCGGCGTACTAGGTGTGAAAGGTCGTCGGCACGCGGCTGGGCGAACAGCACTTGATTAGCTGTGCTGGACAAATGATGAGAATCGATGTCTTGTACGCGGCCCGTCCAGTCAGCTGTGCGTCGAGCGAGATGCCGTACGGCAATGTGAAGCAAGGATACAGGAATTGGCGACAGCCTGGCTGCAGAAATATTGTCGCATACTCGATGCCGAATTACTGGAACCTTTGAGTCCGCGAGACTGGCATTACATTTTCAGATCATTCATACATGTTTCCAGCCGTGTCGTCTATAAGTTGAGTTATCTCACCAACCCAGCATACCCAGGATCGTACTTGTACTCGTCGCTGTCCCTGACCAACTCCCTGACCTCTCGCGCAGGCCTGCTCACACTGCCTTGATCCATCGAAATACACGCCAGTGTCGTACGGGTCATATCCTCCAACAGATCGAGACCACGGAACAACTCCGGGTGGATGTGCATGATTTGCAGGATGCAAATGGATCGGATGGGAAGAGGCTTTTCCGGGACGAGAATCCGAGACCTGCAGTACGGATTTTTCAGAGGAAGATTCAAGACGAAGGCGTTAAACTCACGTCAAAACGTCCCTGACGCTTTCCGGATCCCATAATGACAGACCTGCGATCAATTTGCCCACGGCTGCAGAATATGCGTCTGATGGAAAGTCGTCAGCGGTTATGATATTCCCGCTTTGCGTAGACATACCCGAGACCTTGGCTTCAAATGCCTCATCTATCAGTTCCATAAGCGCTTCCTTGACCGCTGGACCAATGTTCTTGCCCGCCGATCGGGCCACCGCAGCAAGAGCCTCGACGATAGACGGCAAAACGTCCGACTCGGCTGTCTTGGATGCAGTGATCAATTCTGTGATCAACGGATCCACACGAGGCTGTTTACAGCAGGGTCAGCTGGGCACATTTGCGCGGCTTTTTTCGAATCTCACCTGATGCTTCATCAGCTCGCCGAGACCAGCAGCAGCACGGCTTCGAACGGAACTACTTGAGGGATCCGTCACGCTCTTGATCATGGTCCTCGTAAGTTGCGGGTGGAAAGGTCGGACCAGCAATGGTACTTCCTCAAGCAGGATTGTCAAGGTAGAAAGGCTAAGGAAAGAGTAATCAGCCAAGTTCCCGGGCGATCGAAATTGTGCTTACATTGCGCCCTTGATCTGTGCAGCAATTGTTCCACTGCTGATGACTCGGATCAACGGTCCCGTCAACTGAATGATATACGGCTTGATAGCGGCCTCCGATGTGCGCTGAACAAGGTCACCAATACCGTAGGATGCCTGTTCCTTTTGCTCCTGAGTGCCACTGAGCAGACCGGCGAGCAATATCGGAACGATTGGCTGAATACCCTTGGGTCGACAGAAACCGGGCACTTGCGAGCCTTGAGATCCGCTGGCTTCGATGCTCCTTCGAAGAGGCACGACGAGTTCTTCCAGTTCCTCCTTGTCTATCGACTTGACAAGCGCATCGAGAGCTCCCCAGGCGGAGGCGACAACCTTCTCGTCGCGGTCTGCGAACAGGCTCAATAGCTGTCGGATCCAATCGACCCTGTAGTTGGATGCATCGAGTTCCTCGTTGACCTCGCAGAACATGCCGAACAGGTCACACGCCATGCTACGGCGTTCCGGTGCAACATCCTTTGCCCTGTTGCACGAATGTCAGTCCGATTCAGGCACAAATCGCGGAAAAGACTGACCAGCCAAGCAGCAACATCATCAACGAGTGCAGACCCTCCATGTCCTCGATCGAAGCCAAAAGCGCGCGAATTGCGCCGTTCAATTCCTCTCGGATCTCGGTGTCCTGTTCCTTGTCGAGTGACTTGACCAAGGGAGTTAGGACGGACGACAATCGTTTACTGAGGGCATTGCCGGCCACAGTGACCAAAGCACCAAGCGCTCGAGCATTGAATGCAGTGATCGGCAGCTTTGTCAAAGTTGGCAACAATGTCGGGAATACCGTTGACGCGCGGACCTGGCGACGCAAAAAAAATTAGCGAGCACAACCTTCGAATGACTGTGACTTGACTTACACTCATGACCTCCTTCAACGCCATAAGTGCAGTCTCGGAAGTCTCGCCGGGAGATGACATGGCCTCCAAAAGTGTCGGAATGGTCTCATCGATTGCCCGTGGACCGATCTGCTCCTGCATGGCGTCGAATGTTCGTGCTGCTGCCGTCCGTACGTTGGTGTCTGGATCAACCAGGGCCACACGGACAGCGGCAATGATCGTATCCTCGTGAGCTTCGAGATGATCCTCGTTTGCGGTCTGCATGATCTCGGTAAGTGCCAGACAAGCACCTTCTCGAGACCTGGCGTCGCGCGAAGTCACAGCGTTCTTGAGAATCGGCATGATTTCGCTGAGGATTCTCTCTCCGTTCTTTCGGCACAACTCTCCCAAAGTTCTGCTGGCCGTTCCTTGCTGTTCATGGGAATCGCTGCCAAGAAGTTCAATGATGAGTCGAATCAAAATGGGAAGAATTTCTCGAGTCGTTCGCGGAGTGTTGTGGACCAAGGCTTTCCAGATATGAATGGATGCCTGCCTACACACGCTGACGGCGTCCTGTCGGACGATGTACAGAGTGGCAAGAACACGGTCGCGACCATCTTGTCCAAGAGCTTCGGTAAGTGCCTTCCTGGCCGTGTCGGCATGCATGGCGGGAGCCTCGTCTTCTTCAATTTCGACCTTTCCACTAATGCCAGCGACCTTGTACAGGAGTTCACCCGTAAGGGAGATCGACGACTGTCGAATTCGCCAAGCGCCGTCAAGCATGCCCCTTTCCAGTTCCGGAAGCAAGAGTTCGATTGCCCGAGAAGCGTAATTGGCGATAATCATCTTACCCGCACGCATGGAAGCGTCTCGAACGTATTCAGACTCGTCTGCGAGACCGCCGAGAATGGGCGGGATGATTCGTCCAAGATGAGGAGCGAAACGTTGACCGAAGGTGGCAGGCAAGTAGACCAAGAGTGAGATGAAACCTTCTCGAACATACGACCGCGGGCTGGATGCATTGTTGATGACGTCCGGAAGCAAACCCTCCATGCGAGCCATTCCCAAACCAGCGAGCACTTCTGAAAGTCCTTGAGCCGCACCTTGACGATCCACTCCGCTAGTATCCGACCGTAAAGTCTGCAACAGCTTGGTAACCAGCGAAGGGAAGTTCTCCTCTCCTAATCGTTCTACTAGAGTGCCGAGGGCTTTTGCCGCGGTGGCTCGCGCTTCCGGCACCGGATCGACCAGAACAGTGTGCAGCAAAGGCATAAGTTGGCCAAGGTAGGGGATAAAGTCACGAGACTCTGTGAGAGACGCCATGTTTCCGACGATCTGGACCGACTTTCGTTTGGTGTCGGAACTGCGTTCCTTAAGACCACGATCCAAGATTGGCATGATCAGGGCCAAAGAAGGCGAATCGAGATAGTGCTCGAACGATGTGCCCAGCAGCGCTGTAAGGGCCGCACCAGTTTTGGATGTGGGGTCCGCGAGCGCTTTCAGCAGAACAGGCTGCATACGCTTGATTTCCGGGTTGTGCAGAACCTCGCCGAACGTCTTCAGGCTCGTGTTTGCTGCTGTCCTGACTTGCGCGTGCGAATCCGTCAAGACGCTGGTGAGTTGAGGGATAATGGTGGGTAGCGAAATCGACAGCTGTTTTGGAGCGCACCAAGCCATAGCACCCAAAAGTTCGATGGATCCCTTTTTCGTACGCCATTGTTTCTCCTCTAGACCTTCGAGCAGTAAAGGCAAGATCTGCTTGACGCAGTGTCCAGAAATCTTTGACATGATCACACGAGCCGCATCAGATGTCGCTTCTCGGACATCAGCGTTGGCGTCACCGAAGGCTGCCAACAACGACGGAATGATCGAGATGATGTATGGTTCAAAGACCCTTCCCAAAGTCGAGGACAGTGTCTCAAACGCAAACACCGCACCTTGACGAGCCTGATATGACTTCTTGTCAAGTGCAGCTTCCCTGAGCCTTTGCATCAAGCCGCTCTTCGAAAGCGCTGCCAAACCACGACCACGCACGACGCCGGCAAGACCGTAGGCGGCACCTCGCCGGGCAGCATACTTTTCATGAGTAGTGAGCGTCTGGTAAAGTCGCTCCATGTACTGCTCTGCTTGCTCGGGCATTGCTCGGATGAGCGGTGGTAGACAATCGGCGACAGCGACCTGAACGATTTCGGACGGCGTCGACAGTGCCTCCAACAATCTGTCAACAACTGTCGGGATTCGTTTATCGCCTTTGGGAAGATGTCGCGCAAGTCGACCGAATAGAATGACGACGGACTCCTTGACGTGATCAGCTTCTGGAGTTGAAGCGGTGTTGCCAGTCAGATTCTCCTCGAAGAGTTTGATGAGAGCGTTCAAAACAGATGCGCCATGGATGTCGATGATTGCCACACCGGTGTTCAGCATTGCTTGCCGGGCCTCGGAGGAGCGGTCACCCAGAGCCTCCTGCTTCACCAAAAAGTCGAAGATCTCGGTGACCATAGCCTCATTGAATAGAGGTGTAAGAGCGGTAAATGCATGTGCGACGGCGACCCTAACTGGGTAGGGGTCTGGCCGATCAAGAGATGCCTCGATGATCATTCCGAACCTGTCGAATTCTGGAGCCAAAACTTTTGCCTTCTCGACGTAGAGTTCCTTGAGCGCATTACAGACTGTCGCCAATTGTCCGGGGTATTGAGAGCAAGCATCGGCAAGGGCCTCGGCGGCTGCCCGCCGGACCGAGGCATGTCGGTGGCTGATGAACGGCAGAATCTTTTCGGAGAAAGCCTCGTTAATGTCTAAACCGTTCTCCTCCCAGATGGCATCTGCCAAGCGGGCATTCGGCCCATCTTCGTCGAATCGAGCCAGATATAGCTCAACAGGGAACTCCTGCTCGGTGAGATCGAGCGGTTGAATGGCCTGCAAAGCGCCATTTCGCACGAAGCTCTCGGCCGACAAGGTACCGCCAATCAAAGCTTGGAGCTCTGATTCCGTCGCGGTGTCACCGATCGTTGAACCGAGCTCGATCAGCGCCGACATGGCATCCCTCGCCAGGCCGGGCTGAGTGTCGGCAATCGATAAGATGTCCCGAATGACAGTGAGACGTGGGTAAGATCGATTGCTGAGGAATCGTGCCAGAAGTGCGAACACCTCTACTACCAAGGTCATTTGCTCCATCGCGACGTCCCTCGTGGCCGTTGTCGTTCCTACGCCTGAATTGCTGACGACCAGACTGAGGAGAGGAGCAAGGTAGAAAGTGGTGGCTGGTCCGATTTGTTGTTTAGACAGAGAATCGTGGACTTGATGCAGGATTCGAGTCACAAGATCTGCAACACTTTCAGCCCGATACTCCTCGGGTATACCCTGGCAATCCTGGCCTCGCAACACCGCCACACCGATAAACTTGGCAGTTGACGGCTCAAAGACGTCGCAGATCGAGCTGAGTTTGATATAGAGGCGACTGGCAGCATCGCTGACCAAGAACGACCACGATCCGATTGCTTGGGTCAACACCAATTCGATGATTTCGGCTAGATGAGCGTCGAAAGTCGAAGTCCGTCCCTCGAGAAGCGCATCTATCAAGCGCAAGCCCTGAAGCAGAACATCCCGGCTAGCGGCAACCTTGTCCCGAGTTTCAGACTCCTTCTTTAGCTGTGCGTCGAATAGAGCCTGATCTTGTTTCGATAGCCCGCCCTTCGATGCTGCAGCCTTCTTTTTCGCGATGGCTTCTCTGACCTCTTGATCCCATTTGTCCTGTGCGTAATTCTTGCTGTTCTTATTGACAGCGGATTCCTTCTTTTGGCTAAGAACGTCAACGTAAAGTGTGCCAGATTCTGTTTGCCACACGCCCCTCTCGAAATCGCCGATATATGACAATTGGGCCACGTCCAGCTTTTCAGTGGCGTCGCGAATGAAGATCGGGACGAACGTTCCAGCCGAAACAAAGGCAAGCGTCTTGACAGCGTTCAGCCCTGCTTGGCGCTTGACAGACTGTTGATCGGTTTGGGCCAGTGCGGACTGAACGATAGCCAACACAGTAGCTTCGTGTTGTTGTAGTAGTATTGCAGGGTCCGATGAAGCCGAGATGACAAGGTCGATCCATGTGTGAGATGCCGCGGCGCCGAGGTAAGGGTGATGCGCCGGTAAAAGAAGATCCAAGAGGAGCGGATTGGCGTCATCAATCTTCTCACTCTCCGCAGTCTCGGGTGCCGTTAGGGCAAGCGTCTTCAAGACCCTTGTCAAGCTCGCCGCTCTGGTTGCATTGGAAGACTCGGCAACGGTGTCCAGCCATTCATCTAGGGTGTCGAGGATGAGCTGTGCCGTTCTTGTAGGGTGCCGTTGAGCGAGCTCGGATATGGCGTCTGCACCATCGTTCTTTCCAGCACGATCCGGACTGTCGACAGCAAGTGCAACAAGCGGTGTACCGAGAGCGGCACGAGCGGCCTTGTCCTGCTTGTTTTCGAAACTCTTTCCGATCGCGGACGAAAGGGCCCGAGCCAACCAGCGACGTGTAAGAGTCGCAGACGTATCCGCCGTTTCCGCAACGACTTTTTTCCACAGCCTGTCGGCGATCAAGAAGGATGGTTTCGGCTTAGCCAAGGTGATCGTCGACAGGATGGCATTCTTCTCGGATAATACGGCCAAATCTGCGGCTCCACTAGCTCGCATGGGACCCACCGCCAGAGCGACGGTGAGGTAGCCTTCTAGTTGCGAAGCGGGTGTCGTAGCCACCGTCTGATAGCCCTTCAAGTTGGCTTCAAACGCCGGGATCAACGCCTTAGCGAGATCGATAGCTCGTGGTGACCAAGAGCTGTTTAAGCCACTCTTCCACAGCGCTTCGCCAACAGTGGACAAAACCTGGCGACGGGTAGTTGCCTTGCCAGTGGTAATATCCTTGGCGAGAACGGCACACGTCGTCTTTGTCGGCTCCTCGCTTTCGGATTCGGCTCTGAGACAGAGTTCGAGGTGATAGGCAAGAGCCTCCGTGAGGTGAACTAGGGCCACATCATTGCTCTCTTTGGCGATGAGAGGCGCGAGAGTGCTGACGGCGACAGATGAGACTGACGTTGCTGCTGGAATTGCTTGCGCCATCTGCAACAACGTAGACCGGTTGTCAACGCTTGTCGTCTTGCCTGCCTTCGGCAGAGCCAAAATCTCGGTCATCAGATTCGCCTTTGCCGAATCGTTCAATTTCGGTGCCAATGCTCGGACAAGGTCCAGTGCGGCTGATCTCGTGTCCGGTTTTGATGACTTTGACGCCGAGATGATTCCGGCTACGAGGTGTGTAGGAATGGCGAATGACAGATCTAGAGTTGAGGTGGAGACAATATGGGACAGTACTGAAGGATAGATGTAAGTGGCGTCCAGAAGATTGGTGAACAACGCAAACTCACTCGGCAACACCACCTCAGGCGACCTAATCAGCATCTTGTCCGCCAGCGGTAGAACCTTTTCCTTTATCGCATCCTCCGGAATCAAGCTGGAAGTCCACAGGTCATCCATCGAAGTGTATATTCTTCTCGGCACGCTTGTTTTCGACGACATGATCTTCTCCAGATACAG
This sequence comes from Naganishia sp. PG3902-1, assembly GCA_023628075.1. NCBI lineage: Eukaryota > Fungi > Basidiomycota > Tremellomycetes > Filobasidiales > Filobasidiaceae > Naganishia > Naganishia sp. PG3902-1. The sequence goes on from JAMALH010000005.1 coordinate 1,304,714, forward strand.
GTTGAACAATTTGTCCTTCTGGGCGGAAGCGTAGCGTTCCGCCAGCGGTTGCGTCTGTTCACCGTCCTCCGTCTTTTTGGCAATGACCTTTAATCGAAGGGAAACTGCGAAAATGACGCCAAGCATTGGGATGACCCGTTCTCCTTGCGTATCGTACGCGGCGTAGACGGTGTCGAAGATGTTGGGGATGAGACGGTAGTTGTTTCGGATCACTCTACGTGTTCGAACCACGGCGGCTTTTCGCAGAGTCGGCTTCACTTTCTGCTTCTTTCCTCCTCCTTGAACGGCCAACATTCCGTCAAGCGCCAATGCCATGCTGAGGCAGAGAGACTGGAAGAGAGGTGTCGCGGGGAACTGATTGCTTTCCGTGGAAGCGGCGAGATGAGAGAAAATGGCATGGTTGAGCGCCATAATCGGCAGCAGGGCGGTTGGCGCGACCCTAAAGGCGCCGGTTAGCCTTGGAAGAACGTCATCGGCGGATACTGTAGTACGTACGTTTTGGAAGGGGAACCCATCGAAGTCGTCTGCTCGTATACCCACGCTACCAAATCTTCCGTCACCTGCATTTCCGATGTGCGCAGAATCTGAAGAAGAACATCGATGATCGCATCGTGCGTCCCCTCGTCGCTGTGCCGGAGGAGTCCCTCCAGCAGGATGAACACGACTTCCGGGGAGTCGGAGGCCGATAGGGCTGAATATGACGTGACGTCAACATCTTTTTGTTCGGAAAGCACTCCAGCAGAAGACTCACATGAGATACTGCCGTGGAGTTCGTTTTTCAGATAATGTATCCTATCCACCGGTCTTGAGCGCAGTAACTTCCGCTCAATCAATTCGAGATCGAACTCGGCATCCTCTTCTTCATCGGTCTCGATGTCCGAATCAGCTTGGGAAGTGGAGCTGGCGACATCCGACTTTTCCACATCCGATCCCTCATCTCCATCAATAGACCCATCCTCCGACTTTTTCGCCAGCCAGTCGCTGACTTTATTCTTTGGCCGCATATCCTTGCTTTTCGCTTTCAATCTTGCAAACGGTTCAGGTTCACCTCCCGATTTTGCAGGATCTCTGCGCGCGGTTGAAGCCGATGTTGTTGTCGACGGAATGATGGGCACTTGTCGCTGATTATATGTACAGATCCTTGTAGAATGGCCCAGAATGCAAGGCACACACGACTGGTCACCAGACCGTCAAGAGCGGAATGCACGACGACGAGACGAAATTCGGCGCGAGTCATCATGCGATCGGTTCGCGGTTGCGGCTGCCGAAGCAAGCAAGTTCGATCGTCCATGGCGCGGATAACCTTGAACGTCGCGCACTTATCCCAGGCTCGAGCTTCAAGCCTCAAGGGGTCACTTCGATATTCAGGCCATGGTCGTGCTAATGCTTGTTCATGCATATATTACAACTGTATGCGCCATGGACTTCATTCAAGATGAGATGGTAACATATCAAGGTCATCATGCTCGTCAAATTGCCTGCAATGGCGATCATCTATGGTAGATGCAGATCCAACAAAATTCCTGGTATCACATGGACCGTGGCCCATCCGGCAGGGCGACCCATTCTCGAGTCACTGGTATAACGACGGAGTATCCCGTATCTCTCCGTTCCACGGCCTTGGTCGCGTCGGCTTTCTTCTGCATTTCGACGCGACGAGTACTGCGGCGCATCTGGGTTTCTGGATTGGCGGCTGCTGGTGAAGGCTTGCGGGACGTTCCTGCCGCCTCTGCAACGGGAGCCTTGACCACCGCCGTTTCTTCCCGGAATGTCACCTCGTCGGAAGCCGTCTCGCTCTCTGGTTCGCAATCCAGCCATTCTTCTTCCACCTCGAGCACGATATCGTCTTCCTCGTCATCATCGGATGGGGCATCCTTTTGCGGATCGGAGTCTATGTTGATGTTCATCTCTAGGTTACCTGCTTGCATCTTGACATCCAGTCGGTCGATGAAAGACATATCTGAGACGAGATCGATGACGGCCCTCTTGCGCTGTTCGTATCGCCAAACCGCTCGGGCGACGGGGATGTACAATGACTGATGTGCCAAAGACTGCATCGGTACTGGTCCTCCGTGACGTTTCGGCGGACCCTTGTTATCGTTTGCGCCAATGAGCGGTCGAATTTGGCCTTCGAGATGCCTGTTGGAGTGACATTTGCGGATATGCTATCGACACGAAGATGTATAAGGAATGTCAATCAGACAAGAGACCTCCGCTTACCGTCAGCAGTTGTGACATCTTCTCCAATACCTCGTCACACCCCGCAAAAGGACAGTGCAAGCCAGAAGCGATGTGCACTGCTTTCACATGTTGCTCTAATTCTGATTCCAGCGCAAACGCCTTGCCGGTGCATTCAACCCACTGGCAAACCCATGCATCGGGTTCATAGTGCTCCGGCTATCGAACCAGGTGTTGGTTCAGAGGTACTCTTCGACGCCACCTCGCAAGCCACTTACGGGAACCACCAAAGCCTTCCGTAAATGTCCGCTTCGGTGCATGTGCTTATCTAACATCGTCTCGCACGCCATAATAGCATCGCATTTTCCCCATCGACATGCAAGAGGTCGTCCGCGTCGGAGCAATTCGTTGACTTGCAGAGCAGCCTGGCTGGATCGGATGTCAAATCGGTCGGGAATAAGCTCTGGCACAACGAGCTTGGTCTTCGGTTCATAGACTGTAGATTTTCTCGAAAATTAGCATATCCGAATGAGCCAGAGTCCGGAGTGCTTACTCGGGATGAGAACGTAACAGTTGTCCGTCGGCATATGCTCAACCCTCCGTTCCGGTACCGTGGGCACTCCATATCGGTCGAGCACTGCCGTAGTCCTGTGCCAAGCGGGAAATGGACTGGGTTGACGCGACCTGACGAAGGAACCTTCTCCAGCGACGTTGATCTTCTTGCGAACGGCTTTTCCCTTTGACTTCGCTGTACGAGGAGTTGGAGGGATGATCGTGCCATCGAGATGTCTCTTGGCGTAGTACTTGATCGGGTCCTTTGACCGCAATCTTGTCGCTGCCTCCGCCTCCTCTGCCTGCTTCGTTGAAGCTGATCGCTTGGATGACGCCTTGGCAGTGGCGATGGTTTTGGTATGCTTGCTAGCAAGACCAGACACAGAGGTGGACGCTCGCGAGGTAGCGGATGTGGGGGCAGGTGCGATAGGAACGGGTTTCTTGAGAGTGAATTTGATGATCTTGCTTTTGGGAGCTGGGGATTTGGGAGATATCGGATGCGGAGGATCCTCCTTATGTGATAGCCTAATTACCATGCCCGATGTGAGCGCTGACCTTGCTGCATTGCGATTGAGGTTCTGCCTGACAACGTCCTCTCCATAATGCTGGATATGAAATCGAGGATCTGTGATATTCGGTCGAGGTCGCTTCGATTGTGGTTCCGTGTGTTGTAAGGATGATGCGCTGATCATCGACGCGCGGTGGGTTCCCCATGTCGTAACCTTCTTGGGAGCCGCCATGAAACCGAATCCACTTGCGCGAAATGCTGACCCCGGCGGTTCCTGCTCCCTTTCCTTCCTCTTGCGATGACCCGTCACCGTCGTTGTCTTCCTGCCATCAACCTGACCTGATCCTGCTGTCCGCATCACGGCACTCCCAAAAGTCCGCCGATCCACCAATCCCCTACTGAAGCTCGGCCCTTCCGTTCGATGCGCACTCGACGCATGTTCGATAACCACGGCCACTTGCGTCTCGCGTTCGGAATAAAAAGACCTCGCTGATCGAAGTGTCGGGTCCGGCGACGGTGAAGCATACTGCGCTCGTGCATCGCGAAGGGTTGAGTAGCCCGAGGTACTGGTGAGTTCTGGCGATGGGGGATAGTAGCTGCGCGGACGAGCAGCATTGACGGTCGTGATCGGCGGGATTTGCTGTTGATGTACGGCGCGTTCCTTCCTTTTCCCGTGTTTATCTTTCGCACGTGGTCGAGATGTCGCGACCGCTTTCGATTGCCCCTTCACGCTGTTGGTGCTACTTGGCGGTGGCGAGTCCAGTCCCTTGCCATTGAGATTGAGGACCATGCCGCTGTCCGCGGACGACGAAGGCGTATCCGGACGCGACTTGTCTGAAAACCAGGATGGTCGGTTTCCCATCGCCAACGCGTGATTCGTACGTGGCTTCGCGAACTCACGTGCAAACAGGCCTCCTTGGACTCTATACAAGACGTCTACGTGTTGCATTAAGCTGACCTGTTTGCTGGCAATGCCTTGCGGCTACCTCGCGTGAAGGGGGTGGGTCGTCGAGATGATGTTTGGCGTGTAGTCGAGGGTGGAGCTTTTGCACGATAATCACATTTTACATTGACGGAGGCGAGGTATGTATGATGGGTGAGGTGAGGTGAGAGATAGAACAGACAACGAACGACTTGAACATCAACATCAAGGTCGAACAAGAAACAATGCAAAGGTTGCCGAATTCGACTTACGAATAAACGCGACAAGACGGATTTTCTCTGAAAAAACATGGTAATGGTTAAAAGAAAAGATCGCGTTTTAGCGCGCAAGGGAGAAGAAGTGGAAAAACAATTAAACGCGCAGAGGAGAAGTGCGTTGGCGGTAAAATGGTGAACCATCGCAGGGAAGAGGGCGCAAAGCGCAGCCGATGATTGGTCGCAGGTCGAGACGAAGTGCAGCCAAACAGCAGCCAAACAGCAGCCAAACAGCAGCCAAACAGCAGCCAAACAATAGCCAAACGGTGCGAGCGAGACATAAGATGCGCCCGGTTAGCTCGCGGGAAGTAGATTACGTAAGCAGGAACATGAGGTCACTCACAGAACCACCTTCTCGACCAAAGCTCAACTCGCGATCTGTTCAGAAGGCAGTTGATGGCAAGAGCGGAAGGGGCAAGGAAAAGAAAGCGTTCAATTGTGAGCAAACGAAAAGTAGGACACCGAACAAGCACGTCAAGAATGAGATGTAATAGAAATAGAAGCAAATTTATGCTCAGCGACTGCAATCGACCTTTACGATGTAGCAGGACTAGTTATGCTTACAGCAGATGAAGGCATCCCAATCTGACGAAGCTGTCGGGACTGAAATGCTCAAGATTCGCGGGCTTTCCGATCGAATACGAGCAAAAGCGAAATTGTAAACAAGTACTTCCGAGCAGCTCACGCGCGCGCCCGCGAGGCTTGACTCCTTATATACCTTACTAGCCGGCCGGACTGGGCTCCTCACTCTAGCGCACTGGAATCGATAGGCAGAAAGGCCTGCAGGCAGGCAGGCAGATCATGCGCTTCGAAGTTGGTATGATCATAAACTGAGCTTAGCGCGAGCCAATCAGATTGCGTCAAACTCGCGAAATCGTTAAACTCGTCCTTTATCGGCGGGAAGACGTCCGTTCCACCTGTTGTGACGCGGTAGGAGGATAGCTCTTGATGATTCCGGTGCACTCATACGCGCGGTCTCCTAGTTTGGGAGATGCGAGCGGGCGCGGAGCGGAAACGGGGGTTCGGGGTACAGCTTGGACGAGCTGCCGCGCGGGTATGCGATCGGGGGCTATCGATTCAAATGTTCCGCTTGCTATCAGGGAAACCAGGCCACCAGGCTAGGCTGGAATCTACTTTCAAAGGATCAGATAGAGTTCCCGCTTTGTCCCTCGTGGAGGCTGGGGCGGAGAAGTTTCCTTGTGCTGTTGCGTATGCTACCCGCGAAAGTTTCTTGTACCTTCAAGAATTCAATCGATTAGCAATGTCTCAGATGGACTAAATCGAAGTAGCTATCACTTCTGGGAGTGATAGACCTCGTCAGACGAAGCGAACGCTGCCTCAGCTAGATACATGAACACAGACGACATGTAGATTTCGTTACCTGCCCATGTTCCGACTCTAGTCACAGGGTACTTCTGGCTTGACGGCTTTGAGGCTAGATTGAGGTACCTTCAATCAGACCATGGGGAGCGGGCAAAGAGCTGACCTAGGTGTCTTCCGCACGTGGTTTTGAACAAGCAAGTCTACCATCGTCTACCTTGCCCTGGCCTACTCATACTGGGCGATTCTGGAGATCAGAAGCGGAGAGTTCATGTCGACTGGGGGACTACCAGAATACCAGACCGACCACCGACAAAAGGGAAATGCAGAAGATGCACAAAGATGTGTGGGTAAGGCGATGACGTTATTTTGGAACATGACTTGCCATAATGAGCAAAGACATCGGGTCGTGCTTATGTCATGCAGCCCCAGCGGGTAGTCTGCCTTAATCATACTGCCAGAAGCACCTGAGGAAATTATTGCCATGCGTTTGGTATCAAAATCATTTCGACATGAAAATGATCACGTAGATACCCTTTTTCACCGAACGTGACCAAGGCACTATTGCGCAATGAGTCGATGTGAGAAGAGTAAAATGGATTCAATAGCACATTTATCTTGGTGAATACAATAATCTGCACATCCGGCAACTCGTCAAACATCTCGAAAATAATGTGAATGCATCGGCAAACTACACAGCGGCCCTTAAGTACCTAATCGATCAAGCCCATGCAGCTGTGCCTCCTCTTGGGCGGCCATAAGGATTATAGAGCTCACACCAGGCTATGCTGTACCAAATTTACAACTCGAAGAAGATCGATCGTTGCAAGAGTGGGCATTTATGATCTTCGACTTCTGTACCTCATGTTTGATGGCTAGATCGAAGGTGGGCAGGGGCGATCATCGGTAAATGTTTACCCACATATGACTTATCATGATCATCACCTGATGCGATGCAGACAGCATGATCATTAAGAGATATTGAATACGCGCGCATGCCAGTATTGTGAATTTGTTGCATACAAAATACACTTGACATACCTGAAACGGCGTGCTGTATTCGGATAGCTAACGACACTTTCATTCACCCTTTGATTGACCGTCGCTCCGAAGCTACATCGAGCGGACGACTTTTTCGATTCTAGCTACCCTTCGTTTTCCATATCCATATGAAGTCAGGTTCTGTATAAGGTAACAAGAGTACATTACTTGTGCTCTTTCCGACGTAAAACGGCGGTGCTAGCTATTTCAGCAGCCTGGACACATATCGGTAGCAACAAGTATGCGATATCGGAAATGAGATTGATGCCTTTGAGCCTTTTCAGCATCTTGCTTTCCCTTGCACAAGTGATTAGGATGTGTAAGATGACTCATTGTCCCGTACGGGTGTCGGTCACCAATCACCATCCATAAGGGACTCGACGGGAGAAAAGTGCCCCCTCTCCTCACCTTGCTCCGACTAGTTCTTAGTACCCCATGCGTCCCTCAGAAAGTGGTCACCACCTTTCATGTTTCGTGCGCTCCGGAAATCGGATAATGATGGATGCTATGAAGAGTGCAGAGACAGCTGCAGAGATAGCTGCAGAGACAGCTGCACAGACTGCCAATACTACTTAGAGAGTTTTACCAGACATATAGAGCGACAAGTTGAGCTTCGAGTGACGCGATACAAGCTCGATACAAGACTGAGGATACGGAAGCCATGAGTACCGTCAGAGAGAGCTCACCACGTTTGTCCTGGGTAGCGACTATTGCGACCATGAGCGCCCAGGTCAGTGTGTCGATCACAGCGAACGTTCACATAGCACCACTGTTCTCGTTGTTGTGCTAGTCAGCGTACACTCTCTGCCCCTGATGAACAGAGCATGTAAAATGAATGAGCAGGCGGACCAGAACACGGTCACAGAAGTCATGTGATGCAGAGTCACGTCTTGATGCGCTGGTACTTTGGACATCTGCCCTGGATAATCTTCAGAATGGACGCCCAAAAGCAAATGGAAATCATTGGTCCAGAATTCTGATCTGACTCTATGAGTATAAGCCAGCCTCACTGTTCGCGACTGAATAGTGGACGGAATAGGGTCGTCACGCGACACTCACGCCGGTGGCGACAGGAAGAGCGGCAAAAGTAGCTGTTCGTGCGACTACTGCTGTAGGTCAGCTACCTCAGCCTCCAGCTCTCTCCAGCAGCAAAGTTAGGTATCGAAGAAGGTCTCTGTAGTAGATCAGAGAGCTTCGCTTCCAGGAACGTTAGAGATGACCGATAAGGCCCGGAAACTGACTGCGACTCACAAAGAGTGCTAAATATCACTTGTTCACTCCCTGCAGCTTCATTGCAGCCTGGGAATGTCTGGATGACATCAGATAGGTATCGGATGATTGCTCTAAGGCTGAGACCTGAACAGTAGGGTACTGAAAATATGGACACAGTCCAACGCATGAAAGAGAACCTATACCCCACGTTTGCAACATCGGTGCGCCTTGTTTCAGACATTCTGAAGACAAAACATGTTCTCCAGTTGGCCACAGGCCAGATAAATGCCTGGATCCATAGCATGTTGTCAACCAGGTATTCACTGAGGTTTCCGCGGAAAATGGGCCTGAAAAGTGCCCGGTAGATGTAGCAACGGGGGGAAAAGCGTTTTGATGGGGGGATGTAAGGCTCCTGAGTATGGGGCGCCAACTAGCGGCCTGGTATGACTAAGCAATGACCGATGATGAGATCAGATGAGTACGGCTAATCTCGGAATATCCGGAGAAGCCGACAAGTTCAACGATCTTCTACGGTGTCAGAACTGAGACAGTGACAA